>CM023103.1:86541571-87741571 GCA_013103745.1 Gardenia jasminoides | reverse complement strand
TCACCGCCTGCCCCAGGACTTGCTGCTGTCATTTTTCTAATGTTTTAATCAAACCATCTATGGCTGACGCTTAGGGTCTATTCTCAACTAATTCTGATTTTTGAAAAGCCAAAGTGATGGTCCAAAAAGCAGGTATCTTGTAGATTGTGATTTTAGCTCAAAAAAAAAAAAAAAGGAGAGCCAAAATCTAAAATCCAGAAGCTAAAAGGAGGTCTGATTTAGAAAGCAGGCCCTAACATAGGACAAAACTCCAGCGGTAACTCTTGTAATTAGAACCATAAGTCTTAAGAATCATACTAGCGGGCAGATGAATAGTATTCTCTCCTGCTCTCTCGAGTTGCAATAGTATTCTCTACAGTAAGAGAAATGAATAAGAAAACAAAAGGCATGAGAATATTTTGACGGCTCTACTTCTAACCCTTTATACTGCACAAGATTAGTGGAGAATGGAGATAACGCTGAAAGAATGGAGGGACTTACGGAAAGCATTAAAGGGGTGTCAAGGACTGGATGGTGAGGGCAGAGCAGGCAAACCAACTTGCCGCTGGGAAGCTTCTTATAACCACCTCCATCAATTCCTTCGATTATCAGATCATCCACTCTTCGCTTTCTGTGCTGAGCCTCCCGACCCCAGCTGTCTCCTCCGAACACGCTCATCGATTCCTCTCTTTCTTTCCCGATAAATTGGTTGTTTGCTTCAAATTCTCGACTTTACATGAGTCTCCCGGCGGGTGAGCGCTGCCATTCCCCGTTTAGCTGCGGAAAGTCTTTCCTGTCCATCTCCATCTTTTGGAAGGAGAGCGGCGTCGTTTTGTTTTCGACTCCAGATTCGGGTCGGTGCGGGTGACTCCGATTGTTCAATTGGATCATGCTGAGAAAATGTTCAATTGCCCAATTTGACGTCCAGCATCAGTTGAGACTTTAGTAGAGTGGAATTAGTTTGTTAGTATAATATTGAATTGTAATGCCATTTTTAGTGGGATCAGTCTCTTCTTCAAATCGTTAGTCCAAGGATTTTCATTTTTGGATATCCATACGAAGTAGCTAGCTCAGAAACAAAAATTACCACTTTGCAATACACATGCATGGTTAGCAATCTTCTACTATTAAGTTAACCTCTATGGGTCTCTCGCAGCCAATTAGCATGAGTTAATCCCTCGAACATTTTTCGTTCAAAGTGCACATCCACTCAACTAATACAAATACAAATTTCCGACACTCAAAACATTCCTTGTTAGTCAACTAAGAAAACATACATTTTTTGTCCATAAAAAATGTAGAGCTGATTCATTATACTGATGATCGTATATACATACAAATCGGATGCATGTCATGTAATTTCAATCTAAATTCGAATTTAAAATTGGTAGAGGTGATGTGCAACCACACCTTGTAGTATATAGAATATCCACACGTCGGAAAGATTAATCTAAGCTTGTATATTATAATTAGTTCAATGATTATTTTGGCTAGAGGAAGAATTTGGTGACCAAAACAAAGGACTTTATAATGTAATTCTGCACTTAGTTTTTGACATGCAAACATGATATCAGAGAGAACATATCATTCGAATATGAAGACAACACGAAGTTGAAAAGAATGGAAATAAAAAGGCTCATCCAAATTGATTTTTTCTCATACCTTGTTATTGGATAATCAAGGAAATATTGTGGCAATAGCCGAACGGCTTACAGAAGAAAATTCATGATAAATGTAAAGAAGAAGAAGAACTCTCGTTATTTGCTAGAATTGGTCAATTGGAACTTTTTAATCTTGAAATTTGAAAGCAAAATCACACACACATATATATATATTTTTTTCTCTTCCCCAAAAGGCAGCTGTACTGAATAATTTCAGTTCCAATGTATGAGTGGCATGACGGGAAATTTCATCGTCCCGTTGCTGCAGTGAAAGCCAGCCTTTTCGCCGCAGGCAAAGTAGTAAGGCTGCCACCACCTCAGCACGAACTGAAATCCCTGCCCGCCGCCTTGGTTCACATCTGCTATCTTCCTTGCCCACCGCAGGTCGCACTTCAAGAAGCTCCAGTAGTCTGGCAATAGATATACGCTGTGGGCAAATGTCGTCTTGTTCGGGGCATCATACTTGAACACTGCACCCCAAGGAATTAACAAATAAAGATTACTTGTACATACTACGTCCATCAAATCACATATCACCCCATGCATGCAATTTCACCCAGAGATTCTGGACATGGCCCATCAGGATATATATCATGCAATACAATGGCGAGAGCTATATATATATATATCATTGGGAAGTAACGAAGTAATTTGACAGCTAGCTTCATCCATATCAATGCCGCAGAGAGGTATTGATTTGATGAAAAGATGGATGATACAGCAGTACGTGCGTACCTAGGGTGTCCCCAAGATAGAAGGGACCGTTTTTGAGAGCCCAGTCGGTGTAGTTAAACCCGAAGTGCCAGTTTTCAGAACCACCAACGACCACCTTCTTCGGCTGGCTTGCAGGGGGGGGCCTGTACCAACCGTAGTTCCAGTTGGTATCCTGCTTGAAACCTATAGTACCAATGCCCAGCATGGACATTATAACCACAACTAGAACAGCTGCTTTTCCATAAAATACTACTGGAGAAGCCATTGATTTTTTTTTTCTTTATTTTCTTCTGCTCTGGAAAAATGGCAGATTATGACTAGTTAGCTATTAAGTTTTGGTAATTGTGATGAGATATTAAGAATCGAAATGATGGGCATTTTATAGGCGGCAAAGGCAAATACAGCAAACTTGCTACTTTGGCATAGTAGTTGAATTAATTTGAACGAGTCAGACATTTCGCCCAGTTGGGTTGGGTAGGTCGGATGCAGAAATTATGATGATTAACGTACGAGTCTTGTGTGTTTTTCCAATTTCGAATATCTTATTTCTTCTGCTGTGTTTCACAAAGTCCACCACTTAGTGGTGAGATGAGAAATATTTTCAATCCGCATACGCATGCAGTTCTTCATGGAATTCACCTGTTTTCCGCTTTTAAGTTTTAACGTACGTGGAGAGAATATATATGCACATCTGGTGAATATCACCACGCATCTAATTACTAGTATTCACTATTGTCCAATGCTGTTTCAGTCTGTGAGAAAACTTAATTATATTCTCCCTTGGAAAAATTGCATCTATTCCTATGCTAAGTCAGTCTACTCCCTAATTGCATAACGAACAGCATTTTCCAAGACAAACTAGCTAGAAATATAGAGCCAACCCAACCCCCTCCCCCAAAAAAAAAAAAAAAACACCTAATTTTTTCAATGTGAATTAAGTATTCCGATGTGTGTTGGAGATTTACATGTTTAGTAGTTATCATACAATAGCATGTAATAAATATATAGTCTTAAGGAGCCATACATTGCATCTTTATTACAGTGTGAATACAATGGGTCAACTTCCACAGCCAACATGATTGTTGAAAAATTTGACACAAGAACAGGAGTTATCTTTGGGTTCTAGTAGCATTTCATAAACCTTCGCATCCTTCACACTAGACTGGATTTATTCAAGGGATTCCGTGAGGAAAAGGTAGAAGAAAAGAATGATGATATGTTGCTGAGGAACGTACACATTACTTTTCTAATGAATGAAGCAAATTCAGGCGAGACTGCATCTCCATCCACCGGGAAGGGAGCATCCAGAACAGAAGAGCTCTCTGGCTAAAATCCACTAAATGAGTCTTCTAATTGCACGGCCTAAAAAACGTCAGTAGTGAGAGATTGCTTTGGTAAGGCAGGCTAAGTCCCTGCCTGATAAGACTTGGGTGACTGTTGTGGGGTTGACAAAAGTTGTTGAAAGAAAAAGGCATGATGGAAAGGGGATCAGGAATTGAGCAGGGGTTTCCCATATGAAAGACAGTCAACCTTTGTATCGTCGTTGTTGTAAGCTTAAAGTTTGGAAACCAAAGGTCAAGAAAACGCCACATAGATTCATCATTCCCAAAACGACTTAGTCAGTAATGCGTTTATAACTTACATTCTTGACACTTTGACAGGGGCCCGGGGAAGGTGGTGAGGAAAGCATTTACATTTAGATTGTCATAGTAAATCATAAACAGTGGGGCGGTGATGCACTGATTACCATATAATGACGTCTTACATGATTTTGCAACATCCGGAAACGAGGAGAGAATGAAGATGTTTCTTCCCTTCCCAGTCACCCTTTTTTTCCCCTTTCCCTGTGTGCTTGTTTTCTAATAGCACATAACTAAGGAGGAGAGTGCGATTGTCCTTAGTTCTAACTGTTATTGGCAACAATTCATTCAGTTTTGAGGCAACAGAGAAAAAAACATTAATATGTATTGTCTGGAAAATGGGAGCAAATATAGCATTTCCAAGAAATCATCAGCTTCAAATTGACCTGGAATTGCCACCTATTTACTTATTTTGAAGTTGCTTGAAACTGGTTAGGAGTAGTTGCAGTCATGAATTATTGTCCAGCAGTTTGATTTTTTTTTTTTAGGGGAAATGTTGCATTTTGTCTCTAAGATATATTACAACTATCTTCAAAGATGCCCGCCACCACCCCCCAACAAAAAAAAAAAATCAAGTACAATAATGCATTAAAAAAAAAAAAAGATAAAATTTTAGTCACCCGATTAGGCCCGAAGCCCAAAATAGTTTCAGAACTAAAACTCAATCTTGTTAACTTAGTCGGCCCAGGTCTGGACCGAAGCCTGACTTTAACATGTATGGGTACTCAGGGAGCCACATGATGCAAGCTGTTATCCGAGTATTATCAAGTCGAATACAATAAATCTCATTTCTCTGTCTCTCTTTCATTTTTCTCGAGTCAAATCTCCCAAACAAAAATGAAAATGATCCATCTCATTTGTTTTCTTTTCTCTCCATTTCCTTCCATTTAAACTAGCATTTAATTTTCTGACTGGTTCAGAAAATGGTTTGTCATTTGCAGATTGCTAAAACCAATCAGAGGGCCAAGCCCAAATGAAAGTATCATTTAACGAAAGAGAAGCCCACTGCTTGTACCGCCCACCCGAAAATAAGCCCACTGCTTCTTCCTGGATCTCAAGTTTAAAAACAAAAAAAAAAATGGTTGGAAATTTTTGAAATCCTCTCTCTTTTTCTCCCTCCCACTGCTTCGCTTCAGTTGTCATTCCACTCAAACTTCACAGGGGGGCCGCGACGACGACGAAGCCGGCGAGATTCAGGAGACAAGTGAGACATGGCCCCACAGAAGGGAGTCCGTACAATATCCCAGGAAGCATTCGACGAAATGGTGAAGGAGAACATAGAGGACCTTGGAATGGATCCCACCGAAGCCCTTGAAGACGCCATTCAAACTCTTTCGCTCCAGGGTGTTGATCTCTCCGGTAATTTCCATCATATGTTTTTGAATTTTTTTCGTTTCTTTCCTCCATTTTTTTTGAGCTAATCGCACCTTACTTGTGTCGTTTCCAGGCATAGTCCGATGCGTCCCCGGAGAGAGCTCAGTCGATGACAATCCGGTAATTCAGGCTCTAAGCAGATTGAAAGGGGTGAGCTCCGATTCGTCAGATAGCGAAAACGAAATTATGGAATTGTTGGGAAACTTGAATGAGCTGTGCAGCTCAGAAGGGTCGGGAAATGCTGCCATTGCCACCAAGAACGGAGGGCTAGAGTTGGTAATTTCTGTTTTGCCGAAGCTTAAGCAGAGCGGGTCTCATCGGGGCCTAGACTCGGCTTTGAGCACATTGACTTCACTAATTCATGGTACATATTTATTTTCTTAAATGCAACAGCTTTTGAATTGCTGGCATTTTCTTTCTATCGTTGAATTACTAATTCTTGGGGTCTTTTTTTTTGGGGGGTGTCATGTTAATGATTCGTAAGGTTGGCAATGTTGGATTGGTTTCATTTTTTGTAGTTTAGTTTCGTCCTACCACATTCGTTTGAAAGACACAGACTAAACCTTGAATTTTGTATATCTAATCTGTGGATTTTATCTGGTGCTTAATTCTTATTAGATTTGGTATGCTCTGAAGTCTGAACACAGTATTAACTTGGTGGAGTGACATTGTCTTGTAACCTTTTTCATATACAGATCTTCAAAGCACTCAAACATTTAAGGAGAGCGGTGGCCCGGAGATTGTAGTAGACATCATAAATGATGAAAGTCAACATGCTAACATCTTAAATAGTTGTTTTTCTGTTGTTGCTGTGGCTGCATCGGGAAACGAGGTTGTGAAGGAGTCATTTATGAACTTGAAAGTAGATCAACTTATCATCAAAATTCTTAAAGAACACAGCGGAGGGACCTTTCCCAGTGTATATGATGCCATTCGAGTCCTTCTAACAGCAGATGACAATCGTGTTGTGGCCTCACAAGTAAGATTGTTAGGAGGTCGTGCTATTGTTTGTACCAAAATGTCCTTGCCACCCTCATTGCTGTGAAACTTTTCAGATCGTGGTCTATCAAAGTAACATTTATGTATTGTTGAAGACCTGTTCTCACCTTGTTGATGTAGTGCAGGTCTATGGTTATGCTCGCAGATTTGCTAAAATGGGAATTGTAGAAACTTTGGTACATACACTTCATGAAAGTCTTACTTCACCTTGTGCAGTATCAGCATGCATAGCTCTGAAAGCTGTTGCGGTCAATGTAAGTCTTCTATATGTTGTGATTAGGCATGATCGCCATAGTTTGAGCTAAGTTATGGTTCTCTCATGGAAGCTGTGCAATCAAAGTATGACAGTATAATGCTCTAGCAAAACATTCAGTATTTTCTAGACTCTGGCTTTATGATTGGCTACTTCCTGTATTGGCGCAGACCACCTGATAATCCCATATGGTTGAATTAGAGTGTGAACATGCATTGTTTGTGTGGAATGATCAGGCAAATTTAGCAAGGGTAAAATGATCTATAAATGTATCAGTTCATCCTTTATAAACTGCCTTTCTTCATTATTATTAAAATAACATGGGTAATCTAATTGGTGATCGAAGATCCAGATCTTATATTCATCTGTATTCTTTTTGAGTTTTGGTTGGGAGAATTGAATTGTTTACTTGATTAGAATGAACACATTTTGTTAGACATAGGTCTTCATTTTTAAATATTTTTTATTATTCCCTTGGCAGGATGAAATCTGCAGATCAGTTGCGGATAATGGTGGTATAGATGCACTTCTTCATTGCATTGATGACTGTGGGGAGCAAGGCAACAGTACTGTGGCCAGAACTTGCTGCTCTTTGTTGTCAAAGGTGAAAAACCTATATGATATTTTCCACTGATGACTAATACTTGTCCCTTTGCATTTTGCTGCAGAATAGTCACCCAAAATTCTTAACAATTCATTTTCATTTCTTAAACCTCTATTCCTACTTCTAAAGATGAACTCTCTTACGAATCATTAATGTGGCATACACAGCCCTTAAAACTTCTTTTGAGATAGCTTGTATCAGAAGACTGGTCCTCATACGTGTAAAACCAGCAAACTTATTTATTGAGATTCCTTTTCTTGTAGCCTCTGTAGAGAGATAACATGTTTACTATCTATTGACTGTTGAAAGATTGAAGCGCCTTTGATTGTGAGTTTGATTAGTTGGCAGGAAGTGACATAAATAAGAGTCTTATTATCGAGAAAGGTGGCCTGCAGAGTCTTATAAAACTCGCAGGAAGATTTTCTGAAGAACCTTCAGTACTACAAGAGGTGAATGAGTTACTATAATTTGCATAAACTATGCCACAGATTTGTGCCTAGCTATCTGAGGGCATTATTCCTAGCATCTAGAGACCCCAGTATCTACAGTTTCAATTAATTTTTGTTGCTGCCGTGCAGGTTATGTCTCATATATCCATACTCTGCTTGAGATCCCCAGATAATGCAGCTCAAGCAATTGAAATTGGAGCTGGGGACCTCGCTATCCAAGCCATGCAGAGATTTCCTGAAGCAGAACAGCTGCAGCGTAATGCCTGTCTAATGATTCGGAATCTTGTGGTCAGGAATGCTGAGAACAGGCAAGACTGTCTTTGACTTATTCTTGGTTGTCTTCAAAATACGGTCCCCTGTTCTGTTAGGAAGTCTTAAGGAAATTTCATTTAAAAGCTGGAGTTGTTCATTTTTCAGAAAAGTTTTACTCAGCCATGGTGTTGAGAAGCTCGTTAGGAAGGCCAAGGGAAGTCACAAGATCTGCAAAGATGCGGCTACTGATGCACTCAGGGACCTTGGCCTTGATAATTACAATTCATAATGGTGTTCAGGTCTAGAAACATGCTTTCTAGTACTTCGATAAATTTTACATTCTAAAGTAGATCGGAGTGCATCAAACGCTATAGAAAAACTTCGTGAAGCAATTTATCTGATGGAGAAAATGCAGGCGGCTCCCTGTAAGTTTATTGAACCTGTAAGTTTATTTGTTTTGTTTTAAAGCATTCCCTAAATGCAAATTTCTTGAACAATTTGCATGTATCTCACATTGACATCATTAAGGGTGTGAAATTTGGCAAATCCGATAGTATCATTTAAGAAGTCAAATTTGCTCTCCTGTTAAGCGTGTCAATTTAGCAAACCAAATTGTATCATGTAAGAAGTAAAATTTGATCTCCCGTTAAGCATGAAGTCATCTGTCAATTTCAGCTACGGTGCTAATTGATGACTACAACGATTTTTTTTAAGCAACCTCATCCAAAATTATCATCAAACTAAATTGTCTCAGATTTTTTTTTTTTTTTTATTGGTGGTGGTTTTCTGGGGGACGTATGGGGATGGGGGTTGGGGGGTTCTGCAGAAGGAACAGAAAATAGTTCAGATTATTCAGTAAGATCGTAAAATATCTATTAGTTTCAGCCAGTTCTGGCATGTTGTGAAATACAGCCAAATTGACTAATAACAAGATAATCAAATCTAAAAATGTCTGGCCAAAAATTTTGTAGTGTCTCTGAGTCTACAATAAGGTGATCAAAATCTACCGGTCCTTTCAACCCTGTGGAAAAGGGGGAAAATTCTGAGGTGAGAACATTATCATTATGAAGCAGATTTTTCAACACCAAGAAGAAAATTAGACAGATTTTTTTGGTTTCTTAGGTGGGGCTGATTGCACATTTAAGTAATTATTCCCAGGCAATCTTGTCTAACTTAGCTGTTCACGTAACTAACACTATGCAGTAATGTTAATATCTGACAGTGCACCCGAAAACCGAAGCATGCCATCTTAAACCAATTGCATCTAAATAAGGTTGAAATTAGCATATAAAGTTACAACAGGGTGATCCCCTTCTTGGGAAAAACAGAGAGAAGCAACATTAGAATCAAACCAACCTTTTTAAACTAGCAGCATAAACAAGAAGCTGAAGAATAATACCATATATTATTGGAACATTTTGGCAAAAGCTTTTCTCTCCTGATCACGTCTATCAGCAATCTATGGCCAAAGAAGCAAGAGAAGAAGATTAGATTATCACCATCTGCAGTGATTGACCTAAACACCATATGAAGTAGTTTACAACTTGGCAAAGTTCAAAAACATGTGACTCCCCACTCACCTTTTTCTTTGCTGCAGCAAGCTCCTTTTTTATTGCTCCTGGAAGATGTGATCTCGAGTCAGTCATCAGAGTCATCCAATTTATCAAATATGTTGCCTTTCATATTCTCTTCATACGCATACACTAATACGAGTTATTTCCTCAAAAATAACTACTGAAATCTAAGTCATTGCATGTTGTGACCTATCCGTCCATAAGTATTAACCTACGGCCAGGTTAACTTCTGAAAAGCCGGAAGACCAAGGAGGTTTATGAGATTATCCCACAATATTTCAATTATTTTTGTGTATTAAGTTGTAGAAAGGGCCTTGCCTAGTATGTAGTTTTCTAGGAAATTTTTTTTAATGTTTTTTATAAATATATTTTTAATCCACTTTTTACTTTAAATATATCAAATCGTTACAATAAATTTCGTTTTCTAATCTCTTACTGAATGTACCTGCAAGCACACGCCCATAAACGTACCTGCAAAATGTACCTGCAAGCACATGCCCGTAGGATTGGAAAATTTTGTGTCCGTAGAATGTACCCGCAAGCACATGCCCATAAAACCTAAATTGGTAAGTCGAGTCTCCGTATGTCTACTTCAAATGTTTCTGTTAGTTTTGAAGCAATTACTAGACATGTTTAATAGTTGTTTCAAACCAATATAAAACGTCTCTCGGAGGATAGAGAGTATTTGAAATAATAATTTGAAATAAAACACTGTACTATTTTTTGATGTGATGTGTGTGAGATAAAAAGGTGGTTAGAAAATGTGTTGATGATGCAAGCAAGTAAATTTTGGGAGAATTCTCCTATCCAAACAAACCCCTAGAACCTTTATGCATGAAACCAGAATAAACAACATTCAAACTCATTTTTTAAACCTTTTACGCTTGTGTGGCACAAAGCAATACGAGGAGTAAGAATAAGAAGCTTACAACAAAACCTAATCAGAATCACCTCATGCTATTATCCACAATCTTCCAAGAGTATGTCGCAATCCGCACAACATAAAGCAACATTAAATTCAAGATTCTTTGGAAAGTGAACTTTATGTTCAGACAATAATGGAAATTGATTGAAATGATTCTGTTTTCCTTTGCCATGAATTGAGCATTTCAAAGCACCTCAAACCAAAACAATTTTCCAATCTCCTTTAAGTTTTCAAAAGCTGCATCAACAAGGAAAAAAATTCCTCAGAAAAAATTAAAAGATTAAAAGTTTTTTCCGATAAATATTTTGCAAAGCAAAATAAGTTTTTGAACAAATTCATGATCAGATGTGCTTCACAAAAGAGCTTTCATAGCTCAAAATAAACTAAAAAAAAAAGAGTCAAACAAATAAGTGTTAGTTCAAAATGAAGCGCAAAGATCAGCTTTGTAAGAGCAAAACAAGCATAAGCATCACTAACCATCATTGGGCTCCAAATTCAAAGCTTTCTTGAAACTTTCAACTGCAGCATCTATATCATTAAGAGCCACGTGTGCCTGATTGATCAATAGATCACAATCACAGCTACTTCAGAATGTGTCACTAAAATAGTCTATGGTATAAGCAAACAATCAGAAGAGAAATAATGATAATCATCAAAAGGGGGCAAAACAAGGTTCCCAAGAAGCACAAATGCCAACTTGGAATTCATAGGGCAACAAAAATTGCATATCATATAACTATTAGATTGAAAGCAAGCAAATAGGAATAAACATGAAAAAGAACAAAGAGAATTAGCCAGTAAAAATAATAAGTAATTTTTCATAAAAGATATATATGACCATTTACGGATCAGAAATAAGCAGCTATAACTGTCCGAACATATGCACAACATGTAATTCGTAATTAGTAGTTTGATTTACTCCATCGAGATTCTTATGGAACAAGAAGGCATACCAACTCTAACAGAAGCCAATTGACATAGTTCATAGTAAAGCAGAGAAAGATGAAGCTATAATAAAGTAAAGATACTAGCCATAACTTTGTAAGCAAGTCATTGTCCATAACAACCTAATCATGCTCTTGCGTTGTCCTAGGGGCCATTGACCACAAACAGCCAGTTAATAAAACGAAAAACAATAATATGTTTGTCTGAAAGTTTCTTCCTGCCCCCACCACAGGTGCTACATTCAACTTGTTTATAAATCAGTCTCCGGTTCCATTAACCACACTATAAACCTAAAATAAGAATTAAAATGAACAACAAGTCACAGAGATGGTGATGATACTCAGCCTTTGTCCAACTAGTAAACATTTAATACTTACAACGGTAATCATAGGTTAATATCAGCATAGAGAGAGGAGATGAAGATTTACTTGATGGACAATCATACTCACCTGCTATGTTACTTGGACTCGGATACGGGTGTTGGATTCGGGTATGTGTCTAAGTGTCTAATTCGTCAACCATCTAAAATTAGGATAGTGGGACACTTTTAAAAACTCAGACACGGGTACATGGGTACGGCAAAATTTGTAGTAAATACAAGGATTATACAGTACAGCTAACATACAAGTCATAGCTCACAAAAGATTGGAGAATTCTAAAGTTACAAATAAGTCATGGCTCAAAAGGATTCTAGTGCAATAAGGATTCCAATGCAACAAGTCTTCTCTATCTATGAGTTTTCCCACCCAGATCTCCTCCCCTTCCTTCAACGTCAGACCTCACAAAAGTCAAAGTGTCCAAAACATTTTCAAAGTGTCAGACACATATCCCATACCAGTACCAGTGTCATGTCGTGTCGACACGGGTACTTTGGGGTCAAATGAAGAGTCTGAATAACATAGCTCACCTGACCCTGGCGAAACAAAGCCTTGGCATTATTCTCCCCATCACGCATTGCAAAGTCAGCATCCAAAAGTGCTCCCTTTGAATCTCCAAGTTTCAGTTTACAAGCCTGAACAAAAGTAGAATAAATTAACTGCCTTGATAGGACAACCAAAACCTTCAGGTCCACAAGCATTGCATAACATGTTCTTTTCAGAAATGCATGAATGTTGCACACCTAATAGTCCTGGAAGAAATCAGATATAACCAAGCCTTTCTGATAGGAATGAGATTGGAAAATTTCTCCATGATAACAAGTTAAAAATTCTAAGTCTCAAACTTCGTGTTAAGCAAGATATGATCAGTGCTTAGCAACTAAGACAAGTTAGAAAATAAGCACCAATACCCTAGTTCAAATAACAAATCTCTGCATGTACAACCAGAGTTGATCCTCAGAGTACAACTGAATGTATGATCATACATACATGGAAAGCTCTGCCCTAGCTAATGTTTTGAATCCATGTTAAGATCGCTACTGTATCTTACTATGTTTGGCAAAATTTTATAGCTGGTACAAGGCCAGTACAAGCAGCAGCTCTTTGAGAATTCCAGGATAAACTCACCGAGCTGTTGGTAAATATCTGAGACTTCATCTTCCTCAAATGCAGACTTTTGTCTGTTGAAAGGAAAGAATAAAAGAGTAAGAAGAGTGTAGCATAGATGGCAGCAAAAATTGGAGGATTACCTTCCTTTAACGTATGCAAGAACAAATGACCATGTTTGGAAGGCAAAACATTTCATTTACCTTCATCAATTCCATCTTTTTCCCAACAGACATCCAAATAGCGCAAAGCTTTTCGATACTTTCTGAGAGCCATTTTATAGTCTTGTTTCTACAAGAAGTTAAGAGGAGAATTCAAAAAAAAAAAGCCAGATAAAAATGTATAAAAATATAGGAGAAAAGGATCAGCAATTGACCAGTTACCGATGTTTTAAGCATTTGATACCTTAAAATGATCATTTCCATGTGACTTAATAGAGTCTACAGCAGTCATCCACCAAGAAAGCTCACCAGGACTGTTGTCAAGATCAGCAGGCCAATCAGCATATTCATCTCCATCTTTGAAAAAGTTTGCAATTCCATCATCTGCTCCCTCTTGTATTTGGCCACAATCCGCAATTATAACATCGACAGTAGGGCGATCATTATCACCTGTTGTAACATGCTCAATTGAGCGAACAACTCCCATGCCTTTGATTACCTTCCCAAATACAACATGTTTTCCATCTAGATGGGACGTTCTAGTAGTAGTGATAAAAAACTGCGACCCATTCGTGTTAGGCCCGGCATTAGCCATTGATAGCATTCCTTTCCTTTCATGCTTCAACTCAAAATTTTCATCTTCAAATTTCAGCCCGTATATTGATTCACCCCCGGTACCATCCCCTGCAGATATGTCGCCACCTTGCACCATAAAGCTTTTAATAACACGGTGGAATCGGCTTCCCTGAAACAAATGCAGGAGCATAGTTAGCAACTAAAAGCGCAAATAAAGGACTATTAGTACAAATCATAAATGCCAACTTCAAAATACTCTGAAACATTGAGACCACGCAATATGCGAAATGCTTTGCATTTAGATCCAGTGAATAGACAATTAGACAGAAACTTCAGGAGAAGAGAAAGATTTAGTTTCGAATCAATCCCCTCGTATTAAACACCATCCACTTTGCTTGTTGATCAAATTTCCCGACATCAGAGGAATACTTGTTATCAATTTGTAAAGTAATCATCGATTCTTAGCAAGTTTTCATGTAAACCAGAGTCAGGGGAGCGAAAACACCAAATACAAAAGGTTAAACGTTGAAATCCGCAATCCTCACTGTAATCAAATCACTGTCAATAGAACTCTGCACGACTCGATCACATGAAATAAAAAATATAAGAGTAAACTGTGGTCATATGAAGAAATACATCCTGATGTATACATGTCCAAATGCAGCATGAAAGAACAAGTGTGTAACGGTAGAAGTTTCAGTTTCAGGAAGGGCGACCTTGTAATGAAGAGGTACACCGGTGTGAGGACCAATGCCTTTCTCGCCAGTGCAGAGAGCTCTGAAATTTTCGGCGGTCTTGGGGACGACATCATTGTAGAGCTCCACGACGATTCTACCTTCCAGCTCACCGCCGATGCTTATGTCCAGATAGCAACGCGGCCTCTCCATTTTCGGCTGGTCTGATGAAAAAAAAAAGAATTCAAGCAGGTTGGAAGGAGAAGTCCAAAGAGCAGCAGTAGAAAAAAACCCTAGAAGTAGGCGGAAGCAGCAGGAGGGAACGTTTATCGAAAGGTCCTGCTTTATATATATTTCGAAGTCTATGGAGCTCAGAGCCTGCCCTCCCCGTCCCGTAATTATTCAACCATTTTAAATCAAGCTGTGAACAGCTACCCATGGTGAGGTCCTTCCACTAACTTGCGCCTGCGGCGCCATTAACCCGTAGCAATTATTATCCATCCATCCACCCAATTGTGCTCATTTATTTTTGTTGGATTTAGATAACAGATGCTCAAGGAGACTCCCGTTGAAGAAACGTGCCAAGATTTTTTTTTTTTTTGGCAGCGTACTTTTTACGTTTTTCATTGAACACATTTCATCATCTTTTATTTTACATAAATTATAATACGTTTTTTTACAAAAAGAATTTAAAAAATCGCAATCCAAACACGCTCTAATTTTTTTTATAGGAGTGAAGTATTAGAAAATGTGCCATAACGATAATGAAAATGTGCATTTACATTTAGATGATAAAAAAAAATCTCTTATTTGTTTGTGCCTAATATGTAATCATGGAGAAAATAATTAGATAAAGAATTGTTTTTGCCCAATCTATAAAGTATACTCACGCCAAGATTCTTTATCATGTAGTGGATTGGTAGTTTTAAACATTAAAATAATTAGTAATTTATAAATTCAAGTGCTTTCTAAATAATTTAAACTATTAGAGGGATTTGAGAGAATTTCAAATCCTTTGTCAAATTCGTGAATCCAAATACAACCTATACTTTGGCCTGATGTAATACAGAATAGTATTGGCAGCAATTCAAATAATTAGGCAGGCTCATTTTTTTTTTCCGTATTTATTTTCATCTCTAATTCAATACCTAAATGTACCTCCGCCAACTAGTGATGAAGGTGCAAATAATAAAAACAGTATTATTTTTATATTGTTAGAATCATTCTCATAGAATGTGGTTTTACACTTTGAATGTGAGTGTTTTAGACAAGTTTATTAAGATATGAAAATATATAAGCAATTAATAGTTAAATACTACGCTCATGGATAGTTATCAACATAATTTAAAGTTTCCTAGTAAAATAGAAACAAATAGTTTTTAAATATTGTTGGATCATTCAATTTTTCTTAATATGAGTATAAAAAAAAATGTACCTCAAAGGATGAAGGAAACCGGGTAACACCAAAATAAGAGTCCCCCATGCATTATGCATACTGAAAATGTACTCGAGAAATTCCGTATCCAGTCCTAAGGACTAACCCGTCATGAATAATCCTTCATTCACACATAAAGAAAAAATAAAAAATAAAATCGTCATGGTCGGTGTAAAAAAAAAATTAATCAAACCAATACAGTCGATGATGAGGTTTAAATTAATGAAATCTGCATGGTTAAGAAGGCAGTCTTCCTTACTGTGATCTGCAAAAAGCCAGAAATGCACTGGCCAGCCTGCACCTGAGGTCCTGAACCTGCATATTGTGAGTTTTATAACTAGCTATAAATAATTCAGTATTTCTCCAGCTAGTTTATATTATATAGCAGTAATAATATTTGAAAGGTCTTGTTAATCTTTTTCTGTCCACCGGAACTGGAAGTAGCGACTTGCCGGCATCGGTACCGTGTGGCTCTCCTTTCGTTTCCAGGCGGTGATGTTCTTAAGTTGTCGTGATAATTCAAACATCTACTGTTGTGCCAGCATAGGAAAAGTGGAACGTGTCTGGAGATATCTATTTGGAAAGAAGCACAAGACTTCGGGGACGACGCCTGTCGTTGGCTGCGTCTGCCATGTCCAACATTGTCGTCTGCATCCCAAGAAGATGACGACGAGTTTTTTTTTTTTCTTTTTTCTTTTTTTTAATACACAGCTACTTGACTTCCATGCTGTATATTTATCTAAATTTTAAATGTCCTAGCTGTAGACAATATGATGGCCCAAGGAACAACTGTACAGAAACCAAAAAATAATAATAAAAGAAAATTAAACATAAGCCCACCAACTGATTTCCGTTTGATGTGATAATAGTTAATATTCATTTCAATTTGTTGTATCCTATAAGATGCCTACGTATAATAATATGTTATTTCAGCAAAAAAAAAAAAAAAAATTGGTGAAGTAATTTAACTTCTCCTCGTTAACGTTTTACTTTGACATGGAAGGTAAAGGCACATTTATTCCTCCTTTATATTATATTATATGGTAAAGGCTCAAGCCATACGCAAGGGAGATGCATCGAATTATGACTTGATCAAGAAAATACATAAAACTCTCAGATAGAAAAAAGGCATTTTGGGAGGGGGATGGAGAAATGTCTGGTGCGGTGGAGGTGATCAGAGTGGACGGCCAATCAATGGGGAAAATTAGCATCGCGGGTCATAAATATGAATGTTTGAGGAGGCTCCGGTAGCTATTAATAGGGGTGGGTAAAAAAATAATCCCCGGGTCAATATATTATTTAATATGTTTTAAGAGTAGTACATTCGCAATGACCACCGTTGAAATTCAGTTCAACCTATTATCCTCCTATTTATTCAACCTTTCTATCAAGTGTACCAAGAAAATGTTGAGGTAATTCAACTTTTCTATCAAGTGTAACAAGAAAATGTTGTTTAAGGTAATTTATCTTCTACTATTCTGCTGGGGTTAGCTCATAATTTTGTTATTGCTAGACATTTTATTTTTTAAATTATCATATTAGCAATTCATTTTATAGACTAGTAGTAGTGGTAGTATATAATAGGTTGGTGTGGTTGTTTGATAATTCTTAAATTGTATAAAAAATGTAATGAAACTTTATTTTGTCTATTAGATATTGTAACTTTAATTTGTATTGGATACTTGAGAGTTGAGAGACTGGTTTGATTGTTGGATGAAATGTGTGATAGAATATTGATGTGTTGATTTTGAATTGTTAAATCTTTGATGAAATGTGTTGGATCTTGGATTTTTTAAATGAATTGGTTTTAGACTATTAAATCGGTTAAGTCAATGGTTGAATGGATGGGTATTAGTTTGACACTACTTATAAATACAATATAGTAAATTTAATATACCTAAAATATTCAGTAAAGTGCTTTTAAATACTAATTATTATTCTTAGAAAGATATATAACGAGCATATAAATATCAATAGGATATTTAATTTCATTTTATCACACTTTTACACAAATAAATAATAATATTTTATTGTGCTCGCATTGTCTCCCAGAAAATTTTGGGACATTTTTACCCTTTTAGGTGAGCTCATGCTTGCCTTGTGCATCTTTTTCGGTTTGGTTTAATGCCTATCTTGGACCAAATGACAAAAAAGGGTTATGGGTTTTAAGAGCTGAGTAACATTTCTAAAACAGGTATTTTAGAGTAGTTAAGTGACATTTAACACCAATCACTCCTTCCTGAGGTCGTAGATTGCATGAGCTACAGCCACTTACTTAATGTTGCCTTTGCCTTTACATTTGAGAAAGTTGCGGAAGACAACTCCAACCATGTATAGTGATTTGCGTGTTTCCTAGTGCGGTGCCAAAAGTGGGTGGGTCTCCCAAAACCTAACTACCGTTGATCTTAAATTATTAGCCAGCGACAGCAGCATCAAAATTAATTGGTCTACTTATAGTCGATTTACCAAGCTTAAATTATTGGATCACAATAAGTGGATGATTAATAATTCAGACAACACAATCCGACTACAATCACGACGAAATTATCGGGTCTGTTTGGATAATTATGCTTTTGCACAAAATTTTTTTATTACATTATAAACCTGTTTTTTAAATTCTTTTTTCTTTTACATATTTAAAAGTACCTCCGGCCGTCACTCCTTAAAACTCGAAAGCCCACTTTGGTGAAGGGAGCAAGTAGATAGGTTCGCCAGCCCACTTCGGTCTGAAAACCCAGACGTACGAAACTCTGGGGCACAGATACCTGTCTCGATTATCTAGACGGACACATGTTAGTAGGCGTGGGTATAATCCCAGGAGTATGGGCTTTACGTGGCCCAGTCTCCAACTGAATCTTCTTTCTCTTCAACGTGGGCTGTATTTGGCCCATTTCTCTTTTCGTTTCTTTTTTTGGGTATGTCCTCAAACGATTTGGATGCAGACTTGCAGTTCTCGTGGACACGGTGAATGCTAACATTTTTGTAAGTAAGCCCATTATGGTTTGTAGGGTCATTTGCAAAAGTAGCAACAAACTCAGTTTGAGTATCACTCTACTTGAGCTCGAGGTGGACGGTTCTTGAACACTTTCCGAGCTAGGATGAGCAGAAAAGTTAATGCTCGAGCAAAACTCATTGATGCTCGAACAAGTAGAAAATTTGGTGCTTGTTAAACTGCTGTTTAAAAAAAAAAAAATCCCTTGTATGGAGACGTAATTGAAATTTTGAGTACACAACATGCCCTTTTACGTTGTTTTGACCCAAAGAGTAGAACAAAAATTGAAGAGGGAGGGTCCTAAGAGAATGGAATTATGGGAACGAGCGGTGGCATAATTGTGTGATCTCCTAATAAGACGCGGACGCAGGCGGAGGGGATCCTCCTAGTTTTTTTGGCCTTTGGGGCGACTCAAAGGAGTATTGTACCCGACAAAAGCTGACTCCTCACGTGGCTCAAGCTTTGCACGACTAGCACAATTGTCCGGACCACGTGACCAGATCGTCCTGACCTAAGGCTACATTGGTCAATTCACCTGGTAATATTCCCTCCTTTTTGTTTCCTTTTTGACTTGTTTGAGAAAATGATAGTGACTGAGATGAAAAGGAAAAGGCCAAAAGGTTAATGCGTATAAAACTACACATAGTATGCACTTGCTGGTGGAGTATACTATTTTATTTTATTATATATTAGTAGAACCTCTAGATTTAAGTGCGCACTCCACCGCTCCTCCACTTTTGTTAGAAAAAGGGGAAAATTTTTTGGCAATTATTGATGGAAAATTGACTTTTTACTGCAGAGCTATCATTTTTGGCACTTTTAGAATCTATGGATGCATTTGTGCAGCTCAAAAAGCAGGTTCAGGTTGGAAACTGGTAGGTAGCGATCGGTATATTCATGAACCAGGAAATAAGGAAATTAAAGAAGGGACTCTCATTTCTTTACTATTTTTATCAAACCGGCTTCGAATTCTTTTTATATTATCCACTCAAGGAAAAGGAACAAATTCTTTGGATAACTATCTATAATTTTATATCTTAGTCCTTTACAAAAAGAATAATCTTAGAATAAACTAAAGTGCTAATCGCAGGCTCAACTTCTCAAATACTACTTAGGAGTAGGGCGACTTATAAGCCTGCAAATTATGTGCTTAATTGATTCTTATCCTAGAAAGGAGGAGGATTCAGTAATATAGAATGGATATAAGCAACCACTCGGGTCGTCAGTTTAGTGGACAGACAGAGTTTTAGAGTCTTCCTCACTTTCAATTTCAGGATTCGACAGCAATTAGAAGTGGAAAGAGGATAGAAACCGGTGAGAAATTTAAAAAAAAAAAATGCATATAAGTAATTCCAATAGGAACATCTCTTATACTAATCGAAAAGTATGAAATCATATGACTAATGACTTCCTCCTTTTTTACATACATACGCCATAATTGTAAAAACTATTCCCATGGAGAAATATACTCAAATTTCCTAGCGTTAAATGGAAAGAAAAAAATTGATAGATAAAAAAAAAATGAAGAAAGCAAGCTAAATCACCTAATAATTACATCCAAAAAAAAAAAAACCTTCAAATGCAATGAAAATATATGTGCTTCTAGTATGAGACTATGAATAAAATGAAACAACCAGCGGAAGCCTAAATTGAGCTACCAAAAGTGAGGAGACTGGATTGCACCCTCAAAAGGTTAAAAAACGAAAAAAAAAAAAAATCAAGCCTCAGCTCTTTGTTGTGAATGTGGGTTATGCGTAGGATGATGAGATGTAGTATCTTGATCCTCCTGGTTCAGTTCTGATCAGCTACTTCTACTCCCCTCGGTGCCACAGGGATAGCATCGCCGGAAGAGCTGCTGCTGCGGTGTTCTGCCACCACCATCCGTCGTGGCACAGGGGAATCGACACGGCCATCTACACAGGAGGAACACTTAGCTTCAACCCAGCTTTCGAAGTCGTAGCGCGGCCCATGACCGAATATCCCCCGCCCGGAACAGAGTCTACCTATCATAACAGCAAGCGCACCAAGTATACTTATCACGGCCAAAACCCCAATTACTGCTCCAACTGACCCGTGACCCGAATGAGCTGCATAGGTTTGTTGCTGAGCAGCCACCACCATTGGCGGCGGTTGCTGCTGCTCAAAGGGGTCCAATAGTGGTGGCGGAGTGGACATTCTGATGTGCGCACCCTGTGGCCCAGAAAAGAGTATACAAAGTGCTTAATTCGTGCGACTTAAGAGTTTTTATGAAGCAGAGATATTTTTTTCCTCTGTCTTTTTACCGATTGAATATGAGAAAGAAAGGGGCAAAAAAATAACGAAGGAACAAGTAACTCGAGGTGGTTTTGTTTAATCAGAGACGAATAGAAACGGAAGAGGGTAAGAAAGGGGTGCAGGAAAAAGGGTAATTAGGTACAAAGGTGTAATGGGATTGTTGTTAATAATAGTAGCAAAATATTTCTGAGGGACCTTTTTCTTTCCAGCGGTACAATGAGAACTGTGCGAAACGGCTTTTGACAAAGATGGTCTGACGTCAAATTGACAAATGCCAAAAGAGAACTACCATATCATTTTATCGGAAGGGATGTATGTATCAGCTGAGACAGAGATGGATGCTGTGTGCTGCGGTTTGCCTGGGTATGGGAATTGGGATGGCATGTATTCGAACTTTAGTGCTTTGAAGTGAAGGCCAAGTCTCGGGCAAAACTGGGATTCGATTCTCCTCTTTTCTCTGTTACCCTGCTTGTCCTCTGTTTTGTATCCCAGGTTTCTTAGTTTGATTGGGACGGCTCAGGTTGCAAAATAGTACTGGTTTCGACCTTAGGAATCTATAATACTCCTTTTTTTTTTTTTCCAACAAACAAAATGACCTGACCCACTTCAGGCCTCCCATTTTTATACAGGATTAGCAGAAGGGTCCTCACAGCAGACACCAACGCCAAAGCAAGTCCTAGGATTCGAACCCTGGTCTGGACATTGGATGCTGGATGAACCACCTCGACTAAGCCCTGGTGGGCCTATAATACTCCATCTAGCTTCATTAGAAGTGTCATGCTTCATACTTTTTTATTTTGAAATATCCAAAAATATTTCTCATCTTATGAAGATCAAACTTACTTTTGATCTCTTTTTTTCAATAGTATTTCCAACTTTATTTGTATTTCAAACTAAATTCAACTTTAATTTTTAAGTTTTTGAGAGTGACTTTGAAAACAAATTCGTTAATATCACCATTAAATTACTATTTCTAAAAAATTGGAATCTTGAAATGTGATAAATAATTTGGAACGAAGGGGGGTAATATATTTCTCCCCGATTGCAACTAGTTCGTAATTGATACACGGCCTAGCTGCTAGGTCAGCCAAACTTCAAACCAAAGGGAGACTGATTTTAGTTCTGCAGACTTTTGTATATAAAATATCAAAATTACCCTTCAAATGCACTTTAGACTTAGTAGGGACAATTTTGTTATTTTAATATAAAATTATTGTAGAACTAAAAATTGGGCTATGGCATTGTCATTTGTCCTGGAAAGTGGCCTCCTCTTTAGTTTAGTTAAGCTGAGAAGCATCCTTGCTGATGCAAACGTGAATTGTTCGAAGGGTTGACATGTTAATATCTGGCCATTGGTGCGATAGGAGGTGATCATCAAGTTCGTTTGAATTGTATTAGATTGTCTTAAAACACACCGATGATATCTTGGTAAAGACTATGAAATTTGTTGTGCTTATTGGTGAAGCATATTAGCAAATGTTGTTCCTTGAAAGTCACATTATGATTTACTATAGGAATAATTTCCAGAAACTTCATCTAACAATTTCATTTGATACTCTCAAATATTAGAAAATCTCAATTGGCTCCCAAACTTTAAACTTTTTTATAACATTTGAAACTCATTTCAAAATATAAATGTTAACAAACTTAATTTGGGAGAGAGAATTTGATTTTCTTCCAAGTTTGCCCTTTTCTTATATATATATTTTTAATTATCACAACACATCAAATTTATCATGAGATTTTTAAAATTTATCAATTTAGTTCTTTAATGAAAATTTATAGTTATTTTTTAGCATGTTGTATCTTTTTACATTTCAAGCCATCGATGTGGGGGGAAAAAAAGAAAATTTAAAAATATGTAAACGATTTATATAATGTTTCTTAAATTAACTCAAAACACTTCACAATAAAGAAAATACTATCTCTGTAACGTACAAAAATTTCAAATAAACTTTCAAAGGTTAATCTTGGAATTTAAAATACACATTATTTTTATCCAATTAGAATAGACCTTTATATCTTTTGTTTTTATTCATATTATATTTTAAAATGGACTATAGATGATACAAAAAGTTTAAAACAAAAGAGGACGTGAAATTTTTTTTTGTGTTTGAAAGTGCCAAATGAAAGTATTTGAAATTATCCCTTTATTATGTATAAACTTGATAAGATAAACCTTAGAATTCCACTATTTGTTCTCCTTAATATACTTCCACATTTTTTAGCAATATTAATGAAACTTGAGATGCATTCTTGGAAGATACATCCTCTTTCTTTTTCTTTGACAAATATGGGTTAGGATATGTGTGTGAGTCCTTGGTTAGAGTAGAAGAATTGGTGTATTAACCTTAACTAAAAGTCTATGCCATGCTAGTCTTATGGTTTATACACGTAAAACTTGTGTACCTCTCAATGTAAAAATATATTACAGCTATTTGAAATATGTGAGATAAAAAAGTGATCGAGAAATGTATTTACAAAGTTGCAACAAATGTAAAAAAATTTGGTCGTGCTATTCTGTGACTCTTCTTTCAACTTCCAAATGCACACAAAAAGAACTCCCTCTCTTTACCATATTCTGAAATTGCTACGTAGGCTTGAAGCCGGTGAGAAAGGTTCAAAGGAATCAAATAACATTCAGAGGATGATACGAAATCCAAGAGGTCAGTCAAGCACTCAGGAATCGGGGGTGAGGGGCAGTGGTCATTCAACTCTGACTGAGGGAGGGAGAGAGGGCGGGGAGGGGGGGTGGGGGAGGATGCTTCTGTTTTATTAGTCAGATAGGGACAATAACAACAGAGATATCCATGAATCCAGATTCCAGAATATTGAACAGTACGAAGGTTTAGTCAGTCAGGATCAGTGGTCCGGGTCCGGGTCCGGGGGTCTGGCTAGGCATCATCTCCCACCGGGCTTTGCTTTTTATTTCTGTTTTCTCATTTCGGGTACAGGTTTTTTCTTGTCTGCTTTCTCTTGAATTTATAAGCTTTCCACTCTTATTCTCTCTTTTCTGCAAATCACAAAAATCCAAACCTTCAGTTCTGGACAGTGTCTGTGACAAATTTTGACCAAATTTAAGTACAGGTTCGTCTTGGAGTTTTTATTATGACTGAAATGAACTTTCAAGTTATGATTTGGTTTTAGTAACCTCCCATGCATGGTTGCAAGACCAGTGACTGCGTAAGTAGTTCACACAAGTATTACTACAGCATCAAACCAAGAGACTGGACACCTTAACCGCAACGACTTCAATCATGTATAAAATTAAGCACGATAAAGTAGCATGCACAAGATGATGCAACTATAAAAATTAGCTAATTAAAGAGGAGAACCGTAAGTTGGACATCTTCATCACTCTTCATTTTGTTTTTTAATGAAGAAGACATTGCGTTTGTCTAGGAAAGAGTAAGGTAATTATGTTGATTGTGGCCTTTTCAATGCCTCTTATGGTTTAAGGTAATGTTAAATCATAGAGATCTATGGAAACAAGCCACTAATCTTCGATCCAATCGTTAAGAACATACACTTGTTCTTGCAGTCATCTTCAACTAGAACTTCATAAGTTATATTTTCAATACAAGCAGTCCTTCTTGCCCTTTTCATTCCAGTTTTTTAGCATAATCTTTTAGTAGTAGTAGTTTACAGAACCACATTTCTTGCGGACTTGGCCATCTTGGCCCGTGAGCACCCCAATATTTCCAAGCTTCACCATGGATGCTGCAAAATCGCTCGAGTAAACGTAGGGGTACATGCTGTAATATTTAACCATCTCTGCTGTTTTGGGATTCCCCATTAATGCTTGATCAGATTCCAGAAGCCCCGTGTTGGTCATCAGGTTTTGGTAATATGCATTATCGAATCTGTAAGCCGTCTGGACATCCAGAGGAGCCAGCTTGCTATTTGATTCAGCTACATTTGGACAAGTGCCTTGCAGGGATGCAACCATTGAAGCATCCAACATGGGATCTGGCTTGCCAGAGCCTTTGAAGTCAAAGAGTCTCCTCTTGAATGTGAAACATTGAGCAAAACCAAGAGTATGTGCTCCTGTGTATGTATAGATCAGAAAGGAACAATGAGCTTATCTAGATCAAGCATATAGAGGAATCAGAAAGCAATTGAGATATCATTCTTGAAAATCACAGTTGAGAGAAGCAGATCTCATAAATACTACCGGAGAGAACTGCCACATCTCTTAAGTCGAGACCATTTGAAGCAAACTTTGCAACAATGTTATCTAGAGACTCGAAAGGCGATGGTAGCTGCTCATTTGCAGCCTTCGTACTTGCTGTTAATGCATCTCGTCGACCCAAAGAAACAGGCCAGAAAGGCCCTCCTGACTGAATAATGAATTAGAACAAGTGTATTAGGGAAACTTTAGTCAGCGGACGTAAAATGAGCATGCTTGACCTCCACTAAAATTTGATGCTTACCAGAATGACAGCTTCTCTAGCTGCAAGAGTTAATATGTCAGCACATGATACAATTGATGGGCAAGCTCTTTCAACATCTGCTTTGATGCTCTCAATGACCTCAAATCCTCTAACTGAATTTCGGTTTGGCAAAGCATTCTTCTCGCCTTTGAAATTTGGAGTATCGTCAAGAAGCACTGAACCATCACAACCCTGTATAGAACATTCTGTTCTATCAGCACTAAGCAATCAATAGCATTTCATGATGAAGCAGAGTTGGATGTTTAAATGGATGGGACAACTATAAATTTAGTCATTGTGCAACTTGTCAAGTAAATCAAGCTGAACTCTTTCTTCTAACCTAATCTAGAAAATCAATTGCAAAAGTCCATTGGATGTTTTTCTAATCCATGCACAAATGCAAGAACCTTAGCTGCAAAGACTGACGCATCCTGTTGACCAAGTTATTTTAGCTTGGTCAGAAAACTAAACGCAAATTGTCTGTATAACATGTTCTCATTGAACTAGAAAAAAGGTACTTGCAAATTGTAAATGCGTACTTTGTATTTCCTGGCTTTCTTATCGTTCACTAGAAATTTTTAAGTTGCATTATTGAGATGCTGACTCTTTGCAACTCCAACCTACATAATTCTTTCCATCATGTTACTCCTGGTGGAAAACATACTTTCTGCCTATTTGGACTTTGAATGGATACCTTCTAAACTGATTGCGGAAGGAAAGGTTTTGTTTGCTTGATTTCAATATTCTTTGTGGAGTCAAAGGATGGTAAATTTGAAATACAAAGAAAAAAAAAAAAAAACTAGAGGGAATGCTGTTAAAAACGGGGCAGGAAAATTCTGTGACCGACTCAAATAGGCAAAATGCTACTAGCTTTATCACCAGGTAGAAAATGAACTATTAAGGACCTAATTGTAGAGGATTCTGTTAAGTGGGAAAGTGCAGATGATGAATAAAACCAAAGCCTTTTCTTGGTCTACTTTATGGGTAAAGAAAAAGAATTCTTCGCATGTAATAGCTGTAACCCCTAGAATATGGTACCAAAAATAGTTATCCCTCCTTCAGAATAAGATTGATCGGTTGTCACACACTTGATCGAAACCGAACCATGAAAAGTATCCATAAACATAATCAGGTGGTCAAGATCTTATGGCGAACCATGAAAGCATGCATAGACAGAATCAGGTGAAAATGATATTATTTGCAACGGGAATTACATTGACGAAACAATCATGGAAATGCAAACGAAGAAGGGATGCAGCCATTCTGGTATCATTTCTCAGAGCTGCCCAAACACCCCGATGAACCATCATAGGCAAGTTAGGACACAAATTATCATAAAAGTTATAGTCTAGTTGGCCATTAGCTAAGGGCTCAAACAAGAACATCATGCAGAAGAAGATACCAAGATAGGACAAGGTTTTACTGGGCATGGCTTTTGAATATCAGATATTTTGAGCAGACAGATAGTTGTGAGTGCATTAAGATGATGCTGCAGTTTATATAAGAGAAACAACGGCTATTGGATTTCGATTATTGGTGGGAGGTTTTGAGTGGTCTTAGCACTATGTCATGACTGTGTAGTGGACATGTAGCCTCAGTCTGCTGTTATTCAATAGATTACCGAAGGAAGGTACACCATAATAACTTCCAATCAGCTTTCGTCTACTGCAATTGATCAGCTGCAGAAAGGATTAGATAATGACGGGAAAGTGTAGATTTATACCATCTATAAAAGTGCCTTGAATTATTTATTGATGGGTTTTTTTTTTTACTAATTAATACTAACACTTAAGCAACCACGTACGAGTTATCAATATCTCATAGTTGATTGCTAATCTCCCATTGTTTATAACCATTTAAATACAAACACTAATAATTACTAGACGATGCTTTTATATCCATTATCCATTATTATTTCATTGATATCTAGAAAGTTTGACAGTATTTGTGGTTGAAAATATTTTAAATTAGTTCCTAGAAACTGGTATGTTATGCTCTTTCAAAAGGTGGTTTAGGTCTAAATTGAACTCTTTTTTTTTTTTTGTAAGAGAACTAAAATTAGTAATTTAAATATCAAAGATGTTATAATACTTTTGGTGAAATATTAGGGAATTTTTGTCATTTTCTCTACACCAAAAGAAAATTAAAAAAAAGGATGATACATGGCCTAGCACGAATGTTGGTTTAGATTTAATCGAATTAGTTGTATCCAACTCATATAACAATCACTTACTCCCAATAAGAGCACTTCCTTAATTACTAGAAAAATGTTAATGTAGTTCTTAAAATAATTTTCTTAATTGTGTATTGTTAATGTATTTCTTTAAAAAAATTCTTAATTTTGTACGTGCATCCCACGTGCTTTTTGCTAGTTCACAAAAAAGTAGTACTTCTAAGAAAAGAGGATTCAGCGAGGCAAACATTAAGCAGAAAAAACTATTCTTCAAACACAGTGGAAAATATTTTTTTTCATTCAGTGCAGAAATTTTGGATTTTGGATGAGAAAATTGTCGAGAATAAAACAAATTTCCAAGGTTAAAGTTAATGGAACCGCGCGTGCTATTCTATGATCACATCACGTCAAACGTGAATGTGGATGACTGTATTTCCACTGGGAGCTGATCAGACCTTTTTAACAAATTAATCAGATCTTTACTTCCTCAATAAAAGATGATTCTTCAAAGTTCAAGGAAACTGGCTAACCCATAATGATAGATCCAGAGCCATTGCAAGTCAATCGAGCCTTTATTCAATCCAGCAGGATAAGCTCGAAGGATTTATAAAACCTAAAGAGTTCCGCCACACCAATAAAGGTGACAGAGAAAGCCAGCAACTAGGAGCAATGGATAAAGAATTCACTACGGCTGAAATCGAGTCGAGTTCGAACTCGAATTATTAATCAAAATTCGAGCTGGATCAAGCTCGATTGGGTTCGAGAACTTGGAATGCATGGTAATATTTTAATTAACAAGGCTAAAATGATAAATTAATAAATATAATATATTAATTTTTAAATTAATCTTCGTCGAGCCAAGTAGTTCGACGAGTACTCGAATAGGGCAATTCCAAAACTCGAACTCGACTTGATTTTAATATCAAGTAACTCGAGCTCGACTCAAACTCGATTCCAACCAAGCTCGACTCGAGTTCGAAATCGAGTTACTTGATTTCTCAAATCAAGTAGCTCGAAAAATTTACATCCCTAGAATCCACTGCAGAAAGATGGGAATACAATGTACAGTGCAGGATTTTCTTGAAAGAAACTCCAGGTGTACGATTTGTTTAGGCTTATCTATCTCACTGAGATCATCAGGATTCTGAAGTGCTGCTTGTTAGCAGATAAAAAAGGTAGCACCCAACCTAGTTGCAGAGCTAGTAGTATAATTAACATACCACATTTAAATCGTGTGTTGCAACAGTGTAAAGAATATCAGAAAATCAACGGATGTTGGTACAAGTGAAAGAGACTTGCATCCCGTAACCATGAGATTTCGAGTTCAAAACTCATAGGAATGGAAAAAATAACGTTGGGAGAGATTCCTTGCAAGGGCTCGAAACTACTCGAACAAAATTAGTCGCAGATAGTAAAACAGATGAACACCTATTATTTATACCAAGAAAAAAAAGAGAGCGAGAGAGTATCATAAAACTGTCGTACTGAGATTGCAAGAAATCTTTTGCAAGTAGTCAACGATAACAGTAGATGGCAGAAACATGTATCAAAATCAGTAGTGCGATCGAAGGTCATCTGAGAAGGGACAATGCCAATACTTAATTCATCCACCGCATGACAAGATACGAAGAATCATGCGTTTTATGGTGACGGGTTGGTCTTTCATGAAAAGAAGCAGATGATACTAGTCACCTAGCCATGGCTGATCTGCGCCAGTATTTGCTTTTGCAATCATGCCAAGCCTGCGGAGGCAAAAGGTGAATGTCTATAATTTGCAAATTAAGTTAAATGGTTTACGGCCTTCATTTCCAACCCAGGCAAAAGACAACTTTCTACTGCTCTTTGATTGGGAGTATTATGTGCAAAGAGAGATTGATCGGGGCCGCTGCAGGGCTCAATTATAACTTGTGCGAAAAAGTTTTTCGAGTTTGATCTGACAAGTCAATATTTGTCCTCTAAATCTTAGTCAAGATTCTCCATGGGATTTTGATTCATAAGGGGCTTTATGTCCCTTCTTTCAACAATTTCCCCCTTTGTTTTAACAAGAGTCACTCTGCCAAATTTCTTCCCCTTTGGCTTTATGCCATCTTGATGCATATTGTGCGAAAATTATGTCAAGAATTTCATGAAAAATTAACTGTAGGTCTCTTATTAGAAAACTATAAAGCCCGTATGGCAAATTGGGAAATCAAAAGAAGTTTCGATGAAAACGATTTATTTTGCCCGTCAAGCCCACATTGAAAGCTACCGGAAGTATAGAGCAACAAAAGGCAAATGATATATTTCTAGCTAGTACAGAAAGCAAGAGAGAAGCAGCATGTCCAATTCTGTGATACGAGAACAAAACTGAGAAACTTTCATTTCTCAAAGATTAATAATTGGAAACAAATACATTCTTTTATTCTCGTGAAGGATGGTAGAGGGAACAACATCAACTTTTTTTTTTTTTTTGGTGCAGAACTAGACTGGGAGGGAATATCATTTTCTTAAGACACATACTCCGGGAAAGATAGAAGTTTCCCAAACCAATGGAAAACTGAGATAAATAAAGCCTTGGTGCAGCTTAGCCATCATCATCATCTTGGTTCTCCCATGCCATGCCGTACTCGTGCAGCTGTGCTTATTGGTAGATGGCTGAACAGTCCTCGTACAATTGTTGATTGATTACATTTTCTTTAGCTCTCCAGCCAAAAAAATTGCCAAACTTTTGTACACTAATCTAAGAGTGGTAATGCTGCAAAACTGGGTAGAAAAAGCACCAATTACACCACAGCTTGACAAGTCTGAATTGGAGCAGAGACACTAATCGGCTTTCCCCTTCCCATGGTAAAACCTCTGGTTCCGTCCGGCATTTTAGGACCCTTTGCATTTTGTCTTGTCAATGGTGCCTCGCCGAGGATGAAGATGCCGTTATTCGACTGCGGTGACAAGGAGAGCAATCCGCGCCCACTGTGACTATTGGTAAGACGGTGTCGAGGTTTGCCACGCCCTTTGTTCCATGCTTTCATCTTTAATGCGCCTGAACTTTCATCACCCTTCACAAAAATTGTCAAATCTAAAAATTAAGCTTTTGCACCAGCTCATTTGCTCAAGAACAACAGTGCTCTGGTTGTTTTAGCAGGTGCTGAGGAACTAAAACCTCCAAGAGGTTCACCATAAATTTGAAGAATGACTATGATATATAGTAATAATGTTGAAAGATGAACGACAAGAAGATTATGGAGGATGCTGCAGCATCCTTGGCTACGGCAAAGGGGCTTATGCAATTAATACTATTTTATGAGCTGAGCGTTACATTGAAGATGGACGGACATTCAGTTCAATTGCGAACAAGGTAAAAACTTCAGCGGTATAAGAAGAAGGGAACTAACATAATTATTTTCTGGAGGTGAATCCGAGATAATTGGGCGAGGAGATGGGTCAGGTGATTCAGTACTGGATGCTGGTGGTGTCTCATAATCATCTAAAAGACCATCAAACACTGACTTCTTGCCCTTCAGAACGGACTTTGGCTGCAAAAAGTCCCATTTATACAAGAAACCTCAAATTCATGTGGTAGGGGAAAAGAACACAAGAATTAGAGATATGGTAGTCAGATAAAACCCGGTTAATTAAACGCACCGAGCGTCTTAGCAAGCACCTCACGCGTAGGCCTTTTCTCCAATTCTTTTGGTCATTGAGCATCTCAACCTGACGAGATAAATCCCAGTAAATTGCTGCAAAATGAGCAAAATAGGAGGAAAAAAAATTTCTAAAATGGAAAGAAGAATACAACAGCAAGCTCAAGGGTGAAGTAACATACCGCTTTCTCAGCTGATTCACTATTCTCGAACTCTACTAACGCATGAAGCTTTTAGGACCACACCAGAAAAAGCACAATGAGTCAAGCAAATTGTTGAATGTCCAATCAAAAAAATTCATCTCTATTCAAATCAAACTGGATTTTCTGTACCTTAGTACTGATAATAAAATCTCCCTTCGAACGAGTATTGGGGTCCTGAGGATGGCATATCCGAATCGTTTTGACGCTGTGAAAGAACAAAAATACTTCTATTTATGTCAATGTGAACTAGAGCTATGGTAATGTTGCCGTACATGGAAGGAAAGAAGGTTGAAAACCCACCATCCGGCCACATTAAAGATTTTCTCAATATTTTGGTGGGAGTGATCATCAGGTAGATTTTCAGCTACAATAGTCCGTAGCTGTAATGAGACAAGGTGAACAAACCATTACAACCTTTATGCCAGAAAAATACTGGGAAAGAAAAAAGTTGAGAAATTAGAGACCCAGGTAAAACAGGTTCATACCTGCAGCTCCTCCTTCACTTTGTCGGTGAATGGCACCTTACGTTTAACCCTCTTACCGTCATTACTTACATCCTAGTTGCGGAACATGGAAATTGAAAAGCCAGAAAAATATTACTATACTAAAAGATCAAATGCAGTAGCTCTTTTTTAGTATGTTGTATTGGGGCAAAAGATAGAGCAAATTACACAAAAGAACCAACCAGTTTTGCAGAGGCCCGAAGAGCCTGTGCCAGCAACTGATGATTACTACCAACAATGGACTTAATTTTCTTGGTTGATGCAACATTAGCTATTGGAACTGTTGCAAATGAGCATTAATCAGAAAACGTATATATAGCAATTACATATATACAGTGTTTAAGACCGGATGCTACAAGCTGAGTAAAGTCCTATTCACTGATGATCCTTACCATAGCCGTCAGGGTCTTTATAAATCTGCTTGGCCAAGTTGTCATTTGCCAATAAGCTCATGTCACTGAACTGATATTCCATCTATCACACAGAAGAAAAGCGCACCATTAATCTCCCAAAAACCCCCACAACAAGATCTTTGAAGAATGAAAAGCCTTTGTGATAGTGGCTGAACCGAGCTGGTGATCAAATGACACCCATCACAGCATTTTGAGCCGAAAAGAGATTTATGAATATGTATGCTATCCAATTATTGGCCAATTTTTGTGCAACATGGTGGTTTCCATTTTAACGTGACAGCTGGCTAAGTGGACAAACTTAGGACGATTAAAGGTGGAGAGAGAGAGAAAGAAATACTCCTGACGAACAAACGGAAAAGAAAAGATGTAGAGTAACAAATGCTATACCCAAAATGAAGAACGGAAGGAAAAAAGAGAACCTGTTTGAGAATTTTCTTTTGAAGCTCCTCAGTGAGAACTTTGGATTGCTGCGGGGGGGAAGTGGCATTGGATTTCGGAACCACGGAAGTCGTATCTTGGTCGCCAAGGAATATCCATTCAGTCCCGCTAGTCCCACCAAAAATCGGGAAACAGGGAAGGAAATAGCCGGAAATGGGCACTGGGGCTGCTGCTGGAGGACGAGGAGGAGGAGCTGGGGTGGGCGCTCTGGGCACAAACGCAGGTGCATCAGCATTGAATCTGAAGGCATTGATGCCACTAGCAATGATGTCCTTGTCATAGTGCTGATCTTGAATTGTCACACATCCTTGTACTCGAGCCTGCAAATCTTTCTTCTCGGGATGTGCCTTTGCCATCTTGGCTTAATACGGGAGTGGTATCACCACTGATCAGGAAATTAAGGTGATAATATGTGGTGTCATGAATTGAAGATATCCTCCTGGTTGATCCTGTCTAGAACAAAAATCCTCTAATCGCACCCCTTTCTCCTTTCTTCCCCAGCTGATCGATTCAACAAGCTCATGCAATGTATAATGTATCTATCTGCTCACAGTATCGGCCCGGGGGGGAAGGGGTTAAGGAGGGAGGGAGCCGGAGTTTTTGGAGCGGGGAATTTGCCGCTCTCTCCTCAAGTCTAGTAACTGCATCTTCAGCTTTCTGAATTTAATACCACAAATGCCATGTCCAAAAGGCCTCCCCTTTTCCTACCACCTGACCGTTGCTTGTGTTATGGGTTTGACCCATTTTTTAAAGGCTCGGAGAGATCTTAGTAAATTCAGCTACTGTGCAGCAGTGACGCGTGGCTCTACTCCCATTCTGCCTCTCTCTCTCTCTCTCTCTCTCTGCGTGTAATGATGTGGATAGATAAAATCATAGAAGAGGTTCGTGAACTTTACAACCCCCTTCTAGTTCTTGTTGCTTTTCTTTTCTCCATTGGGTTTATGGGAGAACTGGCTCGTTACTTGGTGCTGGGGTGCATTTTAACTAAATGAAGTCTAGACCTGGCCCAATTTCAACCCCATTTCGGGTCCGTTTTTATGAACTAGTGTATGGTAGGGATGGGCCGAAGATTATCTTTTTCCTGAGAGGATGTGCGAAAGATATTACCCCTCCCCCCGGCCCTTCTTCTTCTTTTTTTTTTTTTTTTTTTGGGGTCGAAACGAAATATTCTATTCTAACATACTCCTACTCTATACTAAGGAGAGGGGTGGGTCAAATGAGAATCTCGTGGGGACTAAACAACCACCCGACCATACGAGTGCCTACACGCCCCCCTCCCTTCAATTGCTTAGAAGTCTGTCCATTTAGAAACTGACTTGACTCGGTCAAAAGTGGAAAATGCAAACTGATCTTTGCCCCTTGCCTTTGATTCAATTCCCACCGAAAATGGTGATTTGGTCACTTGTTCTAGACGAAAAGGAGATCGTTCAAGTACTAGTCCTTGTCTAGTTTGGCAAATCAATAAGGGGTCTTAATGGCAAGCATACGTGAATCAACTTTGCCGGACCAGCCTTACTATTGGACCTTGTTTCTAGGGCCTTGATCCTATGGGGTGACTCCTCCGAATGTACTTTCTTGTACATATGCGTTAGGCCCACCAACATGCCAATGCGTAAGCAATAAATGAATAAAGAGGAACGAAGAAGTAATCATCCGTTTTATATTTCCCTCTCCCTTAGGACCCTCTCAAGTCAATTAAGTGACACCAAATGGAAACATAGATCAAACCCGGAGGAAGACTAAGTCTACGTGGAATGTGAATGTGAAGACAGATAAGCCCTCAGACCAAGTTATGATAGTTCTCGGACATAATAATTGGTGTGCCTGGACCTGGACAGTAAGGTAATTTCCAGAAAAATCATTAAAAACGTACCTTACATTTTGTCAATAAATTTTTTCATTCTTTACTTTTAAAATAGTAATTTTATATTCCTAATAAATCGAATTAGTAAACTTTGATCTGAATCTAAAATTTTGATCACCTTTTATGTTAAATCTATTATGTGATCCACGCATGGTCATTTTTTCCAAGGGCAAAAAAATTAAATCTCATTGGTAATTAAGCAAATGATGCAATCTATATTCATTTTTTTATCTCGAAAAGAATTAAGATCCGAATGTGAAATCTGATCTAATCTATCCGAGTAAAAAATTCTACACAAATAATATTTATCGGCCACAAAAAAAATGTGAACTAACCTTTGCATATATGTATAAAAGAAAAATGACTATATGCGAGTCATATGATGAGTTTAGACTAAAAAGTAAATGACGAAAAAAAGTGGTTGAAAACTTATATTGGAACTAAATTTTGTTAATTTAAATTTGTAACAAATATAAAATTAATATTTTAAAAGTGAAGGGTGAAAAAATTAATTTGACAAACCATGGAAATGTTTTGAACAAATTTTTCACAATTTTTAAAAAATATTTTTTTGAAAAAGTATTTTAATTATATTTTTATCTCATATACATCACATTGTTATAACAAATTTTTCTATGAAAACTCCAAAAAGTTTTCTCAAGACATGATAGAAATTGCTGGATTTGATTCTTTAGAAAATAGTGGGTTGGTACTTGGTAAAAATTTTACATTGAACTTTTCGAGTACAAACAGTATAAAAGCGACAGGCTCCATTATTGGAATTGAACAGCTAATGCTGACGGAAATTTTATTGACGCTGCGCCCTGTGGTCAGTGTCAATGGTTGAAATAAGCAAAGCGGCATCTTCATCGCAAAATGACAAGCCAAGGAGGGTCTCATTTTCACTGCAACTTTTTGTCAAAATTTTTCGACAATGAGAGTAGTAAATACTTTAGTACAGAAAATATTCACTTTGCGATTTTATCAAATAGGGTAACGCAAGGAACACAATTATTTGACTTTTTATACAATTATTTGATACAATTTTTAATCACCTTTTTATCTTACTACGTCACATCAAAAAGGTGCCACAGTATTTTTTTTACAAAATTATCTCAAATAATCTACTATTCAAACACACTCAACATCGTCCAAACTATCATCAAAATTGTTGCTTGGATCAGTTTTAAAACCGGATTTGTCTTGTCATGCTAGAAGCTTTTACTCATTGCCTTGAGTCGAAGAATCTAGTAGATGTACCTTTGTAAATGCTGTGTATTGGAATTTTGTTGTCGATGTGAGCGGTGTGTTGATGGATGATTTCTAATTACTTTTATAAGCGACCTATGGTTCTTAAAACCTGATCCATAATAGTAACCGGAACCGAGTCCATCCAAACTTTTAATTACTTAAAAAAAAAAAAGAATCTAGCAGATGTATTTTGCCTTGCATCAAAAGATCCAAACAAGAAAGAAGAAAGAAAAAGGAGGAGCAGAATGCATTAGCCTCGCATGTTCTCACTTTCCTTCATTTAATCGAAATTGACAAATGAGGAAGCAGTCCAGCTCCAAATGCTTGTCCCTTTTCTTTTTCAAGTGCACGCTTATTTTGCTTGTGTGTATGTATTGCTTGTTTTGCATATCAATAGCCGGAGATGCGAATCAGATAAGGTGTAGAACTGTTGGATGGAAGCCTGAGGAAGGATCGAAACAGTGTCATCCACTACCTGTCTGTTTCATCAAATTCTTCCACATTCGGCTAGCCTTTATCAAGCAATGCGATATACCACTCCAACTATAGATCCTCTGGGGATCAAGGTCGGGATATCAAAGTACCGTATTTTTTGCTACAAAAATTGGAATAGAATAGAAAAAGAACTACCTTGAACTACTTTTTTTTTTAATTGATCGAGTGTGACATCCTTTCACACCCATTTGGTAATTATTAAATATATCTATACGTGTCTCGTCACATAATTATGTCCATGAAACATATAGTAGTATTGCCTGTCAGTCAAGTGGGACAAAAACTGATACATTATGAGTTAAAGGATCCTGAGCTGCCAATATTTCACTGCTAGCTGGGAGATCAATTTCCCTTGTCAGGAATTTGTGACTTCTCAAAGGTGCCCATTTGTCTATACGTAGTTTTTAGTCTCCTTAGGATTTATACAATTATAAAGAATCATCATTTTTATTCATAATCGCAAAGTATACACAGAATCGATTTGATTTTAATATGCGCATAACGAAGCATCAAGTTAAAGGTGCAATGCATTAAAGAGCAAGTTATCCTCTCTTCATGCACGCAGCAAAATACTTAATTTATAAAAATTTGTCCAGCCAAATCTCTCCATATGTTGGCTCTCCCGGCATTCATAAATAAATACTAGAAGAAAAGACAGGAGTTGTTGAGTTGAAAGATGCAACGGATCCAAACGAATATCACTAGTGGAGGATTAGCAGCCGCTAACCAGGGCCAATCAATGGATGGTTCCATCTTTATCAAATTAATCCACTCTCCAGACCGCCTTTTAATACACTAAAATACCAACATTGTAGCAGTAAAAATGGCCCCCTATCAAGTGGGATCTCTCGTGATATTCCTGTCTTATAAGATTCTTTAGCTATTATTTGTCTCGTGAAAGCGAAAGGGACTGTTTTGTCATGAACCCGGGTAAGCATTAGTACTACAGTTGATGATGACTGATTAGCTGTGATAATTAAAGCCCATCCTATCTTTACACATTTGATCCTTTGAACCTGTTCGTCAGAGGCTGCTCTCTGTAATTTACCATACGTAGAGGAGAGGAGTAGAAAATACTGACCCGGAATGGAAATTTATCTGAAGTCTATACCATCAAGTCGGATTGGAAATTTGGTACTACTCCTCATGAAGATGGATGATAAGACTTGAAAAGAATGTGCAATGAGTGTTCGTGTGGACGAGCACTTGATTGGGCAGTCAAAAAGTTGGAAGAGCCTGAAAATTTAACTTCCAGTCGGGCATCGACCTGGTCTGGTAAACCGATTGGAAAAAAGGGGACTGCACTTGATCTTTAGCCAAAAGGGCCGAGAAAAGGTGTAACTGGCTGAGGCCTGAAGATGGTGGAATAATGTCGCATAATTTTCTGTCTACTTTTCACCAACAATAGTGCGTTTGGATAATAGATTTTTTGGGATAATTTTTTGAAAAGAATACTGTAACACCTTTTTGATGTGATGTATGATAAAAAGGTGATTGAAATTTGTGTTGATGATATAAACAAAATTTTTTAGTTAAATATAAGCAATCCAAACAAACTAAGACAAAAGGAGGGCATATATTCACTTAAATCTTGCGAGTAAATGGTAAAGGACTAAAACAAGATTAGATGATTTTAATATATATCTCAAAGGGGTTAGCCGCAAGTCCTAATCTTGCCCTTAAAATAATGTATTGAAAAACGCTCCCCGGCACCTCAGACTTTGAATCATCATTGAATTCAAATGAGGAATCTGCATAGCCCATTCAAGAAGGATTACTGTTGTCAGCTCTAGAATGATTCCTCACCCTATTTAACTAATCTGCAAGCAAGAAAAGTTGATGACAGAATACTTCAGATCGCCATGAAATTCAAATTTGGATTGGACCACACGCCTTTCTTTCTGATTTAAAAGTCAATTTATCAACTAATCAGGAAGTAGGGAATCTATTCATTTTATATGATGCTTTTCCAAATTGCAGGTCAAGCAATATAGGTGGACCAAACCAAATGCCTTTCCTTGTGGTAGACAAAAGCTAAGCTTTTGGTCTTTTGCCCAGTCTTGAAAGGCATCCTTATTTTTCTGCCCACCTGAAAGTTCTCCCTGGGTTTCTTCAACTGAAAGATAAACAAATACTAATATCACTAGTATAATAATGTAAGGAGACTACTACAGAAGAATACGCGACTTCACGGTTTCACACTACCAGCTACATTAAGAAAAGTACATTATCGTACAGACAAAAAGAACCGTGTTGTCAAGAAATGGAATATCGAATAGGAATTATTGGAAAGAATCGTTGAATAGTAGAATGCCCATATTCTGCAGCGTGATTCCGTTTCTTCGAAATTCAAGGAATGGACTATACTTTGGAGTTCCTTGCACCAAAACATGGACATCAAGAACGTACTCGCACACCCAAAAAATAAAAGCCAAAATGGGATTATCTATTCCTGCAAAACTTTACAGCCACTCTTCAAGATCAATCTATATGTATGTAAAACATTATATCTGTTTCTATCCGCAAATGTAGGGTGGAGACCTTCTATACGTTAGTTCTTTGCGACGTTAAAATGTGACTTTTCCAGCTGTGGCTCTCTGATTTATCATCCTCTTCGTCCTCCATGCTGTCTCCCCCCGTTATAGATGTGCCTCTAGAGGCACCACCTAACTGCAGGGGCCCCTGAGGAGAAGCAGATTGTGAGCTGCTCTGCTTTGATGATTCACCATGCTGGTCTTGGGGCAACCATAAGCCTCCCAATACAACAACAGATTGATTTGTAGACGGACCTGTAGCGGTCGGAAGTCTTCGAGTGTGCAGTCGATATTTCTGAAACCATAGCCAAACAAATCGCATCACTTTATGGCCTAAATTAAGTTAGAATCTAATAAAAGAAGGTATATCTAACTTTCAAACTCACTTGCAAATGACTCTTAACTTCATCATTTGTGAGACCATCGACTTGCATAAGCTCTCTAATCTGCTTCGGAGTAGCAGCTGCAGGGGTCCCAAAAATTCAAGTTAGAGGCACGAGTATGATCAACAAAGGCTCAGTAAAATCCACAATCTAGTACAAGAGATACTCAACAGCAATTCTATGAGGATTATTCATAATTCCAGCAAAATAGTGTTAATGAAGTGCTCAAGTTACGATTTACAGGTGGTGACTCTTCAGCAATACCAACATTCATCAAACAACAATGCAAGGAGCAATGCAATCAAGGAACGATGAACGACAAAATCTAAATGGAAGACAACTGTCTGTTTTACATAGTACGTTCAAGAATGTCCCTGGGTCTTCCCCAGTATTCTCATGTTATCACTGGATTTCAGTCCTGACATTCAGCACAAAACAGTCGCAGCAAACTGACAAAACACTGACAAAACTAGGTTGAATCTCATCGAAAGCACCAACAAGGTGTTCAAGTTCTAACCTTGACAACCTCCAAGCTTTTGCAGGGCATCGACAAATCTACGATGCAACTCTGGCGACCAACACCTTCTTTGCTTTCTAGAAGTTTGCTGCTGTTGCTGAGATACAGCCGACCTTATATTTGACTGTACACTGGATACAGAACAAGAAACAGCTCTGCTACCACCAACTTTCGAAGTTAACCCACCAGAGCCAATATCCTCCTCTGGTTTCTTAGGCCCAGGAGTTTGAAGCGAAAGCCCAGGTACTACTCCTGGTAATTCGTACTCATTTTCCTTCCTTGTTATCATCACAGGAAGACTAGAACACCCCTGGAAAGGCACAAATGCCCTTGCTACGCTCCCATTTTTACACGACTTAAACAAATCCTCCTGGATTTCTGCTTCCATGACTCTCTAGATTTCCAAAACAAACACATACACTGTTAACAATAAAATGCATGAACCTTTCATTATCAATAGGCATTCAGTTATTTAATAAAGTACCTTTTTGGTTTCTGGTTTAGTATTTTGTGCCTCATTAATGTCAAAATCACTTTTGGAGGCAGGGTTATCACTATTCCAGAGCTGCACAGAACTCATCCAACTCATCTTTTCTCTAGAATCCTTATCTTTTTTGCTGGTCTCAACAACCATTTCCGATTTCTCATCTTCATCGCAACTTTTCTTGAGTGGAATGAACTCTTCCAACACTGGTCCAGCATCCATTGTCCTATACTTGGCCGATTCCTCTTTCAAAGTCCTAATTGCTGCAACAACAACAACAACCACAAAGAGAGTCCAAATTCATTCAGAACTGCAAAACTCAATGAAAAAATAATAAATAAATCATAAACCCTTCAATCAAAACCATCAAACTCCTAAACCCAGCTCCAGAATGTCATCAGTGTTCCCTCTAGCTTCCAAAATAGCGCATGAAACCAAAACAGGACAAAGATTTCATTTCCTCCACAAAATTGTAGCAATAAAAGGACATCAAGAATCCAACGAAGTGGTTTGGCGTCTCTCTTTCTCATCTTAAAATAAGTTTGGATTCTCATTCTTCCTCCCCCTCACCTCTAAAATTCACAAACAGAAACAGAAGGAAAACGAAAGAGGAAGGACCCAAAACATCTAAGAATCAAAAAAGAAAAAAATCAAAAAATAGTTAAACGAGAAGAAAAGGGGGATGATGAGAACCGACCATCGCTGAGGAGGAGCATACAAAGAGGGAGTTCACGTTTGAAAGCATCGATCTTCTTCATTTCATCTTCAAGTCTCGTCACATAATCATCAAGCTTTAACAGCTTCTCCGCTAGGTTACCGATCATTGACACTTGTCCCACCAACTCATCGATCGTCTTGGGAAGATAGCGACAACTCTGTTCTTCAGCTGTAACGGTGGTGGTTGTTACTGCTCTTGTTGAAGGTGGTCGAAAATCCAAGCTCAGCTCAGGCGGAATTGAGCCCATTTTCTAATTAAACAAGTGAAAGTCGTATCGGTTCGATATGTATATGCGAGATCGATCGTCTATTTTCCTCTGTTCAATCTAGATCTTTGGATTATGGTTCTGGGAATTCAAGCTAAAAACCATTGAGCAAAAGAATAGAAAAAAGAAAGGTGACTAAGATCTATATATCTGGTTTCTGTTTATAGAAGAGAGTGGTGAAGATTAGAGTTGAGAAGGGAGAGGAGAGAGGGGAGAGAGAAGGGGAGATTCTGAAAAACAACAACGCCGGGTTTTGACAGCGAGAAAGTTGGGATAGAATTATATATTGCCACTATCGCGTCGTCGCATATTTTTTCCTTATCTTTTACCAGTAATGTTCTCTTCTTCTATTGCTCGAGTATTTATTTATTTATTTTTAATTCTTTTTCTCCGCAATTAATTAGAGATGAAAGTCGGACGTTTTGACCCAGCCAGTGCTGGTAATCTAGTAGATTCCTCCATCCAAGTCGGGTAATTAGTCTAAATTGCCCTCCTTCGAATCTCGTGGGTGTTTCTGACTTCATGTTTGAGGAGATTCATCTTCTGTGATTTCCATAGGGAAAACTAAGAAATTTAAAAAAATTGTTACATTTTTTTAAATTGTTACATTATAAATACATTTTTTAAAGTTATTTTATCTCACATATATTGACGTCACAAAAACTATGTGACACTGTTAAAAAAAAAACACACTAGTGATCAGTAAAATTTCTTTGTGTTTGACAATGAAATGCTAAAATGAATACTAACATTAATATCAGTAAAATTTCTTTATGTTTGAAAATGAAAATTTAAAATGAATTACTAACATTAATATCCCATACTAGATTCTTAATTTCCTAGCAAAAAAGAAAAAAGGAGAGAGATACACGAGTTCATTCAAAATGAGAAATTGAGAATAATCGAATCTTGATTGTGTTTATTGCATCTTTTTACTTCATTCTATGTAGAAATTTGTTTGCTAATCAATAAATAATGAAAAAGAAAAAAAAACTTGTAAGATAATAAATTACTTTTAGTTCTTGTTCTACACTTTTGGAGCTCTTTACCAAGCTCTCGAAGCATTAAAATTAACATATATAACAATCAATTGCCATAAATTCCTTCTTTATTAATTTCCACAACTATAAGTTTTCTTCATCTATCCTATCTATCGAAAATTTTAACAACTAAAAGGATGCGTGTTTGAGAGTTTCAAATTAACATAATGTGATAGGTCATTTAATACAATGACCCAAATTTAATTTTTTTTTAAAAAAATTTACATCGGATCAACTTCGACCACCGCCACAAGATTGACATGTTTTCAGAATTATAGTTTACTTATAGGACCTTATTTTTGCATCTAAAAGGAGTGTGTTATGTTGTAATGACGCGGTGACGGGGAAGTTTTTTTTTTTTTTTTTTTTTAACAACGTAGCTGGCATTAGTATGGATCCCAAACTAAAACAGACGGGGAATATGGTTAAAATGCGAATAAAGAATCCACGTTCCATAGCACAGCACCTTGAATCTTTGCCGTGATAGATCAGAATTGCAATTGCCGCACAAAAGAAGCATTTGGCAAGGCCGATCTACTCAATTTACAACACGTGGATTCGTCCTCTTGGCTGCCATCACAGACTTTTTCTAACTTAATAATTAGTGTGATGCTTGTGTTTGATCTTTCAGCTCATCCTCCTTTTTTTTTTTTTCCCTTAGTTTGAGGAAAGTTTCGATAGCATTACCCTCGTGAAACTTGACGATCCCTCCGTTTTAGCTTATTCCATGTGTAGTTTCAACTGCATAACTCGATTGAATACACAAAAAGAAAAAAAGGATACAATTTTTTCATGTTGAATGTGCACGCGTTAATGTATTCACTATTACTATAAGAGAGATCAGTCTAAAAAACTAAATTAAGATTGTAGAACCAAAAAAAATCAACCAAAAAGATATAAAAGACAAATTCCATCTAATCAATATGTATGGGATAGGCACTTTTACACACATACAAGTATGTGTGGGAGAAAAGTAATAATATTAAAAATATATCAATAAACACACATTATAACAATACATTCAAATTTCACTATTGTCAACTAATAACAATAACAAAATTCCTTATTTATAGACCGGATGACTTGGTAAACAAGTCTTACAACATAGACCGGATGACTTGATAAACAAGTCTTACAATCACAATTAAATACTAATTCCTATACAGTAAAACTTCCATAACTTGATTCCATTAGAATTACCAAAAACCTAACTTGAGTAGAACACTGCTAAATAATAATATAGAAAATTATATTTTTGAGTCTTGATTTAATATGCCAACAAAGATATTTAAAACTTTTTTATTCAAGTTTGATTGTTATCAGTGTCGATGGTTTCAACTAAAAGGTGGATTAATACAAGCTTCTAAGCTACATTCTAGTTATATATATATATATGTATAGAAGGTACTAGGTTTGTAACATCCCCCCCCCCCCAAAAAAAAAGAGAGAAAGTCCAAAGGATGGATCAAGAAGTTGGTTCATGCTTTCTTATGAGCATCTCCGAGCTATTGCGGCAATGTGAATCCAAAAATGATCATCCTTCCGCTCACCTATAACCAAAACGGGGCATGTTACTCTGGTGAGTGGTGATTAAGTATATACTACCGAGCAAGATCTTGCAGATTAGCTGGATTTGATGAAGATTTGTTTTAGATTCAGCTGCACAAATTACAAGTTGGTTAATCTGCACAAATCAAAGCGTTGTTTTATACCATCAGCTGTCTTACTCGTATGATTTCTATAGTCTCGGTGCAAACCTGCTCATTAAAGTAAAGATTTTCGTCTAAATATTGCGAGTTTTCACAAAAATTGAATGTTGTATTTAGGTCGTGTAAATCAACTTTGGATTGCGTGTCGAGCATTAGAACAGTCGTCAGTCGTCATCATCATCTAGCCTTCCCTTCTAGCTTGCAAAGGAAAATGGGTTTGTCTTTTTCTTCCAGCCAAAAAGAAAAAAAGTAAAAATAAAAAGAGGAGAGAAAAAGGTTCTGGAAAGGTCGAGGAGAAGGAGCCGTAGACGACACGTGGAAGATCAAACGAGGCAGGGAATTTTGACGACCCAGACCGCCATAGCATATATTATTCCTATTTATAGCACTTTCATTTCAGGAAGGAATCTTGGGACGATGAGCGGGACCCACCTTTCTTTTTTTTTTTTTTTAAGGACATCGGCTGCTATTTTTCCGCTATGAGGTGGCGATGGGAGTAATAATTTGGAGCAGGAAAAAGGGGAATAAAAGAGGAGGGGTGTGTGTGTGTGTGTGTGTGTGTGTTGAAGGATTGGGGGAGGATCATGGGGGAGTCCAGGAGGAATGGAGATGCTGCGGGGGGTTTTCATGCTCATGCTTTTACAGCCATCAGATTCCATTACATTTTTCAAGGGAATCTTCGCCTCCATGTAAATTTTTATTAGTATATTCATCTGATTTATTTATTATTCTTAGAGATCCTTTCAGTTGTGTCGTTGGCTTTACTTGTCTGTTTTTTGTTTACCTTTACTTCCATTGATGGATTTTACTTGGGGTGAATCTCAAAAGCCTCTCCCCTAAAGTTGTTGATAATATATATTTATCACTTAGTTCATTTGATATTTTTACAATTTCACCATCCTTGCTTGAATTTACATCTCGTGCTGCATTTTCGCCCTTTTGGATAGAAGTAACATCAAGAAATACGTATCATGAGAGAGATGACATTTTTTGGTTCTATTACAAATCTTTGTATTGTCCTATTTCTGAATTCCAAAAGCAATAATATAATGAGGACAATACTTAAAAGACAGACAAAATGCTGTTTCTTGTTGGATTAGTTACTTGTTCACCCTTCATTTACCTTAACCTCCACTGATGCATTTTCCTTTTGATCACATCTTAATTTGTTGGGGAGTTCTACAAATATTTTTTAGGTATCATACTTACGAGTATCAATTCACCATTGAATATATTAAAAAAGGATATTAATCTTTACATTTGTTTTAGAAGCTTAAATTATTGAATAATGCGATGACAATCTATTGGATTCGAATGATAATACCCGAAAGGGATAATAGAGAAATTTTGCATCTTTAGTTTTGGTCATTGAGATGGGGTCGTTGGGTTAAACGTTTTAGAGAGGACGGTTGGTGGGCGGCATATAAAACAACTAATGTTGTATGACACCACGTGATTGGGTAGAGAAAACACAAAGTGCACGAGTTCTGGATAGAGTAGAGCTATTTTTCGCCTCTGATTATTTTTATTTTTTCTTCTTTCAGGAATGAATTTATCGTGAAAAGGGAAGGGAATGTGTGAAAAGGGGGGCAACACGGAACACAGTGGAAACATATTATCAGGAAGGGGGGGCTGCTGCTTATCTGTAGTACACCAATGTGTATGGGTTTTTACTTTGACATACGGGTAAAGAAAAGGCATTTGAAGGCGTGGGAATTGGACATCTATCTTTCTGTTTTGGGAGGCTAGACTCTCATCTGATTAATGCAAAGACTAAAGAACGGTCAAAGAGCATAAGATTCCTCTTAACCTTGCTTCCATCGGCACTAATCATGGCCTGGAATATTTAAACACATGTCCGGATGGACCCTCACCTCACCCCATTATATTATTATGAATACATGAACTTTGTCACTTCAAAAAGAAAAGATCCCCCCCAGAAAAAAGTCCATAAGAAATTTGGGTGGAGATTAGGTGTGTATCGAATTCGAAATCGGCAATTCAAAACTATTTTTTGAAAATTGAACACTAAAAATTTCGATTGAAATTTCAATTTCAAATTCGATGAAAAACTCCAATCTAAACTAGGCTTAAATAATCAAAATCCAAGACCAGTTGAAATCTCTGAAAATCACCCTTACCTGCGGCCAATTACGAACTCTTCCAAACATTATTATATTCTTTATACTATTGAAAATGAAAAATCTCAGAGTGCCTGCCGATCGTACAAATGGGGGAATGGGACAAGACACGGCCCAGAGTTGGACAAAGCAGAATGCATCATGGCAGTTGTTTTCTTCTGCTTCATCATGATACCGCCTAGAAATAGAATCCAAGAAAGGGCATCTAAATACGTTTGTTGTAGTATATGGATGTGGATTCAATGTTTCACACTCGGATGTTTGACAAAACAGGAGCCGTGGAGCGATTAACAAAAGTTTAAATCCCCAAGTTTTCAAAACGCCCCTTAGCAAACTACAAAGCCGGGGAAAAGTACGATGAGGTCCTCGTTTCACTCTCTTCTCCTTCAAAGTTCAAACCAAACCAGATCTATGTCCAAGTCAAGATATGAATATCTACCCCATAAAAGCATCTCTTAAATTCTAGTGGGCTGGTAGTCCATCATATTTGTTTATCGATCCTGCCTTCCCATTTATTTTGTCATTGACTTTAATTTGCTCCATGTTTCAACTACGCATAATATTAAGCAGTAATAATAATAATTTATTTTTTTTGGAGTTCAACAGAGATTCTGAATTTTACGGGGAAGGAGAAAAGGATCCCACTTAAAATTCAGTCAAAGCTGATGACTTGATTAAAGAAAGTAGACAAATGTTGCATGTGGAATAATTCTTGATGTTATTAATCTTGCAGTCGGATGGAACAGGATGATTACTTCTGCTTGAGTTTTGAGTCCATCATGACAACCACAAGTCTTTTTAAGCACGAGGAGATGGATTATATTTATAGGAGGATTTTTATCTTCTACTCGGTAAAAAGGGACCTGTGACTTGGTCAGAAGATTCAGTGAATGCATCGTTGTCTTTTCAGTAGTGGTGGAGAGAAGTTGATCGCCAGCCTTGATCTTGGATCCAATGGAGACCAATTCGTGAGATTCCCTTCCCTCAGCCGATGAATCATATGAATGGCCCTCCATCCAAAGATGACACCAAACAATCCCTTATATCGTTCCAAAGCATCTTCTTGCATGTGATGACAAGCACATCGTTCATGGCATTTGTATGATGGCCCTCTTCTTGATCATGAGGGCATCTTTTGTCACTAGCTAGCTTTTATGTTTTTTTTTCCTTCCTTCGTTGAGATGTGAGAATGAGATGGAATGGAATCTTTTAAATATTTTCCGATGGAGACGGGCAACCACAGCCGGTTGCAAGTATTATCAAGGGCGTTTTTGTCATTCTCCGGCGGCCTTCGGTCGTCTTCGTCTTCTTCATTTGTAGCAAGGGCTGTAATTGGGTGGAAATAAATATAAGGGTTAATCACAATTAATCCCCTAAAGCTTTTTTTTTGTTTCACTTTATCCCCTATTGGACAAAATTACCCCCATTATTTTAAACTCTTATTGTTTCTCTTTCTCTTTTTTTTTTTTTTTCTTTTCCTTATTTCTTGTTTATTTTCGTTGTCTCTTTCTTCTTTCTTCACCTTAGTGATTGAAGCTTAAAAAATAGGAATTGGATTGTTTTCTATCAATTGATTACAAAATATTCAAAGTAACCTTTCAATTCTCTCCCTTACATTTGTTTCTTATTTTATTCTCAAGAAAATATCACGCAAATAAAATCATTAGAATTAGCTTTTGATGCCTTTAAAAATCTCAAGATAAAATTTTTCCTAAGGGTAAATATAATACGCTTCTTCTGTTTGTGTGGTTGGAGAATTTGGAATAGGGGAGTAAAGTCCAAACCAGAATTCCACTTTGCTGGCCCCTCTTCTTCTCTTCTCTCCGCTCTAAATAAAAGAGGGGTCATCATTATTGCTTCTCTACCCCAATGCTTCACAAATTTCAGCTCTTGTTCGAGAAGCCTGTCTCTTGCTTTCCACAAGTCATATAGTGCAAATAGATGGTAGAAATAATTAGGGTTTAAAGAAGGTCTTGGTCTCCGCAAAGCATACATTTTTTTTTCAAATAATGGTAACCCATAATTTTGCTCATTAAGGGGACAAAAGACTTTTTTTTTTTTTGGTTTTTTTGGGAGAGACAAAGGAGCCTATTAGTTAGTAAATCTTTGTAATACAAGTTTGGGTTTATGTATACATCGGGAACACTTGTGCTTAAGCAAAATAAATAGCTTCGAAAACCAACATGTGAAGATAAACTTCGTGTGCACTTGAAATTTGTTATCGCTAACATATTATTGATTTCATTAATCTTGCAAAAAGAAATAGTTTCATTTATTAAGCTCAAAGCTTTTGCGGCAGTTTGTACAGAAAATTCTTTGTTATGCCCGATGTTTAGAGCGTTAATCTGGCACCTTTTTTTATACAAAGAATAATTTTGTTTTCAATATTGCACAATAGAAATATCTAATTGGATTTTTTGTTTTTTTTTTTTGGATTTGGGTCGATTGAAGGTTGAAGCCTCAAAAGGATAACGATCAATACCCCAAAAAAAAAAAAACTTTTTGAATAATTTGCATTAAATATTCTGCTAAAAGTGATTCTAGTTTCATGCTCGATTCGTGAGAAGATGAGTCTCCACTTGTAAGTTAAGATTTAGGTTTGCCAGTGCACATAAAAAAAAAAAAACCATCCAACCGGACCTAATTTTGTCTATGGTGCAAATCCCGTGGAATGGACATCGATGGTTTACATTAAAAGGATTTGTTCTTTTTTTTTTTATATATTTTATATAACTAACTTTTCTTACTCCTTTTAGTTTCTGGGTCTACAAAAGTCAAAGTTGAAGAGTTCAGGCCTGTCTCCAATGGCAAATTGGCTTCTTTTTCTTCGACTACAACAATGCAATGACAACAACTCTTAATTAGCACAATACGGTCTGCTTTCATTTTTCTCGTTTTGAATCTTGACCACGCCCTTATCTTGTACATAACAAGTTTTTTCTAGAGAAAAAGTCCGAGGTAAAAGGTGAAGTCACAAAGATGATGGGTGATGACAACCATCAAGTCCTGCCGGTTGCCACACAAATTCTGTCTTCTATTTTTTTTTTTTGGGAGATTATTTATGTTAAATTATCAGGCAAATCAATAGACTCTTTATATATTTTTTGATTAAAATGGAAACGTATTAAGTGTATTGATATTCTTAAATTAAACAAAAAAAAAAAGAAACTATATTGATAAGTTACTTTCTATTGCCAAGAGAAAAAAAAAGTTATATTTGATGGTTTTCTTACTGAAGAAAAATTGCAACTTATAAATAATAGTACTAGTACTTAGTACTAAAAAAAAAAAAAAAGCTTTGTACTTGGCACTATACAAATCAACCAAAAGAAAAGAAAAGGATAAATTCAGAAAAAGGCCGGATTTTTGTTCGTGGATAGCGGGCCCCGCTCAAACGTGGCTCTGTCGGCCAATGGATGAGCGGAATCGCTTCGCCGCATACGGACGGCGGTGCTTTCGAGCATTTTCCTTTCCCCCCACTCCCCGCGAATATATCTGGGTCCCACAGATCAAGATTCTCTCCCGCTAAAGTTTTCCACGTTGAAAAACTGTAGTAGTGCCTCATAAGTCTCCGGCTCCGAGTTCAAGGAAAAAACTGGAGAAGTTTCTCCCACATTTTCTTTTCTTTTCTCGTTTTTTCCAAGTCAAACAAACACTACTATCCTTTTATAACATACCCCTACTCTAACCGATCTATTGGGGTGGAACTAACTAGGGAGTAGGAAACCCAACTGAGTTATTGGAAAACTGATGAAGACTGAACCACCGTTGGACTAATTGGGTGCACTACGCACCCGTTTGAATTTAAGAAAGAGCCATTTAAATGTGCCCTATAGTGTGGTAATTAAACTCTTAACCTCCCGTCCCACAAAGCTCTAAAAGCTTTGTGGTGGCTGTTGCTTCCTTGCTCTCCCGCATATCACTTGTCAAAATTTCCACCTAAATCCCTCTTTGGCAACTTTGAACCGGAAAAAGCATTCTCATGCACGCACCGTTTCCTCATTCCCCGGCTCACGCCATCACATCATTTCACTTGTGGCTCCTTTTTATTCCATGCCCATAAACGCCCTTCACCATTCCCATAGACCACTGCTTCTAAATTCCTTCTTCATGCTTCCTTGGGTTCAATTTGATTGTGTGGATTCCTCCTTGAGAGTATATGAGCAGGTAATGGAATGGATTCGTAAGCAAATCACATGACGATGATGCTGATTGAAGACCCTATAGTACTTTCTGACCCACAAGCCCGCGCATTTATGGTCATCCAAAGAAGTTCGAAAGGCATAACTAGTATCGTGGAGACCAAAAGCTGTGGGCTGGATTCCCAGCCCCCCAGGCCCCGGCCCACGAAGGGAAAAAAGGTGGCCCGGCCACAATCTGTTGGAAACAGTTTGTCAGGTTTTCTTGACTTCTCGATACACTTAACTCATACAGAACCTCCGTCCATCAGAAGAATGGAAGCCTCTACCTGGCCGGGAAATTGACACTGCTAATATAGGAAAGGGGGCTTCTACAGTCCCTTCCGGCGATGAGCAGTAACCTCACCTATTCCCTGTCCTTTATCCGCTGCTTTTCCTTTCGTGAAGATTTGACAGGAGTTGCTACATCATGGAAGGAAAAAAGATCAATTAAACTCATAAGGTTCCATAAAATTAAAAATGTAAAACAAGTACTCAAGGACACATAAGCAGCACTGAGCTATTGGTTGAGTTCAAAACATAATAATATGTCCAAATGGCTCATTTATGGTTGACAAAAGTCCTAAACAAGCCATACATATCATTCAATGTTGGAAAAATCACCAGATTGTATATTCAAACTTTTTTTAAAGAACTTCCAAAAGTCTAATAACAGAAAGTAGGTTAAGCTGTACCATTTTCTATATCAATGGGCCATATGTGCTTGGAAAGTACTTCATTCATTTGAAACATGTTGATTGTATTGACTCGAAAAATGCCATGCAAGGCTTCATCACATATAATTTTCCGCTTATCCTTCGGATTTTGCAAATTCTTCTTCCTGATGTAAGCCCACACTTTTTGACAACCTACAAAGTCACAGGAACCAATGTCATACACAGAACTGAGCATGAGGGATATCGCTTCAACATCATAACAAACCTCAGTTCTAAGCCATCTCATTACACAGAACTGAGCATGTCTATCACCTTTTCTGAAACATCCATATAGAATCCCATCAGTTACGAATTGAGTTTCTGTTCTGGACAACTTCCTTAATCACCCAAGCGTCAACCTGGAAGGTGGAATTCCTATGTAGTCTTATTGAAAAGTTCTCTCTAACCATTCCATCTTTTCCCTTTCTAACCCTAATTTGTCCAGGAGCAAATAATTAAATAATAATATATTCAACTATCAGTAGTCACTCCTCCTGTCCTTAAATTTAGAAAATGATAGACACAACAAGAACACCATGAACATTGAGATTACAAGTTGGACAAATTAAAGTTTGGGGCATCAAATTGAAACAGTAAGCACCTTTTGCATTTCTCCTACAATAATGAACAAGGACAAACCCAATTAAATTGCTGAAAAAGCAACTCTGGTCATTTTCTTTCAAGCACCAGAAACATTGAAAGACAAATTTCCATGCAACAATAGACTACCTTTTTCTCTTGTTTCTTATTCCATCACTTTCTCCTCCTCCCATGTCCACTTCGTTGGAGCCACTGTACTCATTCTTTCCTTGTTTCACATCCTCTGACTGTTCCTCTGTCTCTTCACCATTACCATCTTCTTCAGCTTCTTGTTGCTCTGTTTTGAAAATGGGTTTGAAAAACAAAAAGCTTCAGACATTGACATTTGGCCATCCAAATTCAAGTTTTAACATTTCATTGAATTTGACCTCGTGTATTCCTAGGAATATCAATATTAGAAGCACCCATGTTGCTACTCTAGGTAATAACAATTCCATAATTTCCAGGCAAAAAGCAAAGATTCTATTCCATCTCTTTCACACTTATTTATAGCAGCAATGGGACAAAGTTGAATTAAAAAAAAAAAAGTTTGAAATTTGAAAAAATCTTTGAAACCATTGAACTTAGGACCATAATTTAGTTATATACTGACTGAGCCTATTTATGTAACCATTTAAGTTATACTCATGTTTGAGTTATACTCTAAAAAATTGTACACCAACACTTATTCTTCGCACAAGTCTATCATCCATGTAAGAAATTTACTCCCAAGCAAAAGAACAATATTCTTCTTTATTCCCTTTAAGAATTTCCAAACCATTACTTTTTGGGCATATGAAATATGCACTGAGAATCTTCCAAAAGTCTAAGAATAGAGCTTAGGAGAAGACATACCATCTTCTGCATCAATGGGCCACATGTGCTTTGACAGTGCTTTATTCATCTGAAACATGTTAATATTTTTGACCTGAAAAATTCCATGCAAGGTTTCATCACACATTATCTTTCGCTTATCCTTTGGATTTTGCAAATTCTTCTCGGGAATGTACACCCACATCTTTTTGACAACCTACAAAATCGGAGTTAGTGACAATGATGACATGGAGAACAGGCATTTCTTTAACATCACCAATGCACCTCAGTTCTAGCCATCTGGTGCACTCCAACAATTTTCTGAAGCTGAGGAGAAATTGCCCATGGTTTGTTAAAGCCACTTCCTTTTTTCTTATCATTGTTATCCATCTTGTAAGACCTAAAGGATGAGATCAGAAAAAGGAACAAGAAATTTTAATGTAGTCATCTATATGCTTAGTTCATCCAACTTATATGCTTTACTTGATAGGACCAAATTTTCCAACTCAGAATCGTAAAAGAAACAGTTAATGTAAGGATTATGTATCCAAAACTTTCATGTAGTCATTTATATGCTATAGTTGTATGCACATATGCCAAAAATAATTGATTCCTTCTCTTCTTGCTTCTCACTCCGTGACTTTCTTCCTCATTTTCAACGTCCACTTCCTGGCAAACACTGACCTCATTCAGTTCTTGCTTCAGACTGTCAAATTCTTGTTCCATCTCTTCACCATTACTACCTTCTTCTTCTGCTTCTTCTTGATGTTGTTGTGAGTTGTCCTTCTGGGGTTCTGCAAGAGGGGTTGGAAACATCAATATTTCTGATGAAGGTATTTTACTCATGCAACTCAAACTTGCTCGAAAAATTATAAATGCATGACTGCAGAAGCCTTAAAAATTTTTGGTGAAAACAATTCAAAAACGAATGTGTCACCACCATAAAATATTAAAGAAACATATAAAAGATGATCATGTGGAAGAATTGGCAAATATCAGTCTTTCTAGAAAACAAATCATCTATGTATAAAACTGAATGGAAAAAATATTGATCCTTCAACACTTTTTTCCTCCTAAGTTAAAGAAAAGTGTTATTCATTCTTTTTAGAACTCCCAAGCTAACCAAATTCTTAACATTAAAGAAAGCTTTTCTACAAAATCTTCCAAAGATCTAAAAACAGAGCTTAGCCAAAAATATACCATCTTCTGAATCAACAGGCCACGTGTGCTTGAACAGAGCTTTATTCATCTGAAACATGTTAATACTCTTTACCTGGAAAATTCCACGTTTCATCACATATTATCTTTCGCTTATCCTTCGGATTTTGCAAATTATTCTCCAGATGTATGCCCACATCCTTTTTACCACCTACAGAGGCACATGAGTGACATGAATTGAATGATGACATGGACAAACAGCATTTCTTTAACATCATACCGCACCTCAGTTCTAGCTTCACACTTAAAGAAACCATATTAACACACAATTAAATTCTGCAAAACTAAAAACAGCACTATCTGTGATTTCATAGGTAAGTAACATCATACAGAAATAACTAACTCAACCATTTATTATTCAAAAAAAAAAAATTTTTTGTTTGACCTTGTACACTCCATGGCACTACCAACTATGGACCATATGAGAAACAAAACCTGTCAGAACCCAAGTCAGCAATTAGCTGAGAGTTGTAAATATGTTAAAATTAGCATTTTATTGTACTAAAAAATTTCCACTTCAATCAGTAATGGAATCACTGTACAAGCAAGGACAGCAGATTCACAATAACTGCAAGTTGAAAGCAAAACCAAAACTTTAACACCCCCACCCCCCCAAAACCAAAAAAGGGAACTTGCACATTCATCAAATATCAGTAAACTGCATCATTGCATTAGAATAATGAATTTCTCGTTAACCAAATTGTATTATTTAGCAGCATTGTGACTCACTGACTGGGCATCTCTATCAACCTTGTGAACATTTCATACAGGACTACCTTATTTGACACTGGAGTTTCTAAAGTACTTCCTTATCGTCCATTGCTCAGGTGGAATGCAAACCATATCCTGAATTTTCCATCTATTCTTGTTAGTATTTTTTTCTTCCACAAAAATTTATTCATACCTTCTCGTTTACCTTTGTTTAACTAGGAAAAAACAATTCTTGCATTCAACTTACCATAATTAGTCATCTGTCCTCCAATCCTAAAATCCAGAAACACGCCCAGAGAAACAATGAGTACGCCACTAAAATTGAATGAGCAAGACTAACACAAATTAGTACGTTTTTTACAAATGATCTTTAGGGTAGAAAAATTGGACCTGACAAGAATTTAAAATAACATACGCGAACAAACAAAAGCTCAAATTTTCATTTCAATTCCGAAGACAAGAAATTGTGGAAAATTTCATTTTCTTCTCCTTTGTTCCGCGAGGGGGGAAAAAAAGAAAATGCCATGAAAATACGATACCCACTAAACCACTCAATTAATTCAGTACCTTTGGTCCTTGCTCCTTACTCCATCACTTTCTTCATCTTTTCCAATGGCCACTTCCTTGGAGTAGGTCCCACTATCCTCATTCTCGTCGTCTTGCTTCACATCCTCAAATTTTACGTCTCTCATCTCCTCACCATCACTGCTATCTTCCTGGGTTTCTTCTCGATGTTGTTCTTGCTGGGCGTCATCGTTTCTAAGTTCTGAGAGGAACGAATCAATTTGCTGGCTTATGAATGTTTTTCTGTCACGCAGAGTAACCCCGAATTCCTCCTCGAGTTGGCGGCGGACGGAGCCAGCGGTGGCAGTGTCGGGGTCGGAGGTTCGAAGGATTTGCCGAAGCCGATTTACTAGCTCCGACTCCGAAACCATTTTGCCAAAATTTGTTTAATAAAAAAAAATGAGAATTGCAAATTTGTAACTGCAGCATGCAGGGGAAGAGAAAATAACACAAAGTACGCACGCGTGTATTGTAAACAAAATGTTGTACTCTACTGTAGCTGTAGAAGTTATTAAAAAAATTTTTGGAAGTCAAGTTTTTTATGTGTTTTGGGAATGTTATATTTTGAGAGTTTTTTGAGAATTTTGTAGATAATGTAGAAAATAAATAAGTTTTATATAAACTTGCTAAAAATTTGCATTAAAACTTTGGAAGTTTTTTAAGGTTCGATAAAAAATTAACAGCATACAAATCTGGCAAAAAATTCAGTTGCCAAACAAGGCTGAGGATTTTCAATGGCTTTGTGTGATTGTGTGGACTCGTACTACTACTACCCGAATCCAAATTAACAATTTTTTTTTTTTTTGATACGTGGGAAGTCTTGTAGATCAAAGGCTTCTATTTAGAATTACTCTCATCTTATTATTCCATCCAATCCTCTCCGAAATCCATTGTAAATAAATGCGAAATTTTTCACATTTTCCTATGGTTCATCGATAACAAGATTTGTTCACATCCAAATTAATTTAATGAATTTGTATTTAAAAAATTTGTTGAATGATTGTACTAATACAACAATTTTCGCTCAACATAATTATCTCATACACCCATACATGTTTCGTATGTATACACATAAATTTTATATCTCACACGCACGTATATGTTTTCACATGTATATACATAATTTCTCTCTTACACGTACATTTTCTTTAGTAACACATGCTTAAAAATATAATTTCTTTGTCAAAAATAGAAAATATACATTTTTCTTGCCTTTCGACAATCATATTTTTACACATAAAACTCATAGTCACAGACACATAAATGCATTTTCCATATGAGAATACAGTTCATTAGTATTAAAAGGTAACATTAAATAAAGTAGTATCATAGAAAAATAAAACATAATGTTACTATTAGATTAACTCGTACACATAGCATGCAAATATTTTCAATTCAGAGCTTATACTTAGCTAATTATAGAGATGGCAAATGGGCGAGATGCGGGACTTGGGTGGGATTTATTTGGAATTGGAAAATATGGGTTATATCCAAACAGTCCCATATTAGCCTTGGGACTAATATGGGCGGGACTAAAATGGGTTACACCCATTTGATCCCGCCCAAGTACCCAAATTAATCCCATTTTAATTTTTTTTAAGAAACACTCTTTTTTTTCTCAATCAAATATTTCAATATTATCTTATCTTTTTATATTATTTGGTTTGTTTATTTAACTTTATAAAAATTCTACACTCTTCTTTATAAATTATGTGATGAATTCCCAAACTAAATAAATTTTTCTAAATACGAAATTTATAAAAGACCAACTTCATATAAGTGGATGATGCTTTTTGGGAATTCGTGTTGATTAAATAAAAATATATTGATCACCAAAATTTAATTGCCCCCAAAATCTATCTACTTATGTACGTTATTTTATTTCTTAACTTTCAAGACCTAGTCTAAAAATTTTTTCAATTCTAAGGCCATTCCAATTCAATAAAATTTTATCAAGAATAGAATTTTGTAATGATGGAATTTTGTAGTTATTAGAGAACACATGATGCATAAGTGCTAATTTACCTAACATCTACTACAACCTTATAATATTAATTTACTAATTGTGAGAAAAAAATGAAAAGAAAGATTATTTGTCATTTTAATAGTATTTTAATAAATACCTATGGGACTCCCAAATAAATCCCATACATACCCATATTTTAAATAGGAATAATTGGGTATATCCCAATAAGGCCCAATACCCATATTCTAGATACCCATCCTGCCCAAATTAAATTTGGATATGGGATCCCAATAGGTATTGGGTAGTTTTGCCACCTCTAGCTGATTATCAAAAAAAACTTGACTTTATTAATTTAGCAAATTAAGAATTCAGCAATCAAGCTTCAGTTTTTAAATTATCCAGTGCCTTAAGGTCCGTTTGGATGGTCTGAAAAAATTTAACAACTACTACAAAATTTATGGAAAAACTTGAGCAGAGAAATTGAAAAACTTCTTTTGATTTTTCCTTTTCTTTTCCATTTCTTTTCTCTCTTATCCTTCCTTCCTGCCATCACTCAATTAATTCAGTAAAAAAAAAATTTTTTTTACTTAATATTTTACACACAAATTAAGTGATGTACAGTATTTTGTTATTAGACATGTTGAATTCAAAAAGTTTGAATGAATTAATTTTCAACAACTTGTAGAATTATCAAACAGCCTTGTACTGCTAAGTAACACTAGAGTTCAAGTCCCATTCATTGGTCTAAGCTGCCATCCAACTCCTTAACAGTGATCCCCGAGATGGATCTTTGGGCTTAACCTGATTTAAAATTTTCATATTTTTATTACAAAAAGCAGGGTTATTTAAAAGAACCACTTACTAACATAATTAAGCAACTACAGCAACAGTCCTGACCAGTATTAGAAAGTTCTCCCTTACATGTGGTAATTAAACAGAAAAGGAATACCAAAGATTAAATAATTAGTACTAGATATTTGACATTCAATACTCGAATGGATGGAAAATTCGACAACTGAAAAATTGCTGCCATAACCACCATTTCCAGAAGGAGCACCTCTCAGTAAATATGGTTAGCCTATGTTGTTAATCAGTAAACTTGGTTGTAACATTCCTGAAGGGAAAGTACTGGGTAATATTTGGACCATTTGAAGTGCTGAACAGAAGGGTCCTATTAGTCATCATCGCCACCGTAATCAGAAGCATTTTCTTCATAATCAGAGCCGCTCTCAAAGTTAATGTTCTGGTTTTCTGCTGTTTCAAAGAGGGTTACACCACCTGCATGTAGAACATCTTTTAAATCATCAAGAATGAAGGGTTCCACAAGGTTCCAAAACCTTGAAGCATTGCTCCCTTGAAAACCTACCAAAAACACCCTTCCCTTCCTTTTTACTTTGTTTTCCAAAGATCTTGTCTTCAATGCTTTCAGAATCCTCGCAATACCTTCTTGACTTCCCTTTAGCTTCAACAGGATGTCCCCTCTCGATGTCCTATGGCCACCATACATGTACCAATATGCAAGGACTCGCGGGGACAACCACCGATGAATTAGCTTCGGGATTGCAGGCTGACTGTTAGGCCAGAACTGCTCGGCATAAAAAGTAAAACAAGAACGTGAGATGGTAGTAAAGTGAAATGGAGTATCATCACCCCCACGTACAGTATTTCTGCAGTCCAACCACTCGTGGTACTTCTCATGTATATGTCTCTTCAAAACAGAATGAATACCCGAACGTTCATTGAACTCAAAACTAATGGCAAATTTCCTGTTATCTTGACTTGATACGATTCTTAAACCACCCAACAGCATCCCAACTAAGATCTCTCGCTGGACTTCATTAAGCTTCAGCTTTGGTGGTGTTCTGACGCCTTTTCTACTCAAGGTCAGAGCATAATCAAGCTTCATTTTTAAAGCAGGCTCGATTTCATAATTGTTCCGGCACATTAAATCGAACATCTTTTCTATCTTCACATAATCTCCACAGGAGAGATAGCCCTTCAATATTGTGTTACATGACCTAGCATTAACTCCAACTGTGGCGTTACCATACATTTGGCTGAAGATCTCTTCCGCTCTCTCCAGATTGCCAACTTCTACAAGTGAATCTAAGTAAATGTTGTACACAGTTCTGTTCGGCTGACATTTTTCAAGGCACTGGATGAAAGCTGACTCCAACTTATCATGCAAGCCTAAGTTGGAATACATAGCCATCAAATCAATAAAAGATGGTCTGAGGGGTTTCAAGCCACTATTTATGAACTCTACCATGAGAGACTCAACCAGTTCTGTATTTTGAGCTCTAGACAACACCTGTACAATTTTGTGGTACGCCATAATACTTGAGGAATCCAAAAGCTCCTGCATACTTCTGAACACTCCCAAAGATTTCATGGGCTCTCCAACCTTTGCATAAACTTCCATAAGATACACAAATGCTTGAGGTGGAGGATTCTTATTGAAGGACAGAAGCTTATTCCAAGTTTTTTCTGATTCCTCTAGATCTCCTTCATTAGAGCAAGCTCGTAAGACTGACACCAGCACTTCTCTGCTCTCTTCAAATCCCTTTGATTGCATTTCAGCTCGCAATGATGCGATCCTTTCCATATCTACAGCATCCTGATAGCTGTGGAGCCATATAAGGCTGCTATAGATGTCCTTGTGTATTTCAAGTCCAGCAGTTGTCAAGTCGTGAAATATGAACTCTGCCTTGGCAAGTAGGTGCTTACAAGAGCCTCCTGGTTTGCTCACAAGAGCTCTGAACAAGGAATTGTGTAAGTGGAGTCGAGGCTTGTAACCTCCCAACTGAACCATACCTGTAAATATGTTGCATGCTTCCTCTAGGCAACCTTCAGCAGAAGAACTGAGATAGGCAACAATCAGCATATGGTACGTAGATTCACTAGGAACTCGTCCTTGGTTAAGTATATCATCAAAAATCTCCCTACATTTCAAGTACTTTCGCTCCTTACCCATGTAGTCAGCTAACTTGGTTGCAAGACCAAAATCAAAATGGAACCAGTGTTGCTGCATCATCCATTTGTAAACCTGAAAATACAAGTTCCCAGTATTTTCAATTCAGTGATCAAATAGCAATCCTCGTGCTTTGGGAAATAAGGCAGCTGGAGAGGTGTAATCAGGTAAGTCTCGCACTAGTTGAAGTTAACTATGAGGGAGGGAAGGCAACCTATGTATCCAAACTTGCATCAAACGATCATGGACTAAACTATTTCACTCATCCCACTATGAAATAATCGTTAAGCTCTCAAACTTGTAATGTTGAGAGTTGAGTATTTGAGCTGAAGAACATTGAAGTGTACCTTTTTTTTTTTTTCAAATTATTCAACAAATATAATTTGATATCCTTGATAATTTGGCAGGAATAGCAAAACGTTTTCATTAACTTGGTAATGTGGCCAGCGATTGAATAATGGATTTGAGTAGAACAGAAGCTCAAAAGGATCAACCTATTTAGCTTAAAATATATGGGGAAAGAAGAAGAATTTACCCTAAAAGCGGTCTCATTTTCGCGAATGCGGATACAATGAACCACTACATAAGTAGCATCATCTTGTCTCATCCATTTTCTCTGGGCATTTAGGAGCCGAATCAGCGTCCCTTGACTATGCGCCGGCAACTCCTTACAGAGCCAAGCCAATTTTGACCGTCGCCACTGTTCCGGAAGCTCATCCAGTTCTTTAACATGAATAGTGGGCGAGTCGAATCGCCTCAACTCAGTCGACTCAAAAGAGCCGTCAAAATCGAATCCTTCCGTCTCCCCATTTTTCAGAATCTCCAGATGATCGTCGTCGGGTAGAGATTTTTCGGGGAAGTGGTCCAACTGTTGAACTGAAGTAGCCGCTGAGACGGAATAGAGAGGTGGAAATGTGATGAAACGGCGGCGGAGGAGGCGGAACGAGGGACGGAGATAGAGATAGTAGGGGAGAGTGAGGGATGTCGGGAATTTGGAGGATTGGGCTGGGCAAGTCCGGAAATTTGGAAGAGGAGTTTGGGCTGAGCTGGAGAAGGGGCTGCTCAGAAGCAGCATTTATATATGGGACGTCTACAAAATAGAGTTTGGCGAGCAAACCTGGGAGGCTGCCTCCGACGACGGCCGGGAGCTAAGGGGCTTTACTTTGGCTGCCCCAGCGGTGGATGACACCTCACGCCGGAACTTTGATTCCCGACTGGTCTAAAACCGGTCAGCAGCTGTTAACGCAATTTCTTTCCACGGCGAAATGAGCGAACCGGAAGTTTTGTATGTCGGTGCTCTTTCTCCCAGTGATAACAAAACCGTAGACGAAAACTTGTGGCCTCCGGATTAGAACATTTAGGAGTGTGACCCCTTCTTCTTCTTCTTTTTGGGATGCAAGGGAGCGAAGGCAAAAGCATAGTTCGCTAAACTTTAGGATAATTTCAGAAACCTCCCTTGAGGTTATTGCTTAGCACTTATAGATTTTTTTTAAATTTTTACTTACCTCTCTCAAATTGACTTTTTTTTTATTATAACATTTTAACAAAAAAAAGTAAAATTTTAATTCTAACTACCCTAGTGTTATCCTATTTATGAAACCTATACCAATAATAAAAATTAAAACAAGGCTAAAAAATAAAGCGAAAAATATCTAGAAATTGCCTATGTTGTTTTCATGACAAAAGAAAAAACATATGTAATTTTTTCATATTTTATCGTGATATCATTTTGATTAATCTTTTTAGTACTAGCTTATTCATATATATATATTTTCTATAAGAAGGCTGTAAGTGCATACCATGCATATAAAAAAGATTATTTTAATTTTGAGTACAGCTTGTATTACATCATGTATTAAATTATGTCTCCTAATGCATTGCTTGACTTCTGTAAATCTATCCGCATAATTTTTAATGTATAAATTTGTTACCATAATCTTCTTAAATGGTTGATGTTATTAAATTTAACATGACCACCTCTTTTGTTGCCCCACTACCACTTGGATACATAGTAATATGGACTAATATTAGATGGTCATTTGGTTATTTTTTGGATTAAAATTTTTTAATAAATAATAATTATGAATACAAGGGTAATATCATTAATTTGTGATATCAAGTATCTAGTATATTATTTAATCTTTGATGTTTGCTTGCATCATTCGTGATTCACTCAACACTTTGGGAGGAAGAGTTCAAACTCATATTCATGATACGGGATGGGCTTGGAGATCTCAGACCCCAAGAAAGGATTTTAATGCCCATCATCTATATAGCTCTGCAGAGTGAGCCCATGATGCGATTTACTGATATAAATGGGCTCACCGCCCAATGAATGTACGCACAGCATAACGCAACCACCATCCTAAAACGCCTTATTGGACCAGCAGTCCTGATCTCCTGGGCCCGGTTCGTTTATTTCATAAAGAAATACTACTAATAAAAGGCAAAAAGCATAATATCGGGACCACAAAGAACCTTTCTGGCTTATTTGCCTCCAAACGACGCCGCCGAACCACATATCACCACTTGTCGGCACCTAAACGGAACCTCGTGCTCCCCGCCTCAAAGCTTATCCAATCAATTGAAGGTCACTTTCGTCATCCCAACGCAACGCAACGTCATCCTTTCACACTCGGCCCCAGTATCCTTCTCCTCATTTCCCACTCCAATTTCCAATCCATCTCTCATTCCTGACACTGATTCAGAGGAGCAACAACCCGTTTTCTGACTCCCTTCCCTTCCCGATTTACCAAATCAATTTTTTAAAATGGCTCTGTCATATCATACTACTGACTTCCCACGAGTTTAGCATAATTGCCAGGGACTCCATTAGAATTTGTAAAATTATACTATTGACTTCCCTTATTTTGTGTAAGGTGTTTATTAGTATTCTGGATTGTCTTTTTATCATCAAACTTTTATTGGCACATTTAGTTAGAATATCTAAAATATGTAGTAGCATTTGATGCAATATTCATTATACATTTCATATTATTGTTGGCGTTCATAATGGACTCGTACAGCATAACATAAAAACAGATATGGGTTGAACACTATAATGACTAAGAATTGATTATTTTTGGTGATAATCTTAAAGCACAGCATTTGAAATTGGTTTCATAATACGACATTTTTTTTTCCTCATCCCTTAATCCTCCCTCAGAATAGTAGTGATAAGTATACATTCAATGAGACTCAAATTATAAAAAACACCTGTACAAGGCACCATCTTGTTATTTTGATACTCAATGAGTTGTTTATGCAATTGTAAGAAACTTGTCGGGAACTCTTGTAATTTGCCCAAAAAGCCTATTTCTCCTTCGTCAGGACAAGTTAACGAACATCCTACCAACCGGAGAGAAAATGCAGAATAAGCTAAAGCTAAAAGGTGAACAGCAAAAAAGCAGCAAACTTCACGAGCTTACTCTCTCCAGATAGACATACACATGTGTATATAGCTATACAGCTTCGTGCGTATTGATGATGATGCCGACGATCATGAAATTGACGTACTAAAAGAACCTGGAAACAAGAAAAAGTGAAACTCGCTAGTAGAGTTGTGGTGGTAAGTAAAACCTTCACGGGCTTGAAGCCTTTGAGCTCATCAACCGTCCCTTTTAAGTTCTCTGTCTTCGACCAACATACGAACGATATTTTACTTAGATTCTGTGATAGATAGCTTGCCAGTTGCCATTTTGGCCTGCGGGGATTTTGATTTTTATCGTGATTAGGGTTCCTGTTTGGATGAAGTTTGAGGCATGTTTAGCTTCTTGTTGTGGATTGATGATTATGAACTTATGATAATGGTGTGCGGGTTGCGAATTTGGGATTGAAGAAATCAGGGTTCTGTTTTTTTTCTTTTCTTTTGGGTTTGAGTTGGTTTTCTTTGGGGCAAATGGATCGAGCGGCGTTGACGGTGGGGCCGGGAATGGATATGCCGATTATGCACGACAGCGATCGCTACGAGCTGGTTCGGGACATCGGTTCCGGGAATTTTGGAGTGGCTAGACTCATGAAAGACAGGCAGACCAACGAGCTTGTGGCCGTTAAGTACATTGAGAGAGGCGATAAGGTTCGTTTGTGTGTCAATTTTCTTGAGTTTCGACTGGGCTATCTTGTTGAGGTTTGCATTTTCTGGTAACTGGAAGTGTTAATTATATTTGGGGCGGGAAATATGTTGGTCATTTTTCTTCCCGTTTAATTGTTTTGAAGGCTAATCAAGAAAAGGAAGAACTTACTAACTCAGATCTTGAATGAACTGAAATTAGCGTCTGGGGCTGCGTTAAGCCAGTGTTTTCATAATTTGGTGAGTTGACTTTCATCTAATGAAATTAGCATCCGTGTTAGATATGGTTAAACTTGTACGTAGTTAGTTTTAATAACCGCAGCATAAAAGGAAGCCACTACATGGATTTATAGGATAAGTCCACTGACCTTTGGAGCCCTGTCTGTAATGAATAGGGTTAATTTCTATTTTAGCTTATTGTGCATTTAATTACGTGTGTTCTCAAGATGATGGACAAATTTTATTCTGTTATGGTACCCCTTAAATAGTTGCAAACAGGATGTACACAATATGTTACTGTGAACTAATTTGGATGCTTGGTCTTTGAGACTGGTTATCCTCCATCACCGTAAGGTCTTGTTGCTAGGTGAGGCCTTTCAGGTTTGTGAGTAATGAGTTCAAATGTTTGCAGTTGTCTAAGCTATGACTGCATATGGCAACATGGTTCTTGAGATTATTTGGGAGTGTATAAATTAGATGTCAGAAGTGAGGAAAAATTAGTGACTGGTGAATTGGCGAGGACGGACAGCTAATACTAAGTAGCTATATTTCAGAGCCTTATGTAACTTGTTGTCCTAGACCTTAACACCACTGATTAGCTGACAAACTTATTCATGAAAAAGTGGTACCCAGTAGTTTCTTTTCCGTCAATCAGTAGACAGTTTGATCGCAAGTGATTCAGTCAGCCAGCTGGACTAATGTATTTGAGCTGAGTCAGATATTGCTGCTTGTATGAAATATGATATTTTCATCTTCTGAACTATAGCCATTTTTGGCTTCGCAAACATTCTTCTTATTGGTGATTCTTATGCCAGATTGATGAAAACGTGCAAAGAGAAATAATCAACCACAGATCACTGAGGCATCCCAACATTGTCCGATTTAAAGAGGTAAATGCACTTTGACATAGCTCTCTCCCCCCCCCCTCTCCCTTCCCCTCAAATACACACATGCACACATTGTCTGTGCATGTTTATAACTATATTTATAATACATATAGATTTGGAAGTGGTAGTGTGCATGTAAGGCTTTTGAATTATTTAAGCATTAACCTTATGGTTATGATGCAACTATAGGTCATATTGACTCCAACCCACCTGGCCATTGTGATGGAATATGCTTCAGGAGGAGAGCTCTTTGAGCGAATCTGCAATGCTGGCCGATTCAGTGAGGATGAGGTTCTTATTTAGGGGTCTAGTAGGGTTACAACTTATGACTACTATTGAAATATGTTTATAACTATCTGCTATATCTTGTGCATAGGCACGATTTTTCTTCCAACAGCTTATATCAGGAGTCAGTTACTGTCATGCTATGGTACGGGGATTAAGTCCTAATATAATTGGATATCATATTTTTTGCATGAACTTGCATGTATATCGCTTTGAATGACCAGGATTTTTTTTTTTTTAAAATTTTGAAGCAAGTGTGCCACCGTGATTTGAAGTTAGAGAACACATTATTGGATGGTAGCCCTGCTCCCAGGCTAAAAATTTGTGATTTTGGCTATTCCAAGGTATCATATTTCTACTGTGTTTTCTCTCAGTTTTACTTGTCATTATTGAGCTTGATTCAATTTATCTAGCTCAAACATGTTGGTTTGGGACTATTTTTTGACAAGTGTAAATGGTAATTAGGATAGTTCCTTTAAGGCATGTGTGCTTGCATTTCGTTTATCACAAGTGAATCGTGATTGGAGAAACTTGCAACCCCCTCCCCCCATTCTGTCTTTTCCACTTTCTAAAGTTGCCTAATAGGAGTTTGCCTAAGTGTGTGACAAATATTACTTTATTTTTTAGTCTTCAGTGCTGCATTCACAGCCAAAATCAACTGTTGGTACGCCAGCATATATTGCACCTGAAGTGTTGCTCAAGAAAGAATATGATGGAAAGGTAACCATTTCATTGTGACATCATGATTCTGCGAAACCGAGTAAATAAGAGTATTAGATATTTTTATTGTTCATCTGCATTCGTTCTGATCTTGATCTTGAGATTCATCCTTGCTTGAGAAGGCTATCAATAAATCTTTCTGTTCACATTTTTTTATTGCGTTGAGTTAATTTGATGTCCTGAATTTTTCTGCATGAAGTTTGTTGCATGTTTTAAGATTTCTGACAATGGGTATCAAAGCTAATATTAAGACACACAGTCTGTTTAGGTCTGAGCAAGTCGTCAGGCTCATTGGTCTATGTCTGGTTTTGGTGGGCCGGCCAGGTCATGGGTAGGTTATGATTTCCCTGATACCACAAGTTTATGCGTGTTGTAGTTACCGAATCTAAGGATATGGTGCAATAAATGGTTTTAACTTATTACTGGCTTTATTGTCCTGATCCCACTGTAGCTGATATGGCATTTGCTTTCCAGGATGTTCTGAAAGATGTGTACTTGCAGAATCTGTAGTTTGTCTATTTGCATCAGGCTTCCTTAGAGGGCTTCTATCACCTATATATATATGGGAATATTGAACTTCTGCTATCTCCACTGGTCAAATTAAACTTGTTAACCATTTTCTGTACTTCCATCTTATCACCCCACTGGTAGTCTCTAGTGGAAGCGTCTTCCATAAAAGCTTTAGCTGCTAGTATTTTGATCTGTTGCATAAGTGAGAAACAGCATGGTCCTAACATACACAAGAAGATTAACCTTCTTTTGCTCATATAGATTGCTGATGTATGGTCTTGTGGAGTTACCTTGTATGTCATGCTTGTGGGGGCATACCCTTTCGAGGATCCGGAGGAGCCCAAAAACTTCAGGAAGACAATACAGGTAACCTTAAGGGCTATTTTTCCATACATGTGTTATCTTTTGTTAAGTTATTTGGCTAAGTGGTGTAACTTCCTGCAGCGAATTCTCAACGTCCAATACTCAATTCCTGATTATGTTCATATATCTCCAGAATGCCGTCATCTGATCTCAAGGATTTTTGTAGCTGAACCTGCAAAGGTTAGATTGTATTTTCCAATTTCTGGGTTTTAATTAGACACTTTTGATTATTTCCCTATTTCTGTGTCCCTTTGTTGTGTAGTTTGAATAAAGAGAATGACGGATGTTATTTGTAAATTGGAAAGCTGCTATTGTTATTCTCATTGTACTGAAGTCCATCTTTGGTTTGCTTGATTTTCATGCTAGCTACATCCTACCTGCTGCTGCATCTTGATAATGTACCTGAACTAACCTTTTTACTCCCCCCTCCTGTGATTTGTGTTTTGTTAGAGGATAACCATTCCTGAGATCAGAAACCATGAGTGGTTTCTCAGGAACCTTCCCGCAGAGCTTATGGATGATAACATGGCAAATAACCATTTTGAGGAGCCAGATCAGCCTATGCAGAGCATTGATGAAATCATGCAGATAATAACTGAGGCCACCATTCCAGCTGCTGGGGCGAACAGTCTAAATCAGTACCTTACTGGCAGCCTTGATGTTGATGATGACATGGAAGAAGATATGGAGAGTGATCCCGATCTTGATGTTGATAGCAGCGGAGAAATAGTATATGCAATGTGACTATGAGGGAAATGGGCTGCTTGATTATGTTAGGCTTAATGTCTGACCCAAAACTCTGTGCAGTATACTTTATGTGGGTGCATGAGGCTTCTTTAATGTGGACTTTGCGCATGTTCTGTGCACAATTTAGACTTTTCTGTCCCGCGTTTCTTTGTGCTGTTGTATTCTGGAACTGGGACTATTTTCCTCAGCAGATGTGTGAAAAAAGTGTTAATTACCGTAATAGTTGCTTTATGTTAGGGGACATACCCTGTTATAGCACCAAATACTTTTTGGGGGCAGATTAAGCCCTGATCTTTGGGAACGGATCTAGCATATATGTATTGTATGGCACTTTTTTCCCCAAGAACTTCCACAAGTCAAGGAGATCTTAATCCATTTTTCTAGGAATTTACATTTAATTTAATTAATTAAATATTTTTCCCTCAACTCTCCTTAACTCCTATTCACGTCTATAACTTCCACTAAGAGATTACTCATCCAGATGGTAACTAATTACTTAATTTTTAAAAATATTATCCATACTAACCAATAGATATCTATCTTAATAAATTCTCTTTTAACATTTGAACGGAACTTCATTATTTCATCGCTATCTACCATCTCTTGTCATTCCTTACCTCTTGATTCACATCACTTCAACACTATCTATCATCTCTTTTCATTGGTTACTCCCATCGATTCAATCACAATTATTTCTAAACAAAAGCTGTATTAGTCAACTTCCTTCCTTTATTCGTAACTAAGACCTTGCCTGAATTTTAGCATGGAACATACTCATTTATATGCATTTCGACAACGCCTTGATTTCAAACTCGTAAGAATGCGAAGGATGAAATAATTGCTTACAAAATGAAGTGTGCACCACAACGATTCCACACAAGCATTCGAAAAGTTTCAACAACTTCACATTGACGAATGACAACTTTCACATAAAATGTGATGGATTAAATCTCAATTACATCAATTGAAACATTACACACATCAAAGCACAATTTCTAGTCCTGTTTATTATTCAAATATTGCCATTCTTACTATACTTTCAAATATTATTGATATTTTAAGTATAATATTACTGGTCTTTTTACTCTATAATTTGTCTGTCTGATATCATAGAGACATCCACACATTTTGTTGTTTCCTCAATTTTTATTTTTTTGTACACTCAATTTGCTATTTTATAGACCGAATTCTTTTACCTCTTAATCCTGTTAGCCTCCCAAAATAAAAATACAAATTGATCTTCACATGCTTTCGTGTAATTGTCAAGCTTTTATACCATACAAACCTCCATATATTTTGATGTTCCTCTATTTTGAATCTTTTCTTCACTTAATTTGTTATTTAGTTATATTGGTTTCAATTTAAAATAGATTTAGTTTTAAAATGTGAACTATAGTTCTGACAGATATAAGAGGCCAATGTGCCTTTTCTTTAACTGTTTCATAATAGTTGTGTTTGTATCTTTAGTTTCTCAAGGTGAACTGTCGTTGATGAATTGTGCTTCAACTTTATACATATTACTTAAACGCAATTGTGGAGATAGGTTTCGGATTGATATCTTTCTTTCTCCTACAGTGTGCTGAGTTCCGCTTTCTTTCCCTTTCCCTAACTGATTTTTTGATAATGAAAATTGCGTACCCTTTTTATAATGTTTAAATAGCATAGTGGTAAGATAAGTGGAAGATTGAGTCGGAATTTATAATGTTTGATGAGTTATGCCATGACTAATATAAATGTGCAACAATTGATTTAATTGCAACAAATTAATTACTGAACAGTTTGTAATGCTTTATGAGTTATGCAAAAATTGTAAACAACCATATGAAACTCATTTTAAAAAAACAGTGTGTATACATTGTAATGATATAGTCAACACTATTATCAGGTTTCATGTATCTTTCATTTCAATGTATTTTTCTATATTGTATATCACATTTTTCCCTCCAACAGATACAATGTTAACATATAAATTAAAGATTCAAACGTTGAGTTGCATCTCAACTTACGAGATTGACATGCATAATTCATATTTTGTTGTGATGTTTCATATTTTAGAGAATTACAGAGGAAGGTAGAAATTCTTTATACATATTTATTTTTATATAATACTCTTTATAGACTATGTAAAAATGCACTAATTTTAAATTTCGTACGCTTTTAATTTTCAGGAAAATAGAGGTACGCTGTTCAACCAACGCATCAATTCATGCAAAGATTGTGTCTTCTCATTTGTAGTACGAACTCCACAAAATTCAATAGAGTTAAACAATCCATCAATATTGGCTTTCATATTAAAGATTGATTGGTGTGAATAATGTTCACATTTTCGTACAAGATTATCAACTCGAATGCATAATGTTTGTAAGTATTTTATTTTTCAAACCAAATAAAAAATGCTATCAAATTCATTTCTATCCATGTATCATTCATTTTTTGATATACATTTCTATTCTTATTTCAGGATCCATATTTCACGCAAGGATATTTGATGAACAACATATGAATATTGCCATACTTTCAACTATTGCTAAACAAATTTTTACTTTTAAGTATTTGAGTAAAAATTTATTACTTTTTAAATTCACCATCTCTTTTTATTTATTTCAATAATGACATCACCATGCATAATATGGGTATTTAGACTAGTTGGATATGCATGGAAGAGTCACTGAGAAGTTAGACATCATTGCGTGCGTGGGTTGGGGAAAAAGGGGCGCAGGGATGTCGGCGGCAGAGTATATTAATAGAATGTGCCGTTTTTTCCTAATCTGGTCGCAGAGAAGAATAGTCAAATTTTAAACCACCTTCACAATTAGACTAGTGTAACAAATGGATGTAATGTGCTTGGTTTACCTGTACAAGTTCAAATGTAATGAGACTAACTGAGAAATACGGTTGGAAAATTCAACAAGAAGGCAAAAGAATTGACGCTTTTGAAAGTCTACAGGACAGTTGATCCAATGCAAACTATCACTAGGGTTAATTGGAGAATCAGTAAATGAAAAATATCCAAAATATTATGAAAATATGTTATTTCTAAACTTGTTTTAACAGTTTACAATCAACCCATGATGCTGGGATCAATGTTAACCGATGGCAACTTGATATTTCACCAATATTATTACATATAGAATTAATCTTCCCACACTGTCATCATCGTCAAAGGGATATTAGTGTCACGTGATTAATTTTTAAGATAAATCTTTTAAGTTTAATAATAAGGAAGAAGGGATGGATTGGGTGGCACGGAAGAGGGGATGCAAGTGACAGATATTGAATCCAAAACATATACTTATACTAAAAAATAAAGAGAAAAGCTTAATAATGAGGTTAACTCGAACAATTTTAGTTCTAAGTTTAGTACTCAGTCACGTTAACATAAATCACAGGGGAAAGGAAAGTAGGCATCTATAATACTGAAAAGTGAAAATTACCACCTGAGAACTCACTCTATTAGGACATGGACTAGGAGAGTTTGACAACGTGAGGACCAGGGAAGAGGGGAAACCTCGAGTCCAGCTCCTACCAAATGTAGCAGAAGCAGCAGAAGTTTTAATTACAGTAATTCTAATTTAATTTGTTCGCAGAAATTTAAAACAATTATTACAAAGAATCCCAGAATTGCAAATAATACGCGGTTGAAGCTCCTTGTTGCCCTGGTCATATCTGCTCAGAAACTTCGTAGAGTCGCTGGTATATGGTTTCATCCTTGTGGTTTCTGGGTTACCAGTAATCTTTACCGCCACCCAGCCAGCCGAAAGGCAAGTCAGCCACCCAGTCTCTCTCTCTATCCATTGGCTATATATTAGACGGCATAAGTGAAATTCGAGCCCTTCTTTCCACTCTTTTCGATCGGCAGCAAGACGGTGTTTCTTGTGCTCTAATTATTCAAGATTGGATTTTTCTGGGACAATAAAAGATACGTATATAAAAGAGTGGGGCAGTATACATCATACAATGACGGATAAATACAATGTCGAAGCAGCGGAACTTCTTGCTAATGAGGCATCGGTATTTGTACAGCTCCTTCTTGGATTAATTCTTGCTTCCTTTTTAATCTTTCGTGGTTTCGCCTTGAATCCCCCTTTGAGGTTCTGTTCTGTGTATAAAGACGTATTCTTGCTGCAGCATTTGCCAATTTCGGAGGCTGTGCCGGTGTACGAGCAACTTTTGGCTACTTTTCCTACTGCAGTAAGACTTCATTCTCACTCTTTTGCCAGAATAGTTGCCTTCATTTTAGTATCTTTGGTATTCTTGTTGTATGTGTCCTATTAATTAAGCCGTCTTGGATGCAAAACCGGTAGCTTTTGGAACTAGGGATATCGTTTTGGAGATCGCTTTGGGGGTATATAAATATAGTCAAATACTTATTCTATTATCTGTTTGGCGTGTGTGCTTAAGGACTCAAGGGTTTCATTATTTGTAGTATAAGCTATTAAAAAAATTGCAGTGCATTGAATTTTTGTTACATATATGCTATGCTCTCCTGTACTAGACTTGCTGAACAATTGTCTCAAAATTTTGAAATGGCACTGGAAGTTGCCCTTAATGCGTAACGGGAAAGAGAATAACAAGTAGCAATGTGACCTCACTTAAGATGCTGAGATGCATGAGTACTAGTATCTAGACATAGGTATTGCATTACATTTATTTGATGTTAACTAGTTCTCTCTCTCTCATCTTTCCCATGCAATTTTGAACAGGTATCTATCTGTTGTATTTGTTTAGGTACATTTAGCTGATATTAATTGTCCATATGTATCACTTATGATGCCATTTCATCTGTCCAGGCAAAATACTGGAAGCAATATGTTGAGGCTCACATGGCTGTAAATAATGATGATGCCATAAAACATATTTTCAGTCGCTGCCTGTTGAACTGCCTACATGTTCCTCTTTGGTGCGCCATATTACATGCTTTTTTACTTGTATCTTGTCAAGTCATAATTTAGAATCCATTTTACATGCCCAACCTCACTACTCTTTACCCTTCCTCCATCCAAGAAGAAAAAGAACAATGGGAGCACATCTTCAAGAACTTTGCTCGTATGATGGGCCATCTTAGCTAATCTACTTCATTTCTTCTTATAATTTTTTGATAGGACCTCTTCAGGTTTCTTTTCAAGTTCACTCCATCATTTGCTCTTGCTGCGCTTAAACTTTGTATTGCATTGGCAACTATTTGGCATTGCAGGCGCTGCTACATCCGCTTTATTAGGAAGGTTAATGATAAGAGGGGGACAGAAGGTCAGGAAGAGACTAGGAAAGCATTTGATTTCATGCTTAACTATGTCGGTACGTCTCCCTTACTGTTTTCTGAAGAAAATTGCTGTGTCTAGCTTCATGCCTTGTATTTTCACTTTGTACAATGTGAACATTTTGTTATCTCTTAAATGTTATAATTTGGTAGATTCATTATTGCCAACAAGATATATTACTTGGCCATATGACTATTGAATATTTGAAAATCAAAGCTTTAATTGTCTATATTAATGAGCAATTGTTGAATTGCAAAGAAGGATGATTAGAAGCCTAAGTTTAAAAGATGCAAGGATTGAATCTTGGCATCTAAGAAATTATTTGAAATATCGAGGACATTATTGAAAGATAAAAAGTGCTTAATTCTGTGTGAAGTTACATCATAGCTGCATAAGTTGTAACTAGTTCAAGAGCAAGACAAGAAGATTGTGAGAAATTGCAGGAGGTAAAACAGAGACTTTTCCAGGTGTTGGAATTGAGTCTTTTCTGTTTTGTTTGCACAAGAAGGTCCAATATATCCATTGAAAATATTTATGAGTGAATGTCTGTACTTGTGTTTAATTAAAAATCTCAAAATTTCTTAATCATAGTAATGTGATAACAGGGGCAGACATTGCATCAGGTCCTGTGTGGATGGAGTACATTGCATTCTTAAAGTCCTTGCCGGTTGGAGATTGCTTCCCTCTACCTTTGCATAATTTGTGTTAATTCCTCTCACTTTTGTTCTTTCTTCCTTTCATTTCTCTCTCTTATAAGATGATGCTGCAGGCTCAAAATTTGGCAGAAGAAACACAAAGGATGACTTCTGTAAGAAAAGCATATCAAAAAGCCATTATTACACCTACCCATCACATTGAGCAACTCTGGAGGGAGTATGAAAATTTTGAAAACTCAGTTAGCCGTCCCCTGGTAATCATTGCTTATTTTCATTATTCCAGCATGATATGCAAGTGGTGAAGTTTTGAGCTATTGAGATAGTTAAACACTAAAATAACCAATAAAGTTTGCGGCATCCAAGTGCAGGTTTTCAAGAAATAGTTTGCATATATTTTCATTCTTAGTCATAGCTTGCATCTCTGAAAGGAATCCATGACAAGCTTTATAAACTGTTCAATCAGTATGTGATTGATTAAACAGTTGGGTGTTAAAGGAGACTAATATGTTGCTTTCATAGATAGTTGGTGATCAATTACAAGGGCTGAGGACTTATTCATTGTAAAGAAAAGTCTTGCACCGAGTTTTATTCTGCTATTTCCCATGATAATTTTAAAGTGATTATGTCCAAAAACTGGTCAGTGGTGATCTCTTGATATATTATAATGCAGGCAAAAGGATTGTTGTCTGAATATCAGCCAAAATATAACAGTGCAAGGGCTGTTTACCGAGAGAGGAAGAAGTTTGCCGATGAAATTGATTGGAATATGCTTGCTGTGCCACCGTCTGGTACTTCCAAGGTAATCTCCTCTGTCTTATTTTAGTTCTCGGTGAGTTTATTTGCCTTGTGACAAAAATGCTGGAATCTGCATTCATGGCTTAGTGGCATGTATAGTTTTTAGAGTTGTTTGATTTTGGGGAAAAGGTGATTTCTGTGGCACCTAGTAACTAAATCACATTATTATGTTCCTTCAGTGTCTTGTTCCTACAAACTAAGTAATTATAAAGCTAAAACCATATGAAATATACTTCTTAAAATTTCATAAATCAGTATTGGTTTTCCTCGTAGTATTTGAGTAAGACATAAAAGAAAGGTGAGGGATTGGTTTCAACCTGTATGAACAGCTGATAAAAGTTTTGAACAATTTCATTACCAAATGATATGTTGTAATTTAGCATCTTTTCTGTTGCAGGAAGAAGTGCAGTGGATAGCATGGAAAAGGTTCTTAGCCTTTGAAAAGTAAGCACCCAGAGTATTCTACATTTGACATGGTACCTGATTATAAATGGTACATGTGCATCTTTTGAATTGGTGTATAGAGTAACTAATCTAGTTGTGTATGTTCAAACATGTGGAAACTTCAAGCTCCACAGTTGGGCTATTTTATCATTATGTAGTTTGTGATTGAGATTTCCGTTAGGATCTAGCTTGTCTAATTATCTGTTCTTATATTTCAGAGGAAATCCCCAGAGGATAGATAGTGCGTCTGCTAATAAACGTATAGCATTTACATACGAACAGGTACTGAAAAAAATTAACTGTTCTCAGTTCCCCCAATTTTGCATGCCGTTGCTTAGTGCTTGGGAGCATTCTAAGCTTGTATGATTATGTGGACTTCTTGGTCCTTTGGAGAAAGCTCAATTTTATCATTTGGAATGTCTTTTATCCAATTGAGAAGAAAACAGTTGGTGTAAAGATGTCTTGAAGCAAGACATAGGTGTAAAGTTTTATCATAGATCACCCTCAGTATCCCTGAAAAGAAAATAAAAAATAATAAAGAACAGGACACAAAGGTAATTGATTTGATCTAAAACTTTTTTTTTTTTTTGGCCTTTTCAAGGTTTGATACATGCTTGTTAGTATGAAAACTTCAAAAATGTTGTCTAAGTAAGATCTGTCATGTCAGTGCTCCTGAACAAGCTAACCTTAATTTTCATTTATATCTGCTTGTATATGGGTTTGTGGTAGCTCTTAGCCTGCTTGCTGCATTTGCATGTCTATGAAATGCAAAAATGGTTTCTTCTTTGGGGAGATCTGCACTGTAGAGCTTTCTGTTCATTGGTTATTATGGTTTCAGATCAGCATCCTGAGTTTTCATTTCTGTTGGAGTTGTTTGTCTTGATTTGTCTTGTGGTGAATATTGCTGCACTGTGTGTGTGTTTCTTTAAACTTTTTCTTTGTTTCTACCTGTCCTTTAGTAAGATTGCTAATTAATCAATTTCTTTGCTAGTGCCTCATGTATTTATACCACTATCCTGACATATGGTATGATTATACCACGTGGCATGTAAAAAGTGGCTCCGTAGACTCCGCAATCAAAGTTTTCCAGCGAGCTTTGAAGGCTTTGCCTGGTATTACTTCTTGTCATTCGTTAATCTTCAGTTGCCATAAATTTATTCTTGTTCTGCTATTCCTGCTTAATCTACAGGAACTTGTTCTCTGCATATCTGTTATGTGTTTAAAATGCATAATTCATGGGTCCTGACTAGATTCTTCTTGTACTGGGTCATTGGACTTTCCCATTTCTCTTTCGTTCACTCTTTCTAGTAATTCATATATTTGGGTCTTCGCTTTCATGTGCAGATTCAGAAATGCTAAAATATGCTTATGCAGAGCTGGAAGAATCCCGTGGATCGATTCAGGTTTGCCCATGTTTCACTGCTTTCTTTTCCATTTGTATAGGCTCCTCTTGTTTTTTAATGCAATTTAGTTTGATATAGGCGGCAAAGAAAGTATATGAAAGTCTTCTTGGTGATGATGGCACTGCTACTGCTCTTTCACATATACAGGTTCATGCCTTCAATGTCATCTGTCTGCTAGTTAATTTGCAACCATATATTGTGATTATGAATGTCACAAAATTTTGGGTTTCTTCTGCCACTGACTGTTTTTGGGTTTCTGCTCTTAAATTTCTTATGAGTAATTATAGCGTAGATAAGGAAAGAAGTTTGCTTTTCTTCTCCTGTGCTTTAGCATGTGTCTCGTTTGATTTCTGATTTCATTGTGGAAAACCATTTCATATTCAATTTAATGCATGCATCTTAATCTTCAGCTCAATTAGGTGGTAGGTCTCTTATTCTAACATACTAATATATTGGATATTGTACAACGCAGTTTATCCGCTTTTTAAGAAGAACGGAAGGGGTAGAAGCAGCACGTAAATACTTTATGGATGCACGGAAATCTCCTAATTGCACTTACCATGTTTATGTAGCTTATGCAATGATGGCATTTTGTCTTGACAAGGATGCAAAGGTGATTGATAAGATTGTATAGGTGGTTTGGGTTTTGTATGCTTTCTCTGTATTTCAACTATATTATACCTTGATGAAGAGTTCTCTGCAATGATCTCATAGCAAGTGGAAAATATTAATCAGATTTTCTTACCAGAAACATATATATCAGATTTTTCTTCCTAATTATTAGTTTAATTAGGCTTCTAGTGAAGTATCCTTTCTGAACCATATTTGGTTCCTTACCATCAGATGAGACCTAAAAGCAGAAAGCAGAGGGAAAATATATTCCTTCTCCTGCTTTTTCATCTCCTTTCTGTGAATACGTTGTTGAGAACCAGAAGCTTTCCATTATCTTTACGAAGAATTTCTCATAATCCTTTTTTTCAAATAATTTGGAGCATTAATTTCTGTTTCATGTTTTAAGATAATAAGGATTCTTATTTTGTCAAGTTGTAACTCATGAAGTTTTTAAACACTTGGTGGGACTTCTATCTCCCCAGACATTCTCCTAACTTTGAGGTAGTTTGACATTCATATTCAAATAATCCTTGGCATATATTTTATGACAGGCTTTTAGGTCCTGGAATATCAAGAGACTAGTTTGTCCCCTAAGGCTGTTGACTCATATTCCCACCCCAAAAAAAAAAAAAAAAGAAAAGGGGGGAAAAAAGAAGGAGAAAGCGAAGAAGAAGAGGGAGAAAATGAGTTTGGCATCAAACATGGAGTCATTTTTCAATTAAACTATTCCAAAATATTAAAGAGAAAAACAAGGAAAACTGCTTATACATGAAAGCGCAAAGTGGAATAAAGATGTCAGCTAAATGATTTGGACTGCTTTCAAATATTTGTGAAATTTAGAAGTAGCTGATCATAGAAAAGATTTCATAAATATTCTATAGAAACTCAAGACAAGATCGTCTACGATTCATGTATTTTTTGAACTCATTTATATGGTTTGGAAAAGAGACACGAACTTAGATTGTGCAATACAAAGTTGAAGATACTGCACAAATTTTGTTCAAGGAAAATTTGATGTTATCTGATATAACTGATCACCATTGCAGTTTGCGCACAATGTTTTCGAAGCAGGGCTGAAACGATTCATGCATGAGCCATCGTATATCCTTGAGTAAGCGTGTTTGGTTCAAACATTATAGTTTTTATATGAGATTGTGATCAATTTTTGGTGGTTATGATGTTTTGACAAGCATCCAAAAGTCAAGAGTCACAGACTCATAATATTATCACCAGAATGTGAATATCAGTGATTCGATCATATTGCACCATTTTACCTTCTTAAAGGAAATTGAAAAGTCATTGTGTTAGTATTTTGATTGGATGAGGAAAGAAAAAAAAAAAAGACAGAACAATAAAGCAGAATCTCCAAACCCATTCACTAGGTGTCTGTGATTATTGCTGCGTGAAGTAGGAATCTTATTTTCGTAGGCATGAAAATTTCCCATTACAATCTCCTGATGTGATCTTGCAGATATGCAGATTTTCTATCCCGCTTGAATGATGATAGAAATATTCGGGCATTATTTGAACGAGCATTAAGCTCACTCCCACCCGAGGAATCAGTTGAGGTAGTTACACTTGGACCATATGTATCTTTTACAACATACTATTGCTTTTAGCAAAGATTTATAAAATTATTTTTCATTTATCAATCTCTTAAAAATGACACAGTAATTTGATCTGTGGTGCATGGCATTTCACCATAACTATTCATCTGGTAGCAATCCATTTGGAAATTTTCTGATTAATTTTATAATTTGCTCTCTAGCAGAAGCCTTATTTTTCAAGTCAATAGGCTTGCATTTGTTTTTCCTGAAAATATGATAGCTACACCTGTGTGTCAATGTCAAGATCAGGAAAACTGTATTCCATAAGAAATGATTGAGTTGATTTTGAATCTATAAATTTCTGCCAGGCAAATTCTGAGCTACAATCAATTTCTTGGGAATGTGCTCTTCTGGGCGGTTAATTATTTTCAGACCTGAATTGGGTTGTTCTCATCTATGGCAATTTATTGTTTCTTCTTTTTGTTGATTTAATCCAACACCATGCTGTTCAATGATAAAATGTTTATATATCTTCCATTCTTAGGTTTTCATCACTCAGTTTCCTGCCTTTCAAATGTCTAAAGAATTTTTTAAGTTGTTGGTGAGTTGATTATGCCAAGCACTTGCTGCTTGAACCATTCTAGGAATAATATTCTAATTACAACCTGGCTTTTGTTCTGTATTGCACTAGAAAAGTTTTTAGAAGCCTGCCTTAATACTAGGCATTGAGTGAAAGTTATGAATGTGGTCAAACATTGAATATCATAGTTTGTTTCCATAGCCAAGAGGAGCAACTGGTTTTTGCAACATTAGTGTGCACGTACTGTGTTATTTTTACCAGACAATTGAAGCTTTACCATTTGGTTCTCCGCTCTATTTGTTTTCTTTTGGTATTTTGCATAAATGATAGGCTTTTCTTGAAGTGCCATAGCAGAAATTCACTCTTCTTTTGCAGATCTGGAAAAGATTTACTCAATTTGAACAAACATATGGAGATCTCTCTAGCATGTTGAAGGTAGCTTTCGTTCTTTTCACCTCAACTTTATTTTATTTGTCTGAATGTATATACATGTATCCATTTGAGGTCGCTGAATCAGGTTGAGCAACGAAGGAAAGAGGCACTGTCAGAGCTGGTGATGAGGGAGAATCTGCTTTGGATAGTTCATTGCAAGATATTGTATCACGCTATAGTTTCATGGACCTGTGGCCTTGCTCTTCCAAGGATCTGGATCATTTGACTAGGAAAGAGGTATATTTTCGACCATGTTTCTCTGTGTGTATATTTTAGGGTCTGCCTCTGGGACTGAAGATGATTTACATATATGTCTACTGAATATTTAAGTTATTTTTGCCATGATTTAATTTAGATTGTGATATTGCATATGTTTCTAGTGGCTTTCAAATAACATCAGTAAGAAGATTGAGAAACCAACTCCTGCCAATGGTGTCAGTTCTGTAGGTAATTCTATCATGTTGACATGCAAACTAGTTTCTGAATCTGACTACCCTATTTTGATTTAATAACCTATTTTCTTCGGTTGCAGATAAGAGTTCTTCAGGAGTTCCTACCAGTTCAAATTCTGTAAAAGTTGTTTACCCAGATACTTCAAAAATGGTGATTTATGATCCAAGGCAAAAGATTGGTATATATTCTGCTGATTATTTTCCTTGTGTTCCATTTTGGTGAATTAGAAAGTTAGAAGGCATGGATGTTTAGACTCAAGCAAAGACATAGAAGGTGTGAATGCTAACACTTTGGGCCTAACTGTAATTTTCCTTGCAACAGCATTGGGGCTGATTAAGTAACATGAGATAAAAGAGTTATGTTAGGTATTCAAATTTTGTTTATGTATATGAAAGTATGGATTTCATTCATTCTTTCAAGGATAATCCCAGAAACTTTAAATTGAAAATACACAATTAGGAACTCGGAGATTTCCTGGTTATTTGGTTGACTGAAAACGGAACTAAGAATATGGCCAACTCCAAAATAAAAACACAGAGATTTCATTCACTGTTTCAGATTTTTGTGAATTACCTTTTTACGGCTTGTAAAATTTGCCCATTTTCTTATTTTTGGGTGTGACTCTTTCCTTTAAGTTCATGTTGGGAACAGTTGGTATTTTGAGGTTTTTTTTTTTTCAACAAGTTTAAATTTTAATACTGAAGGAACCATGGAGCTTGTTATCTGAGTTCATTTGACACAAAAACATGAAAATGCTCTTACTTTTGGGTATCCAACTGATACAAGTCATGTCTGGAGGTGGTTATGGTCTATCATGCATCATATTGTGCTTGGGTATATTCTCTAAATTGTTAACTAAATACATTGGATGATAAAAGATTGGTAGTACAACTATCATCTTTTGATGATTTGGTTCAATTAAGGTATTATTGAAGTGGTTGAAGCTGTCTGCTATAAAAATTATGAATTATGAATTTAGTTTTTCTAGTTATCTTTGCAGTATCTCAAATTTTAGTCACTGGTTCCTTGATGCTGGACCTTTTTCAGGTCTCACTGGTCCTTTACAGCCTGGAATTCCAATCGCTTTACCTCCTAATGGTACATTAGGTGCTGCTGGAGCACCTAGTGTACTGAAAGATATTTTGAAAACCTTACCACCTGCATTGGCATCATTTGTAGCAAACCTGCCAGCTGTTGAAGGTAATCCTTCAATTTCTATTTCCTTTTATTTGTTTCCTGATTTCTTCTGACATGGTTAGTGTTGGATGTCCTGTTACTTATAGGTAGTTGCCCAGCTATTTGTACTGCTGATGTTAATTGAGGACAATATCGCTAGTCATCTCCTGTATTTTGTTGGTAGTCGTAGATTTTTTGGGCATTTGTTGCCTATTCTCTCCTGCCACTGTAATTATGGTTGGCGCCTTAAATGTCCAAAAATCTTGCAAGTGTTTGGTTTTGTTTACACCATGAGTAAATTTGATGCATACATTGCATGTAATGTAACAGGGTATTGCAATTATGTCTTGATGCTACTGCATGACTTAGAATTGGAGCATTTGCAGTTCATGTTGTTTTTCTAATGTTCTGTGTTTCTGTTTGATTTGGTACTGATTCCCCATTCATTTTATTCAAAAGTAATTTTGTTGTCAATTTTTCTCTTTCGTGCCACACACATTGAAAAAATTACACACAAGTTTGTGCAATAATGAAACCTGGGCTTTAATTATCAGCAAGTAAATGAGGATACGTGGCACGGTGGTGCAACAATAAGTTTGCCCTGTCATCAAAACTTTTTCGTGGGGGGTTGGATTTACAAGATGTTTTTGCTTTTCCGAGTTCTGAAGTGGCTGAAACCTTAGTCACTGGGAACTTTCCTTGTTTATGTGCTGTCGTATCTCATGATTTCTCAATGTACTTACTTCTTTTACAGCAAAATGTATTTAGATTTTTGACATCTTCTGCAACCTGAGGCTCATTTCTAGTGATTTTTAGTAGCTTAATCTTACCAGTAAAAAGCTAATCTAAGTTTGTGTGCTGAATGATAGGTCCATCTCCTGATGTTGATTTTGTTCTAGCAATATGTCTGCAAAGCAACATACCACTAATGTCCGTGAGAGCAGCAAACTCTACACACACTGGTCCTGCTCCAAGCACAAGTGACCTATCCGGTTCATCAAAATTCAAGCCAACAAGAGATAGACATGCCGGAAAGAGAAAGAATGTAGACAGTATGTTGACAATCTTCTATTTCACTTGTAGTTTCTTTGCATGCTGCATTATAAGCAGTCTTCTGTTGTTATTGCCTGGGGAATTCTCATTCATGAATGGCTATAATGTGCCGTTCCATAAAAACTGAGAATGATGCATCTGTTTCTCACACGTTCCTTTTTCAACTTGTTTAACTCATAGTTAAGTAGATATGGAATGGATGATGCATCTGTTTTCAATAGATGTACTTGGCTAGTGATCATGATGAACCAACTCTTATCCAGCTTTTAAGTGATATGCCACATTGAACACTACAGTTGACAATCCAATCTTCTTTATATTTACTGTAGAACAAGATGACGAGGATAGTACAACAGTTCAAAGCCAACCTCTTCCAAGAGATGTTTTCAAATTGCGGCAATTGCAAAAGGCCCGTGGTGCCGGTTCACAAACTGGATCGACATCTTATGGGAGTGCATTTTCTGGGGAGTTGTCTGGAAGCACTGGTTGATTTGCTTTTATTCTGTTGTTTAGTTTTCCTTTTTTTTTTTTCCTTTTCCCCTTTCTTCTGTAAATAACGCCATTAGCATTTGTAACATTTATCTTGCACCATTTTTGTAACATATCAAATTTTGAGAGAGAGAGAGAGAGAGAGAGGAGGGAGCGCAAAGATGCCTGAGTTATTTTACAGTGTAAGAGAAGACAATCAGATTGACTTGCTCTCCTGTGAGCAAGCGGTGCAATAAGATGAAATAATCATTCGTTCTCTTCCCAATCTGTTATATGGTGTTTCTTTTCCGGTTTATTATCCAAATCGATTGAGGTAGAGCGAGCTCTAAAGGGATCAAATTTCTGTATTTAAACTTCAAGATTTAACTCCCAGGCATGACTAGCTACCGTGACATACTATCCTGAAGAATCCTGAATATTAACTGGAACAACTAAATAAATTGTCAATACTACTCCAATACAATCCAGAAAAAAGTTAAAAATGCTGAAATGACTTTCCCATATGGTTCACGGATACATACGGCCTTAAAGTAATTAACCTTGTGATTTTTGATTTGGTTTTCGTATTTTGATCAATCACTTAGGTTCAAAAGTTGAAATCTTGAACATTCTATTGCCTAAGAATCAAAATCAGTATAGCACGGTAGGAAGCATTTGTCTTCTCTGGTGCGGCCCCGCATGGGCGTCTGCTGCCCGCCTTCCTAAATTCTTCTTGGTCTGGCTATTGCACGATCCATATGCATGAATTAGGAGAGATCATACTGAATGGAAATGCATGTTACCCAGGGAGAAGCTCCCAGTTGAAACGAAGGGAAATTAATGTAGACTCGTTAATGATTCTTCAACGGTCTGTTGCAGCTCAGTTTCAAGTACTTGGAAACCAATACCACTGTAACTCAAAATCATATATGGTAACAACAGTCAGCCAAGCTGTAAACTGAAGAAGTTCTACAAATCTCGACATTGCCAAAAAAGAAAAAGAAAATTCAGTTCAACGCACTAGATATGACATAATTTGACAACCGTCCCAAATTGAAGCCTACAATTCTACGGGTTGTGGTGTTGGGTTTTGGCTGTTGAAGAGTACCTACTTCCTTACAGGGGCTTGAGTGCCAAACACCCATTGAAGAGCTAGACTGTGAAAGCCTGGCCATTTGTCATATCAGCCAACATGCTTCAAATCACAAAAATGTCCCGACTCCATTGTAGCTTCGCCCAAACAAATTTGACCAAAAGCACGTGGTAAGTTCAAAAATTTGAGCCAAAACCAGAAACCTCTTACTGCTCTTGAGTTGATAAGCTGAAGGTCCTGCCTCTGAATGCTCAACATAATTTGCAAAAGCAAACAAAACTGCAGCAGAAGATTGTTTCACTGAGCAATGATTACATAGCTGCACATCATTCCAGGAAAACCACAAGTACAACATCAAGAAAACAATAGCAAAGACATAAAAGTTCAAAAAGAAAAAATAAGATGGCATATTTGCTCTGCAATGTTAAACAAATTCTTGTAAGGATTAATGTCTACACCTGTCAAATGTTCTCTCAACATATCAGACGGTATCTTCTGTACTAGCCGTGGACACAGCTACTGTGGTTTCTGATGACTTCTTTGGTCTTCTATACCATAAAAATGCAAACCACAGAGTCCTCAACAATGCACCATTTGCGAAATGTGGAATTAGTAGACGTCCCCAGTATGGATAGTATGGCCCTGGCCACTTGATCAATGTGAAAAATATAGCGACTGCAATGAGATGCCAGGGGACTTCCGCATTCTGAAAATCCCTCCAGAAACATTGTCATAATTCTAGTTAGAGTTCATTTTCATTTGTATTAAAGTTTATAAAACATATCAATCAAGTTAGAGCACATTTGCCTACACTAAATCATTTATTTAATTAAAAAAAGGAAATTGGATACTAAGAGACCTATTTAATCTTTTTGAAGTGCATTGATTTTAGCATCTTATGTTGTCCAATAAATAGGTCACTCAATGGTGATCCAGTCATTCACTATTGTCACAGAAATACATTCCATTCAGGTCTGCACACAGTAGTGGTTCCATTAACTCTCTTCCTCAGTTGAAGTGAGCTCATTTCCTGTGAGACAAAGACAACATCCAAATGGTCCAAAAAGCTACATTGTTCCTCAAGCACCAACAGCCCCAACCACCATACTATTTTGCACTTTTTCATCAGCAAAGTGTTACTTGTTGGACTTGTTCATGACAAGAAACATGTAAAAAAACATGATTATCTCCAGATATCCCAGGTTCACTTTCCATAACAGCAACCTAGCAGAATCCTATTTCTGAAGCATGCTTGTCCCGTTATGGACTATTGAAAATGTCGCATCCAAAAGCATTACCTTAAGAGATGGAGATGACTCCAGTGCTGCTGTTCTCAAGACCCCAGCAACAGCAGCTCCAACAAGAAATGGAAGTGGGACGATATATAGTTTCCTCTCATGTGCACAGTAGGACATTTCACTAAGGCAAGAAACAACAAATACGGGTAGAGACAAGTACTTGATAACCACCAAGGCAGTGTCAACTATGAGCTGAATGAAATTGTCAAGTGCTCTATTCCAAGGGAAACTCTTGACAGGCTGAGGAGAACCATCCCAGAGTTGTTTAGCCTTGTCAATAACGTGGTCAAGTTTCAGGTTCCCAGATTCATCTGACTGTCCTGCAGCCATATTCATTGCACACAATATATGGCGCTGGGGAAATTTACACATCCCCTTAGCTTTGACACTTACAATGTAGTTTCCCATCTGTCTGCATGGCAAAAATACCTGCTACAGAAGAAGAAACTTCTTGATATGAAACATGTAGTGTATCACAGCTAAAATCCAGATTTATATGTCAAAAAGACTTCACTAGAGGTATAGGAATAAGGTAGTTCTGCAGCAAATTTTTTTATTTAAATTATTACAAAACTAATGATTGAATAACCGACGAGAAAATTTATGCAAAAACAGAAGTTTTGTCATCTCACTCACGTGAGCATCATCAAGTCAATTTGAAATTGTTATTTAATGCCAAAGATGAAAAGTCGGGGCCTTTACGAGATACGGAGAGCATACACTAATTTTGCCATCCATGGAGGTGGCATTTCAATGCAATCTCTTGTTATTCCTTTGGACAAGGCAATAAGTAAAGGAAGTGTACACAATCAAGAATAAAAGCTTTTTTTTTTTTGTCCATTTATTTTTGACCCCTTAAATAGGTAAACGAAGGCCCAAAAGTTGAACAAAATCCCATCTGACCAACTAGAACTGGAACACAGCTATCAAAAATCACAGACAATCCTTTGAGACAATTCCAGCAAGCCACCCAACAGTTGTATTTTGTGCAGCAATCAGTTGGCATAACAATCATCATATATTTCTCTTCGAATTCCTACATTTCAATTTAATAAACAAGAGAAGAACGAGAGAACTAAAAAATAAAAATAAAAAGCACAAATTAATGCCACCTATCTCAAATGTAACCTATACTGCTACAAAAAGTATTGCTCATTTTCCTTGCCCTTTTCACCAACAAAGAAGACGAGTTTGGAAACATATGGTTCCGAAATTTCCCATCTATATCCTGCATTGGGTAGAGAAACAAATGCAGAGAAAAAAGAAAATCCTAAACAAAGCAATTTTAGCAATGCTCCATTTGAAACAGGAAGAGGAACGGCGGCCTCACCTTGGCTGAGGGAGCATGGGATATAGGGAGAACTGAGTTTCAGGGCCATCTTCCTTCAGCACACCCCGCTACTTTACAATTACACCAAAACACTCACACGCAACACAGACACACACAATTAATCGGTATTCTTGGAGAAGTGCTTTACGATGGATGTCGGAGAAAACGCCCCATGAAAAATAGGGTGCAACACGAGGAGGAGGAGGAGGAGGAGGAGGAGGAGGATAAGGAGTCGTACCTCGCACAGGCGGACTCGGGAACGCTTTCCCAAAAGCGCGAAGACGAGGTGACAAAAAATGGACAAATCTTCTCCCATAGACTTAGATAGTTGGGGTAAAGTCGTGGTGGGGATTTGACGCTTTCGTTTTCCTCCAGATGATGTACAGTACACCCCAGGGCCCAGGTCGTCTTCTTTTCTTTGGTTTTACCCAATTTAATCCTTCAACCCGAACAAGTATGTGAGCCGCCCAAGAGTTCAGTTTCTTTTGTATTAATTTGATGGCCCGACTTGGGGGTAAGACGGGAAATAGACATTTCTAAGTATCTGATCATTCTCTGATCATTCTTGTTTTCTAAAGCATGTGATAATTCTAAGTATCTGATTTTACCCATGCTTTATTTATCTTTCTATTTGAGGGTGAGGATATTAATTTCTTGGTTGATTAAATTTTTGTTCAGGGAACAAACAGACCAGAGAAAGCAGCAACAATCGAAGTGTCTGTGAAAATGTCTCAAACAAAAACCAATCAAGATGAGCAGAAATAGTTGTGGGAAAAAGGAACAGCAATTACTGCTTCATTGGAGAAAAATAAACACTGGCTATTTCGTTGCTGAATAGGTTCATTTGAATAACACAAGTTGTGATAAATGTTTATTTCCATTTTTAACCAAAGTCAAGCCCGTCAATCCTGAGAAAAATTGAAGTTTTAGGCGCCACCACCGCTGAAGGACAAACTTGGGTATAAACGTGACTCAATTGGCCAAAATTGAAGAACCACCATTTTAGTTTTAGTAAAATAGGTGGAGGACATGTCGATCATTTACCCGGAGTCGAAGTTGAGGGTCAAGAATGTCCATAATACAGCTATGCTTCTTGCAACATGGTATAATCCATTCTAGATTCTTTCTTTTTTGCTTATTCGTGCAATGAATCCGGATCTACTCCAAGCATCTTAGATCCGGCTCTTGCAAAGAAGGCACACACTTGCATTCAGCAACTGACAGAGTACATCTTTTAGACACTGGGTACCAAGCAAAATGAACCTTCCTTTCACTCAAACTATCTAAAATTATATATTTTACATATTACAGAGTAGCCACATATTGCCATCTTGCAAGGTCTCAAACCACAGCCCAAAACAATACAAGTCCTATGTAGGATACCTACCAAAATACCCTCTCCAGCTTTTATTCATACTCACATAACACTTAACAAAGTCTACTACTAAAGCTATAGATGACTTTGGGGCTAGAACTCAACATCTAGTAATCAAGTGCAGAGGAGTACCAAGCAGGGCATCTCCCCTTTGTCCTGAGCAATCTGGTGAATGGTGAATCGGGCATTCTGGCTCTCTCTTCTTCTTCGAGTTCTTCCCTTGACTTTGGCAATCCGTCAGGGACTGGACAATCCCTTATGCCTGTTTGCTCGGAATTTGAGTTCTTCTCAGATTTGTGGAACCCCTTTTTTGCTCTGTGAATCTCTGCAAATCCGTGTAAGCAGCCAATGAGAGATTTCACTCCACCGGCTTCAATTATCAGCCTCTCTATCTCTTCCTTTGGTGCCTCTTTCTGCATAGACTCCAAGAAATCAGCTGCAGAAAGGACGAGAGAACCTAATAGAAATTATGGTTTCTACTTCCGTTGCACAGTGTTAAATAGGCAATCACTATAATATTCTCATTTTCCCTGTAAGTTAGATTGCACCAATAAAACTAGCAGCTTTAAAGTTTGATGGTCCTAGTGGATTTCTTTCAATTTGAAGTACATCAACAGATGAAAGAATCAAAACAATTGAAACTCATTTATTTTACAAGCAATACAAATAAAATACAACCGTTGAGTAAAACCAAAGTTGTGAACTTAATTTTTCTTCAGTTCCATGCTTTAAATTTCTAGCGCCGAAGATAAAGAACTTACTTCAAGGTCTTTGAGCTCAAAATAGGCTTTCCAGCAGCTGTAGGAAGCGTCACCGTCTAGAGTTGAACAGTATTCTAAACACACAAAAAACATGAACAAAGAAATTAGGAAACAATTGAACTCCATGAGCAGTCCTAGTAATTATCTGTGGCTAAAATAGTTTGGCCCAGTTGAAGGACATCCTATCGTATCAATTATACAGAACCTGCAAGTTCATAGTTCCACAGAATGCTATACTAGTATAGTATGCATTGAGCATGAAACTCAAACCACACCATAATATTCACGAAAGTCGAGCAAAGAATCTACAAACGTAAAAATACAAGCTTTGCTTGATCACGTGAATAAGCTGAATAAAAACCCGACCATAGAAGAAATTGCGCGAACTTTTTATTAAGAAGTCAAGTAACCCATATGAAAAAAGCGAATCAACTTGGGATTGCTCCAGACTAGCAATCTTTGCTTGATGAATCCAAAGGAAAAGTATTCATGATAGTTTCCATGAAAAACTCAAGTACCGCACATGCAAATGCCAACCACAAACACGGACTTACTCCAAATTAGTAATCCTACCCAGCGCAATCCCATGAAACAAAGAGGCTTTCAAATAAAAAACCAGAACCAAAGAATCATACCCGCAAGTTGGTTTTCGGATTTTTCAATCAAAGGCGGGTCTTTTAAGCCACGTTCAAATTTGGTTCTGCTGAAAGGTTCGAGCTTTGGTATATAAGAATTGTTTCTGGAAGATGAAGAGCAACAAATTGTCGAATTTAAACCAGCCCTCGATCTTGAAGAATGATTGGATTCAAGGAGAAGTGTGGCAGAAGATAATGAAGATGGAAGAGGGAGCGATTGCAGTTGCATTGCTGCTACTGTGATTTTAGATAAGACTCAAAGGGCCATTAAACAATGGACGCACTTGGCAATTGATTACTTTATAGGCTTTCAAGGCTCAATAATGCCGGGTGGAAGAAGAAAACAATGGATAAGGATGAAATATTTGTCGGATATTACTTTTTTCTTGAGGGAGGAGAGTGTTAGCGTGACAGATATTTTTCTAATCTGGGGCTGTGACAGGGGAATGCTAACCGTCGATCATATTGTAGACTGGGCTTTGTGGGGACCAAAAGGGGTTTAAAAATTAAAAAGTGACAGGGTAGGACGCGGCGGAGGGGAGGGAGTTTTTGTGTAAAGCAATGGGCGGCCCAGAAGTCAGGTGGTGGTTCAGTTGGATTTGGATACTGAAAAAGGAAAACGGGGGCAGGCCCATCGTTTCTTTTCTAGTTGTCTTCTTGGATGCTTATTTATTTCTTGCCCCTTTTGCACTCCCACGACAAGACTGCTCATCTTCAGGGAAACTTGAGAACTTTCTTTAAAATTCGTTCTTTGGGAGTTTGGGTTGAGGATATTTTGACTTTTGAGGGGAGGGGACAAACCTTTCAACGAATTTATTGGATATTGGGAGAAATATTCAGTTCATGCGTGCAATCAGAACTCGGTGCAAGATTAATACCAAAAATGAACTCTTTACGAGAGATCTGAATTCTTTTGTCCCATGAGTAGATATGCACCTGGAAACATTTTCCTCACCCAAGATCTACCACCACCAACACTTTTGTTCGCTTTTTGACGATCATAAATCATAATCAACAAAAAGTCATTGCGCAACTGATATCTTTTAGGTGCATAATATTTAAGGCGAGAGAAATAAGATTATTGAAGAAAACAGAGTAGGTACTAACAACAATTTCATTGGGTTCTTATATATACTTAAAAGCTATACGAGAGTCTTTATGTACACAAACTGCAAAACAATCCAGCAATGTACAAAAGGGGAAAAAGAATAATTGATGGAGTGTATGATGAAACATACATGGCTGATTATAGCCCTATGTACAACATGAAGAAGAACTGCTAGCACGCAGCTGACAGTAATGTTCCATCCAAACCAGCACTTGGAATTATCGATCAAAAGCGGATAGCAGTGTAGGTTGTTGGCGGGGGTCTGTTCGTGAGCTCATTGGAGTGGAGGTTTCTGGCATGAGCTCAGACAATCTGATCCTTTCTTTGTTCATTCTATTCTGAAAAGCAGAAACTAATGATATCTTAGATTATGGATGCCAGTATGGCCGTTTTATACGATGTTAACATTGAATCCTTGAGTCCCTGGGAATTAGATAAAGAATGTAACATCCTTCCAGTCTACCTTTAATTTCATGTCTTCTAATTCTCTTTCTAGGTCATTGACCCTATTCTTGAGCTGATCGAGTGCTTCTTCAGCCACTGCGAGATTGACTTCAGACGTTGGCCTTGTTATCCCAGCAGCCTGCGGATTTGTTTCAAATAGGATAAGCTATAAGGGTTCAGGATCACTTTTAAGAAAGGTTCCGCTGTGAAAAAGAAAGTATAAGTATTAGGAAATGAGATTCTTGAGTCTCGCCTAATTCTTGACCTTTAGTATGCTGGTACATAAGCTGACTAACTCCTGTGCCAATTGGAATCTCTCTGTCTCAGTTTCCTATTTAATTATAAAGAAATGATCAACTTCATCACAATTATACCATCACAATACCATGTCTCTCAAAATATACCAACACAAAAGTCATATTTCTCGAGGCCAAATAGGGCTTTCATGTAGAACTAACCTTCAACTTATCGTTTAGCCGTTGCTCCTCATCAAAGTTGATGCAGGGACTTCTCCCATCAGCTATGCGATACTGAGCCAGCTCTTGCTTCACCCTTGAGAGCAAATTCTCTGATTTTCTCAACTTCACACTGAGTTCATTGTTCTGACTTTTCAATATATTGTTTTCTTCCTGTTACAGTAAACAAGAAATTGCTGATTCTCAATTGACTGCACAGATGATAGGACATTGTGTTCTTAAGAAGACAAATTGATATGTCGTGAGATCAATCTGAGAATAAAATATACTTCCATCTGGTTGATTTATATTGAGAACCAGTATAATGGTAGAAATGAAAAACAAAAAAGCTTGCCTTGATTTTAGCATGATGATGGATTCGTTGTTGGAGATTTTGCTGACCAGACAACTTCTTTACTTCTGCATCTAGTTCTGTAGTCCTCTTCTTATAATTCAGGTTGTCCATCTGAGCAGATAGAAGGCATAGACGCCAAAATAAGTTTAGCAATTATAGTTTTCTTTATGCTAGTCAGTTATTGAGTACAATAGTAACAAGACTACAACCTTCAACATTTCATTTTGAGTTGTCAGCAATTGATCTCGCTGGCGCAGTTTTTCCACTGCAACTTGTGCAGTCACCATCTCAGCTTGTTTTCTATCAATTTCTGCAATCCATCTGGAGGAAGGTCTCAAACGACATGAATATGATGAATCATCATAGCACAAAGATCAAATATCACATTGAACTTGACACCTGATTACCCTTTCCTCTCCTTGATAAATTCATTCAACTGCTGCTTCAGCTTAGCTACTTCCTGCTCCTGTAAGCAGAAGAATAAATGGGTATGTGAAAGTTTATTTGAAAATGTCCAGCAGTATCAACATGACAATACGGCTAAAAGTACCTGAAACTTATGTTGTTGAGCATTCTCCGTGAGCACTTGTAGTTGTTGATTATCCAGCAAATTCTGATAAGAGATTAAAATTCTATTAGCAAAATAATAGACTTCCGAAAAATTCAAAAGTACTGTTAGTGCTGAACATGAGAATTACATCTAAAACAATTCATTTGCAAGAAAGGATAAGGATAGACTGCAAATTACCGCACAACTATTCATGTCCAACTTTAAACCCAACAAATCGCGGATAACATCATGGGTCATGCTTTCTGCAGCAGCTAATCGTGCATTCAACATGAATATCTGGGATAAGATTTGATTAGTTGGTTGATCAAGGAGCATAATAAAAGTTCCTTCCAGCAATATCAGTGTCAAAGCCATTGAATCAACACTACCTCTTTTTGTCTACTAGCAGCTAGGGCCTCAAGTTCTTCAATACGATGTCTTCCTGCACTAAGCTCCTCATCTTTCTCAGACTTCATCTGTTGAACTAAACCCAGACCAATACATTTAAAAGGCGAACCAGAGCCCCTAGACTTCGAAGCATTCTTTTCCAACTTATTTGCGGATGAAGTTGTGCCATGGTTGGCAGGGACATCCTGTTTGACTTGTTCCAACATAGCTTCCAGTACCTTGAACTATTTTTGAAGTTTCATTGAATCATTCCGAGATACAAAAAGTTCAACAACTACTGTTGAAGCATGTGTGCAGTTTTTGTACCTTTTGCTTGTACTCAGAAGCCTGGGCCTCTGCATGCAAATTTAGTTCAGAGATGTGACCCTTGCATCTGGAGATCTGTTGAACAAAAAGTTCAGTAGTCTTTTCCAAATGATAAAAGCAGTTAGAAGATTCATTGTGCTGAACAGCTGAAAAAATATTTTAAGTTCAAAATTGCAACTGAACGAAGAAAATCTGCACCTCTGCATCTTTTGCAGCTATCTCTCTCTCAAGTAATTGGATGCGCTGAAGGGTTTCTTCAAGGATTTTCTCTTTTTCATGAAGTTTCCTAAAGATGTCGAGAAGTGAACATTTCAAGATTGAAAATAGTTGATACCCTTGTTTGTTTTTTGTACTTTGACAAACCTTTTCATATCAGAATCACAGCTTTTGACACTATGCATCTGTTGCCTGATAGCTTGAAGTTCCATTTCAAGTTCCTCCCTTTGCAGTCTTTGACGTTCAGCTTCTCCTTTCAGTATCTCCACCTTATGAAGCAGGAAACGATGTAAATAAATGGCATAAAGACTTTCAAGCTAAAAGTCTAACAAGATTGACTACCTTATTTTCAAGTACATTAACGGTACATTCTAGCTCTTCAACAGACCGCTCTAATAGCTTCACCTCCTGCTCCTTGTCTTCAACATGAACTTTACTAATTTCTGCCATCTGTTAAAACAAAAAGATTTACAGGTATTACATGATAATTGTAGTTGGAATAATTTCTCAAATTCCAAAAAGAGAGTAGTATGTCAAATTAGCACTACCTCTTGAGCTTCTGCAGCAAGTGCTCCATTTTCTTCAGCACTAATTCGTGCTATATCCAGCTCTTTCTTTAAAACAAGCATCTCCCCATGCAGATCATCCCTTTCAACTGTCACATCATTCAAATTGCATTTTAGGGACTCAATCATTATGTTCATTTCAGCAAGAGCCATTCCCATTTCAGCTACCTCAGAGTCAAGGTTCTCACTGACTTTGCTTCTCTCGATCAACTCCTCCTCCATGGACTTCTTAGCTTTTAAAGCATCTTCGATGCTGGCAATCAATTCAAGATTTTCACTCTTGAGTGATTTTACAGCCTTATATTCTTTTGCAATGTCCAACTCCAAACAGGATATTATCCTCATTTTCTCCTCCAGCTGAGCTTCAAGTTCTTGGCCTTTGGCAACAGCTTCATTGAGATTGTCTGATTTTAATTGGAGTTCATCTTCCAAAGAACCAATAGAACCCAACAGTGCTTGAATTTCATCTTTGTGGTCCATACCATTAGATGCAGATTCCTGCAACAAGCTCATATCAAACAGCAGTCCGCCAAGAATCTCATCCTTCCTCAGTAACTCAGTTTGTAGAGAAACTGTTTCAGATGCAAGCTCTTTAGCTAAATTCTCTAGATTTTCAAACTCCTCCAGAAACCTAGATATCCTTCCAAACTCAACACATATTTCTTGGAACATATCATCCAACAAAACAGTTTCTTTAGAGAATATACTGCATATATTACTGCTTGCAGCATGCAAATTTTCCACTGAATCAACACATTTCACAAACTTCGAGCTTGAGGCATTTAGATATTCACGTTCCTTATTCATGTAATCTCTGAGTTCACCTCTCAGGAGAGCTTTCTCTTCTTGCAAAGCCTTGACTCTAGCAACTTGTATTTGCAAATCCTGGCTTTTTGTTATCATGTCATCTTTGACTACACAATGAGAAAGGCGGAGTTCTTTAACCTCTGCTCTTGCCTCGTCCATATCTATCTGCAGTTTTGCAATTTGATTTTCCAATGAAGAGATACAATCCTGCAATTTTTTATTTTCAAGATCAAGGATGTTCTTCTCCTTTGAAGATGAGATAAGTTCAGCTTTCTTCTCCTCCAATTCCTGAATGAGCAAAGAATATTCTGCCTTGAGTTTTGCTATCTCCCCTTGAGTTGACTTCTCCTTCTCATCAGCAGAGTGGAACTTGCTAAGTTCTGAATTTTTCATCTGGAGCTCATTCTGAAGTTGAAGCAATGTTGCTTCCAACAAGACAATATTACTTTGCAATATTTGGTTTTGCTGCTGAAGGGTAGAGATTTCTCCAGAAGAAAGTTCAAGTGCAGCTTCCATCATCTTCTCGTCTACTATTAATTTCTGACATTCAGCATTAAGTTTCTCAACCTGGAATGACAGAATTTTTTTTGCTTCCATCTCCTCATCAAGTTCACCTTTCAATTTATCATTCAAAGAAGCAACTTCTTTTAATGACTGGGCATCAAGAAGAAGAGATCTATTAAAATCTTCCATTTGACAAATTGTTGCATTCCTTTTGTCAAGCTCTGACAGCACTGCTTGCAGCTCCTTTCCTGCTATTTCAAATTCCTTCTTTAGAGAAGAATGTTCTTCCTCTTTATCAAGCAAGATTGATTCAGTTAATCTTGCATTTATAGCTCGGAATATCTTGTCTTCCTTGAAAGTCTCAAGAATTTCAAAAGAACTTAGCTGTTCTTTCTCAATGTCAGCTTTTACAGCAGTCACTTGTTCTAACTGCAATGACAAGATCAATAATTCAAAATCTCTTGCACACATTTCCATCATGAAATTGTCTTCCTGAGATCTGAATACTTCCTCTTGTTCCTTCAGCAACCTTTCTCGATCTAGAAGAGACACCAGTACATTCTGGTTACTGAGATCTAGCTCCTTCATTAGTACTGCAAGTTCCGATCCCATATGGTTAGACCTTTGCAACATTAACTCTTCTTGAAACTGTAGATTCATTATCTTTTGCTCAAAAGTAGTTAGCTTGAAGCTGAGTTGCCCAGTTTCGTCCTCTTTCCTGGATATGCGATCAAAACTATTTTTGATGTCAGCCAATAACTTGCCCTCAAGAATTCTGCAACTCTCAAGCTCTCTCCTCGATTTGACATTCTGCTCTCTCAACTCAGATATCACTGCATTAGATTCAGCAAACCCATGGCTTAGTAAACCATTTTCTGCATTTAATCCAGTCACTGTTTCCAAGAGAATCCCCAAATGACAAAGGTGCAGAACGGACACAGCAGAATCCTTGATAATAATCTCAGACCAGATGTCCTCAAGACAAGAGCTCATTAACTTTATGGAGTCATGAAAGTAAGACCTCATGGAAAGGCAATCAGAGGCTATAGATAAACAATCTTCAATCGAAGCAGTTTGGACCTGTGAAATAATTGATTCCATTTCCATTACCGAGCTCTTCATTGTTTCAAAATCCGATTTCAACTGTCCTTCAACGTCTTCGAGGTGGCAATTCTTCTGATGGTTTATGATCTGCAAGTCTTGAACCTGCCTGATGAGGGAATCCCTGTCACAAATTAATGAAACCTCCTTTTGCTTGAGCTCTTTAACCTCAAGCTTCAGAGTTTCATTGGCTATCATAAGTTCATTTATCATTATATCTGCATCTTTCATGGTGTCTTGGACCTCTTCAAATTTAACAAGAATGCAGGAAGCTTCAGTGTCTTTCTGCGTGGAAACTGCCCTTGCATCCCCAAGCTCTGCTTCAAGCAACTGCAAAAACTTATGTGTTAAATTATCAAGTATTAACAAGGGACAAGTTCAATTAGGATTCAATTATTAGCCGAGACTAGAATCTGTTATAGAATAATGGTAGATACACAATCTGGCAGATGAAGGTGAATATTGTTTCTACCCCCAACTTCTAAATTTCTGTTATTTATAGTAGTGTCAATTATGAAAAACAGAAAAGAGCTTGTCCATCACATTTTTGCAAGATTGATCAGATATTCCATTTACTGCTCAATCAAATTAGACAGCCTGAGATATTAGATATTCCAGTTATATAAGAATGCAACAAATTTGGAATCGGCTACCTCTTTTTGCTCGATCAAGGAATTACAAGAGTGCTGCACAATTTCTTCCAACCCATGTAGCTTAGATTCCAGAGAATCGATCCTGAATTTTGATTCCTCTTCAAAATAATCCATAGCATTCTGCAAAAGAACCACCTGATTCACAATACACTCAATGCCCCTCTGGTTCTCTTTCTCGGACATGCAGAATTTATCTTTCTCATTTCGTAATTTGGACATCTCAGCTTGCACCCCATTCAAGCTTTCAAGAGCAGATTCTATTTCTTTTTTCAGAAGCATAATGGTGGCATCTTTATTGTTTACATCCTTCAAAGTATTTTGACACTCCGAAATATTCTCACCACCTCTGTTATCTCCTTGGTCAGCAAAACACTTAAATATTACACCTCTATCAGCACACGAGTTCATGCATTTGGAAGCTTCTCTTGACTCTATACCTGTCTGCAACAAATACCAACATGGATATAATTAGTAAATGAAATTCTGAAGAAATATTTTGCATCATTCTATTTTAAAGGGTGAATGAACTAAAGAGTTAGCTAGATCAAATAAGGAAAGTGCTAAATTACCCGTATGTCATCATTTTCATTGACTGAGAAGCATGTAGAAGTTTCTGTATAATCATGTCCTCCAAAACTTCCAACTGTCTCCACGTACTCCTTCATGTAAGATCTCACTTCTGAAACACCATTTTTGAACTCTGTAAGTTTCTCTCCTGTTCTCAGGATAGTTTGTTCTTCATAGTCTTCTAGCTCCAGTCTCAAAGCATTAGCACATTTCTGCTCCTCGGATAGCTTCAAACTTAGATCACTGCAGCTTTCCTTCAACCCGTCCAAGTCTTTTGTAAGAGACTGAACCTGCTTCTCTGCTTCGCCAATTAACGAAGCCTGACTTTGAATAATACAATCCTTGTTAATGTTTGTTTCTACTAGTTCCATGAGCTGTTTATCCAAATGCCTTAATGCATCAAGATGATTAGAGTTCAACTCAGACAATCGATTCACAATAACAAATGCAACTGTTGCACAAGTTGAAGCTTTTCTAAGATGATCCTCACCATGCTTGATTCTGTTATTCAGTTCAAGAATCGTGGATGATTCAGCAGTCAACTGGGAAGTTAGCTGGATTATCTCTTTGTCCTTTTTACTGCACTCTTGCTGATGTACCTCAGTCATAACCAAAGCCGCTCCTCTTAAGGACCTCAGCATGCACTCCATATCATTTCTTTTACTGGAGGCAACCTCTAAACAGTGGTTGAGCTCTTCAATCAGCAATTCCTTCTCAAAAATATGTTTTGCCATCCTTCCAAATTGTGCAGAAATCCAACTGCTTTTCTGGGGAAATGCACTTGAGATAGCAGTCAGCTGATCAGAGGCATCTTTAAGGGACTCATGCCCACCTTGGAGAACAGCTTCAATCTCATTGGTCAACAGATCCCATTCTCCAGACAACTGTATTAATTCATTTTCTTTGTCCTCTAGCAATTTGCTCAATTTTGTGTTTTCTTGGGTCATTAAAGATAACTTTTCCTGCAATTTTTTCAATTCAGTTTGCAAAATTTCCAAGCTTTCTTTGGTCTCCATATCTTTTTCATTACCCGCTTGGACTTCTTGCTGAAGAAGATGAAGTTCTTCCTGCAGGCATACAATGACCTTGGCAGTTTCAGCCTCAACCTGCCTACGGACCTCATCCATTTGTTCTTCATTGGATGCCTGAAATGCTCTGTCACTTTGGTACCACTCATTGAGTCTCTTGGCTTTTTCTAGAGAAGCATGCATCTTGTTCAGCTTTTCTTGTAAAGGAGAATCTTCATTGTGCATAGATGATGGAAGGTTTTTGAAATCTTGACAATCAGTTTGCCCCTTTAGAGTAGAGTGTTCAAGCTCCTGTTTGTGCAAAGCTTCCCCCTTCTGGGTGTTGGCGTTTCTGAGTTCCTCTAACTCATTGATCACTAGAATTTGTTGAGACTCGAGAGCTTCAATGATGGATTTTGCTTCCTTTAGTTCTTCTTCCACAGCATTGCACTGTTTGGTTATCAAAAGAACTTTTTCCTTTGATAAACTAAGATCTCTGTTCAGGGATTGTGCCCTTGCCTCAGCTTGCTGACGGTAAGACCTCTCTTCTTTAAGAATAACTTTCAGAATATCCAACTCCAGTTGCAAATCAAGAACGTCTTCTATTTGTTCATTCAAATTTCCAGGCCAAGTTTCTTTCTTCTCTTTCTGAGCAGCCTCTATTGTTTCATTATGGAAAGATGGATCTTCCATGATGGACTCCTGGAAATTCATGGAAAATTATCCTTATCAACAACTTGAATGTGCACAGCTTGTATTGTATAACACATACTGTGCAAGAAAATTAACATATTGTCATTTTTCTCCACTAAGAAGGTTCATGCATATGCTAAGAACTGAGAATCAGTCTGAGACCTTCTTAAGCTACAAAACCTCCTAAATGTACTGTAATTGCAAAGACCAGAACTGCATGTTAAATGAATCAACATACATATTAAGCATCACTTCTACACTTACAAAGGAACTGTTATTCAATAACTTCTTTTAATATACTGTTTCATACATTAGCTATTATTTACAACAATATGAACAGAGATTTTAAATATATTGCTCCTCGAAATATAACTAATTACATTTTGTCATCACGAGCATTTAAGATGCATAAATTTAATAAGTTTATTCACATCCCTCAAGTAAGACATGTCTTTTGACTTTTTGCAAAACTCAAGAAAAGCAGATTTATGAGCCCAATCCACGTGCCGAGCCAAATGTGATCCTTAACTACCCATAAAATGGAGTGCCATTGTCCAAGAAAGTTACCTTAATGACTTCAATATTGCTCTCATCCCTCAAATAAAACATGTCCTTTGACTTTTTGAAAAACTCAAGAAAAGCATATTATGGGCCTTATCCACTTGCCGAGCCAAATGTGATCTTTAACTACCCATAAAATGGAGTGCCATTGTCCAGGAAAGTTACCTTAATGACTTCAATATTGCTATAATGTTCCTCAGCTCCAGATCTACTAATGTTTAATGAAGAGTGCAAATCCTCAACTTCCCTGCAGAGCCTGAAATCATTAAGAAAAAGAGGGGGGGGAAAAAAAAAAGCAGAGAGAGATGCAGCAGGATCAAACTCTTTACCTGCTGAGCTTTGCATTGTACTCTAAGCAGTGGTTTAGGTTAGTCGTGCATTCTTCTAATGCGCATAGCGTCCTTTTTAACTGCAATTTAACACTACATATCAGATAGGAGAAATCAAGGGTATGGAATTACACCCAACTATTTGGAGATGAGAATCCAAACCTCCTCATGAACTGAATCATTCTGTTTGGATACATCTATGGCCTCCTGTCGCGAAGGGATAGAATTAATTATGTAAGGTGTCAAGGGTTTGATACTTACAACTCATCTATTTATATTCTAATTTGAACCTAAATCTGGAGTGACAGTAGGAAGAGAATAAAAGCTGCTTTAGAGGATTACATTAGGTGGCATGCTTATGTCTAGCTGGTTAAGTTGCTTCAATGTCCCATCAAGAGAAAAAATTAGCTGTCAAAAATGAGGGATAGTGTTAATACGTGTCACAAACTTGAGAACAGAAAAAGCATATCAGCTGTTTTTCAGATTCTTGAATACCTGATCCCGAAGTCCAGATACCTCTGCCGATAGCATTTCTCTCTCCCCTTCTTCATAGAAGTCTTGAAATCTACCACCAGAAATCATGAACTTTTAGACCAAAATCAGCACACCTCTTGCTCTTGCAAGAACTCAAGTATGTCTCATGATTTTTATTCTTACAAATCCTACCTTCGAAGTTGTTCTAGAAGTCTAATGTTTTCAAGGGCAAAGCGAGTCACTTCTGGATTTTTTTCTACTTTAGCTCGAAGCAACTGAACTTCATTGGAAAGCTCCCTGTTCTCTTCCAATAAGTAAGCATCTGTTGGCATTAATCCACCAAGAAGAGACTCCATTCGTTGAATCTTGTCTTCCCTGAATTTCAACATCATCTTTGTGCACCTGGTGTCTTCTTCCCTTTGACGCACCTATGAAACAGTGCATTATTATGCAAGGAAATTCAACCAAGTAAAGAATTTAGAGCTATATGGCAATAAAGCTCTGTGCTTTGTGATTACTGTGGCTCTTCTTGTGGAAAAGAGTACATATATAAGAAGGTAGGATCAAGACTACCAGACGGTTCAGCTGCTCAATCTCAGCTTCAAGTTGTTTAATAGAAATTTCTGCCATCTTTTCTCTCCTCAAAGCACCAGCAAGTGTAGTCTCCAATGATTTGAACTGGATAAGAAAAAACTGAGGAATAAAACAGCTGGATATGGCAGAGAAGAAGTGATTCCAAAATTAAACATCACAAGCATGTCATAATCAACAAGGATCTCGAAATTATAAAGATGAAAATTATAATTGTTTTTTAATTCTATAAAGTGGAATCAGCTACAAAGAACTCTTCTCTTGCAATTCAACTAATTCCTGAGTGGCACGGAGAGGTAGTGGACAATGCATGACACATGAATAGAAAAATTTCTGCCACATTCTGTATAGTAATGGTCAATTGCCATTTGTTGAACAAAATAATTAGTCGCAACCTCTGTCCTATTGCCTGATGATACCTCCATTGATCATTAGATCCCTCAGCCACTAAAAGCTTCATGTCCTCTCTGTTTAGTTGATGTTTGTGGCAGATAATTACTGGAAACAACAAAAATGCAAGGAGGCTCATGCACAAAAAGGAAGCTGTTATACCTGTTTAGTAGATAATCTCAGACTGCCTTTGTCTTTATCAAGTAAATAAGACCGCTGATCTATTTCAAATGCTTCTTCAGAGCAACTACTGCCATCCTCGCATGTATTATTTACCATGAGTGGACCAAATTTCAAAGCTCGGGATACATTTTGATGTTTGAGAACAGAAAGCTCCTCCTGTTCAATAGTTCCATAAAAGATCAAATTTTTGGACTGATGTCGTATTTAAATCAGTAAAATAGAAGATGCTACCTTAAGGAGCTGTATCTGGTTTTGTAATGCAACAACATCTCCAGAAGTATCTTCATTAACAACAGCCTATTTTATCACAAAAGAGAGAGGAAAAAGGAGCTAAAATAATGGTTGAATCTGAAAATGAACCAGATCACACCTAGCTACACTGAGAAAATAGCTTACATTGTTCTGGATGAGCTTTGCTCGCTGAGCAAACTTTAAAGTATTCAGTGTTTCTGCAGCTGAGCTGAAGAAAAGAAAAGAAGTTAAAGACCATCTAATTTCAGGACCTCTACATTCTAGGCACAGTGCATCAAAGTAGCAAAACTTATGTACGGACCATATAGAAGGGCTGACATTGGCAATTATCATTGTTTTCGAGTTCCCACCCAGAGAATCCTGTATTAAATTTCTTGTAAGAACAAAAGCATGTATATGTTAATGCTCAATGACAAGCAAGAAATAACTTTTCTTGACCTGAAGCAAAAATGTCAGCCTCGAGTCTCTGTATGGAATATGCCTTGGTCTTCCATTTGCAACATCCACAAGAACCATTATTACATGTCTGCAAGAGGGAACCATAAAAATAAAGTTATATATAGAAGCCTTCCAGCAAAAGGGTAATACTGGCAGCAGCATATAATGACGTTTAGCATACCCTAGAGTAGATAACGATTTGTTGATATTTGCTGCCTCCTTTAGACGTTCACCTTCAGCTCCAGAAGTCTTTTGCCTGTTGCAAGCAAGAGCAAATACATGTTGAAGTTCATGTTTTTTGACATAGTAAATGAATGATAAGCTTGATTATATTAGGGTACTACCTTTCAGAACCAGCAAGATCAACGAGGTTCAGCCGTGCAAAACGGAAATTACATGTGGAGTCCTTTTCCCACCTGCTCTCAATTTCACATGTGAAAACACTGTGTGACCTGCTGCTTTCTCTGTTCATATTGGTAGCAGCAACTTTCCTGTTTGAAGAACCCTATGCAGCAACAAAAAGTTCAGCATGTAGAGACATTTTCCAAATTGAATTACCAAATAGAAGTAGTCACCTGTCTCAAAAGTTTAAGGATATCACCAACAGTTTGGACTTCAAATTCTGATAGATTTTCAACGTACACACCTTTCTTAATATCCTCACGCAACTTGAAATGGAAAATTTAATTATCAGAAAACATCTGAAACCTTTCATATGTGTTTAAATTCATATTAGTACAAAAGCAGAACCAAAATTACCTGTAAGTTTGTTGATGAAGGATCAAGAAGATCACTAATCTGCTCATTATAGATCTCTAAAAATGAACATTTGCAATGATATCGTAACTTCTCATCCTTACGGCTTTCCTCTTCCTGAATGAAAAAAAGTCATAGAAAGCATGTTCAAGTATGGTTAAAATACTTGAATCGGAAGTTGACTGAACAAAAGAAAGCAAAGTTGTTAATCTTACTGCTCTGATCCTTGCAAACAAGAACTCAAATATCCGTGGTGTCATACCACGATTTAAGCTGGGTTTGATTTCTAGCTCTTCAATGTCACCAAGCATTGTGTGCGTCTTCCCACTTCCTGTCTGCATTGTTTATCTTTTACATTTCAGGACAAGCTATTGATTTCAGGCTAAACCCAAGAAGGATAAGCAGACTAAAGCAATTTTACTTCAAATGACATATGGACAAGGTTTGATGGTTCAATAGATTTTGATTAACACAACAAGTGAACAGCAAAAGCCCAAAAAACTGCAGCTTTCTGAAAAGGAAAAAACTTTGACAGCAACACACACACCTAAAACCAAGCATAATTTAGCAGAGGAAAGGCAATAGTTATTCAAGGAAGCTAGGAGAGACAGAAATTTGTAAAACTGTTCACAGTTTAGGCATTCTAAAATCATAGAAGAGTCTGAACATATTTAGCGGAAGATGACATTTACAGGCAGACAATAGAATAAAGCCAAAAAAAAAAAAAGTAATATATCCTTTTAGTTCAGTCAAGATACACATCAGATTCTATCTACTGATGGGGACTCTCAGAAATACTCTTATTTTTGTCTCAGTTGCATTCTTTTCTAAGAAATGCTTGGTAATTTCCGCAGGCTTCTGCTTTGGTAATGAGAGCCAACAATATATACACTCCCCAGTTTACTTCTATTGATCTTACAAGGAACGTGCAATTTATATTTCGTACCTGCCCATAAGCGAACATACAGCTGTTGTATCCAGATAAACAGTTCTCTACCATTGGCAAACCAACCAGCCTGAAAAGCGTTTCCTGAAAATTTGCAATAGTTTTGAAATAAGACGTAGGATATTCCCACAAGAACTTCATTTGTAATTGCTTAATTTTTTTGATCTAATGGAATACCTGGTCTATTGATTCACAAGCAACATGATCAAATGTGAACCGTGTTTCAGGTTGCCCAATCCAGGTGATGCTTTGTGCACTTTCCTGCTTCAGGCACCTGGAGTAAACATGCGTACTTTTTTCTGCATTACTGAGTGGCCGTACACGTATCAAAACCTATATAAATTCAAAGTTTAGCTTCCAAATTTACATCTAATACAAATAATGTAAGGAGGAAAAAACCAAATATATTCATCAAGAACTGAAAAAATATAGTACATTAAAAAAAGAAAAGCTGCTCACCTGGACATTGTGCTCCAACCAGAACGAGGGATCTTCCTTAAGTTCAAAATGGGGGACCTCAACAGTATTGACAACAGTAACTGAATTACAAGAAATTGGTATCCCTTTGGAAAGAGCAGCAAAGTTGGACATCCGAGCACCACCACTAGCAGGAGGCCTAGAACCACTAGCCAAACAAAATCCCGGATTCGGAGGCTTGCTCACACTCTTTGTAGGTGTGCTTTGAGTTGAATTACACTCTGAATAACTGGAATTAGCCCTCCCCATAGTCCTAGTCGACCGAGGAGTCATAACATTGGCCACCGTCCTCGTGTTACCATTCACATCGGTCCTGCCCTCATCCTTCATTTCTACAGCATTTGAACTTGATTCACCTTTCTGGGCCCAACCGAATCGATTTTTGCTTTGCTTTTCCGGTGTACGAAGGTGCATTGAGGTTGTACCTTTGGTGGACTTAGTGGGGGTTCTATCAGTTTTACTGACCCTACCACTCATTTCTTGATCGAAGCCACCTTTCAAAATCTGGGCTGGTTCTTGAATTACATTTAAGGGGGGCCTTGATGATGAATCTGAACCAGTCTGACTAACCAATGAGTCCTTTGCATTCACTGGAACGTTCTCAGCATCCTCTATATTGGAATCCTTCCCCGAATTTCGGCGCAAGAACTTGAAATCTCTCAACATTCTGCAAAAAAGATGAGCAAACAGAAGTGAGAAATGAGGTTTCTTGATTTCTTGAGAAAAAGGAAAGGATGAAGAAGGGATTTTCGATGGTTCACCTGACCGAGGAAATGACAAAAATAATTCGTAGTCCACGAGACCCTGAAATTGTGTTCCTCTGAGGTAGAGAAAAGGAGCTAGATTTAGCTGATCCAGTGCTTGGTTTTTACTCCCTGGCTTGATTTAGAGCTCATAATGTGCTGTTCGTGTTCGGAGAGGGAAAGGGGAGTCTTGGAATCTTGAAAGAAGTTGAGTAATACTAGTCACTCACTGAGTGAGTATATGAGTTTGATGACAGGGCCAGTGTTGCGGCTAGATGGACGGCTGGGATTTGAGAAAGTTTTGAATTTGAGGGTGGCGTAAATTGCAAACACCACCGCGGTTGTGGGATTTGAAATGTGTAAAGGCTAATTTGGGGGGCAGGGGCCAGGGAGGGTCTTTTGGAAGAATAAAGGAAAAGCAAGGGGTTGAAATTTGAAGTGTTTAATTATTTGCTTATAACGGCTAGATTTTCATTATTTCAAAATGACATCGAGCCGTGGACCGCAGAAGTATAGGATATAGGCCGATAATTTGAAGTGGACCTTGAGACGGGGCCCAAAATTCCGTCCTTCCTTCCCCGCCGTTTTCGGTTATTAATTACCATGACTGACTTCACAAGTCCCGAACCAAGGCTTGCTCTATCCACTGTTCATAATTTTTGGACCAAAGTCGAAAAATGTCTTCTTAAAGGGATCTAGAGACGATATCATATCAATGTGGGATTTCATTCCGACAAAAGTATAACTAAGATCTACTAAGTGATCAGTTATCTTCTACAGTTCTATGAAACTATTGTTTTGAAAATTTTCAAGAAGTTTGTCACGTTTGGTAAATTAGTTCATCAAATCAGACTTACATGCAATGCACGTGAAAGTTTTTATTCTTTTTGGAGGGATTCAATGAATAGAGCCAATTTAACTAAAGTAACTGTACATTATTGTGAATCATCTCGATAACATTTACAGTAAAATTTTAAAATCTTGAGCAATGAAGTGCCTCAAAGTACATGCTCATGATTCACGCATGATTCGAGGATTTTGATGTACAAATTTTTTTCTTTTTTTCTTTTTTTTCAGAGTAAGATAATAAAATTTCAACTTCACAGAAGATCACGTTAAATTACTGAGACAGTATATACTAGTTTATGGTGTGCCGATGGTGATATTGCTACGGACAATCTGCATAATAAATCCAGTTGTTTTGCAGCCCTTTATCCTGTTTTTGGTCCAACTTATTGTGGATAAGCCCATATATTACTACTAAACAACAAGTACAGATATATTGTCTATGTACCCCATCACCTCACACAGGAAACGGATTACCATCAGAAACAAAGGAGGGAAAGTGGGTGTGACCATTGGAGTTTCCAAAAGCCATATCTATCTCTTCCCAACTCACAGAGAAGTCTATCAGCTATAAAGGAGTCGGAAAAATGGGCAGGTGGATACTCTAGCAGTAGCTAAAAATGGTGATCCAGAGGCTGGAATTTTGCATAGAACTACTGAAACTTGTAATGGAGTTCGTGGTGGTCTTCATCGAAGCAGTTGGAACGGTTGTCGGTCAAAGCTCCTCACAGCATCTCTTTGCTTCCAATCCAGCTTATGCTGTTCCAGTTCCATATGTCGGTCTTCTTCCTTAAATCCATTTTTTTCCTCCAAAATATGTCTAAGAGAGCCCTTATACGTACGCTGTTTCAGTAATGTATAGCTGAGCTTATGTCTTCGTTTTTCAGGATTGGTTAGAGCCTGCCCATCTTTGTGATGCATATGCATTTTGTCCCGATGTAACTCTGTACAGAAATTGAGATATATATATATATATATATAATTGAAGTTTTTGCAATTGCATTAGCTCGTCATTTCTCCTTCAAAGTTTGTTAGGAAATGTCACTGCCAAGGTGATTTGGGCTGTTTCGTTTCTTCTTGTTTCTTCAGGACAGTAATGGCTTCCAAGTAATAAACTGGTATTGTTTTTCAGTGCAATAAAGAATGCTTTCACCTGTAAGACGGTTGCTATGTTTGCTAGGCAGAATGCTTGGTTTATGAGTTTCTTACCGCTCACAATATGTAGTACATCTTAAATAGGGACCAAAAATCAGAAAAGACTGCAGTTTCCGGATGAATTGTCAATATGGTAGTGCATAGGCCTCTGCCTCCATCAGGATCATAATACTCTGGCTTCTGTAGAATGATAGAGTTGGTATATTCTTTGCATTCGAACGGAGGATCATAAGTGCGAGATCGTGCATTGATGGAGGTATAAGGATATGATCAAACTGAAAGGAGTTTGGTTCATCTTTTAGCTCCAATTGCATACAAAAATTTGCACTCTGCAGCAATCAGGATTTCAAAATATCACTGTGGATATACAACTTCGTCCTTTGTCTCTATTCATTTGTTCAAGTTAACCAAGAAGCCTATGTCATAGTGTTATATGTAAGTTATATTTTTCTTTCTCTGCCTGCCAGGAAAATAAGTAACCATCTAAAATATAATTTGAAACTAGGACCTTTTTCAGTGCCACAGTTTCAAGAAACAGGGGAGTCATTGTCAAATTAGTGGAGTAAAGGATAAGCGTTAATATTTTTATGCTACCAAGTTAAAATATTCAAGCTAAATGACAATAATTGCATTTCCTTTGACTTATCTGTGGCATCATGTCAAACATTCACATGATTTGTATGCCAACGATTCTAATCAATTCATTTGTGCATTTTAATAATCAAGCAAACTATTCTCTTTTTCCCTTGAGCATATCTAAAATGCAGGTGAGATTTTTTAAGCTCCACCTCCTAAGTGGACGTTTTCCACTTCATGTTCTGGTAATTTTCCTCTCTTTCCCCCTTCACGAACTTCAAATCAGTTTAACTATTACAAGACTAGTAATCTCCAGTTTCCATACCCAAGTCTGTTTAAGGTCAGATCTAGAGGAGAGAGACTGGTCTCATTACTAAGGACTATTAACTCTTACTAACTACACTGAATTGTTATAATGGCACATCACTAAGGACTGTTAATAACTACGTTTAAATTGTTATAGTAGTGTTATCTGGAGAAGGATTTCATTCTTTCTCTTCATTCAAAAAGAGCTTCTAACACCAAACATTCTTGAAGCACAGCAGTGTTGGTGAATTCTTGTTTGCTTCATTGTAAGGCCTTACTTGCAGAATGTATACTTCTTGCATGACATTATATTGATTGCCGAAGCATATGGTTTAGCTCAGCAGATATTGACAACTTATTCTTAGCTTTTCCACTAGAAAAAAGGGAAAAGCTTTTCAATACAGAAGCAAAAAAGTGTATTACTTGGAACACTTGAATGCCATAAAAGTTCATTTTAGTGACTGAATAAACAAGTCTTTAAATAACAAGAGAACTAGTCTTATGATCTGACCCTGTGAGTAATCAAGAGTACTTCCCAGCAATTCCTAGAAGACGAACCAAGAGCTCAATTGGCTTCGAGATCATGACCATATGATCAGACCCCGTGATCTCATCCACTTCATCAGGGGGGTTTTTTTGTATCATCCATTCCTGAAAGTCCTTCTCTTGCAGCTTATCTTCATTCGCTATAATAAACACACGACTAACAGACCCATAATTCCTGGTCGACAGCATTAGCTCTCTTGCCATGTCCTCTTCGCTGTACAAGAATAAAGGTCTCAGCAACAGCATAGCCAGTGCCAAATCCTACAACAAACAGGGCAAAATTGGCAATGGAGTTTATACGACACTGTGAATAATCTGGAATAGACACAAATTATGAGAGCTTAATCCATATTTGAACTTTAATCCCAGAAACGACAATCTAATTCTCCTTACCTCAATTGGGCTGCGCTGATATACTTTTGCTGATAAGTGCTTTGGTCCAAAGACAAAAGCAGTTGGAGGATTGTTTGGTCCATTGTCATAAAGAAAATGGCTATCTAGTAGAGAATTCTGTCTCCTGAATGACTGCAATATCAGAGTGTAAAGTTGATCAGAAAGGGCATAGAACATAGGCCAACCTGATGTTAAATCTTCCGCTCTTACAAGTAGTATTGTCTTACATACACCCGCTTTCCGTTTAGTTACTTTCAAGTACTTCAAAAGGTCAACTTGATGGAATGCAAAGTAACGTTCTGTGGTCATTTTCTATCCAAATAGTCTTTTACAGTAACAGGCTGGTACTCAAGAAAGGGACTGCTGGGTTGGGTGCTTATTCTTAAATCTGAGAGTCGTTTATGGGGCCTTCAAGGATGAATATCCTAGGCAGGTGTTGGAACTTTGAATGAGCCCAAGAAACTATTTTTCTGTATCAAAAATTCAAGCATTCTGATTGAATGAGGCTTTGCTTTCCTCTTGGCAATAATTGGCAATAACATTGAATTGTTTGACGGTAAAATTTGACAACAAAACAACGTCACTATTGGGTGTCTGATGCCAACCGTACTGGTTTACGTACTCCTTAACTCCTTGTTTTTCAGTCTTTGTCAGGCTGAAAAAAAAAAGAAGGTAAAAATGACAGACTAACGCCCCTTATGGTTCTAAGGTATTGGCACAAAAACCCCATCTAGTTTTGAGAAGTTCCATCTGGGGACTTCTCTAGTACTAGCTTTCTATTAGTGAATCGATTGGAAAAAAACCATCCTTTTCTTTGGTTCCACAATCAGTCTTTGCTTTTACAAAACCACTCAATGCCTGTAAGTAATTTTTACCCAAAATGAGACATTACCAACAACAATAACCCAGAAAAAGAAATATTATGTGGCCAATCTTGGTTAGCAAAGGCGTACCTCTTGGTTAAGGCTGGATATCCTGAGCTCTGGACCAGGCATCAAAGCGGTTACAAAAACAGCAACAGCAATTTTCTCGGGGAAGATTTCCATGGCCTGCGAAATTGCGAGTCCACCGAAGCTGTGGCCAACAAGGATCACCCTTTCATTTGAAGAAAGGGAAGCCATGAAATCCCTCAGTGGCTGAAAGTAATCAGATATAAACTTGACATCGTAGACCTGCTTGGGATTGATTCCTGAAGCTGCCAAGTCAAGAGCTGTGACATTATGACCTGCTGATTTTAGCAACGGTACCAGCTTGTACCAGGACCAGGCTCCATGACCTGCCCCGTGGACTAGGATAAAATGCTTGCTAGGTTGAAGGCAAGGCGTTGCTGATGTTGCTGGCTTTGGCAGTTGGAGAAGAAAGACTGGAAGAAGAGCTGACATGATCATGATGAATTCTGTCTTCCTTGTCTCCATGTCTCTCTCTTTTCTAGTTTTCTTTTATCAGACTCTAACCGGAAGTACCAACCTAATAAATTCTTGCACAGAATGGCAGGTTTTGACACCAAATTCTGTCTGCGGGGCCTGCAGTTTATATCAACTTTGGCCACATTTTCCGCTTGAGTGAAAGGAACCATTTTAGAAATTAAAATACGAAGACTTTTAGTAACCTGGTGTGTTGAATCTTGATTCTTGAAATATTTGTCTGTTACATAAGTTTCCAGCTTTACCAGCTTGACTTTATTTATCAAGTTATTTTATTATTCTTAAGGACTCAAGCCTTGAAATCATGCTTAAATGTGCGATTCACATTCTGAAATCGGATATTGACATTATTCATGGTGTTAAGATGAATCTCGGTTTCGACTCTATGCAGTTTTGCACATAAGAAAGTGGGTAGCGGGGACATTCAGGTTTGAGCTTTCTGTTGCTGTTGTAGATGTTGTTGTTGTTCTCTTTTTATTCTATTTTATTTTATTTTATTTTATTTTTTTGGTGGGGAATAAGCTTTCTGTTTTCCTTGTGCCTACTCCACAACATTAGTCAGCAACCATTTTTAAACCTATTAGGACTTAGGCTACAAAGTTCCATTTTCTCACTACTCATAATTTTCCAGTTTCCAACAGTAAAACTTCAATTAAATCCTATTAGCAAACATTTGAATCTCTTAATGCGTTGAAGCGCAGAAGCCTTCAATTCGCTAGTCAAATTTTTACTTCAGAGAAATACAATACAAGAATCATTTGAAATAATGTTGGATCCTCAAGCCAGCCGTGATCATTTCGGCATTTCTATTTTATTCTTCATTCATTTACAGACACAGAATAAGTAGTCTTCCAGGGCAAGGAGAAAAGCTGAAAGCAGATTACAAGTTTTAACACGAGCAAGCACCAACACAGCAGCTTTTTAGTTACCAATCTTGAAATGATAGATTTGCACATTTTCAACATCAAGTTTCTTGAAATTACTGCGCTTCCTGGTTGCGAAAAACTTTCCCCAATTATAGCGCTTATACTTGCTAGGATTTTGCTCATTGATCAGTTCCTCCAAGGGCTCGACCCAGGTATGGTGTGCTGGGTTGAAGAAGAACGGAATGGAAAACCTTTCCTTCTCAGAATTCACACACACCCTGTGTTCTACACTTTCGTATTTGTCATTGCTCCACACCTGCACGCAATCCCACAAAATTGTTAGCTGAATTATTAGTATAATCGGGCTTCGATTCCATGGCTTATTTGCCTTTTTTGATGATACCTGGATAATGTCACCGACATTGATGATATAAGCATTGGGAGTTGGTTTCACAAGAATCCACTCTCCATCAGTTTTCCTCTTCACTTCAAGCCCTCCAACATCATCTTGAGCAAGAATGGTCAAGGCCCCACCATCCTTATGTCGACCAACCCCGAGAGCCAAATGAGGGCTTGGACAAGGTGGATAGTGATTGAGCCTGATAAAGGTCGTTTGATCCTCAAAGAAGCCGTCGAACCTATCCTTGGGCAACCCCAAACTCAGAGCTATGAGCCCCACTAAATTAAAAGCCAGTTTTTCCACTTCATGAGCATACTCTTCAAAGACTTCCCTGGAAGAAATGCAACTTAATTATGCAATCATACGAAAAACAGAGCATATACAAAAGCAGACCGAAATATGATATAGTCTTTCATTTCCTCATAAGAGGCAAACCACATGCATGTTTTGACTACTAAGAGATTCCCATAACCAACAAGGTCAAGGGGTTTTGTTCCTGCCTTAAGACAGAGGGTGTAATTTTCATGGCTTTTCTCCTATAAGGCAAAAAGTACACGTAATATAATATAATTTCTAGAGTTATCCGGTTGATGTATCTAATTTTTAAAGCTCAGACGCAAAAAAAAAAAAAAACCTCAATTCTGGAGGATTTTGAGGCCATTGATTAGTTAATTCCCTGACTTCTTGATCATCAGGTTCGTGGGAAACTGGAATAAATGTAGGATTCTTCAAAGAGAAATCAAACACTTCTTTCCAGTCTCTAACATTTTTTGTATGCTCGGTATCATAGTATCCCAGAGGATTCACTTCGTCCCTCCCCACCTTTAACTTCTCCTCTTTGGGTAAAGCAAAGAATTTTCTTGATGCCAACTCGATCTTTTCTCGGTATTCCAATGGCACCCCGTGATTGATGACTTGGAAAAAGCCCCATTTTTGGGATGCATCACCTATCTCAGAGACCAGGCGTGCCAAATCAGCATCAGCGTGGGGAGCGTTTAACGCAGAGAGATCAATGAGTGGGATGCCTTCAACAACTCTTGTGGGTTTAGGCCTGTGCTCAGTATCTTGAATAAAAGTTGGGTGTACTGCTGCCTCTCCCATGGCTTGGATATTGTTCTGCTAAAAGTCTAAGAACTAACAGCACTACAGCAGTGGCACAGAGAACTCGGGTAAAGATTGGTAAATCCTAGGACTCTTCTGGTGGGCCTTATATGCAGTAGCAAATGATTGAGATTCATTGAACCTGGACATTTGTAATATAGTGTAAGAAGTTTTAGTTTGAGTTTGATTTTGCAAGCATGAAAAATTGAACCTGGACATTATAATGTGGTAAAAAGTTTTAGAGTTCAATTTTGCAAGCATGGAACCATGGGATGGAGTTGGCCACTTAGAAACTTTCCAAACATCATAAAAAGGCCTTTAATTCAAGCCTTTCGTCACGGATTACATATTTTGGACTGAACCAAAACTGTCCTTACAAGGATTAGTGCAGTTTTCCAGTAAAACATGGAACTTAATGATTGGTCGGCATGTTTTCTTGGCATTCTTCTTCTTCTTCTTATCCTGTGTTATTCTAGAAAGATGATTGATTTACTTGCGGAATTTTTGCTGATTATTTTTTTTCAGAGAGATTGCTTAGGGCCATAGACATTATTCAGCAACAACTTAGGCCTTGTTCTCGTTTATCTATGAAAAGTGATTATAAGGAATAGTCAAAATGAGTAAAAACTTATTTTTAATTGAGTATGGACCTTTTTTTTCAATTAATTATGGACTTTCCAGTAAATTACATGGTTTCGGGATAAATAAATATTACTCTCTATTCACATCATTTGTCTCTATATTATGTCACGGGAGATAAAGAGGAGAATATACTCAACGTTTATAAAGATGATAATTTGCTGGTTGACAATTGAACAGAGTTTCTACCCTAAAAAACAAGAAAACAAAGAAAGGAAAATGAAAGATTAATCCATGTTAGGAAGCCAGAGCTCCTCCGATAACTTTCTTCTTACATTTTGCCGAAGTTTGTTTCTTGTCATGGGCATGTTGGAAATTGCTAAGAAAGAAAAGAGAATCAAGGCCAAGCCACCATAATAAAACAAAATCCCTCACCGATGATGCAATGATTCAGACGAAGCAATTGTCTAAATGTGATGGCCTCATCTCGTCAATCCATGCAACATCTATTTCTTCCCTCAGAAAAATAGCGGGAACATAGACTTCCATGAAGAAGAGGAGAAATTACATGTAAAACATACATCATCTGGTTCAGAAATCGTAAAACTTTCAGAGGAAGGACCAAATCTAACAACCAAATATTGCTGAACCAAATCTTTTGCCACTATTTACAGTAATTTTCAAGGACAACACAGGGAACATATCCCCCAAGAGTACTTTACTACTTTATGGATTTGGCATTGAAGTTGACAGGACGAGATACGATAAATACTCCAGCCCATCCTGAATTTTACCCAAGGCCGTGCTATAACTATTGCGAAGGTTCTCAGAAAACAAATCGGCCTTTTCCTCAATGGAATTCTTTGGATGTTCAGATGAATCAGAACTAGCTCCTTTTATTGCCGCCAGATAGACCTCAGCTACATCTGATATGCCTGCAAAGCACGTTGAATTGAGACAGAAACATCAAATAACAGACTCAGTCAAGAGCACTTGGAAACTCTACTGCAGGAAACAACCAGAATGTATTCTTTTAAAAAACATTAAAAAAAAAGAAGAAGAAAAAAGACAAATCAAACCAACCTGTAATAAAGCTGTTAGAAATAGCTTCCACATTTCCAGTCATAGATTGTGCCTTAAAACGTATGATTTTAGCTTTATCAACAATATCCTCAGGCCAGTTGATTTTCACCATTTCTTCATCAATATCTGTGTCTTCTACTTTGTTTGCATTAGCAATAATTGCCTTCCCAAGCATCAAAAGTTGGGTTACAGAAAAGCAGCACATTTCTGATAGTCTCTGTGCAAGCAAAGAAACAATCTTCAGCATCAGCTGCGGATAACACTTACTGTATTATTTGTGAAAGTTTGTGATCACAATGGCATTCTGCATACATGAACGCCTTCTGAATGAAGAGAATCCAGTCTTCCAGCTGTCCTCTGAACTATGTCATTTGGAGGCAGCCCAGCCAAAGCATTCGCAAAACTGTGGCACATTTCAGCAAAAGGCATTTAAGATCTTTTTGGCCTATATTATGGGCAGCAATCTTTTGCGCAAGAGATTCAGGATGAAAAGAAGCTAATTTGTCATAAAAAACCATCTCTATTTGCAGAAGAGGGTACACTATCAGTTCAGCAAAAATTTTGAATAACAAGTCCAAACATACAATGAATCAAGTCAAACTTCAACATAATGAAAACATGAAAGACAGGCTACCACATAAGGTCTGAATAATTTAGTTTCTAGGTAAATGCAAGATCAAAAGACAAAATGAAAATTTGAGTATTTTGTTGCAGGAACTAATACTTCATGGATGATCAGTTTCATTGATCTTTTAAGAAACTAAAATGCAGCAACACAATTTTTGAGTTACTGACAGGTATGTAATTTATTATGTGAAGTATATACAAGAGCACACGATAGAATAGTACCCAGCTGCTAATTCAGCAGCCTTGCTGACACTAGAGTCATGGAGGATCTTTATCTCATCTGTACTGATCTCAATTCCAGCATCTATTTTCTTTCCTTTTTCAGACTCAACATCACTTCCATCAAATTCAGAACTCAGGTCAAAAATCTGCTGGACCAGTTTAAGCTTTCCATCATATACAGACTTCTGTTCAGATGGTAGCTTAGCTTTTCTTCGATTAAACAATAGCGCATAATGGTTGGACAATGCCTCCAACTCCTGAGACACCACAAACAATAAAAGTCATATAGATTTGTTAATTGCAAAGCAGAAATAAAGACGAGTCCTTCAAGAACAGATGTAACCTCCAATTGCTCTGGACCTCCATAAATGTAGAAGCATCGATCAAAAGTAACTTCCTCAAATAACTGATCTTCTTCTGCTCTCCCTCCAGCTTTATAATTTTTCCCAACTTCCATACCAGTTTCTGCGATCAGAAGATCCATAGTCTCTTTGCCAACAAACTCAAGAACCTGTATTCCCTTTGCAGTAAGTGCTTTCCCACTCTGTAAGAAAAATCACAATTAGAAAGGAATCAAAAATCAAGAAGTATCATGAAGAGAAACTAAACTAGGTACAGACCTCTAGTAAAGATGGTGCAACTGAGCCATTTGCTGCAGGTAAACCACCATGATGAACAGATTCGGCAAAGTTGACAGCAGAATTCTCAAGCCTAAAAAGGATAAAAGGTTGATACTTTGACTAGATAATTAGATTCATGCCCTAGACTAAAATATAAAATTGTTCTTGAACAGTCAAATAGCTCTATATCTTGATGAAACAGAGGCATTATGGAAATTAACTAGTAGGCTGCTCAAGGTAAAAGATGAAACTTCTGTTGAACCAAAAAAAAGGTTAAATGGCACATTTGACGAATTAGAACACTCAAAAAGCTCACTGAACATTTAAAAAAAAATCAATGCATATAATATCAAAGGCCCAATATTCTCCTACAGAGAGATCAACTGTGACCAAGATGCCTTGGTGGCTGGCCCTTGAACCCCACAACCAAAAATGTTTATCCCAGCAGACCATATTAATATTATCAGAGGTAAGATTTGGCACATATGACCATACTGTTGAACTAAGGTTGAGCTCCCTTTCCATGCATTTCCTAATGCTTGCCAAGCTCCTGATGCAAAAGTTTCCATTTTGCTGTCCAGAACCTTCAAACCCTGAATGAATACAAAAATTGGAATCACTATATCACCTATGCATACAAGCAATTGAAATGTGGGTGAATAACATATAATTGACCACCAGTATGGCTGTGGTGCAATAAATTACTCATTCAGACTACAGATCAAGCACAATACAGGACAAGGATGAAGCGGTGATTTCAACTGCAAGGCAATCTCAAGTACAAGCAATTGTATGAAACAGAAGAATAACATCTTAAATTCCATAATCACTTGCCTGCCCAAGGAAAGATTCTTCACTTGCTTTTTCTAGTTTCTCAAGAGCTGCCTTTCGCCGCTTTTCACTTTCATCTTCACTTTCCTCTTCAACCGCAGATGCATCATCCTCCTTGGAAGATTCAGAGTCTTCAGCAGTCTGGCTTTCTGCAATGCCGTTTGCTGCTGTTTTAGCAGCCTCAATGGCCTGCATCCAGAAGAAGGAATCAATGACTCCAAATTAAATCACGGAACTATACGTTGAAGGTATGTAGCATAAGACGTTAGGAAAAACCAATAAAAACAATCAGACCAAATTTTGCATTATCAAGCTGTCCTTCAAACTTCATGCAACAAATAATAAATTAAGTGAAGTATTGTAAACATCTAAGGCATTCCTTTAGGAGCAATCCTCGAGCAATTGATGACTAGCAGGTCCGAGAATGCCACTACCAATCCTAACACTATCAAATCCAACTCAAGAAAAGTTCCAACCGGTAAACAGCCACCACATAATTGTTGATTAAAACTTTTGTACCATTCCAAACTCTGGTACATCCACATTTGGAATGCTGTTAGATTAAGTTTTGACCCAATGACAAGTTTTATAAACAGAAAAATCCTGAAATGGAAATATTTTCTCCAGTCAGATTTCTCAAAGAATGAATAGGAACAATCATTACTATGATTCCACTCTTTGGCAGCTAAAGCCAAACTATAATGCTTTCCACCACCCATCATTCAAAAATAATAATAGTATGAAATAAAATAAAATCTAAACATGCCTAGAATGCGGTGCTCTAGAGAAATAAAAGAGGTCCAATTATATCGCACCAAGGGTTGGAGCACTTAAGGACCACAATGCCTAAATCTTCCAAGTTCTAACCAACAGGTTTAGGAAATTCTCCAGATCCAGTCACAGACTATAACAACAAAATCCACCTATTAATATCCGCTATTGAAAGCAGCAATTCACCAAACCTATATCAGAAACCACCTCCATTTAGACAATCACTATACATTTCTACACGATTATCTAATCATAACCCTAACTGAATCAAAAACTTCACGCTACTGATATTCAATAGTTACAATCCCCAGTAATAGCTCCTTCGAATTCCGCCAACATAAGCTGGATATAATTAGTTAACCAGAAAAGCCTTGATTTCAACTGTTAAACATCCAATAAAAATTCAAGCAAAATATGTACATACATTGCGAGAGATCTCTTCGGCAGCGATAGCAGCGGCCTTTTGAAGATCTGACAGATAAGAAAACGGAGAGAAACCCCAACCGCCCCATCCTCCTCCTCCTCCTCCTCCGCCGCCGCCGCCGGCGTCACTCCCTTCCTGCAGTAGAGGTTGCTCAGTCGGTGCTATTTCTGCGTTTATTTCTTCTACAGGCTTTATCTCCCCGCTCGAGGACTTGGTCTCCTTCCCCGCCATCAATTTCTCCCCAACAAAAAAAAAAAAAGAAAGAAAAATATATTTTAAAAAAGTGAAAAATATCAACAGTATTTCAGTGAAGATATCACAGCGCCGAAATGCGATGGGATTTTCGTTTGCGAGTGTATTTTTCCCGTTTGAATCGTCCCTTCTAAACTTGCTAAACAAAATTCAAATGAATTTAAAAAAATTAAAAAGGAGACGACCTTTTTGTCAATCCGGTTCTCACTCAATGTGAGAGTCATTTAGCCTTGCAAAGGACGCCAGTGAAACAACGACGTCGTACAGCTCATGTTTCTTGCCGAAACCGACATCCCTGGCTCAGTAGGACCAGTCGTGGGGCTACGTATAGCTAAGAGAGTGGTTCGAACCCTGACCTGGTGATAGTGCAGTATGTTATCAATTAAATTACATTGTGACTTTATTGAGATATCTTTATTATAACTATTTTTTAAGCGTGAAGCATGTGGAATGGAAAAATGTTAAAATATATGTATTTAATATGAATAAGAAATACGTTTCTTATTTTTAAATTTTTTTTATATTTGTAACTCAGATAATTATAATGATCTTATTGCTAAATTGAAGTCATAGAATTAAATTTAATGGTATATATACCAAGTAGTGTTATAATATCAGACGTAATAGTTGCACGTTATACCCCTAAGTTAGGGTCCTAATTCAACCACTAAGTAGGACTCTTTTATACACTATCAGTGTATAATTTTTCTCACACTAACAAGTTTTGATTATACCACATAACATTAATTTAAATTTGAAATTCAAATCATGCAAAAGTAGCATATGTCCAAAACTATTACCGTAAAAAATCACTACACAAGGTATAAAAAGTTAATATTTTATTTTATAGGGCATCTACTAGATCTTAACTCTTAAGTAACAAATTTAGAAGGTCTGATTACACTGGCGGCCAGGCCTTGAAAATGTTTTCCACTAGTCCGTTTGGTTGGACGTAAAATATTTTCCTGGGGAAAATATTTTCCATGGAAGCTATTTTCCTAGAAAATCATATCCTTCTTCATAATTTTCCTGTGTTTGGTTAGTTAGTGAAAATATTTTCCAAATTCATTTTTTCCTTAATTTTCCGCTGTTTGGTTAGTAGTGAAAATATCTTCCAAGTTCTTTTTTTGGTGTTGGTTAATGTGTTCCAAATGTTATTTTACTTTCAAAATTTAAAGCCCCGCCAAATTTTTGTTCCTTGCTTTCATTGGACAAGACTTTCACAATAGCAAAACAACTGTACTACAAGTCAATGGAAGCATCTCTTCACTAAAAGAGCTTTAAAAAAAAAATTTTTTTTTTGGGTCCAAGGGAGGCTCCAATAAAAGAGCAAATTATCTCCAATAAAGTTGCATTCAGTTTATGCAAGAAAAGCATCCAAGTGAGTGCTGTGTGTGACAAGAAATCCTCAGGGTTAACTTCAAATAGATACCACTACATTATGAAACAAAAATTTCGAATTGAGCCCCTCAAAAGTTAGTTCCTAATTGGTCCTGTACATCCAAAGTTTGTTCATATACTAATGTTTGACTCAATCAGCTAAGGGCCTAGGACCATAACATAGTGCACTACAACAATTTTTGTAGTTTCTGACTGCTATTGCTTTGCCATTTTCTTTTTCTTTTCCTTCATTTCATCTACTCCAGACCCAGCCATTCCTACACAGTGCAAACTCTGTCTTGCAAAGGAGCTCGCATCTGCAATATCACCATGACTGCCAAAATGCAGCCAACACCCAAAATGCAACAGTTTCTGCCACCCTTCCCCCAAGGTAATCATTGAATACCTGATGGCAAACACATACCAAACCATTATATTAGAGCTAACAACTGCCACAATGCGGCTAGTTAGGAATATCTAATCCTCCATGCTTTTTCGTACATATACATTCTTAATATGGACTCAAAAACCATTATAGGCTTCCTTTTAGAGGGAGCATGCTATGAACTTTTAAAGAGAAATAAAAATTTTTGATGCAATTTGATTAAATAAGATAAAAGAGAAATTACAGAAACCAAACTAAGGCCACCAATTAAAACAGTCAACTGCAATTACGGGCAATCAAGCAATTTGTCCTTGAATTCAAACTTCTACGGATGATCATAGCCATTACAGATGGTCCCAGCCAAATCCACTTTTTTCACGAATTTTTACTATAGTGGACCAAGATGATCGCATGGTCCTTGGATGATTTTCCACATGTTCTGCCGAGCACGTAACTCCAAACTTATATTTTATTGCATTCACCACACATGTAAATGAACTTGGTTTAAAACTATTGTTAGGTCAAGTTTCACCTCATCGACAAGAATTTCAAGCATCAAACGCTCCATAGGTCGTGACCACCTAAACTGTTTCTCTCCTTTCTTGCCCATCTTTCAGAAAAATTGATTTCAGAAAAATTAATCAATTTCTTTAGTACTTTTCTAATTCCAAATTAGAAGTTCTTGAAAAGACACTTCAAACAGGAAAAACTCCAAATTAGAAAACAGTTTAAATTACCCTGCAAAAAAAAAGAAGGAATTTGTTACAGTATATGCCTAAAGCAGTGCAAACAACAAATGTGCCAATAGAGGCACTTCTAATCTTTACAGAGAAACACAACATCTACAGAATATAAAATTGTAAGTGAATGCTAAATTTCAAATAAAAGACTCCAGGTTAAGATAATGAAGCTAAAGGATAGTACAGGGCCTAAAATTTTTTTCAATCAGTGAATTATTAAATTTATTTTTGGGATAACACTGTTGCATTAGGAAAATCAGACATGAAATACCAAAAGATCATCTTATTTAAAAAACAAGCCAAATGCTTTCACTGACACCAAAGAGTGACATTTCCTTTTAAATTTAATACATAAACTACTTTTTTGTGGTATTTAAAGAAGCTTTCTATAGCTTCTCTTGCATAAGCAAAAACAATCATTTGCACCTCCCCACTGCTCATTAAAATTTTCACACTCAAATCTAACTAAAGCAGAAACAATGATACACTCAACCCACCTAAATTTCTTCAGCACTTTTGTAGGAGCTCCAAAAATTTAGAAACAGTAGCAAGATATAAATGGTTTTGGTAGTTGAGTCCAGTTTTATCCATAATTTAAGACATTGGAACTAGGGCTGCAAACGATTCGAGCCGCTCGTGAGCAGCTCGAGTTCGAGCTCGACATTGATCGAGTTCGAGTTGACCTCGAGCAGCTCGTTTGGATGTTGGAGTCGAACTCGAGTAACCTTCCCTTAGACTCAATAACTTGCGAGCCGGCTTGAATATATATATATTATTTTTTATTTTTATTTTAATAGTGAAATTACATAAATATCCCTAATATTTTTACTATTTGTTAAGAAAAATAATTATTTTATTTATTTTTTAAAAAAATAAAATAATTATTTTTTATTTTTTCGAGCTCGATTAGGCTCTAGCTCGAGCTTGAGTTTAGTAAAAAATGAGTCAAACTCGACTCGACTCGACCAAAACTCGACTCGATTCGACTCGTTTGCAACCCTAATTAGAACTGTGCAACAATTGCAGCAGAGAATTTTACCAGCTTAACTCTTAACATCCACTAACAACAAGTGTCAGATTACCATTTCCAGAATTCAAAAAATATGCTTCTCAAACACATTGATTGCATGGTTTGAGTATTATAGAAAAAGAGTAGGCCCCTTATCCAAGAAAATATATGTAAAGAAGAAGCCCACAAGATGGAAAAGAAGTAAATAACCTGCAATCACAAGAGAGAAAAGAAGGCTATATATAACATGCAAGAAGTAACACGAATTTGATCATGACCACAAATTTCAAATGCAAAGTGGAATCCAAGAAAAAAGTGTATTATCCAAGCATGAGCTTTATGTTCTATTCATCTAACTACAAGTTCTAAAATACTCAAACACTAAAGTACTACTGCTATTTTTTACATACATTCACTATCCCCAACTCAAAAACTGAATATAGGCAATAACAGATAGGCGAAGCAGATTCACCTATTATAGTCTATTCCATTTTGTACTTTCAAAACATGTCTGAATAGAAATTCTTTCTTTTTTTTTCCAGCACAACCTATGAAAAACAGAATATAGGAAAGATAAAATTACCAAGCACATGATGAGATAAAACAAATATACACAGGACATAACAGAGATGCCGAGAACGAAGTCACAGAAATTCATATCAGATGCAACAACACTTTATAAGATATTCAATATTGTTCCCTCAGACCAATAAAATGAAGGCTCCACAACCGCCAGATAACTCTTCACGAAATGAATTCTAATGCCTCAAGAATTGGATAATCTAACTGTAAACTTCAAGACTTTATATTAATTTATCAAGGGCTTCAACCACTACACACAATCACTCTGGAGCAAAACTATAAATCTATGAAGACTTTAATCTTTCATAATAGTCAGTGGGCTCAATATTTTTGCCAAAAACAGGGTTCATTCGAGCAAATCTCTGAGTAATTCAACTGAAAAGGCAGGGGAAACCCCAGGAAAAAAAAAAGTTTCCATTTGAAAAACCAGAACAAAGAGAAAGAGCAAAAGTTGAAGAAGAAAATCTTCTGATCACCAATTTTGCTAACAGGCTAGGTTTAGACAGCTGGGATGAGAAACATAGCATTCTGATCACCATGATCACCAATCTTAAAACATAGCAAGGACTGGCATATTATCTCTATTAATCTACTGTCACAACTGACATTGAAATCAGCAAAATGGAGGAGAACGAGGAAGTCATGGTTGATGGAATTCGCTTACAAACAATAGTCCTGGACATGGAAAGAATTCTTGTTCCATTAGGCCCTCATATTTACATTTTCATTAAGGTTTTTTCACAAACATCTTATATGCACGCAAACAACCATCCTTCATTTGATTTACTTCGAATTAAAGCTAAGCCAAAAATTGCCACACAATGCATTTACACGATGAATATAGACTAATATACAAATGTACTGAATTTGATCATTTTGTATGTATATGGGGGGATACTGTCTAATCAAACCCCGTATCCTAGAAATAATGTCCCATGAAAATCAATTTTCTATACTAAAAATTAAAATCAAAAGCCAAAGCCATTATACCACCCATAGCCCTTAGCAAAAAAATGAATTGAAAAAAATGTATAAAATATAAAACACAAAACCCTTTGTGCCAAGAAAAAAGAAAAAAAATCAGCAGTGAAATTAAGATACACAAAAGGTTTAGAAAGTGAGAGCAAAATCTGCTTGAATAAGAATATTCCATGAGTGAATGAGAGGAAAGAACGAAGAAAATAAAATGGGGAAATTTGGTAGTGAAATACCTTTGAAACCTTTTCAGCTGGAGAAGCAGAGAATTAACGGAAATTCCGAAAAAGACCGCCACAGCCACAGGAATAATGATGTAGGAACTACGTATTAGAGACAGTTTTTTCAAGTTTATTGAGGTTTTAGACTTGCTGAGATTTCTGCTAGAGGAGGCGAAAGAGAAGAGGTTTTAAGAAGAAAATAAATTCACTCAAATAGATGAGGAAGTTATTTTCAGTGTTTTGGGGCAAGTGATTTTCTCTAAGAAATTGTTTTTCCAAATTAGATGTTGTCCAAACGGAGGAAAATTTAGAAAACATTTTCCGGAAAACGTTTTACATTGAAACAAACAGACACTAGAAGGCTTTTCTTTTCTTTTCTTTTTTTTTCTGCTCATTTTCACTAGAAGGCTAGTAGCCTTAATTTCTAAGCACAAAGCCAAAATCTAGAGAAAAAGAATTGAACTTTCGAGGAATGCTAGATATGATTAGCAAAGATGATTAATTTTGAAGTATAAATCAATTTTTTATACACTATCAATGCCAAATGCTGAGTATGATGGTTAGCAAAGATTAAGTTTGAGATATAGATTAAAATTTTTTATACACAATCAATGTATAAATCTATGCTCATTATTTAATTGCAAATAGTAGTGTTTGAACTTGTATTCCATATAAAAAATTCCTAAATCAAAACCAAGGTCACCAAGAGAAGAACTCTAGCGAAAAAGAAACAATGTAAACAGAAATGAGATAATTTATAAAAGATATTTTGTCTTACGTAAACAAATCTCAACTTCCTCCTGAATAAATATTAAGTTTATTTTCAAGGCAAAATTTGACTAATGCATTTTTTTCTATTATAGAATACATAACAATGAGTATGAGTTTGGATAAGAGTTTATTTAAAACATTATTTAAAATAAGGGTTAAATACCTAAAAACTCCCTGTGGTTTGCGTAATGTTCAACTTAACTCCCTGACGTTTGGAAACCTACAATTTAACTCCTACTGTTTCTAACCAAAATGAAATTTTGACGGAAACCGTCTAAACTGACGGTAGGATGTAAAATGTTAAAATTACTCTTATAGTAAAATACTGAGAAACTCCTTGTGGTTTAGTTAATGTTCAATTTAACTCCCTGAAATTTGAAAACCTACATTATGACTCCCTGAAATTTTAACTAAATTGAAAAATTGACAAAAAACATCTAAATTAATAGTTATATGTAAAATGCCATAATTGTTCCATTCTTCTTCTCTGTAGCACCCCACTCTCAAAATCTATTATTCCGTTCTGGCAGTCTCTATATTTCAATCCCATTACCACAACTACAATCAACACTATCCCTTTTTTCATTCTTTTAAAATAAAAAATAAAAAATAATGAATCATAAAGATAGAACTAAAGATGTGAATCATTACATGATTTTTCCAAATATGAATAACCACATTTTTGGTAACATCTCTAGTTCAGAAAAGAAGGAAAAAGACATTCAAATGTCCTTTCAAACATTGACTTTTTTTTTTGTCCTTAATTTTACCTAGATTTCTTATGTAATTTAGAAGTGCAATTGGGTTTGTATAATTTCTGTAATTTCACTAAAATCCAAATCTAGGGACCTAAAGGACACTCGGGAGAATGCAATGATTTAAAGAATGTATCCATCATTTTGCTATTGTAGAAAAGCTTAATAATGGAGTTTTGAAATCCTAAAAGTGAGTCTTCATTTATCCATTGGGGTAAATTTGTCAACTAATTTGAACGATTTCTATCAAATTACATTTTAGTTAGAACTACAGGGAGCTAAATTGTAAATTTTCAAACCACAAGAAGTTAACTGAACATCAAAGAAGCGCGTGTCTCTCAAACTCAGTTAGTTTGAACGGTTTCTGTTAACTTTTCACTTTAGTTAAAATTTCAAGGAGTCATAATGTAGGTTTCCAAACGTCAGGGAGTTAAGTTGAACATTACGTAAACCACAGGGAGTTTTTAGGTATTTAACCCTTAAAATAATTACTATAACACTTTTGTGATATGATGCATGTGAAATAAAAAGATATTTAAAAAAGATAAAAATGTATGTTGAAATGTGTGTTTGTAATGTTAGCAAATAATTTTTTGCGAAAATAATGTCTATCCAAACACATTGGCTAACCCCCTGCAGGATGCAAGTGTTCTGTAATCAATCTTGATTGCAAAGATGCATTTAAAAGTTCAAGCAAAAAAATTTGAAAAATGCATTTTTTTTTCTATTGTAGAATACATTACACAGTTTATCTAGTAATTCAAGGAAAAATTTTGACAAACGCTTTTTTTTTTTTATCCCTGTTGTAGAATACATGACACTAAGTTGTAATATAGGTGTGCTATAATCAATCTTGATTGTGAAGAATAGCTGAAGAGGTCATAGTGTGAGAGATGGATATACTTAAACTTGAATTGTTGGAATCGAGTTTTTGACACCAATTTCAATAAGTGAAGAAAAAGTTGTTATATTTTTGTAAGTTATTGTATGAGTAAATCTATTTATATTTATATTTATATTTATATTCGTATTGGAGCACGGCGCACGTGTCATTGGCAATTGCAGAGTTTTGCATCGTAAATTCATGATCTCTGCGGTGGCTTTCGCCCATTAAGTCTCGGATGGCTTCTATGCATAATCAACATGAATAAAGGGTCTCAAATCCAAAGCTGTTGTGGGATAATTTCGTAGAAAAGAAGTGATGATGTCACTTAACAAAAATCTGAATTTGGTCCGTTAAAGTAGTCCAAATCTAAATTCGGTCCTCTCTAAAAGGCTATTTATTATCTTTTTATGGTACCAAACCATTCACAATTGGTCACTCGTATTGGGCAAGTCTCCTCTGGTGAATCTTTTATTGTTTAACTGATATATTTATATATATACTTATATACTCATGCAAAATACTTATGTGTACCATTGACAAAATAATATTAACACAAAAATAAAAATAAAAAATCATGCTTCCAAGTCCCAGTAGGGGATTTAATTAAGCTTCAAGTTAAATTTTAAGTTTTGACTAGGATTCTGAGCTAGAGCACAAATTTTCGAAACAAGCTAACTACAGACACAATCTGTAAGTTCACTAGTGGCATCAAATTCGTCTGGGACTCCTAATGTTAAGTGTTAACCAGTTTCCTAGTTCTATCAAACACATAATCTCATTTCATTTGTGTTCTCGATCATATTCTACGCAGTTTTGTTTGGGACCGCATTGTGAATTTCTATTACCAATGCAAATCTAACTACAGACAGAAAATCATAGAGGTTCCACATTCTTGATCTCATAAATTTATACACAATTATCATTGATAATTTTTGTGTATACACGATCTTAACATCTGGACCACATAGTCCATTACATTAAACCATTTCTATGCTGCTTTCAGCTTTCAGAAAGTGCACACTAGGCCTGATGTGCTACACTTTTCGGGGAGTGTTGTAGAGTTTTTGGGCACAGCTCTTTCTGGTAGCCAAGCCTAAATAGCTAGCAACTGCAAGGGGTCTTCAGCTTTGACAGTCGCAATGTTCAACGTATTCTGGAACCCTCTTGCCAAGAGCCTTGTCTCCTTCATGGGATTTGTTCATTGCTTGTGATAAATAGAATGACCTTCTCCCACTTGAAACCATTTTCGATCAGATGCCTGCACCAGAGAAAACTGAAATATTTCTGGTTGTCCAGCAGCCTGTTGTGGAGGCAGCGCAGTAGTAGCTGCTTGAGTTCAGCGGACCCCCCCGCGTTTGCTGCTGGTGGTGCCATCTGATATCACAACTTGATTCCAATAGTACTACCATCTACTAAATGCTAGGTACGTAAAATTTTTAATGTCTTTTTACAATGGCCCCCCGGCCTTGTAATATTTTTCACTAAAGTAGTCTTAATTTGTTTTTTAAAATGTCTAATGTATATTCTTTTTCCTTTTTGACTTGTTATTACAAAGCCAATCTAGAGATACTGAATCCAATTGTCAGCAAACGTTAAGCTAAATATGATTAGCAAAGATGATTAATACACACACACACACTCTCTTTTTACGTTTCCTAATTCATAATGCAATCACCTTATATTTCTTTAACGATTGAACTGCATATATTACTTTTCAGATCCTTATGTCTCAATCCAACCAGTAGTATTAATCATAGTAAGGTTATGACTGGTTGCTACTTAATCATCGTATCTCTACTTTCTGTTTCATAAGAGTACACGACCAGTAGTACTAATGTCGACTAAGCTAGAACAAAGCAGCTTGTAGAACTTCTTCAATTCATTGGTTTCCTGAAGCTATGTGCCAACTTGTTAATCAATACATTTACGTCCCAGACAGTTAAAATCTGACCAAACATGAACATGACATGGAGATCGAGTAATTTTTGTCACAAAAAAATAAAAAAGGCACAATATTTGCACGCAAGATAAGGGCTGGACAAATATTAACTCTTATATTTCTAATTCTACCAACATTATGTTTGACAAAGAACTCTCACTGCACAAACAGAAAAATTCATACAACCCATATAATGAATTTTCAATAAGACAAGAATTTTAAATTGGGCAACGTATGTTTTCTCACTGGGCTGGGATTTTTACATTGATTTTTTTTGTTCGTTTCCTTAACTACAAGGTACATAAAATTGATGGTGATCAACTCTTTAATAGCCAGGGTAAATTGGTGGTGGTGGTGATGAATACTCCGCGCCTAGGATTGGAGGAAGCACGACGTCTGCAAAAGCTGGGGGCGGTGGAGAAGCCACAGGAGCAGGAGGTGGAGAAGGTGGATGAATCGGTGCTTGTGGTGCTGGAGGTGATTGTACTGGAGGAGGTGGTGGGGATAAAACAGGTGCTGGTGGGGGTGGTGAGTGCACTGGTGGTGGTGGAGAGAAGATGGGTGGTGGTGGAGAGTGAACTGGTGGTGGAGGTGAGAAGACTGGAGGTGAGAGAAGACCGGCGGTGGAGAGTGAAGACAGGCGGTGGCGGGGAGACAAGCGGAGGAAGAACACTAGGCGGTGGAGAAACGGACCGCGGAGGCGGTGACTGAACTGGAGGGTAAACACCGGCGGTGGAGAACGGACCGGTGGAGGCAAAACGCGGCAGTGGCGAGGATGAACAGGTGCAGCGGGCAGATTTAGCCGGAGTGATGGTGAGATAACAACCGGTGATGGAGATTGAATTGGAGTTGGTTTTGGGCTCGGAATTGGTGGATTTGAAACAGGTACTGGTGGGATTGAGCAGGAGTTGGCTTTGGGCTAGGAGTTGGTGATGGAGATTGAACCGGACTTGACTTTGGACTAGGAGTTGGTGGTTTTGAAATAGGCGGCGATGGAGATTGGACAGTAGGAGTTGGTGGTTTTGAAACAGGTGGGGGTGGAGATGGAAGAGGAGTTAGTGGTGGAGATTGAACGGGAGTTGGCTTTGGGGTAGCGGCTGGTGGTGGTGATTGGACAGGAATTGGTTTGGACCAGGAAGTGGTAGGAGACTGGAGGAGCTTTGACCCTGGGCCAGGAGGTGGAAAGTGGAGACGGAACAGGAGTGGTGTAGTAGGAGACTGACAGACTGGACAGGAGGGGTAGATGGAACAGGAGTGGAGACTGGACAGAGTAGGGCTGGTGGGAGTGAGACGGAACAGAGAGGAGACTGGACAGGAGCTCTGGCAAGGGTTGGTGGTGGTGATTGGACAGGAGCTGGTTTTGGACTAGGAGTTGGTGGTTTTGAAACAGGTGGGGGTGGAGATGTAACGAGAGCTGGAGATTGAATAGGAGCTGGCTTTGGGGTAGGGGTTGGTGGTGGTGATTGGACAGGAGTTGGCTTGGGACTAGGAGTTGGTTGTGGTGGAGATTGGACAGGAGTTGGCTTTGGACTAGGAGTTGGTGGTTTTAGAATGGGTGGCGGTGTAGATTGAACAGGAGTTGGTTTTGGGCTAGGAGCTGGTGGTTCTGATAAAGGCGGTGGCGGAGATTGAATAGGAGTTGGTGGTTTTGAAATAGGTGGAGGGACAGTGGCCTCTGGGGTTGGTGCTGGCGGAAGAGAGAACTTTGGTGGTTCCACAGGCTTTACTGGTGGAGGGCTTGATACCTTGGGAGGTTTAGCGACTGGCACAGGTGTTGATATTGGTGCAGGAGTCTTAGGAGGTTGTGCCTTTGGTGATGGTGGTTGTTTTGGTGAAGGAGTTCTATGGGATTTTGGTGGCTCAGCTGTTGGTGATGGTGATGGTTTTGGTATTGGCTGGGGTGTGGGAGGAGAGGAAATTGGCACAGGTTTGATTGGAGCCTTCGGGTTTGGTTTTGTAGGAGTTGGGTGGTGAGGTTTCTCCGGATGCTTTGGACCGTCTCTAGATGGGGATTTTCTGCAACCCTGTTTGGCACAATCAACGGGGTGACTTGTAACAGGTAAACAAGCCTCCTCCGTTTTCTGGCCTGGCTTATCCAAGCAATTGCTGTCGTCCTCTATGGTTACATTGTCAGAAGATATGCACGAAACATCCTCATTCTCAAAGTAGTTGTAAGAGAGAGAGATGTTTGTTACGCTGGGCAGAGTGCACAAAGATTCGGGAACATTTCCTGTAAACATGTTATGCGCAAAGCTGATCTCTTCAAGCTTCTGCAAATACTCTAGACCAACAGGCAATGACCCCACGAACTTGTTCTCACTGATGTCAAATACAGTAGCACTCTGGAGTTCAGTGATTTCTTCTGGCAAGCAACCAGAGAGGCCATTGTGGGCAAAATTGATCTCGTCCAAGGTTTCTCCCATTTGGCCAATGCTTTTTGGGAGACAACCGGTGAAATGGTTCTGTGCTACCACAATTACTGAAGCTGGAGAATTGCCAAAGTTTTCTGGGAGGTTGGAGTGGAATCTGTTGTTGTTTATAAATATGGCATCGAGTTGCTTGTCAAAGAGGGCTGGAGGCAATGCTCCTTCGAAGTCATTGAATCTAATATCAAGGTACTTGAGGTTCGGTAACTCCAAAACCACATGGGGGAATGGTCCGACAAAACGGTTGTTGCTAACATCAAGCTCGTATAGAAGTATCAATTTAGAGACACTTTTTGGGATTATTCCACAGAACCTATTGGAATTGAGATGGAGAAGACTAATATCAGTTAACAACCCAATCTCGACAGGAAGATGGCCGGCAATATCCGCATGGTTGAGGTCAATACCAGCAACAACAGTCACATTTGGATCATCAAGTGCTGGTGCACAGAAAACGCCAGTATATTGACAAACATCAGGACCATCCCAGTTGCCGGTCGTATTGTGCGGGTCAGAATAGATGGCTTTTTCCATGCTTGGAGGGCAATGTAGGCTTTCTTGAGCCTATCATTTCCAAAAGTAATGTTAACATCAAAATCAAAATTAGTCGAGTCGAGGAGACCACCTTCAAAATGATGATCCATCTTTGAAAATGTTAGCAACTGCCGGCGAGCAATGTAAGTTGCCTCAGCATCTGTTAGTGCAAGAGAGAATGAAGTGAAAGAAGAGGAGGAAATGAGGGAGATGAAGAGAAAGCAGCCCAAGGCCCTCATTCTTGGAAGATGCGCCATGGTAACCACCTTGGTTGGCCCAAGGCTGCTAAACATTGGTCATTCAGAGGAGAGCTGGGGGTGTTATATTGAGGCTCAGAGAGGGATGGTGGAGACTCTGAGGGGCATTTAGAGGCGTTTGATAAATAGGGTGTCCGAGTTTAGCTCCAAATCCTGTGGAGGTTCTCACTCCAAAAGTAGCATTTGAAGGCCCGTAAGCGGAAGACAATTTTCAGGACCATTGCTCTGAAATCGGGGAGCATGGATGGTAGGGAAACATAATCAAAAGCTGGACAATGACCAAGTCAATGATTAAGTCGGCTTAAATTAGCATTCAAGGGGGAAAGGAATGTTCCTAAAACATACAACTCTCTACATCCAAAGATTTTACACCAACCTTTTCTTTTGTACGTGCTTTGTCCAATATTATGGGTGAATTACTTAACGAAATTCTAGAATTATTTACTCATATAATTTACCTTAATTATTCCTCCTGCTTTCTTTAAACTTTGGTATCCACAATTTATTGAACTTTCTATAATGCTATAAGAGATGCTTACAATGACCCGCTGCTCGTGGTGAGAAGCCAAATAAATATCCAACACACATTTTCTTTCTTAAATGAATTTTTAGGTGCACAGTTCACAATGTGCCTAAGAATTTCTAAGAAATTAAAGAAAAAGAGAATATTCTTCTACATAAGATTTGATATGGCAATACATTAGAAGTACGACCGGAACTGCTAATTGCTTTTAGAGAAAAATAATTGTGCAGTGAATACAAAGGGGGATGTGTTGAAAAAACAATTTATCCTTCTATAATCGAAGATTATATACATATACATATACACGTAAACACGCACAAACATACATCTATATATGTGTTGTATGTATGTGTGTGTATATAGCTATTTTAAGGAAGATTAATGATGTGAGTTCTTGTAGTTTTAATAGTACATACAAAATCAAAGGGAAGAATCTTGTTTCTCACAATAGTCTTGGATGCATGTAAAATATGTGGCGCAATTGAGAAACAAATATACAAGTTTATTCTAACCAACTTATAGCAGAAGTTCTACTCTCTTCAATAATGTAGCATAGGTTAATATTAATCGGGATCTTGATCCAAACTCATCACTAAAGCTTTCTTGCTGCATAATGACCAAAAGTTTTTCATTATTTGTGCCTAAAAAGGAAGGGAAAAAGACTCGTTAACAAATGTGAAGTTTGGCATGTAGCATAGATTGAGAATAGTTGAGGCCCTCAAAGTACATTTATTTTTTATTTTTTTGAGGTAATTAAGTCCTGATTGCATTGATTACTGTTCACCAAACCGTTGAAAAGGAATGTGTTGAGGATCATAAAGACACATACGACGGAACCTCATGCTAGGCTTATTAGTTAGTAGATTTACATTAACTTTATGAGAAAAACTGGTTGTCGTCCATGGATGCTCAGAAAAATGCCTTGTAGAAATAGCTTTGAAGATGAGGACAAGTAGCAAATGTCTTCAGATCAATTTCTCACCAATTACTACCAACAGATATTCTGAGAGAAAGCGTAACAATACTGGAATTACCATTCAGGGTTTCAAACTGCACAAAAAAAAAAAAAAAAAGGAATAAGAAGAAGAAGAAGAAGAAGAAGGTGATTATGAGATCTAAGCACACAAGTATCCACGTAATGTAAGTTAATGAAGGGAGAAACTATCAATAAAAAGTGTTAACAATTAGTACATTATTTGCATTTAGTGCAATGTCATGAGATAAAGAGTAAATGCACAAACATACAGTTTCCAATGGAAATTTGTTCCTCATATAGAGAGTCTCTTTGAGTTCTTTTATGCGAACAGCCTGAGGGTTCATATGACTCAAGTTCCGTTGAAGATGAATCTTGACAAATTTGTACTACTCGAAAACGAGAGAATCTTTTATGATAGTCTAGCTAGACCTATCATACGTGAAGAAATTGAAACCATACAACATAGGATTTGTTGTGAAATGTGAATATCAAATGTGCGCAAGGGTCTTGATAATATATGACCATTTATTTCGTATTGACAAAGTTTTTTTCATGTCGAATTGCAAGTATAAAAAAAGAAAAAAAAAAGAGGGGGACATAATTGAAAATGGGACATTCGATGTAAATTATTGTAATATTATTGCTAAGGAACAAGTTTCCATAATCAAGGGATTGAATTCACATATCATACAAGTTCTAATACTAAAATACAGATCATTAACACACCAAAGTAGTAAGTTTAAAAGAAACCTTAGCCAAGTGATTCTTTCATGAACATAAGCAAAACAAGAAGCCAAAAGGGTAAATTGGTCAACTTATCGCGACAGACGGCGCAACGTCTGCACGTTTGCGCCAGCACAAAACAGCAACGCTAAAAACTACGACGTCGGCATCCGCAGCGTGAACTCAACCCGTTAATTGACGTTCTCTTTCCCACGTTTTTTTCTCTCTCCTCCACCCCCGCTTCCAAAAAAAGCCGAATTCACCAGAAACCCTGGAAAACAAAAGAAGAAATTTTTAATAATAAAAAGGAAACTCTCGCCCGGAAATTCGATCATCAATCCAATCTTGATCAATTTCACCCAATTCTTCATCGTGTCGTTTGTTTCAATAAGTGACGATTTTATCTTTTTTTTCTTTTCTCTCAGCCTTTTTCCTTTTGTTTTTCCTTAATCTGATGAATTGAATTTGACAAATTTGACATTGGATGGTTGAGTTAGAAATTTTTTTTCTGCATATGAATGAGATATAAGTAGATTGGGGGAATCTTAGGGGTTTCGTTTTTTCCTCGAGTAATTTTGGGAGAAAAATGAAGCCAATGGAGACTTTGCAAGATCTAATTGAAGAAGCCAAACTCCGAACAGTGTGGTGGGCTCTTTGTATATTCGCTGTCTCTTACTTCTTAACTCGTAAGTTTTCATATCTATTTCTTCTTTTCCAATTTTATTCTCCGGCATTCTGATTTATTAGTTCGCTTTTGCAGTCTCTTTTTTTGTTCTGCGATTAAATTCTGCTTGAGTTAACATTTCTTAGGATTGGAGGTCCTGTCAGAAACATTGTATTGAATTCTTTAATAAATTTCTGCTTGAGCTAGCTCTTATGTGAACCGAGCTTTAGTGTAGCATCCCGTGGCTTGGTTCCACTTTCGGCCCTAGGTGTCCAATGATATTGTGTACTTTCGTTTCCTCAGTATGTTTTCATAATCTGTTAGAGCATTCTTTAATCGTATTTACTGAATGCGTCCTGCGTCCTTTGAAACAGTTATGGCACTTGTGTCTTGATGCTTGTGTTGAATGAATCCATATCTGCTTACATTTTGTTATCTCGGTTTGGTATGCAAAACGCAAATGTGTTGCGCTTCTTGTCAGGTCACTGCTGATTGCATTTGAGCTTGTTTCTTATGCTCTTGTGCTTTCCTCTTGCTGCAGACACAAGTAAATCAATGTGGATGAATTTGCCAATAGCTGTACTTCTGGTCTCTGGATTACGGATACTGTTTAACGAGGTAGACTTCCATTGGAAGGTTCGGAAAGTCTCACAAGTAACATATTTGTCACACTTGGAAAAGAAGCAGTTATCTGTGAATGATTCTCGCCTTTCTACCTCGCGTCTTCCACCAAAATGGAAAAGGAAAATTGATTCTCCTGTTGTAGAGGCTGCAGTTGAGGATTTTGTCAACAAGCTGCTGCAGGATTTTGTTGTAGATCTCTGGTATTCTGCCATTACTCCTGACATGGAGGCTCCTGAGCTAATCCATGATATTATTATGGATGTTCTTGGTGAAGTGTCTGGAAGAGTCAAAGAGATAAACCTTGTAGACTTGTTGACAAGGTTTTTGCTTTCCATCATCTCTCTCTTCATTTACAGAACCTCTTTTCCATCTGCCAATCCATTTGGTATTGTCAATTACGAAATCACATGATGCAATTTTTGGTTTTCAGGGATGTAGTAGACCTTGTAGGTGATCACATAGATCTTTTCCGACAAATCCAGGCTACAATCGGTGTAGATGTTATGGGCACCTTGTCTTCTGAAGAAAGGGATGAAAGGTTGAAGCACCACCTTCTGGCTTCTAAAGAGCTTCACCCTGCCTTGATGTCTCCTGAGTGTGAGTACAAGGTGTGAGTGGAGTGTTCTTATAAAAGCACTTTTTGCAAGTACTTCCTTATTGTTTCCATGTGACTCTAATGCTTATTATGCTGTACAGTTCCTTCAGCGGCTCATGGGTGGTGTTATAGCTGTGGTTCTTAGACCAAGGGAATCCCAATGTCCCCTGGTTCGATGCATTGCTAGGGAGCTTCTAACTTGTTTGGTTATGCAACCTGTTATGAACTTAGCAAGTCCAGCGTGAGTTTCTTGTCCCTTTTCTTCTTTACAATCCTTTCGTCGTTGTTACTGAAATTTAAACATGTCATTGATTTCAGTGGAACTCACTTGTGATGCAGAATTTCTATCAAATGTGTGACATTTGGAAGGCATTAATGAGAATCTTTATGAATGTTTATCCTAGTTTGTTCACTTAAAATCAAATGCTAAGGACAAAGCTTCCTTCTCTGTTATTTATGCCTCAGATATGTTCCTTGTATCTCCATGCATGTTCTTTGTAAAGCTAATACGAGTAATTTTAATCCATTGCTTTGACTAGAAGCTAAGACTTCTCCCAACAGACACTGTTATTTTTGGTGAGTTTTAGTGTATGGTTGAATAATGTGTCATCAATTAGTTTTTCTAACCACATTGCGAAGTCTTTGCATGATGTGATACTTTCATCATCTTCAAAATGCCAATTTATCTCTCTCTCCAAATAGTTGGTTAACCTTAGGTGTCACTGGCAAGAACAATTATCTTAGCTCATTCATTTATGTTGCCAAGTAGAAATTCTGTTTCATTGGCCTATTAGGAGTATGAGAGTTTTCGCCTCCCATATATTGATTAGCCACATATTTTATGCTTAAATGTGATTTATTTATTCAAAGTTCGCACAGTTCATTCATGTGGTATATCTGCTGATGCTGCAAAATTAACTGAAAAATCTATTAACTCCAGTTAATTTTTCTGCAGGTATATTAATCAGTTGATTGAAAGTATTTTAATTGCTATTAAGGAGGGGTTAACGGAGGGAGGCTTTGATCAGTTGTCGGCTGTGGAAGATCATGATAACGACCATTCTGTTACTGCAGACTCTGTAACTAGTGAACCTGCTTTAAGGAAAAATGCAGCTTCGAACAATCATGCAACTGATATGGTAATATCTCAATTTGATAAGCAAAGAGGACTATCATCAGACGTACAAGGAATTTCACCGTATGATACAACTACAGATGAGCCCCGTCCACGACCGGCTGACTGGGCCCGTAAACTTGAGGCAGCGACCCAGAGAAGAACAGAAGTTCTAATGCCTGAAAATCTTGAAAACATGTGGGCAATAGGAAGAAATTATAAAAAGAAGCTCCAGAAGAATGCTAGTACAGGACTTCAAAATCCTGGAAATGATGGTTCAGTAAACAGTTCCACCTCTGGTAAACATATGGGGAAGGAAGTGCTACAGGACTTCAGACCCGTGGAGTTTTCTTATCCATCCAGTGCAGTCGACGAAAAAGTTGTGATGCAATTGCCTCCAAGGCCTCAACTGGACACTGGATATGGTAATCATGTCATTAATTTGTCTCGGGATCTCAACAAAGTAATGTCTTCAGGGGAAGGCTTCCTGGATAAGGAACGTAGGGATAGCACTGCAGTTGTTGTTAATCAGACTGTGGGTGGGCTTAGAAGATCAAATAGTGCGTCTGATCTGAGAGTTCCATTAAAAATGAATGATCAATTTAGAAGTAAAGGTGGAGGTATAATTTCGGAATTCTATGGTGCCAACTCTAGCAGATATAATGAAGTTCATAGTCTCATGGCTGCATCAGATATGGTCTTACATGGCGAGGCATTGCATGCTCCAAAGCTTAAATGTCGGGTAGGTTAAGTATTCTTTCTTCTCCTCAATGTCCATGTAAAGATTTTGGTTGAAACTATGAGATGTTGGACTTGATTGCCATGCTGCCAAGTTCTGGTTTGAATAAGTGCAAAGTGTTATTTCCTAATGTTTTTTTGCCGGATTATACAATGCTCTATTTGACTTTTATTTCTTCGTATTTCAGGTTGTAGGAGCATACTTCGAGAAACTTGGGTCAAAATCATTTGCAGTTTATTCTATAGGAGTGACTGACGCTGCTAAAAGAACTTGGTTTGTGAAGAGAAGGTGTTTTTCCTGTTCTCCTTTCATTAAACATACTGTACTGCCTTAATAATGTGCATATTCTGGTATTTAGCATAGGGTCACTTACAAATTACTTTATTTTCAACTGTGGAAGGAGCACCTCAAATAAATTCTCTTCAATCCTATCCTGGTTTGATTTTGATTCTTAATTCTCTTTGAATTTTGTTTCCATAGATACAGGAACTTTGAGAGATTGCATCGACATCTCAAGGATATTCCCAATTACACATTACACTTGCCTCCTAAAAGGATATTCTCTTCAAGCACAGAGGATGCTTTTGTTCATCAACGTTGCATCCAGCTTGACAAATATCTGCAAGTATGAAGCTGCTCCTTTTGAACATGTCTTTTATAGTAGTACCTCTGCTTTTCAACTGTTTTGACTGGTTTTCTTTCCCAGGATCTTTTATCAATTGCCAATGTTGCTGAACAACATGAAGTGTGGGATTTTCTCAGTGTCTCATCAAAGGTGCTTAGAATCAAAATTTATCAGTTATTGAAGACCAATTTTTCTCCAAATTTAAGTTCATTCTAATCATTTTCTTTTCAACTTTTGCGAAGAATTACTCCTTTGGAAAATCTTCTTCGGTGATGAGAACACTGGCTGGTAAGTTGGTGTTTCTCTCAGTTCAATTCTGAACAAATTATAAATTTCCATTCGGTTGTATGTGGTTTTAGTAAAAGTTTGAATATGTGATTGTTACTTTTAGTGGTATCAAGTTTTATGTGTGAATTGCTGTGTACTTTCTAATACCTCTTCATCATATTATGCTCATGATTGTGCGTGACTATGCTTTAACTTCATAAAATAAAGTTAAAAGTTTTAAGAAATTAAGGAATCATGCAGTAGGCCATGTCTTAGAAGGTTGAGTTTTGGTCTATTTTCATTTTTACTTTCGTTGCCTGGAAGGGAGTTTGAATGAATTATTAATTTTCTGAAGTTTGCCTCATTTATCTGGTTGATGAATTATTTAGCTCATGAGTTAGGCATGCACTTAACCTCCTTGATCTGTTCTGCAAGTGAGTGCTTCTTGGATAAACACAGTAAAAGATCTAGCTTTCTATGTTGTTGTAATGTTTGCCCGATTAGGTTAATGAGACTAAGCTATATTGATTGTCGCTTTTATTTTTTGTTTTGTAGTTTACCTTCTTTTTTCCAAAATTATTTGTATAGTTGTGGTTGAAGACATTGTGTCAATGATATTGTGCTTAATGCTTTATGTACTCGTCAAACAGTTAATGTTGATGATGCTGTGGATGACATTGTACGGCAGTTCAGAGGAGTTTCTGATGGCTTAATGAAGAAGGTTGTAGGTTCACCTTCTTCATCATTTGATTTATCTTCATCAGTTCCAAGCAGGCATGTATCGTGGAATGCGGATGATATTAATAAAATGTCCTTGATGCAAAGTGCTTCAGAGTCAGTTAACAGTTTTTCTGATAATGAAGAAGTCGATAAAGATGGTGCTGTTCGGGAGGAAACAGAATCCAGTACACAAGCTAATGGCTGGCATTCAGACAATGAATTGAATTCGAAAGAGTTTCCTCCACGGGTGGTTAAACGTGATGGTGATTTTGGAAACTTGGATTCTGATGTGAAACATGATACAGAACTATCTAATTCACTCAGCCTGGGGAAAGTTCCAGACTTAAGTTTGGCATTGACATCTAATCAGTTGGGGGATCCGGCTGAGGTGCCACCAGAGGTATTGCAAATTTGGTAGATTACTTTTTTTTTTTTTTCTCCCCTTCTTCTCCCCATTACTATACCTTTCTCTGCCTTACATCTCTTGCCTTTCTATTTTGTCTTTGTGGGTTCTTACATAATTTTGCATAAAGGCTTCAATATTTGCTTGAACGATCATGTTCAGCTACTGTATTTTATACTTTTGTACCTCAAATGTCTTAAGCATTCTAATGCATGTGATTCCAAACTAGAATTCATCACAGGAGCTGCTTGACTAACACTTGTATGAAATGTTTTAATATTGAAGTCATCATGCATAAGAGATCTTGGAGAGGACTGAATATTGGGTAGTGATCATCCATGAGAATTTGCTGCATATTCACATCTCTCTCAATTGTTAAAATAATGTTCTATTGGATGGTATACTCCAGTTAGTGTTTATTTGCTTTGTCCTTGTCATCCTATGTCTCTATCCATGCTTACTCTGCTTGTTATTGGTTTTTATTTTTTTTATTTTTTTGCAGTGGACTCCACCTAATTTAAGTGTACCTCTACTGAATCTAGTAGATAAGACATTCCAGCTCAAGAAAAGAGGGTGGATAAGGTAAAATGTCTTTTTCTTCATGGCATCTTTGATTGTACTTTTCATGTTTCTTCAGGCCCTTTGATATTCAGGGTTTTTACTGCTGTTCATCAATTGTCAATTAGTTATTAGATGTAAACTATATATAAAAAAATGATGAATCATATTAAAATCACAAAGTTTTTAGATGTAAACAAAAGCTTATGTTCTTGAAATGCAGAAGACAAGTTTTCTGGATATCAAAGCAAATTTTGCAGTTAATGATGGAGGATGCCATTGATGACTGGCTTTTAAGGGAAATTCACTGGCTTCGTAGAGAAGATGTTGTTGCTCATGGAATACGATGGATTCAAGATGTATGTCTTCCATAATCACAAACACATGTGTATCTGTTTAAGTGCTCTAGCTTTCTAATTCCACGATTGTTAATTATATATTCATGATCAAACATCAGCAGGTATGGCTTTAGTTGTGAAGTCTTGCATTGACATGCTTAGGTTAGATGAGCAATCAATATAGTGATACTGTGATAGTACTTAATACTCGAATTTCTCCCTCTCTTCCATTTTACTTTTAACTTGCGTGGGATATTGGTTAGATTGCATCACATTTTGCTATTATTACCTGTGAAGTGCAGTTTTCCTATATTTTTTATGGCTCTTGACTGCAAGATTATTTGCTAATGTTAAATATTGGACGTTCTGTAATATATAGTGTGTGATGTAGGAAACATATGGCTAGTAGGTCACTCATTATGGCTAATAGGAGGTGTTTTAGTTTCTTTTTGAAGGCATTGAGCTTAAATGCATGATTTCTTCAGTGACATATTTTCATTTGAAGTAAAATTTCATTGAAGTTTGATTTTCTATTATGCATGACCAAAATGCAGATTCGTCGGTGGCTTCCCAGTGGGATGAAAATATGAGTGAATAATGAAGACTAGGAAGCACAGGAATTGTTGTTGTATTCTTGTATTTGTAATTTTAGCATTAAGTCAGACCGAGTAAAAGATGGTCTAAATTAAGATATCAGAAAAATGGAGAAATAGAGTTAATCAAAATCATATGACTCAAAATCAAAATTTCAAATTGAACTCATATGGAAAGGGCCGTTAAAAAAAAAGGATTCTGAAGTATATTTATTATTGAATCAAAAGGAGAATTTTTAAAAAAACTCTAGATATGATCTTGTGTCATATAAAAATATTAATTATGAAAAAATGAGGGACCCATCTATTTATGACTCACCCTTTCGAGTACAAGTAAATAAGAATCAAGATTTTTATTATAATTCTAACAGATATAAACACAACCTTTTTGAATGCATGGTTTCTTCAGTGATGTATTTTCATTTGAAGTAAAATGTCATCGAAGTGTGATTTTTCTATTATGCATGACTAAAATGTAGATTCTCCCATGGCTTCCCAATGGGATGAAAACATGAGTGAATAACAAAGGAAGCACAAGAATTGTTATATTCTTGAATTTGTAATTTTAGCACCAAGTCAGACCGAGTAAAATATAAAAATGCCCGGTAATATGGAAGCTAAAGCCAGAAACTAAAGTTGGTTGTCCAAGGCTGAACTCACTGAGATAAAACAGGGTTATGTGTTCGTGACATGTTTGATGGGGGAATTACTTGGTCCTGTTTCTAATTATTCAGGACAAATAGGAGTGATCAAAGTTTTCTATAACTATCCAAGTGAAATAAATAGCTTTCGATTATATTTCTGTTTTACTTATTACTCTCGAATCAGTACTTTAGTCTATTCTTAATATGCTGCAATCTTCTTTGTAATTATTTAGCAATAAAAATTAATTTTATGAGCATCAACTCTCTTCAATTTTAAGTTCTACAAACTTCAAATAGAAGTTCTGAGATCATCATAATCCCGAAACTCTCAGTCTAACCAATCTGATCAACTAGACTGTTGTTCGGTGTATGCTGTTAGTCAATGGATGAGATTCATCTTATGAACATATTGGTTGCATTGTTAAGTTATTGTGATCAATATTTGGTTATGAGTTTTAGTCTTTGTAATTGATGAATCAAGTGTAAACATTTTAGTTTTGAAGCTTGAAAGGAGTTGTTTAATAAATGACTATTGATCTACTAGGTCCTTTGGCCTGATGGCAAATTCTTCCTGAAATTGAGTATTCAATCTCAAGTGGATGATAATGAACAGAGTCAAGTCTCTGTGCAAACTCCAGGACAATCATCCCGAAGTAAAATCTATAGTCCTGGATCATTTGAGCAGCAGCTTGAGGCTGCTCGTAGAGCTAGTGATGTGAAGAAGTTGCTTTTTGGTGAGCATTTTACCTCTCTGGTCTGCTTTGTTTAATCTGTCTTATTTTAAGCTGGTAATTCATGTCTATTCCTGCATTGCTAGATGGCAACTCTTTCTGTGAAGCAGGCTTCTTTACTGATGTTATAGGTCCCTAACTTGTCTATAGCTGTATTTTTCTCTATCGAGCCTCTTTCTTAATATGCTAATCTTTTCTAAAAGGCTAAGCTGATTGCTTTTCCAGATTGTTACGTTGTAGAATGTTGAAGAATGGATATCCTATAATTTAGTTTTTTCAGCTTTATGTAACATGGAATATACTTACAGCTAGGTTTTATATTCATTTTTACCATATCTTGTCTGCATTCTTAGTGTATTCTACACAGGCTTGAGTCTTAGTTTACAGTTATCGCTTCCTGCATTTTGAAAATTGGTAGCTTCTTCTTGTGTTTGGAATTCCGTTGCTAGAGAGTTGAACTTTCATTTTGTTTCAGATGGTGCTCCATCCACGTTGGTCAGCTTGATAGGGCATAAACAGTATAGGCGTTGTGCTAGAGATATATATTATTTCCTTCAGGTAAAACTTCCCAAAGAGACTAGTCAGTTTTAGCTTAAAGTGACTTACTAAGCGTGCTTTCTTTTATTTACAATACATACTTTCGATCAAGAATCTTTACAGTTGTCAATTGCCAATTGTAGTCTACCATTTGCTTAAAGCAACTTGCATATGGAATACTTGAACTTGTACTCGTATCAATTTTTCCGGAGCTTCGGGATGTTGTGATGGATATCCATGAGAAGATGCGTGCTCAACATGTATAGGGGCAATTTTTCCTTGATGCCCAATGTCGGAGTGATTGAGTTCCTAACAACGCCAGTAACAGGTATTGATACCAGATATTGTGAATATCTGGAGAGACTACCATAATTGGCTGAACTTGAAATCCACAAATTGGTGATTGACTTGCAAAGTGCGCTTTCCTTGGCAAGCTGAATTGAATGGCAAAGATGTCCAAATTTGTTTTTAGCTTGTGTTTTCTGCTTACATTCGAGGTGCACAGTAGCGAAAGGTAGGCTCTGCAAGAAAGTCTCTGTTTAAGTGCTCAATCATCTCGCCTCTTTGATGGGGCTCCTTGTAATTATGTTTCCTCCTCCAGTTTCAGATCATAGCATTGATTGAGTTATTGTGCAGTAGTATCTGTTGATAAAATTCAATATTTTTTTTTTTTTAAATTTAGGTCCTCCTTTGTATTGTAATTTCCCCTTTTATATAAGCGTCCACAGGGTAGAGGTTCTTAGGAAGTTTTACTGATAGAATGCCAACTTTAAGGAAGGTAACTTTTGTTTAACTCTTTAGTTGGTATCTATAATTGATGTAACTTCTCAAGATTCTGGGCTTGCAATACTTAAAAGCGACTAAAAAGATTGCGGGGCACGGAAGGTTGTGAAGTTGGCTGCTTGGTTACCTGTTCCAAGAATAAAAAATATCCGGGAATTGTGGACTGAATGGGTCGTCCTATCCTGTCTTCCGGCGTTTACCCGGGGGCCAAGCCTGTAATGGAGTTTTTCTAGAGTCAAGTGAAAGGCTCTTAGGCCAAGCTGTCAATGGAGTTTTTCCATGAAGTGTCCAAACTGTAAATGGGGCTTTTCTTTCTTTGGCATTTGTTTTTCCAGAGAGTCCAGTGAGAAGGCTCTTTGGAACGTTATCAACCCAACAGATTTGTCATGGTAATCAATTATGAAGTGCATGTGGCCATTCAGACCTCGAATAAAACCACTAGCCAAAATACTTTATATAAAAAATGAGCTTTAAAACTCCCTGCCTTGCTCAAACAGGATTACTCTACTAATTGACCGCTTGGAATGGGAGATTTGTACAGAGACCGACAGAAGAACCAATAAATTACAAAACTGAGTTTCTCAAAGCGATGACATAAGCTTATGAACCGATCATAAATGACTCTGCTACATTGTAGTTCGTCGTTTCAGGAGTTAAAAAGGAAGTGTGATTCTTGAATTACAATCATTACACAGAGTTTTTAGAAGAGGTTTTTAAAAGGGCTGGTGAGAGAATCTCTAAAATCCGAATAGAGGGCATAGAGAGAGTATTGTCGAAGGTTGGACACCTCGTACCAAGAATTGAGAACATTGTCATTCTTGTCCGTGCCTGAAAAGGCCAACTGTATTCCTAAATTGCAGTCAAGAGATCCACCGTTGCCCTTGCACTTGGAAGTACGGATTCCACAATCCGTATTGTTGATGCAAACAAAAGAATCCCCAGAGCAGGCGTCGCATCCGTACTTCTTCCAAAATAGATTTTGCAGAGTGCCCCTCTGGAATTCAAGAACCTGTTTCACACGAAAACCAAGCTCAAGAACATAATATAGCCCACATCAGGACGTCCCTAGAATTAGAACACACAAGAAAGAAAGCCGACGCTAATGGACGAGTGATCGTTACCAGGGTAAAACTGGTGACGGTCTGAGCACCATCTGCAACAAAAACGGGGACGGACCGGGCAGCATAGCGTCTTCCGGCAAATGCAACCATATAACCACCGGACTTACTCTGATCACAAGTTTGAGATTATCATTAAAATTCTCGAATGGAATTAATAATCAAGGGCTAATGGCAAATTACATCACAGAAGGCTTAGTTTTGAATTTTGTGTACAAAATTCTTTGTCAATCAATAGCTGTTGCATAATTCTCCATGTAGAATCGGTCACCAGAAGTCATTGACAGATTATTCGTTGCAGAGAGAGTACAAACATACAAATTCTTTGTCAATCAATAGCTGTTGCATAATTCTCCATGTAGAATCGGTCACCAGCAGTCATTGACAGATTATTCGTTGCAGAGAGAGTATAAACATATTTATTTATAGGTAAAGAAAACTTACTGGATCGAAGGTGCTGCTATTGATGGTGAGCAGAGACATCTCATCAACCTTAGGCCTAAAAATGGCTAACTGAGCACCATTAGCTGAAAGGGACAAACGCTGATCACAGGGTGAAAGCTGTGTTTGATTGAAAAAGAAGGAATCTTTCGAGGAAAATGCAAGACCAAATGTAAAACCATCCGATCTTTGAACTTTTGCATCTGAGCAGGGAGCAAATTCAGGATTTGTATCTCCTGCATGAACCGTGAGCATCATCGCCAACGTCTCCACCACAATAAACACTATAGTAGTTGAGTGCATGGTTGCCATCCTCGAGTAGATTGGTCTCTTGTTTCCAAGCTAATCCTATACTTGTCGCCTAAGCTTGAAGAGAGAAAGAAATTACAACGATTAACCCAAATTCAGCCAAAAGAGAAAACAGAGTTGGTCGTTTTAATTAATTTCAACCTCTAAGAGAATATTATAACCTGTGGATATAGGAAACATTTTTTTCCACCCACAATCATTCTTAGCCTTCTACTCTTTATTGCCTCAGATATATTCTCGATTTCGAGGATAACAAAATCCAACCTAGCCGTAAAAACTAAAGCATACACAGAGTTTTGTGGATATTCAAAGAAAGTGAGAGGTCTCAAACAATCCGACAGATGGTGGAGTTCATGAAGATTATCCCGTTTGAATTTCTATACGTGCCCGTGCTTCTGAAAGGAAAAGCGAACAATCAACCCAAATCATCAAACTTACCGGAATGAAAATATCAAGGGAGCTGATGCTTAATGATCTGATATTCTTCAAAACCCACGAAGTTTCTTGAAGTGATCCGCTTTAAAGCATGATTCGGCCATTAACAAGAGTAATTGCGGAATTAAAACGAAGTGGTGGAGAAAACGTTGGTGGGTTTAAGGAGAGATTGATTGTGTGGAGATTACGAGGTGAGAAGCTAAGAAGTCAAGAAAGGAAAGAAGGATTGGGAGGGCGCCAAACGGTTGAAGCGGCAGGCCAGTTGGATCTTGTCCCAGGAACGGTTATGGAAGTTAGCGTTCACTACACGGTTACGTAATCTAATCCCATTGACCAGTTTACCCTTTTACGGTTCTGCGTTTACTTTACTCTCCCCCGATCCGACAACAAAAATTGCAACTAAAAATCTAAAAACTACTATAAAAATTCGTCCCCTTTAATGCGTGGGGAAATATGGTATTTTAGCTGGGGTTAGGGAGGGTGTTTTGGTCATTTGACCGGTATTTTGTGATGCTGGACGAGTGTGCATTAGTGGGCAATGACAGCCGTCCGTCAGAGTTTTTTTTTTTTTCCTTTCCTTTGGGTGCTAGGGAAGGCACCAGCCACTAAGCCTGTTAGATGGCTACAAGACTGGGGTGGCAGCCCCCGGTGCATCAGCTAGCTGCTAGACACGATGTCAAAGTTTGCGGGGGTCCTTCCAATCTTGTAACTCCAGCTCGAGCATTCAAGCTGTGCTTTGCAAGATGATCTCCACTAGTGGGTGAAAGCGACTCGCAAAAATGAGGTGGTTGATTTGCAACTCGACTTGAGTTCGGTTAAAGTAGAGATTGAGTCGAGTTCAAACTATTCAACAAAGAAATTGAGTCGATCTCGAATCGGAAAATGCAGTAGTTGAGCTACTTAACCCAATGAAATATAGTTTAATAATTAATATATTGTATTTATTAATTTACCATTTTAGGCTTATTAGTGAAAATATAAGAATCATTACCGACTTAGTGAGGATTTTATAGAAGGGTTAATAAGTTATTTCATCGTGCAAATAATGAATTAAGATTAAAGAAACAAGAAAATCTTTATTTGCTTTCCTCAATCCTCTCCCCTCTTCATTCTTCTTCTTCATCTTCGCTCCAACTTTGACTAGCAGTAGCAGCTCCAAATCTTTTGGCTTTTGGTTATCTTGCAATCCCAACAACATCTTTGACATGGTATGTTTGCCACCGGCCACCTTGTTCTAGCTATTTTTGTGTTCAAACTTCCCCGAGATTAGAGAAAGCTAGGGTTTACAATTCTAAATTCCAAACCTCAAATTGAGGTATGTAACATGCAATTTTTTTTTTTGGGAAATATGTGGATTATTATTTGAATATTGCTACATTTGATTTTGGGAGAATGGACTTGATTTTAATTTTGAATTTTTCGTTGAGATTGTACTATGGTCGGATAAATCAAAGATTAAATTTTTTTCAACTTTAGCAATAGTTCAACTTCAGATTCCTCCTTGGAGCTCCATAGCTACATTGGGAAATTCAAAAAATGGAAAGGAGATCAATTCCATCTACAAGTGATTCGATAGTTGGCGCGGCAGCGACGGGACTCGCCGGAGGAGGTAGGTGATCTTGAAATTAGCTCTGCACATGCCTCTTTTTTTTTCTCTCTCTTTTGTTAAACATCAGTATCATGGGTAAATTTATTATAATATCTACAAAAAATTTATACAAATTTAGTGAAGACCATCTGGTTAACGTCATCCTGTCTAGTACTTCTTCACCTGACCAATGTGTGTATGTGTGTGTGAGTGATAGAGAGAGAGCAATAAATAGTGCTTCAAATGTTCTCTGTGAGAGAGAGAGAGAGAGATCATCAATATATTAGTCTGATAGCAGTTCATGAAGCAAGGGGTTCTGTGTTTGTTGTTATGAAAGTTGATTTGTATCTCTCGAGTTCCTGTATTTGATGTTTGTTTCAAAACCTTTTGAATGGCATCCTTTAATTCATCCAAAAAATTTCCTATATTCATGTGAGAAATATCTACGAACTGCACTAAGGTTATCTTTCAATGCTAGCAATTTCTCATCTAATTTAACTTGAGAACGATATCAGGCAATTGGGAGAAAGTTGAGAAAATCTACACCATTTTAGAGAAATTCTATACAGCCACAAACATAATTTCAGGGAGTGAGTACCCAAATAGTAACCTTTTCCTCCCAGAAGTTCTGAAGGTGAAAAAATTGTTAGATGCATGAGTGGATGACGAAGATGATTTTGTCCAAAACATGATTAAAAGAATGAAACTCAAGTTTGATAAGTACTGGAACGAGTGCGATTTATTAATGTCCATTGTGGCTATATTTGATCCAAGGTGGAAAATGCGAGTTATAGAGTTTGCCTTCCCTAAGATGTACTCGACATATGAGGCTTAGAAGGATATTGGAAAAGTTTGGACAGCCATATTTGAACTTTATGATGAGTATGTTGCTATGGATTTTAGTGGAGGTATGGGGCCAAATTCTTCAAATTTTGCATCTTCTAGTAGTCAGGATCCTCCTTAACCATTGGCAAACTATTGGGATGATTTGGATGAGTATTGTAGTGAACTTGAGGCCGATGATCCCCACAAGTCAGAGTTGGCAGATTATCTTGACAAGTCTCGCAAGCCAACTGAACAAAATCCAAAGGATTTTGACTGTTTAGTTTGGTGGAAGTTTAACCAGTTTGCATACCCGGTACTCTCTAGGATGGCCACTGATGTATTAGCCATTCCTATCACTACCGTAGCATCCAAAGCCACCTTTAGTGCTGGGATTAGGGTGATTGATTCCTAACGGGCTTCACTTGCTCCAGAGACAAGGTAAATGTTAATGTATGCCGGTGATTGGTGTAGAAATTTACATGGAGTCAAAAAAGAAATTGAAAGTAATATTACTTTTATAATTTTGTTATTTGTTACTAATTGGTATTTATTAGTTAGTTTGTTATTTTTATTGTGATATGTTTATTTACACTCCTACCACCTAAATGCAACCACAGAAAGCTTTCAAAGAATATGAGCTTCCGAAAGTATGAACTTCCACTTTGCATGAAAATCAGGTCCACCTTCTTTTTTTTTTTTTTTTTTGTAAAATCGTAATTTATTGGTCTTTTTCTTTAGTTTTAGGTTGTGTTCAAAGTTCAAACTTATATTGCATTGCTTGAGTTTCTTCATGCAGGCGTTGTGGATTGTGGACTGTTGAGTGCCTCTGGTATGCAAAGAACATGCTGCTGGCTATGACAGATAAATGTTTCTAAATCATATCAAATTGCAAAGCTAAATTTTACTTATTAAATTGTTGTACTTTTGTTTCTACTTTCATCAACTTATGCTAAGATTGAGATCATGTTCTTGATTGTGTATGTTGTTGAAAAATTTAAATTGGAATCCTGCTTCATGGACTTTAAGTTAAAATGTTCACATTTTATGATCTTCGATTGGATGGACTAATAGACTGTACTGCTGGGCTAGTCCATATTTTGTTTGGCTGATGATTTAGAAACAAAGAACAGGATATAGTGAAACTGATGTTGCTGGACTGTTGGACAGCTCTATTTCCCACAAAGAATGGAGCTAGTGCAATTAGGTCTTGTGACCATTTGTTTTAATGTTGCATTTCAAATTGGCTGTAGTTGCACTCTTGTTTCATATTGTTGCAGTTCCATTTCCGTTGCAATTCTAATGCTTAGATATTGAAGCACTTCAGTTAGAATTTTTGGTGCAACTTAGTAGACTTAAACGTGGTATTGGAAGCTTGGAACTGAAATTTGCTATTTTGTGCAGGAGCTAGAAAAGATTGATTCTAGAATTGGAATTGAAAATGCATCAAAATACATTTCGAGCTCCTAAACTCGAGTACTCGAGTTCGATCTTGAGCTCAATAGCTCATCGAACTCGAGCCTTTTTACTGATAATTCGAGTCAAACTCGAGTTTAGTTTCATAAACTTGTTCAAACTCGATTCTATTGTTTCAAGTTTGAAATCGAGTTTGAACTCGATTCTTTTTGCTGATACTTGAATTCAACTCGACTCGATTTCACTCTCCACAAAAGTTGCCTAAAATTGCCTTCTCTCCACTCGTGGCTCATCTTGCAGTTCCAATCTCTTGCTTGCGATTCTCTGACACATTGAATTGAGTTTGCATGGGGGCTTGTACTAGCGGTCTGGGGCAGTGAGTGAGTCTGTTGCTGCCAATATCTTCCGGTAACCCTTGTCCCCACCCAGTTCCAAGCCCTAGACCAGTGCCCAGCGTCCCATCTCTTCTCTCAGTAATCCCCCGGCAAGGATTACCAGCAGCTGCCCCATCTACATTCAGCTTTATCCACTCTGTAGACCTGTTTTAGTTCTGGACAGATTATGAGGTCTTTGAGCAGGAGTTTTTTTAGTTGTAAGAAGCTTGGTGCGATTTATAGCGGCAAACGGTGGGTTCATGCGGTGGAGAATACACACGAAAGTATGGGCGGCTACTTTGTTTTTTCTGCCTATACAACCCTCTCCAACCGCCACCTCAATGTCCTCTGCGGCCGCTACCATTCCTCCTCATCCTCTTCTGAGCCGCTTCTTGCCAACTCCTCCCTCATTTTAATTCTTCTATAATTGATTCTGTTAGACTTTTGTTCCATTTGACAAAATCTTAACCATCATATTATCTTCTACAGGCCCCTCAATGTGGACTCGGCTTGTTGGTGCAATTTGCAAAGGAAGTGCTCCATGGCATGGAATTAATGAACATCTGGAGCTCCACCTAATTAAGGTATTGAGGTATTCATGGATTTGGGATCGGACACCACTAGTTTTTTTTTTTTTTTGGGTGAGTTTATTTCTATAAGAGCAGGTCATTATTATGGAACCTTAATTATGCTATTTCTTAGGCAGGAAAGGTCCAAGGATCGCTACTAGATTTTTGTTGTATTTAATTTTCATATATTAATCCCCTTTTTTTGTAAATGATTGCAGGTTCGGGACTTTGCACCAAAATTAGGTATGGACTAAATTGAAGGTATTATAGATTCAATTTTAATTCGTATCACAAATTTGTTAGGTGAGACTAAAATTCTTTTCATTTTGATTTTCTTTTCAAATGAGTTCGGACCATCTCAGATATCGCATCACACGTACTTGTGCAATGGTCCATGAGTAAGTCCGATGCAGTGTCTGAAATCTGGCTGATTTTGGACCACTTTCCTCCTTGATGCACAGTAATGCTTTATGTGGTTTAGCCATAAATTTTCAGACCAAGCTTTAGACGGATCCTACTCAGGAACCTCTACCTCCACATCAGTTTACAGCCATGCTTATGCTGCATCATTTCCGTTACTAAGCAAAATAGCCAGGAAGGTTAATCAGCATCCAATGTGGTATTTAATAGTGCTGAACAAACCACCAACCCAGCTGATGTGATCCTATCTGTTGGCGTAGTAATGCCAAGAAAGTGACATAGGAATTGGACAGCTACAGCTAATCTTGGTATCACTGAGCCCCCCCATTTCTTCCCTTCTGCTTGAGGTAGCTGGCTAGCTACCAACTTCCCATATTTGGCAAATTGGCAGCTTGTCATTTGCATCTAATGGCTGTTTTGACCAACAATGTTTGCAAGTCGTGATGGTCCTTATCTATCTTGTCTGTTGATTGCAGGGCTAGAGATTTTACTGAACAGACAGGACTATAGAACGAAAAAATCGTGAAACTTATGCTTGTGAAAATGGTGAACAAGAGGCTGGGGAAAGATGAGGATGAGATGGTCCTGTACCAGAGGCCTGCCTTCTTCAAGATTTTTAATCAACTTGTAGAGAAGAGACTGGTAATTTTTTCATAGATGCATTCATATCACAAATCATGTCTTATTCTTCTCTATTTTTTGTTAGTCATCAGCTAAATCATTAATGATAAGCAAAAGCTTCCAACCTAGTTTTCCTGGATTGTGCCGTTTCACTATCTGTTGCAGGAAATTCCTCCACAATTTGCCAGGGATGTTCTAAAAGAGATGCCTAAAAGAGTAATTCTTGAGGGTCCATACGGAAACCGTCGGTCTGTAAAAGTAGTTAAGACTGACGATGGTGATGTCTTTCTGGAAGCTGATTGGCAGAAATTTGTGGAAGATAACTTGCTGAAGGAACATGACTTTCTCCTCTTTAGTTATGACCATGGAGCTAGGTGCCTCACTGTTCAAAGTTTTGACAAAAGTGGAGTGGAGAGAAATTATGCATCTGCCTCGAGAACAAATCAGGAAGGTGCAAACTCAGGTATCAAAAACTTGGATGAACATACTAGACATGGTCGGCCAAGGGGGAAGGGTCAGAGTAGAGAAGAAGGTGCAAAATTGCAGGAGTTCTGCTCTCAGCATCCTTTCTTTGAGACACACATCAAAGGTTACAACGTTAGACCCCCTCTTTTAATGGTAAGGTTATTCTTATGCTTCGAGGTAATAGAAAATTCGAATGGTTGAATGGCAATATCTAGACAAAATTTAGGGGATTCTTGATATCATCCGTTGGTTGCAATAATTATGTCTCTAAAGTACTAACTTATTTGTCCTTCCAAATTTGAATGGAGTAATGTTTACCTGGATGCATCTTTCGTGCAGAGAATACCCAAGTCATTTGCAGAGAAACACTTCCAAAAGGCCAAGACAACAATCAAGATGAAAAATACAGAAGGTAAAGAATGGGAAGTGAATTACACAATTAACAATGAAAGCTTTGTTTTTGTGGGAGGATGGTCCAGATTTGTGCGCGATAACAAGCTGAAGGTTGGCAACGTCTGCATATTTGAGCTTATAGATGAAAAGTTGCTCCAGGTCCATATATTCCGATGATTCAAGGGCTTGGATATATCTTTCGAGTAGCCGCATGATGCTCGATTTAATCGCTTAACATTTCTGTCTTAAGTAGTATGATTAGCTTTAATAAGGAGTTGGTTTAGTGTTATTGGAAGAAGCTGGAGTGGTGGATCTCACATTGCAGATGGGAGAACTTGAATTGATCCACCACACCGTCTCAGCTGAGCTTATGTGATGGTGGACAGATAGCAGCAATTCATTGGAATATTTGTAGCTTTCTAATTAGTCTAGCTAGAAGTTACTTGGAACAATATGTAGAGCCAATGAACTCATTCTTTAGGCATTGAGCTTGTAACCAGATTTGCTGAAGACGTGAGATTACCTTTCTGAGCTTTCTTGTTTTACTTTCGTTTTTCTTCACTCTGCTGATTCACCTTCTGTTCTTCCGTTAAAATTTTGTTCTCTGTGGTACTAGTATCCAATTGATGAAATCCAGTTTTATTTGGAGTTTCACTTGTTGATTTCATTGGCGTAATTGGGCTGCTTCATGACAGTGACCAATGCTCATCAAATCAAATTCATGCTTGAAAGATTGTCAATTTCGTACAGCATGCCAAAGGAAAGCCTTTGTTAGATTTCAGGTAAACTGGCTTCTGTTAATCCTAATAGATTTATCTTGTGAATTTAGCGTATTCGCTGGTTAAGAAATGAAGTTGGTGGCAATGCAGTCGATGCGAAAGTTCTTGCTAAAGGCTCTCCCCTTGGGCCGTAAAAAGTCCTTTACTGCTCCAGTGATTCTTGGAGAAGGCTCGGCCAATTCTTGAACATTACTTTCCGGCGGAAATAAGGGAAATGTGATGAAGGTTGAAGAAACAAACATAAAAGATTTGTTTTGATTGAGCAATTTAAATCTTTTCGAATCCATTTAGTTGTTTGGATTATTTAGGAGTCATTTGAATTTGTCATTCATAAATTATTTTAGTGTTTCAAATGCTTTTAAATAATTAGTGAATTACAAATGCAAATGCCTAATGAACAATTCAAACAATTAGAGAAATTTGAAAGAATTTTTTAAATCTTTCGTCAAATTTCTCAATTCAAATACAACCAAAAATTCTTTTGCTTCTTGTTTTATGTTCCAAACTCTCTCCGGAAGCCGAGAATAGACCTTTTTAAGTGAATTATTAACTGATACTAGGTTTTCATTCACTCATTATTTATTTTCGGCTAAGAGAGTTCATTCTCAAAGAATTTCAGTAGTTTATCCCTATTGTAACCTTTCCACCGCTGACCGCTACTCTCTTGTTCTTAAACTTTAGAGTCCTTATAATACAACAGCAGATTCCACATGAGAGGACTTTCTTGATAGATTGTTGTTTGAAGCAATAATGAATCAAAGGAATTTGACTGTCAATGCATGATTTTTGTTTTTTTTCCTTTGATTAAATAAAGGTAGTGCATGACATGGTATTCGAGATAGAGAGCCTTAAAATCGTGATACAATTGCTCCGCCAGGAGGCTCACCAATAGTCTTTGCATGAACAGATTCCATCTTGAAAAACATGGAAACGGTTGGCATCTTTTATGATCAGAGCTCTTCCAAAAACTTTAGAGATAATCTTGCTTGCGGAGTGGCAATCATTGCAAGTGCGAAGATTTTTTGTTATCCGTATGACCGTTCCTTGTTTGGTTTTCAACAGTCCAAAAGCGATAGCCAACTTCTCACTGTGGTGATACAGAATATCCTTCTTCATATCATCCGAAACCTCCTGAAGTACACATTCTCTGTCAGGAACATAACCTTCTGATTCGATTTTCAAGATTATGCCCTTCAGGAAACCACTGATATGCTGGTATTCAGGATGATTTTTCTGACTTGCCATAAATGTGTAGATTTCTCCATCGATCTCAATTGAACTAAAACCTGGATGCTTCTTCAGTCTTGTCAATCTTAATGACATCCTTGTCAGCTTTACAGCCTCTAAATTTCCAGCCAAAGCGTACATGTTGGAGAGCAATATATGGTACCCAACATCATTAGGCTTCAGCTCAAAGAGCTTCTGTGCTATCTCAACTCCCATATCAATATTTCTATGAACTCTACAAGCACTAAGCATGGCACCATAAACATCAACAGTCGGTGGCAGATGCATATTGCAAATCATTCGGTAGGCATCATCTAACAGTCCTGCACGGCCAAGAAGATCAATAACACAGGCATAGTGCTTTGAATTGGGAACTATGTTCCATAACTCTGCCATATGTTGAAAAATATGGAGTCCTTCATCAACCATCCCTGCATGGCTGCATGCACACAAGACCGATAATAATGTCCATTCATCAGGGTTAATGCCAGAACCCTTCATCTTCAAAAAGAGATCAATAGCATCATTACCATACCCGTTCATGCTATAACCAGAAATTAGTGCGTTCCAGCATGCCACATCCTTCTTCTTCATAGAACCAAAATACCTTTCTGCATCACGAATTTCTGCACAATTACCATACATGTTTATCACAGCTGATCCAACGAAGACATCACTTTGATAACCCATTTTTATCACCATTGCATGTATCCGCCTACCCTGTTGAAGAGCTCCAGAACTGCTACAGCCTGATAGGATGCTTCCCAAAGAAACAGCATCTAATGCTGATTTTTCTACTGCGATCATCTTGTTGACATGTTCTATTGTCCTGTTCCAGTTTCCTTTCCTCAAAAACCCTGACAACATCACAGTCCAAACAACTATGTCCCTCTTTGAAATCTCATTAAAAATACAATAGGCATCATCAACACCATCAGTCTTTATATATAAATCCATGAAGGCACTCTTGACAAGTTGATCACTGACATACCCAATCCTAATTGTTAAGCCATGGACCGCCCTGGCTAAACTCAAATCCTCTACAGCTGAAGAAGCTGAAATCAAGCTCATTATAGTAAACACATCGATGGAATATCCTTTCCTTCTCATATAGTTAAAAAGGTTAAATGCCTCCTCACCAGACCCATTATCGGAGTAACCCAAAATCACAGAATTCCATGAAACAAGATTCCTCTCAGGCATATTGTCAAATATATGTCTAGCAATATTGATGCACCGGATTTTCATATACATATCAACCAAAGCTGTTTCGACAAACACATTCCTTCCGCTGCCCTGCCGAATCCAATAACCATGGACTGATTTGCCCATCCGTGCCAGCCCCAATTTTGCAAACGCAGGCAAAATACTCGAAATTGTAGTTGCATTAGGCCTCACATAATTCAAAATCATCTCATGGAAGGCCTTAATTGCGTCAGTGAGAAGATCATTTTTTGTGAACCCAGATATTAAAATTGTCCAAGAAACCAAGTTCCTATTTTTAATTCCAGAAAATATGTCCTGTGCACAATCTATAAGTCCGCAAGAAGCATACGAGTTCATTAATCTGTTGCAAAGAAAAATGTTGCTACAAAGGCCAGAGGTAATTATGTGGGCATGGACTTGCTGGAGGGGCTTTGGTTCCTTGAGTTTTTTGAGAATTGAAGCATGTGAAAGTTGGATGGAGTTGAAGCCAATCTGGCGGGTGATTTTAAAACTAAAATTTGGCACTTTCTGTAGGCATTGTTTTCGGCTACTGATCATTTGAAGTCTTCTGTTCAGGCTAACCTGAGTGGAAGACTGGAAGCTGGCTTATCTTCATCTGGGAGGAATTAGTACAAAAAGTGGTTTCGTTTCTTGTTAATTAATAATGAGAGAGCGTTCTACCCAATTTTACTTTTATCTTTTTTTTATTAACTTCTGTACACTGCATCAAGGCAAAATCCCATAATTTAGTCCATCAACTTTTTTTAGTAAAATAGATTTAGCCTTTAAATTTTTATTTAAAAAATTATTTGCACTTCCATAATTTGTTTTATCATATAATCTCATAAATAAAAACTCTGTTTTTAAGATGAGAGTGGGAGTATGATTAAAAAAAAAAAGAGTTATTTTATCATATAAATAACATTTATCATTTTATTTTAACCAATTGGTCCCTAGGTTTTTATTCTTGGCTAATTTTTTCTATCCTTCTTTTTCTTTTTTGAAAGTTTGGCTAATTTAGTTAGTTCAACAAAGATCCAGCAAAAGTAAAAAAAAAAAAAAGGACTATCCGTGTTAATAATGATATATAATATTATAATAATAATAATGAAATGGTTTGGCAACGTACGCTGTCGTTTTGTACTATAAATTCAGTTCGTGGAAGGCGGTTCAAGGGCCCAAGCTTTAATAGTCGCCACCTCCATCATCCGACAGCCACCTGAGCAAGGCTGCTGCAAACCCTATTTCTGTTCGAAGAAGTAGCGATAGTCCGGAATTTCAGAACACTGAGAGATCAGATGTCGTACGACGACGTAGAGATTGAGGACATGGAATGGAACGAGGAGCTCCAGGCTTTCACGTATCCCTGCCCCTGCGGAGACCTCTTCCAGATCACCAAGGAAGACCTCCGTCTGGGTGAAGAGATCTCTCGGTGCCCTAGCTGCTCTCTTTACATCACCGTCATCTATAATATGGAAGATTTCGCCGATTCCGATCGCAAGAATAAGAATATTGAACCTCCCAAGCAACAGCCGGTCGCCGTCGCTTGAAAATCTCCCGGAGAGCGAATTTTGATGCCTTCTTCTTCTTTCTTTTTTTTTTTCCTAAAATTTTTCTCATTTTCCTATCCGCTAAATTATCATTAAGGAAATAGTGAACTTCTATATGTAGATTTGATGGTGAGAGTTGGTTTTATTTGTACGAATCTCAATTGAAATAGAATTATTTTCGAGTTTTGCGAATGTGAAGTTTGCATGTTCAGTATTGTGATCAGGCTCTATGATTCTCAATCTGCTGCACCATTTTTAACAGGTTTTTTCTACCCCATTTCTCGAGCAATCGACTGCATTCTTAAAATGCTTGATACTACCTGATTTTTCGGACGAGGAAGACCAGAATTTCATTCACCTTTCCGATTCTTGAATCAGGAATGCTGCCATCTCCTTTTCCTTTCTAAATATGTTGTTGAAATTCTTTTTTGTTTTTTGTTTGTTTGGTTTCCCCTTTTGGGGTTCATTTTTGTTCGAATTAAATGCAGATGCATTAAATAAGAATAAACCGAATCGATAATCATGGTCATAGGTGGGAACTGGGAATGAAACTGCCATAACAGCATCCATCCAAAGAGGAGAGCAAATTTTTTGACGTTGAAACATGCAAACAATTCCATCTATTCAAATTCAGATTGAACCCATTTGAATCCTAAACTGTTCAATGCAATTGCTCTAACAATTTTATAAGATACCCCAGTCCTAGACGGATTCGGGCTTCATTACACATTGATATGGTAGGGAAAATAAATCTTTGGATTGTTGACCTCCTTATTAGTTGAGAACTTATTTGCCTGGTTTGAGTCAATGTTCTTTGTTTTACAAAGAAGAGATCTGGCAAATCATTTTCCAGTTAACCCTGCACCTTATCTGGACAAGCAGAAATAATTTCTGTGCCACAGGAAGTGCGGATAAATTGCTAGTTAGGCAAGAGATGATCCTGAATAGGGCAGAGATGGCCCAAAATTGCATGCTGGAGAATCCTGGAGGCAACACTAAGAGCATAATAAATATCAGGTGGGAAAAACCAGAAGAAGATTGGATCAAAGTGAATGTGGACGGTGCAGCGAACATGACTACTGGACAGGCAGGTGCGGGTGGACTTCTACGAAATGCGTATGGTTGCTGGACAGCAGGATTTTGTACTGCCATAAGAGAAGCAAGCAATGTAGCAGCGGAAATGTGGGCAATGGTGTACTGTACGGATTGAGGCTTGCATGGGAACTTGGCTACAAAAAAGTTCTACTAGAAATTGATTCCCGCACTGGGCTGGATCTGATTAGGTAGGCACCAGTGGAAAGCCCGCACTATAATCTCATTTTGACTATACAAAACTTACTGAGAAGAGAATGGGAATGCCAAATGAAACATACCGGGAGGGAGGGGAATGCATGCACTAATCAGCTAGCAAAGAGGAGCCTGGGGATGCAGCAAGGATTAGAGCACCGCAAGATCTAAGAGAACTGCTACGACAAGATGTAATTGGCGTAGCAATGCCGAGATTAGTCATTGTGTAATTGGGCCTAGCGCCCTCCAAAGAACCAATATATATATATATATGTGTGTGTATGTATATAGGGTATTAAAGTTCTTGCCTACTTGCCATGGTTTTTGGTTTATTTTAGAGGGACAGATTTTTGGTCAGTTTTCTGATTCGGAGGGTCATACCAATAAGATTCCTACTTTTACTTTCTAACTTCCTTTTTCCGTAAATATTTTGTGTGCATTAATAGCCAGATTGAATAATTTCTGAAAACGGACTTCAACTATTTGTGTTATATGGAGAATTACTACTGAACTTTGATTTAAAAAAAAAAAAAGTATTTACTGTACTTGTTAATTCGCAGACGACAAAAGTGGTCTTCCAAGTCCTCAAGAGCCCACACTTTTCTCGGCCACTATTAAAGCTAATGCTTTTACCATTCAAAGAAATCTCATCCGATCCTTTTATCAGCCAACCATTGTCTGACCATCTTATCCGTTTCATTTCATTTCTCTCCGTAGAAATTCTTACTTCCTCACCTCGTTCTTTCTCTCTGCATTTTAGCAAACTTAAGAGTTCTGCACCGATCATTCCCAACAAGGTAACTTGATCACCCTATCAAGTCCAAAAGAAGCACACATCTGTAGTTTAAGGTAGTCAGTTACCCCTATTGCATAATTCTTACATCTTTCTATTTCCATAGGTTGTTGGTCAGGAAGCAATGGCGACAGCCACAGCCACACTATCTCCGGCCACCATTAAGGCTGCAGCTATTCCTGGCCTAGGAAAAACCTCCCTAATGAGGACCAAAGTCAACTATATTAGTGGGTTGAGCTCATTTGGTGGCCTTAAGGCTCACAACAATGTTGTCTCATTAGGCCTTCCTGTTAGCACTGAACAGTCCTTTGCCAAGATTGTTAGCTCATTGAGTTACCCTTCACAAAGTAAAGGCAGAGGTGGCGGAGCTCTCTCTTCAACCTGCAGTGCTGCTGCTGAGATATTCACGATTGCTGCTATCATTAATGGGCTAGTTCTCATCGGAGTAGCTGTGGGATTTGTTCTCCTTCGAATCGAAGCCTCCGTTGAAGAGTCCGAATAAGAAATCACAAAATTTGGTTGGTTAAAGAAGATGTTCTTCATCAAGGTGTCTGTTCTTTTTTGCCTAATTCTATTCTGGATGTAGAATTGAATTAATTTGGACAAGTGAACCAAATTTGTACAATTCATTTCTGTTGGAAACTTCTTGAAACACTACATTGATCAACATTTCTCCTTTCTATTGCCGAAAGTTAGACATTCATCGTTTCAGTCATCCATTTATTTGTGGCTTCCTATTCTGGTTTAGTGCTTGACAGTACTAAGTTTCTACGTTTACTCGTGAAACTCATCAAGCTCAGACCTGTCAACTTACGATACTTCAAACAATTATTTATTTATTTATTTTCCTCAACTGCTTATGAGCCTTGGAGTGTCAATGGAATGAAATTTTGGCCAACTGATCAATTTTATACCTCTTTTCCCTGGCAACAACATAGGGCTCTACTTGGATACTATTTATCAAGAATTCTCTTGCTTCGTACAACAGAAAGTACTACATTGTGAAACTACAAGCTAAAGAAATTAACAGGCATCCTGGCCAGAGCAGAACATTTTGCGATGGAGCTAGCAAATGGGCTCTGTTATTTCCGTTTCCTTCGTACTGGTTAGATAAAGTGCACACATGATTGAGCTACCTTTTGCCTGTAGTTGGATAAAGACACATTAAACCTTGTTCTGTTACGTTGCTCAATGGTTTACAGGTATGAAAAACCTTGTTGTGACTTCTCGTGAGTTCCCCTGTAAGGTATCCTCCATTTTGCATGCCAAAAGATTGATACTTTTGGCCTTATAGGACCAACAAGAGGCAGCTGTTGGTACGCTTCTTCCTCCACAATTAGAGGCAGCCATAAATATCTTGAATCACGCAAGTCTTCTGGCTTCCAACGATCAGCCATAAAAACAAATGACCCCAGAGGTCCCCCTGGCATGGGAAATACGAATGTACTCTGAGCAAAGAATGTGTTGACCCGAAAAACTCTGTTTGCTCCAAAGCAAGGATTCCCAATGGCCTCCCATGGTCCCATAATTGAATCAGCCACATGAACTAGTGCCTCATTGGGTGCCCAGCCGCTGCAGCCTGATGTGATCATGTAGTACTTGCCTTGGTGTTTAAACACAGCATGCGCTTCTCTGTGCTGTCCGACTAAAACCTTGGTCATAGAATTCGTAACATCTAGATAATCGTGACTAAGGGGACCAATATGGGTTTGTCTATTGTGGAGAGAAGAGTAAAACAGATATGCTATACCATCTCCATCTTTGAAGATTGTCATGTCCCTGCTATCGAATCCGTGCGGACTCTTGCTATAAAGATAAACAAATGGACCAGTTGGAGAAGTGCTGACAGCAATTCCAACTGAGGCTTTAGTGTAGTTAGCATCATCAATGTGCATCCACATCACATATTTACCTGTCTTCTCATTGTAAATCACTTTAGGCCTCTCTAGAACTTTGGACTTGTGTAGATCATGAGTCTCGTTCTTTTCTTCTGCTTTCAGCACAATGCCCTCATTCTTCCAAGTCCACAAATCCTTGGAAGAATAACATCCAACTCCAATGACATCCACCCTGGCCACGCCCTTCCCAGGAGCACGGTAGGTTGGACCATCCTTGTACTCACCATACCAGTAGTACCGCCCTGATCTCTCATCGTACAAAATCCCGCCTCCATGGGCTTGGATTGGATTCCCATCCGTGTCTAGCCAAATTCTTCCTGGATAATAGTAATTCCTGTCACTCCCTTCCCTGGGATTGATAGCTTTTCTCTTATCAGGAAAGAAGAAACCCCTAATCTGGGAGTCCTTGTCAAGAAACTCATCAGCCAGGCTTGTAGTTTGTATGCCTTGCCCTTTCGATAGTGGTGGGTACTTCAGTTTCTCCACACCTGCGAGTTCACCAAATTCGGAAAGATAGGCATTAGGCATTTGAATTTTTGCACCAGGCACAAGGGGTTGGGTTGTTATGGAGTATAACCGGACTGTGATCAGGCATCCCACCAAGCTAAACACCAAAACTGGGCACAAGCATCTGATTCTGGATGATAACCGAGTCATGATTCAAGTGGGATTTCTGGACAGGGGATGCCGCAGAATTCTGATGTTCGTGCGGCTCTTGTATTCAGAAAGTATTTAGGCAAATGCTTTGTGAATTTTCTCCACAAGGATCTCGCATGCAGCTCATTGGATGGAGGTCAGAGCAACTGCTTCGTTCTCTTGAGCTTGCTTTAGAATTAGATTGCTTGTAACCTACTGGAGGAGAACATGCTTCTTGAGTGATAAAAGGTAGTACTACTCCCTGATTTTGGGTAGTAACGAAGCAAGTATCATGGATCTCGAGACATGGGGTTGAGGAAAACTTGAAACGATGAAATTACCTAACTATTCAATGGGAACGCATTTCTTGAAATTCTTTTAGGTGCTCCTGGACCAACCACTCTAACCACCCACCCCCTCACTCAAAATCTTTAGAACTTGGACCTAGTATATTGTTATTTAACATTTTTTTAGTCCTTTTCTAGTTTTGCGGATCATAATCTTTCTCCTTGATGTAGTTCACAAACAAGGTTTGTTTAAATAGTGTATTTTTTGTCAAATTTTATTTACTCACATTATCAACACAATGTTCAATTACTTTTTTATCTCACACATATCATATCAAATAAGTGATACAATATTTTTTTTTTCCTCAAAATAATTTATTGTCCAAACACACTCACTATGTGCTGTTTGGATTCTGAGGTATAAGAATAAGTGATATTTGAGCGTTAAGCTATCGTTTGCCCTCGATGTATTCCTATCAAGACTGGTTTCAGTACCGAAAACTTCACGCTAACTTAAGATTAATAATCTGTGTAAGTACAATAGAAGCGTGTCTTAGACAACCTCTCTTGATCAAAGTTTATTAGGGCAGCCGTCCTTGTGATGACAAGACTCCAAGTTCATCGTAGGCCTTCTAATTGGCAACTAATTTGCCGAATTACCAAGTTTGCTTGAAGCCCGTAACTGCTAAGGGTATATCCGTGGCTCTAGTTTGTAATTGCTCATAATTAGTTGAGGGTCCCCTAGGCGCAAGGGTTCTGGAAAATTGGAGGCAGATCCCCGTGACAAAGATCAAAATTGCAGAAAGCATCCAACTGAGCTGCAAGTTAGCCAGTGCTCTTGCCCTGAAACTAGCTTCTTGGGTCTCACAGATGACCGCTCCTTGCATGATGCTGCTGCTGGCATCACTTAACTGCGCCGCACATCCTTGTGGAATGAACTTAGGAACCCACAACATGAATCCCATAATGATGAACCAGCATCCTTGTAACATGACTGAAACTGAAAGAACTAGTGCTGCAGGGAAACTAGAAGGACAAGAAGTTGCAACCAGTGCAGTGAACAGTGATACCAATACTATGAGCTGCAAAAGCCCATGGTAATGACCCTCAAGTCCAATGTGATCGGTTGAGTGATAGTGCAGCAAGAAAAGCTCTTGAGCAAAAACAGAGGCTGCTAGTATGCCGGAGACACCAGATAGGGTCTCAGACAAACGACTTAGCTCTGCAAGAAGAGTGAAACCAGAAAAAATGGCAAGGTGAAGGAACATAGTTGCATGCTCAAAATTCTCAAGTTTGAGAGTAAAGTGTAGAGAAGGAAAGTCTAAGATTTGCCTGAAAATTGCCAAGATAGAGAAAGACAAGACAAGTATGAGCTCCAGATTTTCAAATTTGCAAATCGGACTCCTAAATGGGTACCAAAACCTTGCTGTAAATTTAGAAGAGCCATTTGAATAGTAGGCTCTGACTGTGTTAAAGGCATGCCAGAGACCAAGGCTGGCAAGGACGAAGCCAGATAGTAGATGTTCCTCAAGTTTTCCCATTGAAGTTTCTGATATTGGAGAATTGGGTCTGCTGCAAGGCTTAAATACTTGGAAGCACTTCGCAGAATTCGTCTCAGAAATGCACAATAGGTTTTGTAATCAAACTTTTGGTGCATGGTGCATGTGTTTACACAAACAATCCCACTAAAATGATGACAAATCATCCACATGTGACCCTTCCAGTATTCTTCAGAGAAAAGTTGTTTCTACAGTTGAAATGGAAAGGTTGTACCATAATCTCATAGCTTTATGTATTAGGACTCATGTTTGAATGGTGATTTAATACAATAAAACACTAAGCATCAAAGCATAGAAACCATTGACAAGAGCTAGTGGATTATACCAAATTCAATTGTCCATTGACCATAAATGCATAACCATCTGTCAGGAAGCTGAAGCCAGTGAACTGATAACAAGGGATACAGACCTTTGACCCCACCACCAAGTAGTGGACTCTGATATGTTTCAGTTCTTAAAAGTAACAAATAAGACTTTACCACTTGTTCAAAGACAATAAATCTTTACCGGAGATAGTACCCTAAGCAAAAAGTAGTACTAAATCCTCATATTCACATCCACTTTAGCAAAGCCTTTGATCAATAAAGTATACATTACTATTTTGATGATAGAAGAAGTTAACATTTCTTCTCTTGAGAACCCCCTTCAAATGATTCTCGTCCTATTTTCAGTGCCCTGGAAGCATCATTTTTAAAAAGGGTTCGTAAAGAGTACCTAGCAGCAATGAGTTTTCCGCAAAGAACATCAATGCAGCAGGTAGTATGCTTCACAAGCACAGATAGGCACATTAGCAAGCACAATGACATTTTTCACTGCTTGCTTTGAAGTATTACTAAAAATAGAGAATCAGCTACTACATCCTCAACGGCACAGCCACTTAATCCTGTAGACAAATGTACTGTGACAAAATTCTGAAGATGCCAGTGCTTTTACTCTATCCATCCCCATGACAGTGTCTTTACTTTTCGTGCAGGACTATAATATATCGAATACCGGAAAAAAGCTATCAAGCAGTAAGCAACACAAGAATTCACACTCCAGCAAGAGCACATGCCTGAAACTTTCAACATATCTATCCAAGTATGGCTTTCCAAGTACTACACGTCTATGCGCAAGATACCTCATCCTGGATCCTTTTACCCATAAAGCTATCTGCATTCCCAATACCTTCTATCAAAGAAATATAAGTGCTGTCATCAGGAGTAATACCTTGACTTACCATTTCCTTAAGGAGTTGTTCAGCAAGATCTCCTTTGCCTTTTTTGCATAATCCTTGTATAAGAGCATTGTAAGTAAGAAGAGTGGGATTGAACCCTAAACTAAACATTTCATCCCGCACTCTGAAAGCATCTTTCACATCACCTCTCCCACTATACCCACTGATCAGTGTGTTATAGGTGATATGATCAGGTTCAATTCCCCGTCCTTTCATCCTAGCAAGAAGTCCATTCGCTTCTTCTACTTTGCCCTCTCTGCAATACGCTCGAATAAGTGTATTATAGGTCACTTCGTCAGGGGCGACCTTCTTCTTATCCATCTCCTCCAGAAGCAGAAAAGCACGCTCCATGTTTCCATTTGCACAGTGACCATCAATTAACACATTAAACATTATAAGATCTGGTAATACACCTCGTCCTAATATATTTGCATACAGGTCATCTGCCTCCTCCATTCTGTTCCTCTTGCCTAAGACATGAATCAGTGAAGTGTATGTAACTCGGGAAGGTTGAATCCCTTTACTAAGCATTTCATCATGGAGACTAAAGGCTTTTTTGACATTTCCAGCTCTGCAATGCCCATTGATCAGTATATTATATGTAATGGCATCCGGAAGCATCCCTTTTTCTTGCATCTCTTTTACCAAATTATCAGCATCCCCAATTGTACCTTCGAGAAGCAGAGAATGAATTAGCAGATTATAAGTAGATACAGTAGGCATTACTCCTTTCTTGATCATCTCATCTTTATAAGAGAAAGCCCTTTTCAAGTCCCCTTTATTACAATATCCATCAATCAAAGTGTTATAAGTCACAGCTGTGGGCACCAACCCAGCTTCCATCATCTTCACAAAATGTGCAGATGCCTCGTCCACCCTACGCTCCTTACACATGCCAGTGATCAGTGATCCGTATGTATATGTATCTGGCTCAAGCCCTTTTGATATCATCGACTCAAAAACTTTATTAGCCTCTTCTATATCCCCTTTCAAACAGCATCCATGAATTAAGGTATTATATGTTACCACGTTCGGCTTGAACCCAAAACTCTCCATTTGCCTAGTAAATTCTTTAGCCCTCCTCAACTTTCCTTCTTTGCATAACAAATTGACCATAATATTAAACGTGCGCAGACTAGAATTAATCCTCATTCGGAACATCTCAGCATACACAATCCAAGCCATTTGCGTCCTATCCAACTTAAGGAACAAACTCAAGATATCATTACAAGTCTCAATCTTAGGCAAAACATTCATCCCTTGCATCATTTTAAAGCACTCAAATGCCGCATCAGCCTTTTTCAACTCGCACAAAGCCCTGATCAATAAATCCAGCAAAATCGAACTCGGTATCTTTAATCTCTCTCTAACGCTCACCAATCCATAAAAAATGTCACTAGTGCTCGCTATCCGAGAACATATAACTGTCTTGATAAGCTCTGTGGCTTGTTTTGGAGATGGCCTTCGAGAGAGAATTGAAATAGCAAGACAATAGCATTCCAAGTTGAGGCACTGGGGGCTAAGATTTTTCATGAAATTGAGAATGAGGTCAGGGGACGAGCGGAAACTGAGAAGGGTGCATGAGATTAACTTAGGAGTCAAACATGAAGATACCTGTTTGATGCAATGCCACTGAGAAGATTTCGCGTAATCTTGAAGAATTTGAGAGGTGATAGATGATGGGGCTGCTGAAGCGGCGGGATGTGTGGCTTTTTCCAGATTGGAAAGAGAAACCGTTGAATTGTGCGGATCAGCTGCAGCTATGGTTGAGAGCTGAATGAGGTTCGGGTGCTTTAGTCTGAGGAGATACTGAGCTTGGTGTAGGCTTCTCATGGTCAGTGCAAAAGCAGAAGCAAGAACAACAATAGTTATATTTCCCAAAAATAAGGTATAATATGAGAAACCTCCCCTGTAATTTTCCCTAATCACACCTGGCGCCCCTAGAATTTTTAAAATCACACCTAACGCCTTTAGAATAACAACTTCTATAACATTGGCACCTTTGACCCTAGAGAGAGAGATAATTTCTTTCAGTTTTGCCCTTCTACAAGTTGGTTTTTGAGCTTTGGCAAATGAAAAACAAAAACAAATAAAAATTGTTTTCTAAATGAACAAATAAGAGTAATTTTTTTTCCCTTAAAACCTTTAGAACTAGAAAATATGTCTTTTTAAATTTTATAATTTTGTTTCCAACTCCATAACCAAGAGCTTGAAAAAAAAAAAGATTGAAAGGAAATAAGATTTTTATTTTAATATTGTTGGTTAATTAATTCTTTAAAAATTTTATTTTTCATAATTGAACACCATTATTCATAAGTAATTTTTCCTTTAAAACTTTTAGAAATAGAAAATATGCCTTTTAAATTTTATAATTTTTTTCCTGACCTTTAACAACAAGCTCAAAAAAAATATTTGGGAGAACCAAATGAATATTTAGTTTCCATTCCCCAAATTATTAAGAAATAAAAATCATTTTTCCTTTTTTAAGTCTCTATGCAGGGGTTATCATTTTAGCTGTGCCAATATTGTAGATTAAAAAGAAATAAGATATTTATTTTAACATACTGGTTAATCAATTTTTTAAAAATTTTATTTTTAATAGTTGAACACCATTGTAGGTATATTTAATATGCTTTTTTTTTTCATGATTTCAACTGCTCCCCAACCATCTCCTTTAGGACCTTTACCAAAAGAATGATTTTGACCTATTTCTTCCCAATTAATCAAGATAAAAGAGAAATTTGGAATAAAAAAGGTAGGCCAAATGTGCACAATTTTTATAGCATTTTTATTATTTTCTTTTTATATAATTTAGCGTCAGGGTACTAGGTGTGACTAAGAGGAAACTCAATGGAGGTTCCTGAAATTATCTCATAAAAAAGGGAGTCAGATGTGATTAGCAAAAACCTCAAGGGAGGTTTATGAGATTATCCCCAAAAATAATGTACCCCAAAAATAATGTACCAAGTTTTTTTTTTTTGGAGCCAAGTACTAGTAACTATTCTTTTTTAGACATTTTCCCCGAAATTTTGTGGAAATTCTGTCTCATGCGATCACATTTCACAAGTTAGGGCCTTAAAAGTACTCCTCCTCCTCTATTTATTTATTTTTTAACTTTTTGTGAAAATGGTTGTAGAATTATAGGACTTTTCTTAATCACTCATCTTTTTTAGCTTTTACTTGTCATTCATCTTTCAATTTTTAGGTGCACACGACATTTCCTTGAATTAGAGTTATTCAAAGACATAATAAAAGAATATAGAGGTGTGAAAATCTGACCACTAAATTATTTTTTCAATTGGGATATTAAATACGTTTAGAAGAACTATTTCAACAAACTTGCATACTTCTTTTGATTGGGTATTACATAAGATCCAAATTGAAAATGAAGGCACCAGAAAATGATTAACAACAATTGAACCCCTTAGTTTTGACTAAACTATAGGATCGGGGCTTAACTTATTCCTAAATACTACCTTTCCCAACCTTGCTTTGAATTTTTTGCAAGTTCAAAGATCAAGCTTCACTTTCGATTTTGATTATTATAAAGTGGTTCATCCGAGCTGAATGTGCTTTTATTAAATTAATAATCATTTCTTTCGATTATCTCATGCTAAAGTAAAAAAGAGAAAGAGAAAGGGGGAGAATCTGGGTTGATTTATTGAATTAATTTCTTTCCATTACCTCCTCATGAAGAAAAGGAAAGAAAATAAAAAATAGGACCCCGGGGAGAAATCCTGTAGTACTATTAATTCTCTGTCCGTCCCTTCCATTCTCGCCTACTGGAACTGGTCTCAGCTCATGTCGAACTACCTTGCAACAGCCAAACGGCAAACGGCGACGTTAGACAGCTGAAACAATCACTGAACCACCAGAGATGCGAATTTGTGGAACCTTCCTGCTGATACTCACGGGAGGAAATGATGCAAGGACTCCACCACCACCATCAACAGCTCGTCGCGCTTCTCTCGGCGGCGCTTCCCAAGGACAACGATCCTTCCACTTCTTCAGCCAAGCCGTCTTCTTCCGCTAACAACGCCGCCGCAACTTCGTCAATTTCGGAGGAAGAGGAGGCATCGCGCGTCGCCGCCATAACTTCACTTCACCGCGCCATTCTCTACCCTCCCAACTCCATTCTAGTCACTCACTCCGCCTCTTTCCTCGTCCAAGGCTTCTCTCAACTCCTCACCGACAGGTAACTGCTTTCATTCTTCCTCTATGTCACGTAATTTGGTTTTACCTTACTGCTAATGGTTGGGAATCAGCTCAAACATTATTGTTTCTAGATTTTACTCAGTATTGCTTGCCTGCTTTTTCACTACATCAGTATTTGTCATATAATTACATACATACATATATATATATATATATATATATATATTCGTGCGGTGTATATATGTGGATTATATGTACTTCTAACATATCTTGGAGTATTTAGTTGTAGGTAAGAAAAAGGGATAAAAACACAAATACTGATAGGAAAACAATCAAAAGGAAAAGGATCACATCGCTAAGGGTGAACTTTTTAATCTTTCTCTTGTGGTTTATGAGATACTTTTTCATAATACTCATTTTCAAATCTTAATGTAGTTTTCCAATTTTCACGGTAAAGGAGGGGTTAGGATCTCACAACTTATCTGCTTTTATTTACTTGTTTCTTTTGGCTTTCATGCTGGTATAAGATGGTTTTCTTAATAAAATACAAGCGAAAAAGTCAACAATTGACGAGCAGGCTTCGCATTTTTTGACTCCTTTGGATTAGATTCAAGTGTCAGCATTTTCTGTTGAATCACAGACGAGAATATACTTTATACACAAAATATGTTCCAAGATATTGTTTCTCAGCCAGAAAGTTTCTACCAAAATTAAAGGGCTTAAGTTATTTCCAAGCTAGTTAAGTCTAGCATGTAGTCATTGATATCCACTGTAGTTGCATTCATTATCAAATTAATTCTATTCAAGGAGTGATTTAAAACCATGAGAGGTATGCTTGAAATTAAATTCAGCAACAATTACAAGTTTCTTGTAAAGGATAGGTATATGAGGTTGTTAATCTGTTTTCATGTCAACAATGGTTGAAAATCTATGTGACTAATGATTTGAAACTTTCCATTAAAACTTAGCTGTGGATTTGGCATCAGAGTCTGTTCATGTGACTTGTCTTGTTATGTTTCAACAATTTATGCAATTCGAAAAAAAAAAAATGAACTTCACTCCATCTCAAACTATCAAATGTTTGTTCTTGGATGGCAAAAGAACAACAGTTGGTCATAGTTTGGGCTTCTAGGATGTGGCATCCTTGGGCCTTTCTATTTGATTGTATTGAAAGGCCCAATGAACTGGGATTTCCCTATTGGTCCTTTGTGTTGTTGATTCCTAGAGGTATTGCTTCTTCCCCTGTGCTGCCTTTAATACTAATGTAGTAGGATCGACCTCATTGGTAAGTGCTGCAAAATCTCGTGCATTGGAACCCATGGTTATGGACCTGAATCCATTGGTGTGGACCATTTTTTTTTCAAAGTGAAATCCCGAGAAATTGAACAAAAGGCTGCTGAATTAGCCTATTATAATTTTAACACATATAAACACAACCTTTTTGATATGTTGGGGACTAAAAAAAAATCTACTAATAAAATAAATACTAGAATAAGTAGGCTTTCTACATATGCATCATCTAACACAATGATTTCTATCAGCTGTAGCATTCATCTCTGGAGTTGAATATCTCATTCAAGAATTGTTTTTGATCCAATCTGAGTTTGCACATTTCGGGTTTCTAGTTGTTTGAGTATGTAAATAAATCACGAATATGATCCAAGTAATAAATGCCCAAGTTTCCTGGCCTCGCAGCTTCAATTAATTTTAGGGAAAGATAAAGCAACGAGCTTCTGTTCTGAATTTGGAATAATTTCCCGTTGTAACACATTGTGAACCATTTAATTAAAATGAAAATCAAAAGATCTTCATTTAGGACCTACATTCTAGTAGGTTCTGTTGATGGGCCAAGCGCATCACATACCTTGCACTTTAAGAGGATGTAATAGCATGTATTCATTGTAACAAAGGGTCTTTAAATTTTGAGTGGATATTGACCGGTTATTGGTCAGGATTATACACTTGATTTCTCTGATTTTTTTTTTTTTGCTTTCACTTTGTTGCTTAGATCATATTTGGTACGGCAGTCAGCGGCCACAGCATATGGGGCTTTGTGCTCTGTACTGTGTTCAGTCCCTTTAGCATCAAATGGAAGGCAGAATCATGTTATACTTGGTAGCTTGGTTGACCGGTTCATGGGTTGGGCATTGCCGCTGCTTATCAATATTGGGAATGCGACAGCGGAGCTGGCTTTGGAAGCTCTGCGAGAATTTCTCAGTGTTGGAGATGTTGGGGCAGTTGAGAGATATGCTTTGCCAGTTCTCAAAGCATGCCAGGAACTTCTTGAAGATGAGAGGACCTCCCTGGCTTTACTGCACAGACTTCTTGCTGTTTTAACTATAATTTCTTTAAAATTTTCTAGATGTTTCCAGCCTCACTTTATTGACATTGTCGATCTGCTTCTTGGGTGGGCAATGGTGCCTGACCTGGCAGAATCAGATCGGAATGTGATTATGGACAGTTTCTTGCAATTTCAGAAACACTGGGCGAATAACATGCAGTTCTCCTTGGGATTGCTATCAAAGTTTCTTGGAGACATGGATGTGTTACTTCAGGATGGAAATCCTGGTACTCCACAGCAATTTCAAAGATTACTTGCTTTACTATCTTGCTTTTCTACAGTTTTGAAGTCTGTAGCATCTGGTTTGCTGGAAATGAATATGCTGGGGCAGATTAGTGAACCTCTTTGCAAAATGGTTCCTCTTTTATTAGGATGTTTTTCACAGATTGGAAGGAAATATGGTTGGTCAAAATGGATTCAGGATTCCTGGAAGTGCTTGACTTTGTTAGCAGAAATTTTGGGCGTTAGATTTTCAACCATTTTACCCTATTGCAGTTGATATTTTGTTTCAGAGCTTGGAAATGCGGAATACAGTCCAACGCACAAGGACTGTAAATATTACTTCCTTTCAGGTTCATGGGGTTCTTAAAACTAATTTACAGTTGCTGTCGCTTCAAAAGCATGGGCTTCTCCCATCATCTGCAGAAAAGATGATAGGATTTGATGCCCCTATATCTCATTTGCGCTTGCATCCAAATCAGTTAGTAACTGGAAGTGCTGCTGCTACCTATATCTTCTTGCTGCAGCATGTTAATGAAGAAGTTGTTGAAAGGACAATCAATTCCTTGATTGAGGAGCTGGATTTGTTGAAGACTGTTGTGCTCAAAGAGACATGCCGTAAGGGGTGCATTGGTGATGGAATTACAGATCAAAAAGCTTATTCGCGGTCGGAATTGTTTGCTTTAATCCATTTTGATTTGAAAGTCTTGTTAACTTGTGTTTCTCCAGTTGGAAGTCACTATATGAATGTTACAGAAGTTGATTCTTTGTATCTCAATAGGTCAAAGAGATTATTATCCTTTTTGGTGGAGAAATTAGATCCTTTTAGCTCACCTATTCAAGCCTATGTAGAACTGCAACTAGCAGTATTGCAGACATTGCAAAGGCTGAGTGAAGTTGAGTTTCTGACTAAATGCTCTACAAGAGAACCTGCACCTTCAAAGCCAATGAAGGAGGATAATATTAAAAATCGACATCCAATACTAGTTTTGGAGTATTTGAGAAATTACTCCAAGCTCCTTGTTAAGGCTCTTCATGCTGCTTCTCCTTTAGCTGTTAAAATAGAGGCCTTAGAGTGGATAACTAAATTCTGTAAAAATGTAATCTATGCATATGCAAACGTGGAGGCAACACATTATCCTTGTGAAGTCTGGGGATATGTAGAGGTCATGCAGAATTTGCTGTTCTCTATTTTGGATTCTGCATCAGACAGAGAACCAAGAGTAAGATCTCTTGTCACAGTGGTTCTAGACATGCTTCTGCAAGCAAAACTTGTCCATCCTACCCACTTCTTGTACATTGCTGAGATTGTCCTTGAGAAACTTGGGGACCCAGAAAAAGACATAAAAAGTGCATTTGGTAGGTTGCTTTGCAATGTTCTGCCTATTACTATATATGTTTTTGGTCTGTACGATTGTAGAATGATAACTTCTTGTAGCAGTGTTATTTGCGGAGTTAAAAATAGGCCTAATTTGCACTGGAAGCAGGTTTTTGCCATAAAGCAACTACCTCACCAACTCCGCTCACAGCAACTTGTTTCCATATTGAGTTACATCTCTCAGAGATGGAAAGTGCCTCTTTCTTCTTGGATTCAGCGGTTAATCTGTTCCTGCAGGAACTCCAAAGACCATCCTTTGATACAGTCAGAGGAATTGGTAAATGCTGATGTAAATGGATTGTGGATGGACGTCAAAGTGGAGAAGGATATTCTTGAAAGAGTGTGCTCTGTCAATATTCTTGCAGGTGCTTGGTGGGCTATAAATGAAGCAGCTAGGTACTGTATTTCTACAAGACTCCGGACCAATCTTGGTGGCCCCACTCAAACTTTTGCTGCATTGGAACGAATGCTTCTGGACATTGCTCATTTGCTACAGCTTGATACTCACCAAACTGATGGAAATTTGACCATCACCAGCACATCTTATGCTCATTTGTTGCCAATGAGGCTGTTACTAGATTTTGTTGAGGCTCTGAAGAAAAATGTGTACAATGCATATGAAGGATCAACAGTTTTGCCTTGTCCATCTAGGCAAAGCTCTTTATTCTTCCGTGCAAATAAGAAAGTCTGCGAGGAGTGGTTTTCTCGCATATGCGAACCAATGATGAATGCTGGATTGGCACTCCAGTGTCATGATGCTACAATCCAATACTGTACACTGCGTTTACAGGAGCTTAAGAATTTTGTTGCTTCATCTTTCATGGACAATTCAAGGGTCCAGGTGAGTGAAGTTGTACAGACTATCAGGGATAGGTTTGATGGAGATATTTTGAGGGTTGTACGGCACATGGCATTAGCTCTTTGTAAGATTCATGAACCAGAGGCATTAATTGGTCTACAAAAGTGGGCAAGCATGGCATTCTTTCCATTGTTTGCCAAGGACAATCAAAGGTTAAGTGATAATGAGATCCTAGAACAATATTCATGGATAACTGGACTAGTATATCAGGCAAAGGGCCAACATGAGAAGGGTGCAGCACATTTTATACATCTGCTACAGGCTGATGATTCACTCAGTTCTATGGGTTCTGAAGGAGTGCAGTTTGCTATTGCTCGTATTATTGAGAGTTATACAGTGGTTTCTGATTGGAAAGCTTTGGAATCCTGGTTGTTGGAGCTGCAAGCACTGCGATCAAAGCATGCAGGAAAGAGCTACTCTGGTGCTCTAACTACTGCAGGAAATGAAATAAACTCCATCCAAGCATTAGCCCGTTTTGATGAGGGTGACATTCAAGCATCATGGGCATGCCTTGATTTGACGCCAAAAAGTAGCAATGAACTCACACTTGATCCCAAGCTAGCCTTGCAAAGGAGTGAGCAAATGCTTTTGCAGGCAATGCTTTTCCAGAGGGAGGGGAAAGTGGACAAGGTACCCCATGAGTTGCAGAAAGCCAAGTCAATAATGGAGGAAACACTATCTGTTCTGCCCCTCGATGGTCTCTTGGAGGCTGCACCGCATGTCAACCATTTATACTGCATACTGGCATTGGAGGAAAGGTACCAGATGCGGGGCAACCAAGACAATCATTTAGAGACATTATTACGATCGTATATTCAAGCAGTTCAATCCCCGATTAACCGTGTTCATCAAGATTGCAGTTTATGGCTAAAAGTTCTCCGAGTCTATCAAAATACTCAACCAACATCTCCTGTGACTCTCAAGCTATGTAATAACCTGTTGAACTTAGCTCGCAAGCAAAGAAATTTGGTGTTGGCAAATCGTCTAAGCAACTATCTTAAGGAGAATGTAGCAAATTGCCCTGACAAAGACTTTCGTGATTATATCATCTCCAGTTTGCAGTATGAGGACATCCTGTTGGTGCACAGTGAAGGCAAGCTTGAAGATGCATTGTCCAATATGTGGTCACTTGTGCGTCCTAGCATGCTTTCTTCTTCAATTGTTTCCTCTGATTCTTTTGACAATGTCTTGAAGGCAAAGGCGTGTTTAAAACTCTCAAATTGGTTGGAGCAAAATTATTCAGATCCAAGGTTGAAAGATGTTGTTCTGAAGTTTAGAGCAGATTTTATTAATACTGAAAATTTTGATCCTGGCAGAGGGCTTTCTAGCTTTGCAAATGATGCTCTGAGTACTGAACCTAATATTGACGCAGTTTCTGAGGAATTTGTGGGCGCTGCAAGGGAGCTATCTACTCGACTCTGCCTTAATATGGGGAAGTCATGGATTTCATATGCCTCTTGGTGTTATGCTCGAGCAAGATCATTTCTTTCTGCAGATAATGAGGCTCTTGTTCATTCTTCTTCCATGTCATCTGCTTTTCATTCTGAAATCCATCATCAAAGCTTAAGTTTAACCAAGCAAGAGCAGCTAAAAGTGAAAGACATTGTTTCGGAGCTTCTTCAGAAAATGTCTTTAGAAGTTCTAAATGAGAATGGGGAAAATTCTGTTGTCTCGGAATGTTGGCAAAAGGAGAATATCAAATCTTTGTCTGAGCAAATAACAGATATTCTTGAAGCTACAGCAGGAGCTCCTGGAGCTGAAGATCATTGTGGTGAAACCCTTTCTACTATGCTAAAATCTAAATTGCAGAAGTCCTTAGCCTGTGCAAAGATTGCCCTCAGTGATCCAGCAGTGACATCATTGATTGATGATATAAATGATCTTTGGCGGTCTTTAAGGGAAGAAAGGTATCCCTCTTTGGTCAGGCAGCTCAGGCTTTCATCAATTACCTTTCATATTCATCTTCCATGTACTCTGATTGTCAACTGTCTAGCCTCCATCACTCAAGTCATAAGTCCATGAGCTACACAATGAGGGCAACTTTATATGTCTTAAATATTCTTCTAAACTATGGCGTTGAGTTGAAAGATACTCTTGAACCTGCACTTTCGACTGTTCCTTTGTTACCATGGCAGGTGAGTTACTCTTTTAGGGTGTCATACCAATGCTGGTGGATGATTTTCTAATTATTATTTTTTTTTTTGAAGGAGATAACACCTCAATTATTTGCACGGTTAAGTAGTCATCCAGAACAAGTAGTTAGGAAACAGCTGGAAACTTTACTGGTCATGCTGGCAAAACTATCCCCTTGGTCTATTGTGTACCCTGCTCTAGTTGATACAAACACACAGGAGAAGGAAATTCCTGAGGAGCTTCAACAGATACTGGCTTGTTTGGTAAAGCACAATTTTCCTTCTCTGACAGGAGTTATCTTTCCTGCTCTTTCTTTCCTTTAATTGTTCAGATAACTATATTTGCACAGAAGTAATGGCGATGTTCATCTTGTATTGCTTTGTCATTACTCTATGCTAGAGTAGTCTGGTGAAGAAGTTTAAATTGGGTGTCACAGCTCTGGAATTGGAGCTTTATCTGCATAATGAATTTTTGGTTAAGGAAAATTGTAAAGACCAACTCTTCCTCTAAAACTCCAGTCAGCTGTGTCTTTTGGCATCTGATTTTACTGAAATTAGTGTCCATCCCCTGATTATTTTTAGTAGAGAGCTGAATATTCCCCTTGTCATTGCATCGATTTTGCTCAACAGTGAGTCTGGTTTTTTCTTTGATGCATATTATGCAAATATTTTTAGTTACTTATTAAACATGTGTTTTATCTGCTTGGATATATTCACGATATGAGAAAAAGAGAAGAAATAAAGAATTGAATTACAGAACTTGTGTTGAGTGCAATGCTGCTTATTCCTCAAAGTTTAGTTCAGAGTAGGGGCTGCGATTAAATGGGGTACATGTGGGAACTGTCTGTTCTACAGACACAGATCTGAGAAATTGGTTCTGGTTCTTGACCCAATCAGATATGTGGATTTTTGAGTCTTTCACTAGAGTGACGTCAAATAGTTCTAAACAATAATGATGATCTTCAAGGCAGAGGTTTAGAGTGATTTTTTATTGCTTGTATAATTGGACCAGTCACTTGGAAACCTACCTTGTTATTAGGTTCTTGCCCCTCCGTTATATATATATATATATATATACGTGTTGGATTACTCTTCTGAACTACTACCACAAAATTGATAGTCCTCTGTTGCAGAAACTGTAGAGCTGTTTGTTTACAATGATTTATTATTTACTTGACCTGCAAGATGAAAAAAAAATGTTATCTAAGTTCAAAAGTAGCAGTTTATTCTTATGTGTTGATCACATGCAGTATAAGCTCTATCCAAGGCTAGTTCAGGATGCCCAGCTGATCATTAAAGAACTTGAAAATGTTACTGTCCTCTGGGAGGAACTTTGGCTAAGCACACTTCAGGATCTTCATGCAGGTAATATTTACCAGACCAGCCTTTTTTTTCCCCCCCTCGGGTTTTCTACCTTTAGGTGAATCATCTGTGCTTGATAATCTGCTATCAACAGTGAGAAGAGGTTCGGTTTTATTCTAAACTTCTATGTGGGAGATGTGAACAAGTGTTTTGGTGTCAATATCCCATACTTGTGATACAGGCATCGTGTTTAAAACATATGACCAAAATCGTGAGTGTGCAATTGAAGATTGTCTTATTTGTTGTAAAGCCTTCTAGACTCCCTATACTCGATCTGCAGTTTTGTTATGCTCATGGCTGGTTAGCATACTTCTTTAATTGCTTATTTTCCATTGCCTCTTCATTTTGAGTCTGGTGCATATGTCACAGTTTGTGTCTGGCTGAAGTTCATTCCATATCAGAAGCTTGTGCTGTACCAGATAGCTATCTGACTTCTTGTTGATTGGCTGTGATTTGTCTAGTGGAATACGTTCTGTAAATCTAATTGATGTGCTTCCAGTTTTTTATCCTTTAAGGGCTATATTACTAGAACTAGAATTGGGTTGGGAATAGACCAGGTATTTGTAAACCCTCTACAATATCAACATATACAAAATTTTCTTTGCAACTTGCTGGCTGAAGGTACACAGTTTGTTTTTGCTGTCTCTTTCTCTCTCCCATCTTAGGCAAATACTTTTTATACATATGAATTTCCTCATAATTCTTCTACCTTCACCCTGCCATGCTAACCAAGGTAAATGCAAAATCTGCTAGATGTGATGAGGCGCATAAGTTTGCTGAAAGAGGAGGCTACACGAATTGCAGAGAATGTGACTCTAAGTCATGGGGAGAAGAACAAAATAAATTCTGCAAAATACTCAGCCATGATGGCTCCAGTTGTTGTAGTCTTGGAGCGTCGCTTAGCTTCTACTTCTAGGGAACCTGAAACACCTCATGAAATGTGGTTTCATGGAGAGTATGGAGATCAACTTAAATCGGCCATCTTAAATTTTAAGACTCCTCCTGCATCTGCAGCAACTCTTAGTGATGTGTGGCGACCATTTGAGAATATCGCTGCTTCCTTGTCTTCTTATCAAAGAAAATCATCAGTATCTCTTGGAGATGTTGCACCGCAACTGGCCCAGCTGTCCTCATCTGAAGCTCCTATGCCTGGACTAGAGAAACAAATAATAGCATCTGGTACTGAAAGGAACCTCAGCACTGGTGTTAATGGGATTGTCACAGTGGCCTCTTTCTCTATGCAAGTAAATATTTTATCAACCAAGACCAAACCTAAAAAACTAAGTATTTTGGGCTCTGATGGCCAGAAGTACACTTATCTCTTGAAAGGCCGAGAAGACCTACGTCTTGATGCTCGAATTATGCAGCTATTGCAAGTTGTAAATGGTTTTCTTCATTCACATTCTGCGACTCGGGGTCAATCTCTTGGGATTCGCTACTATTCTGTGACACCAATAAGTGGTCGAGCTGGCCTCATCCAGTGGGTGGATAATGTAATAAGCATTTATAGTGCCTTTAAATCATGGCAAAATCACGTCCAGCAAGGGCAACTTTCAACATTGGGTGCTGGTAATACCAATGATGCTGTACCTCCACCTGTCCCCCGACCAATTGACATGTTCTATGGCAAAATAATACCTGCACTTAAAGAGAAAGGAATACGACGGGTAATTTCACGAAGGGACTGGCCCCATGAAGTCAAGCGAAAAGTTCTTTTGGATCTGATGGAGGAAGCTCCTAAGCAACTTCTCCATCAGGAGCTTTGGTGTGCCAGTGAAGGCTTCAAAGCCTTTAGCTCAAAATTGAAGAGGTACCCAATTATATCTCCCATCATTTTGTGTCTTTATGACCCATATTTACTTTTTAAAACTTGAAAATTATAGTTTGAGTTTGAAGATTTTCTCTCACAATCGATTAGTGATGTTACTATATTCATGCACTAATGGCCTAGAAAGCTTTTTTTTTCCCTTTCTTTTTTTTAAAAGCTCAGAAAGCTTGTATTTGTTAGATGCCTTAGTTGTACACTAGTTTTTGGAAGCTGTTGGTTCTATGTCGCCATAGCTTCTATATAATAATGCAAGTTGTCATATCTTGTGTGTGTGGATAAATAAATTGAACAATATTCTTTGCAATATCCTCGGAGGAGACAGAGGACCTGCCATTTGGCCTTGAAGCCATAATCACCAGAGACCCCAAGATTTTTGTTATGTTAATATTGTTTTGATAAAGAATGGCATGTAGGAGTTATTAAATGTATTTTGTAGACGGTGTTAAGTTAACCAATTTCTGCATGCTTAAGTAAAAGATTGCAGGTGGTCTGGTGCTGATGATCGAAACCACTAAGTTGTGGTAGATTGAGCTTTGATTAACCAAATATGTCCACACCTATCAGTGACTGGAAATTCCAGTTGCTCTTTTTTATTTTCCTTCTTCTTATCTTTTTCTCTCTTGATAAAGGGGCATGGATTCTTTGGCTGAATTTCTTGGGCTTTTTCTTTATCTTCGGCCTTTTATTTTGTGTTGATTTTTGAACACTTTGTGTAAAGTGTAAACTGTATGCTTTTGATTCTGGAATGTGCTTATTCATTACTGTTGGCTTTTTAAAGTCCACTAGATCATCCATCCAAAAGGTTGGCTTGGTTCATGTCTGGTATATGGTTTGCCTGCCAGATACTTTAGAAGAAATGATAACAAGGGCACCCTGAAGTATTCAACAGGCATAGAAAGCAATGTGATTCATTGGCAACACTTCTATCTCAAATATTTCTGCTTATTGCAATGAATATTATGGTTGTATAAGACATATTTAGCTAAATAAGTACAAGATGGCATACAGCACATGAGATTTAACATCTTCTTAGGGTATTTGCTTCAGATAGTGCTTGCTTCCTTGTATTCTCACAAGTATAGATCGCTAAATTGATGAGGTGTTCATGCCACATCACCTCATCTAAGGTGTTTTGCTTTTGGTGAATGAGTCTGAAGTGTGAGAAATAGTGCTGACTGAGGACTTAAATTTTGTTGGAAAGATGCTTTCTGACTGTATCTGACTACCCAATGCTCCTCTCTAGTAAAAAGAGTTCTTTCTTTCATGAAGATGTTGTTCAATTGCTATTTATACATTTACCTTGGGAAATGGATTGATCTGCAGCAGTTGGTGGATAATTAGATAAATTTTTGTTTCATGTGAAATAATTGTGGACAATCAACTTTTGTTCATTTATTTAATTCCTTTCATTGTAGGTTCTCTGGCAGTGTAGCCACCATGAGCATTGTTGGCCACATTCTGGGACTGGGTGACCGGCATTTGGATAATATTCTTGTTGATTTTTCTACTGGAGAAATCTTGCACATTGACTACAATGTGTGTTTTGATAAAGGCCAACGACTAAAAATTCCTGAAATTGTACCATTTCGCTTGACTCAGACAATTGAAGCAGCTCTAGGTTTAACTGGGATTGAAGGAGCTTTTAGAGCAAGCTGTGAAGCAGTTCTTGGTGTCCTGAAGAAGAATAAGGATATCATCTTGATGTTGCTTGAAGTTTTTGTTTGGGATCCACTTGTAGAATGGACACGAGGAGATTTCCATGATGATGCAGCAATTGTTGGTGAGGAGAGAAAGGGCATGGAGCTTGCAGTCAGCCTGAGTTTGTTTGCATCACGTATGCAAGAAATTCGTGTTCCATTGCAGGTACTGATGTTTTTAGAGTTGTTATTATCAGCGTCATGCCTAACTGTGAATATTGCATAATTTTCTGTCCAGTAGAACTATGGCATCTCTAAATACACAATGGGAGTAATTTTGTTTCATTTCATGCTTTTTGAGGTGTTCAGTTGCCATCTCTTTTTACAAGAATTGATACACTCATTGTGGTTCACTGTGTATTTTTTACGTGTATGACTATTCTTTTGATTTTTGATTTTGGTTAGGAGCATCATGATCTTCTCCTGGCTATCTTACCTGCTATTGAATCTTCCCTCGAGGTATATGAATCTTCCTTCTCCCTCCTCCCTCCCTCTTTCTCTTTTTCATTTAAGTTTTCCTTGCTTGGTCTTGTTTACCCTTGAAACTTTGGTCAATGTATGTCCAGAGATTTGTAAGCATCTTAAATCAGTACGAGATTGTCTCTGCTTTATTTCATCGGGTTGACCAAGAGAGGTCCAATCTTGCTGTCCATGAAACATCAGCTAAGTCTATTGTTGCTGAAGCATCTTGCAACTCTGAAGCGATCCGTGCTACATTGGAAATACAGGCTCGGGAATTTGCCCAAGCGCAGGCTGCAGTGATGGAGAAAGCCGAGGAGGCAACAAGTTGGATTGAGGAGCGTGGACGGATACTTGATGCGTTGAGAAGCGGTTCAATACCAGAAATTGAAGTGACTAGGCTGACTGGTGCTGAAGAATCCTTATCTCTGACATCTGCAGTTCTTCAGGCTGGGGTACCATTAACCATTGTTCCTGAACCCACACAAGTTCAGTGCTATGAGATAGATAGGGAAGTTTCTCTATTAGTGGTTGAGCTGGATCATGGACTTTCCTCTGCAGTTACAACACTCCAAACATATGCACTGGCTCTGCAGCGGATCCTACCATTGAATTATCTGACTACCAGCCCAGTACATGGTTGGGCACAAATTCTGCAGCTTTCTATGAGTACACTTTCCTCTGATATTCTATCTGTTTCTAGGAGACAGGCTTCTGACCTTATATCGAAGTTACATGCGAATCGGTTTAATTCTGCTCAGAGTAGCTATGATGAACTTTGTTTTAAGGTGGGAGAATATGCAGTAGAAATAGAGAAAATGGAAAAAGAGCGCAAAGAACTTCTGGACTCCATTGGTCCAGAGACTGAATCAAAAGCTAAGGATCGTCTCTTGTCTACTTTCATGAACTATATGCAGTCTTCCGAGTCTGACTGGAAAGCAGATGCATCTGCTTTGGGAACAATAAATCTTGATGTTCCAGAGGATCCTAGATGTCAGGTAGATATTGAAGAGAAGAAGAAAATGTTCGGACTATCCTAAATTATGCTGCTATTACTTTGTATAATGATGTCAAGCAGGCAATAGTTAATAACTTGAATGGTTCCATTTGGGGAAATTCAGATGACAGACCAGAGTCTGATCTTGGAAATATTTTCAATTACTTGGAAGAGCAAATACAAAAATGCTTACTTGTAGCAGGGTTTCTTAATGATGTCAATCAACATATGGATGGGGATTCAAGAAGTAATGTAGATGGAAACTCTGTTAACTGCTTGTCTCAAGACAACTGGGCTTCAATGTTTCAGACCAGCGTGCTTTCCTGCAAGCGGTTTGTTAGCCAAATGATTGAAGTTGTTCTACCTGATGTAATAAGGTGTGTTGTTTCAGTCAACTCAGAAGTAATGGATGTGTTTGGATCACTCTCACAAATCAAGGGTTCCATTGATACATCTTTGGAGCAACTTGTAGAGGTTGAACTAGAGAGGGTTTCGCTGGTTGAACTTGAGCAGAATTACTTTGTCAAGGTTGGTCTCATCACTGAGCAGCAGTTGGCTCTTGAAGAAGCTGCCGTCAAGGGCAGAGATCATTTGTCTTGGGAAGAAGCTGAGGAGCTTGCCTCCCAAGAAGAAGCTTGCAGAGCACAGCTGGATAAGCTTCATCAAACATGGAACCAGAAGGACTTCCGTACTAATTCTCTTATAAAAAAAGAGGCAAGTATTTTAAGTGCTTTGATGAAATGTGAACATCTTTTGCAATCTCAAATCAGGACTGAGCAGCAGAGAGAGCCACATGTTTCAAGAAGCAAAACTCTTCTCACTGCATTAATGGAGCCCTTCTTTGAGTTGGAATCAGCTGATCAAGCTTTGGCTTCATTTGATAAATTAGCAGCATCTGGCTCAAGTAGAAATTCTCACCTTGAAGATTTGGTCAATTCAGGACCAATATCTGATCATGGATGGAAGTTTTCAGCTGTGCTAAGTAGTCGTGCCTTCTTTATTTGGAAGGTCTCTTTGTGGACTCTTTCCTTGATTCCTGCACACATGATGTAGCGTCATTTGTTGATCAAAATTTGGGATTTGATCAACTAGTAGATGCAGTCAGGCAGAAAATTGAAGCACGAATTCAAGAACATATTAAGCATTATTTAAGAGAGCGTGTTGCTCCTATCTTATTGGTAAGATTAGAGACAGAGTGCGAGTCCTTGAAGCATATGAATGAGACAGGAAGGGACCTCCAATTTGATCCGGTAAGAGATGTTGAGGCGGTAACAAGAGTGCAAGTCATGCTTGGAAAGTACTGCAATGCTCATGAAACTGTCAGAGCAGCAAAATCGGCTGCCTCCATCATGGAAAGGCAGGTTAATGAATTAAAAGAGGCTCTTCTAAAGGCCAGCCTTGAAATTGTTCAAATGGAATGGATGCATGATATTACCCTAAACCCTTTGCAGAGTAACAGGCTTATCTCTCATAAGTTTCTTTCAAGTCAGGATAACTTACTCCCAGTTATTTTAAACATTAGCAGGCCTAAGTTGGTGGAAAGTTTACAATCATCCATTGCAAGAATAGCTAGATCACTTGAGAGCTTGCAGGCTTGTGAGCAAACTTCTGTCACAGCTGAAGGGCAGCTTGAGAGAGCAATGGTCTGGGCTTGTGGTGGTCCAAGTTCTAGTGCAACTGGAAATAGTTTGACTAGGAATTCAGGGATACCTCCTGAATTCCATGATCATCTAGTGAGACGGAGACAGTTGTTATGGGAAGCTAGAGAAAAGGCGTCAGAGATAATGAAAATTTGCATTTTAATATTGGAGTTTGAAGCGTCGAGAGATGGGATATTTCGGAATTCAGAAGAGCTCTATCCTCTGAGGACTGTTTCTGATGGCAGGACCTGGCAGCAAGCTTACTTGAATGTTTTGACCAAACTGGACATTACTTATCATTCCTTTACACGTGAGGACAAACATTTACCTTATTCATTGGATGAATGATAAAATTGGTTTTTATAGTTGGTTTTATGTGCTCTTCTTTGCTGCTTGATGAATGTATGGTAAGCTTTCCTCTTTCAGGTACTGAACAAGAGTGGAAGTTTGCTCAGAGCAATATGGAAGCTGCTTCTAGTGGTTTATTTTCTGCAAGTAATGAACTTAGCGTAGCCTCTGTTAAAGTGAAATCAGCATCAGGTAATCTGGTTTTCAGATGTGAAGTGTTAGTCCATTATTCCTTTATTTGCCAGGAATTCATGAATTCTTTTCTCTGATACTCTTTTATAGTTCTAGGTTAATAGATTTTAATGGGTGAACTTCCTGTCATTGTAAAGAATTGCATTAAAAAATTTGTTTTTGCTTTTAAGGAAGATTGTATTGATTGAGGATTGTTCGGAGATTACATGGGAGAGAAATATTAGAAGAAAGGATGGGCATTGAGTGATTGGGGATCCCAAGATGGGAAAGAGTGTAAGCACTGGCTATCCAAGCAAAACCAAACTTAACACATTCCCTGGAGTCTGCTTGTTAAATTACCTCTTACTAATTTGCAGGATAATTTTTCCATATATGATCTGTAGTTCTAAATACCACACTTGATGCCTGAACACCATCTCTCAAGAGGTTAGCCAGTAAAATTGTCCCTGTTAGGTTTCTCATGTGGTCAAATAGAATACCAAGATTTCTTATGTGATCATATAGAATACCAAGAAACAGAAAAAGGCTGAGTCCTGTCCAGAACTTGAGTTCTAAGCCCCATTTTGTTTATGATGACCTTGGATCAGGAAATTATTGATGAACATGAAAGCAACAGTTTTTATTGGGACCTGCTTCACCTTGAAATGAAACCGAAAAGAGGGATGTGGAGAAGATGAATTACCAAATGATTATATACCTACTAAGCCATTTAAATTAAGTAAAAAGGATTTTCCTATAGTCGTTGGCAACAACTTTCAATAATTATTGATTCTAAACTAAGTTATTAATTGAATCATTTTGGAACTTACAAACTGCCATTAATGAGTGAAAATGCTGGTAGTTCCCAGTCTCCAAGATTTGCTTGATTGATCTACTGACTAAATCTTCAACAAGATTGTATTGGCCATATATGTCTTTGTTGTGAGCCCATTTTAAGTTAGTCATACGAGAGAAATTGAATTTAACTTCCAAAAATTTATGTGGAACTGTATGTCCCCAGCCCAGCTTAAGGACTGTGTAAGGTTTATTGGTAAATGAAAAGAACTAGTTTGTTTTTGCTAATTTACTTGTTACTCAAAAATGAGAAACAGAAATTTGGTGACAATATGGGTATGTATATGTTTAGTATGTCCCTTTACAGAATTATTTGGTTTATTTTGTTCCTTGTCGGCATTAGAGAAGTGTAACTATCCGTGATAGAAGAAACTTGTCCTTTTTAAGTTACTGTTTAACTGCTTCCATCGAGTTACAAGATGCTCAGGAAACAACCATTTTAGAGCAGAGCAGATGCATTCTTGTAGTTCAAAATAGCAAGAAATTTGAAAATTAAAAAATATAGAGTTAAAAGTTGATTATAGATAAAAATGAAGTCCGCTCAATATACAAAACTTTAGGGTCTGCCTTTTGTTGTGCAGGTGATTTGCAGAGTACTCTACTTGCAATGCGGGATTCTGCTTATGAAGCCAGTGTAGCACTCTCAGCTTTTGCCGGCATTACCAAAGGCCATACAACTTTGACTTCAGAATGTGGTTCTATGCTTGAGGAGGTATGTTGCATTCATTGCTTGGTATAATTTTGAGTCATTCATCACTTGGTTTCAATGCTTCAGATTGTGGTTTCATGCTTGAGCTAACTTGGAAGTTGACTTGTGATGCATGCTTTTTGCTTTAAAACTTACTCTGAACCTTTCCTGCTCTATGATTAACTCGCCCAGTTTATTATGTCTGTACTTGAACTCTTGCCCCATAGCTATAATGTTAGTTCAATTGATTGTGCTACTTTCTTTTGCTTTAAACCATGCAAATTTCCACTTTGGATAGCTCGTATATGTGCTTTTTGACTGTGGTGTCTGGATGAGAAATTTTTTAACTTGATGTCCTGAACTTGACCGTCAAGAAATACGCATTGATTAATGCCTCACCAATAAAATCATCTTCAATCCCATTATCTTCTTGAATTTTCTTATGCACCAATTTACCCTGTGGTGATGATAAGCCTTATCATCCCTTGTTTGTATAACTTTTACTCATAAAAGTAATTGTGCTTAAATTAAACTTTATTGTTATTTAAATTTACTCTTAAATGAATGTAGCAAGTAGCTTATTTTGTGGGAGGTACAAGGACTGGAAAGTTGTCCAAAGGTCATTGCCTATTTAAGGCCTTAAACATAAACTTTGCTCTGTACTTATTTTTGGCCAACTTCTCATTTTTCTATAGGTCCTGGCAATTACAGAAGGTCTACATGATGTTCATAACTTGGGAAAGGAAGCTGCTGCTTTACACTTCTCTCTTATGGAAGATCTTTCTAAGGTTTTCATGTTCCTTTGTTCAATTTATTCAGTTTCCTTGTTCAGTTTGAAGCCATTAATTGCAAGGTTCTTTGCAGTGAAATTTGTCTTCATTTCTAGATGAGTCACGTAGGAGTGAGTTTCTTTCTATACAGGTGAATGCTATTTTGCTGCCGCTTGAATCTCTGTTGTCTAAGGATGTTGCTGCTATGACTGATGCTATGGCCAAGGAGCAAGAAACGCAGATGGAAATATCCCCAATTCATGGTCAAGCTATATTCCAGTCTTATTATATAAGAACCACAGAAGCTTGTCAAGCATTTAAGCCCTTGGTACCACCTCTCACATCCTCTGTGAAGGGGCTATATTCCATGTTGACCAGGCTGGCACGTACTGCAAGTCTTCATGCAGGAAATCTTCACAAGGTAATCTAATATAAATATATGTGTGTGTGTATATATATATATATATATGCACATATTGCCCATAGAATTTTATCTCCAAAGAACTGCTCCTAGCAGACAAATTCACTAGCTTTCCTTTCTTTTCTTTTTTTTTTTTTTTTTTTTTTTTTCAGGCTCTTGAAGGATTGGGGGAAAGCCAAGAGGAAAGGCCACGGACAATAATTTGTCTAGACCAGGTTTAGCCGGTGATATCACTGCATATCATAATGATGAAAACGAGATTTTGTCCAAATCTGATCCTGAAAATTATCACGATCTTCTTCGTCTGAATGAGCTGTCATTGCAAGAGAAAAGCTGGATATCTCCTCCCGAAACTATCTCGAGTGGAAGCTTGGATTCTGGTGTTACAGTTACTGAAGTTAATCTTCCAGATAGCTCCAGTGGTTCAGATGTGACTGAACCACTTTTGTATGATACTAGTAACAGAGAGACGAGAGAGTTTTCAAACCAGTTTTGCTTAAATGAGGCTGCTCCTCATGAGAAATCATCTCCTATTCAATCAGGCTCAGTGAGCATTCAGGTATATACTAGTGATTTAAGGTCAAAAGTGCATTTCTTAAAAATTATATTCATGCTAACCTTCATAATACTATGATTTTCTGAATCAGGTAAGTTCCCAAAGGAGGTCGGTGCTTAGAAATGAAGCATCCTTGTCAAATGAAGACAAGGTGGAGGGAACTCATGACACTTCATTTATTTCTACAGAAGCTGGAACTCGAGCTACCAGGGGTAAGATAACTGCTGCTAAGAACTCTAATAGTTAAGGTTCTGGGTCTTTTGTGGTGGTAAGAGACCTACTATTAAATGTTTCTGTAATTTTGTGGAGGTAATTCCCTCACTTTGATGCAATCTGACATTGTTTGAATTGCTAGAGCACCTGCCATGCATTATCTGTGGTTCCTATTCAGAACTAAGCAGCTTTCTGATATTGCAAATGTATTTATTTATTTATTTATTTTTTTAAGTTGAGAAATTAGGGTGCAGAGTTTATGGAAACTTAAAATCATGATGCATGCCTTTTTGGCTGCTTGTGGTTTTCCCCTTGCTCTAATAATGTGATACGGGGATCTTCATCTTTTTTTTTTTTCAATTAGATAATGAAAATAGCATGCTTCTTATGTTGTTTGTAACTTTTGAGCTTGTAGGTAAAAATGCTTATGCAATGTCAATACTAAGGCGAGTAGAGATGAAACTTGATGGTCGGGATATTGCAAATAACAGGTGTGTGTTCGCCATGGCTTTTTTGCCAAGTATCTTATTATTGGATGTATTACTATTAAGAGTGTTTTTGCCCCCGTTCACAGAGATATTAGTATTGCTGAACAAGTTGATTTTCTGCTCAAGCAAGCAACAAGTGTGGACAATTTATGCAATATGTATGAAGGTTGGACGCCATGGATTTGAGCTTTTGAAGAGGATGATTTTTCTACAGACTTCTTCCTTCAGAATTTGGTAAGAGATGTTCCATGTGTATCCGGATTTGTTCCGCTCGTTGACTTCTCAATACAAAAACTCAAACTGTGATCCGCTGCCTTGGGGGCATCTACTGCCATGGCACGTCATAATTCTTCAAACAGTAATCTCTATTTTCAGTTGCAAAAGATGCAAGGCACCATGATATGCCTGAGAGATTCTGGGTGCAAGGTTTTTTGGCATGAGGTGCTAAAGAGATCTGCTCTCTCGCCCGTCCCTTCTGCGCTCTTCCTCAGTGTACCTTTCCTGGTTGTGCATGGATTGTTTGTTTTAAATGACAAAGATCTCCATTGAAGAGATGGTGGCAGGTTATTGCAGCAGGCACCGGCCCCAATTTAAGTTGATAAATGTCTTACGGCTCAGATGTGAGTACTTGAATCTGTTACACAAGCTTGGACTTCTTAATGCTGGTACACAAGCGTTGTAAAAGCAGCAGTCAGGATTTGCAGATTCACAATGCTGTGCTCCCTAGGGTGCTATCCTCAACAGCACTCATGTTTACAGCTGAATCCGATCAAAGAGCAACTTAATGCACTTTGGAAGTCACACTGAGTGGCAAATTGGACTGGAGTTTCTACTTCCATGCTTTAAGGATGCGTTGGTCCAGCTAAATGCTTTGTATCACTGTGACACATGCTGCATCAGCACATGAACCATCTGGTTGATGGCCAACAAAGTTGCGCATTCGATTCAAGTTGCGCCTTCCCTCCTGACTTACGATGTCACCTATTGAATTTTCTACTACTGTCGGCATTTTATATATATGTGAGGATTAGTTTTATACCTTTCTTTTGCCGTGTTTACTTTTATCCTGACATTTTATTCATTTTTCTCTACAAATATATGTTCCAAAAGCACTTTGGAATTGGGTGTTCTTGCGTATATATTGTTGTAGAAATTATTTATTCAGTTAAGCTAGACTTTTCCTGCTATTTTACAATACAACGAGAAAGTATGAACGCTGCTGACTCTGCTTCCTTTATTTTCAGTGCATCAAATTCTAACACGAGGAATTCACGTGCCTGAAAAAGTTACATTTAGTTCAATTCGTCATAGTCTTATTAGTATATGATTTTATCTTACCTTTATGAGAAGGTGAATACCGACTTTAAATCTTACAAGAGAAAAGGAAAAAAGCGAGGGTTTGAGAGTCGAATTAGAGATTTTACAATCACTCGACTAATGCCCTTACTAACTAAGTTGGGTTTTAATGTCCATTGAATTGGGTCTGAAGGACAAGTAGAATATCATTCTTGGTCTTAAGGATAAATTGGGTCTCAAGGACAAGTAGAGTATCATTCTTGGGTCTTAAGGATAAGTAAGATATTATTCTTGTGCCTGGCTAATAATTATATCTGACTTATTTATTTCACCCCCCCTAGCTTCCTAGTAGGGCTAGTCACAGAAGTGTCTTCACGGGTTGTCATTGATACAAGACGTAGTAGGAGTTAGCCAATAAAATGGAGATTGAAGGTTGTGGGTTCTTGTTAAAATAGGCAAATCATTCTTTGCAGCCTGTATGTAAATTAACTGTAGTGTGATTAAATTTCTAGTCTTAATAATTTAAACCTGGTGTTTGAAGTTGATGTTTTTGGAACAATAACAGGTGTCCAAGTTAGATTGTATGGTGTAGTTAATGATAGGAATTTGTTCAATTTGAAAATGAGTGGATGAGATTGAATTGGGAACACAATGTTTAAGAAGTCCAAAATTTTATTATATTTTTACACGTTGTTATCTTAGTATCTAAACATTTATTGTACTAGCGTGGACATCTATTGTGTTGCTGTCTACACTGCAACGTACAATTGGGATTGGTGATTATAGAATCCCTTGATCCCCTTCAAAAATTACTTGAATGCCAGATCAATGATTGAATTATACAGAGTGCGGCAACAGAATGGGGAACATTATTACATTTTGTCAGCTAAGGTTTGTTTTGATTTTTCACTTTTTATGGACATATGCAGTAATAGCATGCAAGATGTGCTTATTAACAGGGCGAAGCACACTTTATTTGTGTGCATATTTTAAGAAAAAAAATAATTAATAGAAAAGATATAAAATAACAAATTAGTTGGAGCAAAGAAAGTAACTGGACTGGTTTGTTGATTGAAATTTGTAGGAAAAAATTGGGATAAAAATTTTTTATAGTAGTAGTGGTGGGGATAGTAGCAGTGAATAAGTGGAATTGTAGTAGTTATGAATCGGAATAGTGGATGAGTGTAATGGAGAGTGTAGAGCATGAGATGACTGTGTAATACTCCATCATACAAGTGTAAAAATGGGACTAGAATACGATAATAAAACAAAAAAATTTTATCACTAAACCCGTTGTTGATGCTTCATAGCTTTGTATGTAGAGAGAGACACGTAAAGAGATGATACAAGAAGATGGGTGTTGTAAACCTTCGTTTATTTTGGGGGTTCGAAATGGAGGCCTACGGATTTTAATTTTGAACATGTACCCAAAAAAGGAAGACAAAACGAAGAAATGGCAAAAAACTTAAAAGTAGGAAAAGGTCCATTGGACCAGACTTCAACATCATCTTAATCAAATATAGAAGGGATAATTTTAGAAACCTCCCTTGAGATTTCTCATAATATCACTGAGCTCCCCTGAGGTTTTTAAAATCTCACTTACCTCCCTTGAATTGATATTTCTTGTAAGATTGTAATCCCTGTGAAAGAAATGCAATAAAGACAAAACTTTTGTTCCAATATTAACCTTGTATTATCCTACTTTTGAAGTTTACAGCAACAATAAAAAATAAATAAAGACTAAATTTTTATAAGGTGTAAATTTCTTGACTTAAACTATTTATTTTAGTTGTATTGAAAAAAGCAAAAGTTACACCTTGAAAAAATTACTCCATAAAAAATTTATACGTATAAAGAGATTATTTTAGTTATCAATACAACTTAAACTACCTCATGTATTAAAATATATTTTCCAAAAAAAAAATTGAATTTCTTAATTATAATAGTTCATGTAATTTTTTAAGATGTTTGTTAGTTACTAAAATCCTCCTAAATGGTTGATTTTGATTAGATATAATTTATCCGTGTCCTTTGTTATCTTAACATAACCTTGATATAAATAAATATAGACTATTATTAGATAGCAATTTTTTTTAATATACATTTTTTGGGTTTGAAAATTTTATTTTTGGTTTGATTTTTTAGTTAAATAATTATCAAGATTAAGGGTAATGTTGTCAATTTGTGACTTTTGATATGAATATTTAATTTTGTCAAATTGACAAGGGAGGTAAGTGAGATTTTAAAAACCTCAAGGGAGCTAAGTGATATTATGAGAAACCTCAAGGGAGGTTTCTGAAATTATCCCAATATAGAATCGCCAGAAATAGAATACCGGATGCAGCTCAGCTGCGGTTTTGGTCAAAACCATGAGACTGATACTACCTGCGGTAAAGGGAGCAACCAACTAATCGACTATGATGCTGTGGACTAATTTTAGGTTCTTTTCTTTTTTTCCCTCCTCTTTGGTGTCTAACAGACCTCAAATTCAATCAACTAAAGCACACAGATACAAACGCCAAATCTGGCTAGCAACTGTGTGCGCCATCCTTGGCAAACCTATCTATTTCATTCTCCTTTCATGGTTCCCAATGTATGCATACTCACTTGTGTCTTCTATATAAACCTGAGGGGGGGCCATGATAGCTTCATTCCAGAATCTCAAAAGCACACACGCAAAAAAACACAGCTACAAGAATAGAAGATATTTTTCTCTTCACTTTTGGCTATCCGGGTTCAGTACACTTGACTGTGATATATTAGAAGAAGATCTTTGTGTTGATTTTGTCCAGAGGAAAAGATATTTTCTTTTTCTTCCTCACGATGTCGGGGCTGGTAGATATTTGGACGAGTGAAGTCGATAAATTGCGTGAAAAGGGTCAAAACCTCACCCTTCTCTCAAATGGGAATGCAGGTGCAGCATCAACATTGACCCCACCAACCAGTCTTGATCAGGCTAGGCAGGAAGCCGGCCACTGGAGCAGCTCCCCCAGGTGGTCCATGTTCACGAACTTGGCTGCAAATTGGCAACTCAAGAAATTGCATGCTCTGCATTGCTCTGAGGCTTCAGTTTCTATGCTCGTGGATTGCTTTAGTCCTTGAGAACTTGTTACAGGATCAAGAAACTGCCTTTGTTTTTTTTCTTTTCTTTTCTCCCTGCCCCTTAATCTGATGTGATTTGGAAATCTATATCATCTGAGTGCCAAGTTTAGGCAGCATGTTGTAAGTCGTTTGGTTGGGAGATGTGTTAAAAAAAAAAAACATACCTTTCTTTGTAAACTATGGTTACCTTGTGTCAATGAAGGACTTATCTTCAATTACTGGTTTCCAATCGGTTATTTTGTTCAATCTGGACGACAGCCCGTTAACTAATTGATGAAGATCAATTTCCACCAAATTCGTTGCTATTAAGAAAGAGTTTCTCTGTCTGGGGGCAAGGAATGTTCTTGAATCACAAGTTGAGTGCGTGCGTGACTACGGAAATTTAGTTTACTCCTCCAAAAGAATTAATTGACAAGTTTGGGTGTTAAATCTAAGTTTGTTTCTTAAAAAGCAATTAACAGAATAAAAATTGAAGCTTTCCGCTAACAGGAAGTACCAATGAATTGGTAGCTTCATCATTTGTGTTTGTTCTAAATTTCCAACATAAAACATAGGAAAGGCAAAATGCAACGACACATATATGCTTGTATAGAAAAAGAAAACATGCAAAACTGTGGGGTTGTCGATGCAAAAAGTGGAGGTGCGGGGAATCGAACCCGTGCCTCTCGCATGCGAAGCGAGCGCTCTACCATATGAGCTACACCCCCGGATGCTCAATGGAAATTTTTTTAATATATTATTTTGTAAAAATAATAAATAATAAATAATAAAATGGCCTCGCACCAGTCAGTTTGTTTGTTTGTTTGTTTGGGACACTCAGCCTTTGACGACCTTTGACCGAAACTTTTTGTCCAAATTCCAGCCGTGATGGTGATGGGGATATTTCAATGCTCAGAGGATAAACTATTACTTCCATGAATTTAGATTTGATTCTTCGCAAAGTTGATTCCAAGTGACTCTTCACAATATTAATGCTACTATTGTACATTTTCACGTAGAAGCTTTCTGAAGACAGCAATCAAAAATAGTTTAATTATCAAAACACTTTCTTAAAATCAATAATAGTTGTTGAACGGTAGATAAGACAAGTGCTGCATTCAATTATCACAAAACAAATCAATCAAGAATTATTAGTTTAATTATCCAAAACACTTTCTTAAAATAGCAATAATAGTTGTTGAACGGTATGAATTTTAATGTATCCAAGTGCTGCATTCAATTATCACGAAACAAATCAAATTGAAAGTCAAGCACTAGTTGGAGCGGAGCTCCTAAAATCTTTTTTGTTACTGAGGTTCAAGATTTGAATCGTGTACCTGACTAGAATCAAGAATGAACAACTCAAACTGAAGCTAAGTTCCATTAATTAATATAGTAATTACTGAAGATAGAGATTGAAATAGGAAAACAGAAGGTGTGTTACCACAGTAAAGGAAAACTAGAGAAAAAAAAGAGAGAGCTGCAGAAGCTAATCTCACATTTTCAGCTGAAAAGATTACTCTCAGAATGTGCCTAAAGGAATTAATCAGCACTCAAAGTCATCTCTTTTTTTTTCCTAGTTAATCATAATTTTTTAAAAATAAAAAAAGGGGGTGGGATTTAAGAAGTGGGGAGGAAAATTCAGATCTCTAATTTTTGAGATCTTAATTATATTTATTTCTACTTAAGACAAAATATTAAGAAATTAAATCCAACACCATGAGGTTAATATGCCTAGTTGTGAAAAACATTTTGTTTACTTATTCTTTTTTTATTTTCCAAACAAATATATGTCTTAAGCCTATTTTCCAAATGGATTATTTTGGCCTAGGTTTACTAAAGAATTGAAATTAGTAGCAAAGGGAACATGAATGGATAAGCATTGAATCTAGTGAATGAAAACAAAAGGAATGGATAGGCACTGAATTATTGAACTCGCACACAGAAACAAGTTGGGCAAAAGTTGACTTGACCAATCAATTTGTACATCTTTTTCTTTTTCCTTTTTTTTTTTTGTGGAAGTAGAGGAGGGTGGAATTTAAGAAGTGAAGACATTGCGGCTAAGCATGATTTTTAGCATTTAATCCATCATAATTAGTTTTTAGAAAATATCCAACTACTCCTGTTGAATGTTGATTTACCTTATAGGTATCAAAATGGGTGACATGGATAGATTTGGGTAAGTCATAATTGGGTAAGGGATATAATTGAATTCAACCCATTTATACCCATTTAATAAATGGGTATGGGTATATTCAGCTACTTATTTATGACTCGTTTGAAATACTAATTAATTTTTAAAAAACTTTTTACATGGTGTTTGATAAGAAATAATGTCATTTTATTGTTATTACATTTGTAAGAAGTTCAAATTTATCCCCTTAACACACACTAAATTTTGAATAAAATGTATATTTATTTTTAAATAAGTTAAATGAATAAGTCGAATCAACCCACCACCTATCAATTAAATGGGTATAATTTGGTATCTATTTATACCTATTTAAAATTAATGGACGATTTTGAGTAAGTTATTAACAAAAGCAATCTCCATAAATACCTAAGCATTTGTTTCGACACTGTACACGTAAATCAATTCACTGCTGCGCAATAGGAAATTAAAAGTATAGATAGAAGCGGCTACGGAATGAAAAATCATTCACTCGTTTTGGTCATTGTCATCCATCGGAAGGTCCCGAGGCAAAAACGTAACAATTAAAATTATCAAAAACTGAAATGCCATTTGTGGAAAAATACATGACGATGATATAATAATGTTTACCACCAGGATGCAGACAGAGAGATGGGGAGACAGGAGTGGTTTTTAGAGATATTGTAATCCCACGACCAAATTAACCATGTGCTTCTGGGGTCCGTCGGCTACTACATCCTGATTTTCCCTGCGCCACTGGATTCTCTTTGAAACCGATGCCCCACAAGACCCCACTGCCTTGCTCTCTCTCTCTCTCTCTCGACCTGAATTCTGCATAAATATGGCACAGTTCTGCTGCACGCTTCTGCTCATTCATTGTAGTTTGATTGTTGGAACTCCGAGAATAGATTTATTACCATTACACATTATACTCAAAGCTTAATTGAGTTGAGAGAGTGCGAGAAGGGAGGATAATCAGAGCGAGCACCATTAAGATGGCGGCAGTGTTTGTCGATGCGTGCATCGGGGAGCTGGCTAAGCTGAAGCAGAAGGTTCGGGCGAGGAAGATAGACACACAAGTTGGGGATGAACAGGTGGAAGCTACCCAAAAACAATCGCCTTCTTCTTCTTCTTTGAAGTCATCAAGCAAGGCAAAGGATGACGGTACTTTGTCTGAAACCACCATCTGTTTGCTTATGGATCGATTTGCACCCTGGTGATCATCAAAGTTAAGCAGGGCATGGAGGTGGAGAACGCTGAGAGATGTTGAAGTAGTACCTCCAGCTTCTTTCTTTTATGACATTATCATATCACCTATGTATATGTATATACAGAGAATTCATTTTGTACCAAGAGCTCTTTCTTTTTACTCTCTTCCTTTTGATGAATTGAGATGACCTTTGTAATTCCAAGTACTTTGATAATTGCCACTCGAGTTTAGAGCTTGAGCTGGAAAGTATTCATTAGTAGATTTGTTTAGGTACCCCGACTCTTAATAAAACGGTGCATGTGCCATTGTGCCTTCGCAGGTCCGGGCAGAATTAATAATATGTTCCATGTTCAATCTTTTTGGAGGAGACGATCTTTTAATTTGAGTTCTTCGATGATTGCTGACTTAGTCAGTTTAGCTTAATGGGCTGGATATATTAGCAGACTTGGTTGAATATGTAATTCGCTGATTTCATGATTGGCTCCAAGTCAAAAAATAAAGAAAACAAGAACAATCTTTCAAGGGATCTCCATTGAGATGAACACTGAGGGGGAAAAAAATAAAATTGGGTTATGACCATACATGTAAGACGCATAATTGGAGCCCGTTGCGAGCAGGAAAAGAAGGAAAAAGCATATGAATAATTTATCGAACTTCTTTTTAGAGTTCAAATCTGCAGGTAACAGATGAAGCATTTATGATTTGCTGCTTCAACATCCCATCAATTTCTGGTTCTACTACCTTTTGCTTATCATATCTGGGGACTATGTACATGACCATAAACTGAGGGAGACCTTTACTTGCAAAAGTTCTCTACGGACAGACTATGAAGATGTGCTAGCCTCCATGCTCTCAGAAGACCATTCATTGACAGAGACAGTGGGTTTCTCTTGTTCCCACTTCAGGATCTCCCTCGCGTATTTCAAAGCTTCATCCACACTATCAGACTCCAGTCCAGTAACCGGTGAAATATAAAGCTTCCGCTCCGTCAGGGAACCAAACCACCTTTTGAACTTGACACCAATGTATTGAAATGCACGTTGAGCCAAAGACGGATTATTGTTACCGTGCCTGTTGTGAGAATGCGAACTCATCACTGGATTGAAATCTTGAAACCACTCACATTGAGAGAGAGGAACTCGTTCTAGTTTTTCCTCCAGCAAGTCAAACTTGTTTAGTATCAGAAGGAAATCTTTCTGGGCAAAAGTTGGATGAGTAACTATGTTCTCTATTAACTTCTTACTAGCAAGCATTTTGTTTACGCAAGCTCCATCACTGTTTACATAGTACTCATCATAATCTGTCAAGGAGACGCAAAACAGAACAAGATCAACATCTTCAAACATTTCCAACCACTTGCAGTTTACTCCAAGGCTGCTTGCGTGGACTCTGATGAGTTGATACCTGTAGCAACAATTTTATCAGTTATGTGCATGCTGGAGAACCAGAGCAGGAGAGACCGAGTAGGGAGAGTTTACAATTCCCCGTACAGATTATAACTTAAAAGTCAGCATCCAACTTTGTAGTTGAGCATTTTTCTACCCTATGTATTCTTGAGAAGGAAATTGTGCATGCAATGTTAATCATGGGTGTTCCATTGTGGACGTCAAGAAATTTAGTAAAATCTAGTGTGTAGTTAATTTATGGACTCAAAAATACTGGCTTAGATCTCATAATTCCATTCTCAAAAGCCACAATAAGATATACAAATGAAAGTTACAGAGTTCAATTCAAATTTAGACACCTCTTTATGTGATTAGACCCCCGTACTACTGCATGCTCTGTGATAGTGTGCATGCATGGTGCACACAGAGAGAAAGAGAGATCACCTCATGACAGGTTCACTTCGATCAGTGGGCTCCATGTATCCATCCTGGGAAGACATAGGGAATGAAAACTCCATAGATGCAACTCCATTAGAAGAAGTAAAGCCCTCAGCATACAAAATGTCCATATCAGAAGGTTCATAGTCAACTCTTGAAATCTCAACAGCCTACAGAAACCACAGTATATTAGCATGTACAATATGATACAAGGACAGTATCATGTATAGCAGCAAGAAGATTGATTAAATACAATACCATGTAAACACATAACAAGGAAATAACTTGTAATCTCAGCTTACCCGATCTAAGAAATAATTAGCAACTCTAGGGAGCATGGGTAGCTCATTTCTCCGGCTGTAAGTAGCTTGAAAGCCACTATCCTTTACAAGATCCTCAACTAATGTTGCATATTCACGGGTAGCAGCTGGAAAGATGGCCTCCAAGTTGCCTGACATCATGACTTGTTGAAGCCAATCTGAAAATGCTTTCAGCCTTGGACTGATAGAATAAGCATTTTTTTCCTCAATCTGCTCAGCATATGCTGTTGCAAACATTTAACTTTTAGAATCCAGTGGATGACAGATCCACCTATATGCAAGCATTTCGAGGTAAAAATAGTCTTCAGAAGTTTGGATATCACAGATTTTAATGACACAGAAACTCCTTTTACCTTACACCCATAGAGGTTTTAATATGTGAATCATAAAAAGTTAATAACACATAGACCAACTTATAACTAGTATCTAAGCACAATATTTAAATAGTAAATATTAAGTACATTTGTTCCAGTGACACCATAAGCAAGACACATCAGAAAAAAGCTAGAAAAGTTTTATCACCAAAATCATTTCTTTCATTAGTTTTCTCATTATTTTTTTAATCATTATTGGTGTTACAATCCTGATCCTTGCTCATAAGCATTGCAAAATCACAGTGTTTGTGAGAAGCTATTCTCACATCCTTCTCTGTGTTTAGTTGAAAGCTTGTTGACCATTTTTGCATATTAGATTAAAAATCAGTAAGGACCAGATTTCTGTGAGCAAACACAGAAAACCAACAAGGATGGAACAAAAGGTAGAAACAACCACTGAGATTCATCCTTTCCAAATTTCTCACAGTTCAGAGCAAATGACAGATCTGCATTTAGTAGCATCATGTTTTGACTTTTTTTTTAAATAGTGAATAATCTAACACACCAAGCAGCCTGCATGCAGTAAATAAGAGCATGAGCAAGTTGCAATCTGATGCCATCTAACAATACTGGAACTTTGTAATCTAATGACAGTCGTAATCTACATATAGCCACTAAAAGGTTGAATGATGTACACTTCAATTCCAGGCAAGCTTTCACAGGTTAAGCAGATCTGAAAGGCTTTCAGACCTCCTTTGGAGCTACCAAAGTTGAAAATGAGATGTAACCAAATCATTGGATGAAAACTTTCACATGAAAGGTTTTAGGACACTATCAAAGGCAAAGACATTATTAAGAGACAAATAGATTAAAATTGAAAAATCAGTTCTTCTTTACCTGATGGACCAGGTTGGCTCAGATGTTGTCTCCTCAATTCAAGCAAACAAACTTCTTCAAACCATTCACGACCCTCAAGCAGAATTCCGATGTAACGATATAAATTGGTCTGAATCATGAATTTAATATTTTGACGCTCATCTCTAGAGAAAGGAACACTATACAATATCTTGGCCTGAAAGAAACATACAAAGTTAGGAAGTTTACCCCTTCCATCCATTCTGAGTCATAAACAGTGCTCATTCATGTCAAGATACATCATCATTTAATTAAGAATGATAAAATCAGAAATTAATGCAAATTTTCTTGGGACATTTACTCTTCTAAAGAAAATAATGGTAAGTATGAGTTCATAAAAGCATAAAAACATTGCCTTTCACTACTCATTGTAGACTGTGTGCAAAACAACATTAATAATATTGCTGGCACTGGTATCCTCATCTAAATATAGAGCTCATCACCCCTGATGAGCTTGTAGAAACACCTCCCAAACAGGGTGGACATAGTCTGTACGTATTAGAAACACGCTAAGCATATAAAAGAGGTCATACACCTTTTGTGTGGTTCCCATATTTAGTCATTGATTGCAAAGTAAATCTTGTTATCCTTGGCCAACAAATGTCCAAAAGAATTGCGAATTCTTGATAATATGAAGCAGAAGACCAATTTAATCATAACATACTACTTTTATGATTTTATCATGCATCAAACAAAAGAAGAAAAGAACTTATCCAAGTATGAAATACCTGCTTAAATATTGTACTCGTTCCCGATTGGTCACAACCAACTAAAAGAAGTTTATTGACTACTTTCTGATCCAGGTCACCCCAGCAAAATTTATCAGCATCCTTTTCAACTTCATCACATGACTCAGGTGGAATCGGCAAAGACAATGCAGCACAAATGAACCTGATTCGAGACTGAAATTACATTTTCTTAGCTATTAAATGTCCATGAAATAAATAGTACAACGCAGGAAAGGAACAAGAAGAACGCAAAACCTATAATGAAATTCTCGATTACCTTGTCCCATAATTTCCCCATGACATTCTTCTGACCCTCTTCCTGGTAGGTCCCATCTGGACTCAACCAAAAGTGCGGGCGTCCTTCACAACGAATCCGAACCAGCTGCAAAGATTTAACGAAATGCTGATAACTGCACATTCAAAATAGATTCAGGATATGTATCTAGGCAGAGAACATATACCTCCAACATCCAGAGCTCTTTTTTGGTAATCTCCCGACCATTTATCAGTACATCTGTGTTTCCGTTGCTAGCATTTCGCTCAACTTGACTACCAACATCCAGTCTAGGGCTGATAATCTGACAAGGTTGCTGGCCTTCCTATTTTTTTTCAGTTGATATTATTCATCAGAAGAAGAAATTTACATTTCGTCTAAACAATGATGTGAGAAAGAACATGATCCTCACCTTTCCCCAGAAGCCAGACTGCTTGTCATACCAATACCTCCCAGGTTTTAGCGTCTTTGGTGGGTACCTACAATTCTGCAACGTACTTAACTCTTGCAGAGAAAGAGGCCTGCCATTAACAGATACAAGATTAGGCGGTAGCTGATTTGCTTCACATGAATTCTCATTTCTCATGATCTGTTTAAGTTCCCCGCCGGTGAGTAGTTTCTTAAGCATTCTCGAAGCTTTTCCCAAAGATCCTCGTTTGATTCATCAATCATATGACCAATACAGGTAATACATTTTCTCCCTTCTGGCATGGACCCCATTGCTCTCAGCAGACAACTCCTACAATACTTGGCACCGCAAACAAGGCATGCTTCCTTCTCAGTGAACCGATTCCCTTTGAAACAGCGATAGCACAAACCTCTCTTCACATCACTTCTGGCTACCGGCCTTTCTACTGCGTTTTCGGGTTCATCAAGGCTACCATACTCAGAAGTTATTTCACTGGTTTGAGGATCACGGAATGTCACAACTGGGGTTCTACCGCCGCGGTGGGAAGCCTCATCAAGACAATCTTCCACCTCTTCACAAGTAGCAATCTCACAAGAGGAAGCGGATGAGCCCAAGCTACGATCCTCCAATTCTGGATTGGCATGCTGAGCATGGCTAATATTTTCATCATTTAAGTCCTCAATATCTGAGCTCTCTGATATCTCATTGGAGCCATTATGGCTGTCCGAGAAACCTAAGGTATCAGAACTTCCAGTTCTATCTGATACCCTAGGTGTTGCACATGCATCACCATTTACCAAACCATCTACTGCTGCACCCTCTTGATCATTAGCATCTACTGCTGAATCTCGGGACAGAATTCTGTGAGAACCTTGAATTTCAGCCGCTTCAGGCCCAAATTTGGACCGCTTTGCTAAACTCTTGTCACTCTTAACAATTGGTTGAATAATTGGCAAGGACAAATTATTCAACACAGAGGCCTTCGAAACCACAGCTGCAGTAGGAATCCGGTAAACATCTACCGGAACTACCTGAGGAACATCATAGCCAACTGGAGGACCACTATACTCCAGAGCGAAAGAGTACTCCATGCTATACTCATCATGATCATCCATTTTGGAGGTGGAAACTGGCATGAAACTCCTCAAAATACTAGTCATATTTCCAATTCTACCCAAAATCCTGAAAACCCCAACTCCAGAAGCTTCAAGAATGCATCAAATTGCTGAAAAGCTTCAGTCTTTCTTTCTCTCCTACAACTTAAAAGGATGAGCATGCACCAAATGGCGGTTAATCTGATGAAACCCACCCTTTACATAGAAAAAGAAACCCAAAATCAACCTTGAAATGTGATTCCTGTACAAACCAGAAATCAAAATCTGATGTTTTTCCTGCTTGAAAAGGATCTAAATTGATAGGAAGGGAAAGAAAGAGCTAGTATAAATAATTAAATATAGACGCCCGGGATTTTCCACCAGTCCAAGATGAAGAAGACTGAGACTGGAGACCCGAAGGATGGAAGACCGGAAGACGCAACATTATTCAAATGCCTAGAAAAGATCAACGCTGGATAGACCACTGATTTTTTTTTTTTTTTTGTTAGCAACGCGTTTTCTGAAGAAAAAAATCACCCCCAGAATCGGGTTAAGAACGGGAGAGAAATCAAAATAAAAGGAAGGCCCTGTTCACAATAATGATAATTCAAATGTACAATTGGGCTCCAATTTGAGTGGGAATGGAGGGTCTAAAAAAAAAGTGGAAGGAGGCAGGAATTTGCTGTTTAGTCTCTCTTGGCGCTTTTTACAATCTGACGAGAATTTGGTTGCGCATGTGAATGGAAGTGGGGGTTTCCATCTGGAATCCTGGTTCATTGTGTATGGGTGGTGGTGGTACGTGTCTCATGTCCTGTTGGCTGTTGCCAGGACTAGAGGATTAGGAGTAGGAAGTTGATTCTTCTTCTTCTTCATTTGTCTAAAAATATAATTCTTCTCAAGTCGATTGATTAGTAGTAGTAAGATGTTTCTCAGGTAGTAATTATTAATCATTAGGCAAAAGTCAATGAGGTTCACGTGATTGACAAGGCAACCACCGAGTTGTGTAGTCTTTGGCAGAGACTACAAGATTGCAAGAATTCCAAGGATCAGTGGGGGCTGCTTTGTTGAATTTTGAGGCGTACGTAACTTCCACTGCTAGTTGCTAAGGTTATTATGGTACACACTTAATTTGAAGAAATGAAAATAAATACTAGTATAACTACGGAAAAAATAAAATTTTTTTTTTTGTAAGTTTTCTTTTCTTTTCCCAGTCGGATAGTAACAAATTTTACTCTTGATTGCAACAACAATAATAATAATAATAATAACTCTGGATTGGACCTCACAAGTCTCATTTTCAATTTTTTATTACAGTATATTCCAATATAGTTGTATTATATCTAAATTTTTTTTTAGTATAATTATAATATATTCAAATCTAATTACACTGCTACATCTAAATTTTTATTACACCATCTTCTGAGTTGTGAACCATGTAAGTAAAATGGGAGCTTGTGATGCCCGTCTGGCTGGCTCCACGTCTCAGTGCGCTGTAACATCCGGAGTAGAATGGAAGGGAAACGATGATGTCTTGACTTTTGAAGCGGGCTAGGCTTCGACTGGGTCAGCATTTCCTGTTCACCAAGAAATTCGCCGCATTTTCGTCGACGTCCGAGTTAATAATAATAATGACTACGAAACGCACCATCGCCATTCTCAACAACATATATAGTATGTCATCTGACGTGATCTATTAATGACTTGTATAATCATTAACAATTAAACTTATACTCCAATTTATCCTACATATATAATAGTATTACCAACCAGATGATATAGGGCTCTGGGGTCTCCATGTATTATGCTGTACTGTCATAAACTACGGTCTAGAAAATGGGATGGGGTGACCCAGTCGAAATCAAATTGAACCCAGTTTATGGGCCTTGACTTGAGGCCAAAACTGGCTCATATTGGACATGAACTAGTCGAAAACAACTCCCTTACATAAACTACTTGGGTAGCTGACACGCGGGGCAAATGCAATATCATCCGGAACCCTAATCAATTGGACTACTTCAGTTGTTCACCAAGAATGACACAGATGCATTTTTAGCTGAAGTGGTGGCAAAATATGACTAGTAGTTTCAATTTCAAACAACAATTAGTTGTCTTTCACCTAAATAATAATAATAAATAATCATAACGACATTTTTGTCCTTTTTAGTTGGTACTTTTTGTGGACAGAAATAAATGTTCATCCTTAACCTCTAGAAGGCTAGAATCATCACATACTAAGACTTACAACTTGACTGTGTTAAAGGCTTTGGAATTTTAACTAAAAGCCTTCAAATTTCAAAACTTATGTAATTGAACTCTGTAGATCTCCATGCAAGTTTTTTGAACAGTGCAGTCAGTTTTCTTGGCTGTCGTCCCAGTTTGGTCATTATCCCACACCCTCCCTCATTGCCTGATCTCCCTATATTTTCTTCTCGTTCCCTCTTTTAGCCTTTTTTTTTTTTTTTGCCCCTTTTTTCTGGGTTCTCTTTTCTTCACCTCCCCCTTAATTCGTTCAAATTCAAAATGAAAAACTAGCTTCGCATAACCTTATTGAGGTGGCTGCAGCATCTGGAATTTACTTTCTAGGGAAGTGCTCAAGAGTCTTCCGCTAAAGAGAGAGTTTCACGGCCATAAAAGCAAACAGAAAGAGAGACACAAAATGAAACTAAAGCAAAATGAAGATCAAAATGGGATAACTATTGAACCAAACAGCACTAGAACTTCTCAAAATCCCACGATCTCCAACTGCATGCGCTTAGTCAATTGTGGAATTAATCTAGTTTGATTCAGGTCTGATTCCATTCCAAGGAGCATGCCACTAGGAGCTTACAGTCTCAAACTGATTCAACTTGTTTGATTGCCTTTTAGATAAAGATAACTTGAATAAAACTAAGTGGCAGAATTGATAATATCAGTATGCCACTAATAAAGTGCATGAAACTAATTAATTTTTCTTCTCTGTATAATAAATTGGTATTGGATTGGGGTCATTATATATATACACACACACACACAGTATGTATGTATGTATGTATCTCTTGTATCTTCAACTAAATAGTGCCTGAAAATATGTCTATCGCCTCCTCAAAACTCATTAGTTAGTGATTCAACTCGCACTGTATCTCATGAAATCAAGCCGAGTGTGCATTAGCAGCAACCCGCAGGAATTGATAAGAACACAAAATATATGTTATGGAACAGTCGGAAGAGAATGCGTTCACAGATAGGAAAATAAGGTACATCAGTCTATTAGCCATTCACTGCCAACTCTATAAGCTGAAGAAGTCAAATTCCTCTATCACTTTTCTCTTTCTTTTTTTTTTATTTTTTTTACGCAAATGGAAAAATGAAGAAATGAAGAATTACATGTCTCCTAAAGAAGAAAAAGGATGGTATGTACAAGTTAGTAATTAGATTGACAACTTATTTTAAACCTTGATAAATAATTGCAGTAATTGGGAATTTTTTCCATAGGTAGAGCGGGCCTAGATTTTCAGCTGACTTGCAATTTTCTTCCTCCTCACCTCCCCTCCCGTCCACGACCGTTTTGTCGGCAACTAGGACCACTTCAAGAAGTCAGCTCCGAGCCCGCCAACAGTGGAGGCGCGTGCTTTGCAATCTCTCTTCATTCTTCACATCCCTTCCAATTTCTTCGAGTTTGGCGCCTTCTCAGACACCCTCCAGACACCGACGGATTTGTCCAAACTCCCACTGTATAATCTCCACCGCTGACCAAACGCATCATAATCGCCGCCTTCCTCCTCAACGGCCAGGCACTTCACGGGCCCATTGTGCCCAGTCAACACAGAAATACATGTGTGGATCACACCTTCCTCTCGCCTCCACACACAGATACTCCTATCCGCGGAGCCGCTAAACACCAAATTCCCAGCCGCGGCCAAGCACAGCACCGCCATTTTGTGGCCCCTCAGCAACCCGCCGTGGGAAATGAAATGCTTTTCGCGCTCCCAAAAATTAACCAAGCCGTCTGAGGAACCCGCGTAAACAGCGGCCGCCTTCCGGTTGACCGCCAACGACGTCACGGCATACTCCTGTTCCAACATTGTCTCCACGAGAACATGCTGCGTTGACCTTCCCACCAATTCTCTCCTCCAAGCTTTCACAGTTCCGTCTGCAGAGCCCGTGAATACCAACCCGTCGACCCCGATGACGACGGAGTTCACCGCGTCGTTGTGGGCGTTAATGGACTCAATGCATTTTGAGTCGGAAAGTCTCCAAACCTTGAAGGTTTTATCCCAGGAACCCGAATATAGTAACCCTCCGTCTGCGTCCACGGCCATGCATGAAATAGCATCGTAATGTTTAATCCAAGGAACGTTTCGATGCCTTCTTACCTCAACGTAGTTCTTGGGATTGATGGAGGTCTTGAAATAGTCGGTGGTGGTTGGTAAACTACCAACACGTCTGTACCCTTTCTTTCTCAACCCGGAGAGTTTCCAGACGCGGATTTTACCATCCTGGTGGCCCGTGAATATCTTATCCCCGGCTACGACAATGGCCTTTACCAAGCCACTGTTGGACTTGAAGCCCGCAAAATCTCTGAGATTCTTCCATACCCTTATGTTCTTGCTGTCGGAACCCGTGTATAGCAAGTCTCCGCAGGTGGCTAACGAATATACGTGGCCTTCCTCTCGAACAAGCGAGCCGATAAGGCAGTTGTGGATGCCGTAGGCGCCGCTGCTGTCTTCGATTGAATGATCACGAGGTGGATAAGGCTGCTGTTGTATCCAAGGGGATTTGGCTAAAGGAGAGGGCTGGTTCCATGGTGATAAATAATAGGGTGACGCCGTTCCGCTGCTGGGAGCCGGGGACATGTTAGGATGGCTAGTGCTTGAAACCGAGGCACTGCTGATGCGGGCGGAGTAATCGTTGTTATTGTCATCCTCGTCTTCTTGATTGCTGAAAATCGTTGGATCGGAGTACAAGAGAGTGCGAAATTTTTGTCTTTGCGGAGTCCTTTTCTCCTTAAACAACGTACTACCGTTGCTTTTCTTAACCTTTGTCATCTTTTTGAAACAAGCTAGAAGAAAGTGGAGATTCGGGTCAAGTGTGGGGCTAAATTTAAGCTTTCTTTGTTTTGTCAAGGGCATAAAATTTGATCGACAATCCTTATCTTTCTGTTTTTGTTCTGGGGGCTTTTTTTTGGTGTTTTTTGGGGGGGGAGTTGGTTCAGGTTGTTCGCTTAAGTTGCTAGAATCTGTAAAAGACAGTTAATTGGAGGAAGATGAAAGGCCATGGTAGCACGCATATATATAAGTACGTAAGGCTGAAATTGCAGTGTGCGATTTGGTAAGTTTAGCCATGACATGAGGTGAATGAAGGACACGTGGTGAAATGATACGTGAGGTTTACGTAGGAGAAGGTTCTTATTATAAGAAGGGGAGAATGGGAAAAGGGCTGCCAGGTAATAGGAGACGACAAACATGGCCTTAATTCTTTGTATCTGTTACTAAGGAGCCGTTTAGTTCGAATTTCATTATCACTATCACTATCGGTATCATAGAATGGTCAATGATAATGGGTTTTGATAAAAACTCGCGGTGTGTTTGTTAATGTGGAATGTATTTTATAATTTATTATTTTTCTTTTTCATTGTTTCTTTTTTTATTTTCTTTTTCTTTCCATTTGTTGAAACAGTAGTATTTTATTTTCTTATTTTTGCATTTAATGAGAATAAAAGGGTAATTAATATGATTTAAGAAGAATAAAATGGCAACTAAGATGATTCCCTAGTATCATGTGGGTAATCAAAAAACCCATAGAAGTGGCCTATCATTCCCATTAATTTATTCCTATTGATCCTAACCAAACATTTTATATGGGTATAATTGAATTTGAAACCAATAATGGAAGTTGAAACCTATTTACTAAACACCCCTAAGATTGTTTGCAACAATGTGTTACTTGTCAAATGCTTTGAAATCCGGATCAGTAATTGATCCGATGAGGTGGTCAGATCACAGTTCAATTAGTTTAAATACATACACACATCCCTGTGTGTGGAATAAGACATTCATAGACTAATTTAAATTGACAGGCGTTCTTTGTAAATTGAATGTTAATAATCAAAGGTGACATTTTTGTGATATCCAAAATCAGGGCAATATTAAAAAGTTATTATCTTTTCATACATAGAAAAGAAAAGATGACAACTTTGCAATATTAATAAAGAATCACAAAAATAAAGAAAAAAGAGTATGACTTCAGCACCATAGCTTAGACCACATAATTGCACAAAAAAAGGAGAAGAAGAAGAAGAAGGGGAAAAGAAAGAACTTTCATTAAAAAAAAGTACAAATAATTAGACGGAAAAAAAAAGGGAAAAGTAAATAACTTGTGTATTCTGACTTCTGAGATTGTGAATTTAAGCCATGTCTTGAGGAAATAATAGTAGATAATTAATTGATTTTTTGGAAGTTAGCGGAAATGGGAATAAGAGATTGCAAAATTGTAAAATTTAACCCAAAAAAAATGCTAGGAGGAAAGAAGTAAAGAGAGAAGACGAGAAGAAGGATCAGCAAGCACGGCAATTAAGTTTAGTGATTAGCCTTAGGACTACAGTTTCATTTTGATTCGAACAACACGCACAATTTTATGATTTTGACGTTCTTAATTCTTAGCAGTCTAAAATATAGATCCAATTGGAGCTATGGTTGGTTCATAATTTGGACGGCCGGTGTGGATTTCAAAACATAGGTAATTGATACGTGGATTACCATACTCTTAGAAAGGTTATTACAAGGAAGTTTGCTGCGTTAGTTTATACTAGCTACAGTGTGGTGCATCAAGTTTGTAATTTCATATTTGAACATTGGTTTTGAGACCTTTGACTTCATCTCACAAGTCATGTTTGGCCATGTTTTGTACATTTAGGGTAGATTCAGTTCGTCATTTGGTTTCCCATTTGGCTACTAATATTAGTCTCTCCGACCAAAAAGTCTATCAGACATTAGGTTAGGATGGAACTGATCCTTGTTCTTTCTGACAGAACCACAATAAATAAGCGGAAGAAAAACGAGTCAGTAGCATCATCAAAGTTTGAATTTTCAAAGAGCCTAAGTAATTTTCTTCCAAACGTCAGAAACACAACACATCCAATTAGCTCAACTACGTTGCTATACCAATCAGCCAAGACAAATTTTTCTTCCAGCAAATCTTTCCATAGTGCTTGAACCGCCATCCATGAGCAAATTAAACCCAAAATTAATAATGTAATTTCAAGTAATACAATTTACAAAGAAAAAAGGGTCCAATCTTTTTACTAGCTATTCCCCTTTACGTTAATGACTCTCCACTTTCTTCATGTTTGCAAAAAAGAAGGCTAGTAAAAGAAAATGGTAAAACGTACTAGCTAGCCAATAGCATACTATATTACCATCGGTTTTGTGTATTAATAATGACCTCCTAAAAGTGTCAACATAAGTTGATTCAATTGTTAAAAACAGATAACTTCCTAAAAAAAGGATGACATGTTTGAATTTTACTATCGATTCTGTGGTGGTGATCGGAACCGATCCCACCTCTTAGAAGCGGTGTGTTGCGGATGTCACCGGTTAACTCTTGTAGCTATACGTGTGGTGTATTAATGCGTAACAAAATACAACTACTTCACAAAAGAACATGATAAGCTGTGGGAAAGCGAACGAAGAGAGGGGAGCGGACAAGCAAAATGTCAACGTACCAAATTTTAGGGTAACCGACTGCTCGGAAGATAGGTGGGAAGTGAAAATGACTCCCAATAAAATCAGGCCGCCACGTACACTGAAACTTTCCAACTAAAAGAAGCCAATTTGCAACTGTTCGGTCAGTGACACGTACGTCGTAGCCCTTTTATAGTAGTGGCGGCGGGGGGAGCGCCGGTCAAATTGCAAAAAAGATGGGTAGCGTACTTCCTCTTTCGTATGAAAAATTGAAAGACCCAAAGCGCACCTGCGTCAGCCTGACCCAAACGTTGCCACCCGCCCACAAAACTCAAGTGCCAAACGCCAGCAAAACACGCACGCTAGTAACATGCATGCGTCCCCCTGTTCTACTGCTCAGCGCTGAATGCTCTTTTTTTTTTTTCAGTCTGATTTTTTTTTTGCTTACATTTCAAATTCTTAATTTTTAAGAACAACAAGATTAATGACATGAATAACGGATTAATTGTGATATTAGTGCTTTTACTTCTGAATTTGTTCTCTAAAATTTAAAATTTAAATTTGAATCTAATATGAAATAAAAGTAAAAGTAGAGACAATGCTTTAAAAAAAAAAATCAAAAAATGACTTTGGCTTTGATACATGACAAACATTTCGGGACATCTCAAAATGAAAGGGGTACTAGTTTGAAAAGATCAAGATGGAGTTGCAAACGCTCACGGAAATAACATGCATGCATCTCTATTTTGCTACCACTAATTAAATAGCAGACACACAGATAATTAACATGCATGCATCTCTACTTTACTACTACTAAAATTCTACCGCTAAACAACTAGGTCAAATTTTCGTCCGTTAACCGGCACCCGCATGTTACGCGAAAAATATGTTCAACTATGCAACGCCGGGTATCTCAAGTCGTAAGAAAATTTTACTTAGTTAAGAGTCTACTACAATATATGGTTGTTTTACTGGTAAATACTTCATATACTTAAGCGTATCTGTCGAGAGACTTTAACCACATAGCCCGTCAACTTTTTTCTGGCTTCATCAAGTCATAATTGAACTATATGTATTCTTCACATTCTTTCAGCTAGCAAAAACACACTTCGTCATCTTGTACAATAGCAATTATGTCCAGGTCTTCCTTGCGTAGAGCAAGACATTGTGCATTGTAATCGGGTATATCCCAGAAGTCTGCTGCAAAGTTTTTTCGAGTAAACAGAACTTTGTAATAGACAAAAACGCAAAGAAGAGAAACGAAAGGCTAAAGTTTTGCTAGTGCAAGTTGAGAAGTTCAGTGTCACTCAACGTACATTATTGCTTTTTGTTTCTTTTGCTGTTTTCAATAAAAAAAAAAAAAAAAAAAAAAAGTGGTGTCACCAAGAATAATTTACTCGTCTTATCTATATACGATCTCCTAACTGTGGATGCAAGATAAAGGCATAATAATTTCATGAGCATAACCCAACTCCAGGTGTCACTTAATACATTTGTTGCAGCTCGATCCCTTTTATTTTAAAATTGCTTCTCTACCGCTGGTAAGTAAGGAGCAATACTAGTTTATTGCAACCTGTAATAGCCAGCCCATTTAAAGTTTAAACGACATTGTTGACAAGCAGTTGACTTTAAGAAATAAAGATCACATCGTAGCTCAGATCTTAGTCCACGTACATTACTGACTTGCTGCAATGTATCTAAACGTCGTTTATCCCTTCTTCCAATTGTCAGATTTCTGCAGATCTTTTGTAAAATATTATCATTTGGATGATGATTGTGATTTCTTGCTTGCATCTGAACTCCTGAGCGAAGATTATACAATGTTTGGCACCTACTGCTCAACAGCGCATGATATTGTCAACCTGTTGGGTGACATTAATCATCAAATCACAACACATAATTGCTTGCGTAGGTGGGTGTGCTATGAATTTGTTTCATGTTATCTAATTGAGATAAGAATCAGGAATTGATTTTTTTTTTTTTCGTTTTGGGTTGCTGATCTTGCAAGTCATCAGGCTAGAAAACATGTGTGAGGCCCTGTCCACTCGTGGACTTGTAGTATGAAAGAACTTGCATTAATAATTGTTATCAAGCCCTAATTGAAGGTTTTTTTTTTGTAAGAAAAAGTAGGTCAGAATTAGAATCCAACAAGATCTCCTTCTGTTTTTTTGGCCTCAGAAAAATTTAAGATCTTCAAGATTAGTTGAAAATGTAACAAAATAACTTTTGAAAAACGAAAACTAGAATATATCAAGTTTCTAGAGTCAATTAAGAAAGGCCCTACCTCTCGTATTTTTTTTTCTTGGATAACATCTACAAGAATTGGTCCTAGTATCCACAAGTGAAATCTACAGACGAATCAAATTTATACCAATGGGTTGGTTATTATATGAATGATACAACATAATTAAATATGACTAGCTTCAAAAGTATAGCTAGTACGTGTCAAGCATATGATGTCTGATGATGACACAATAAGATATTGCTAAGAATCTGTAGTGTATATATATAAACATCTTTAGAGACGATGCTTTTTAGTGTATGAAAAGCTTTAGCAGCATTGAAAAGAATATCACTTTGAGATCATAGTAAGGGAATAATTAACTAGTTACTTGACGGGATCGTGTCTTCCAATGTTCATACACGTTTCCTTGAACTCTAGCTATCAACGATGCTGTTTATGATAATTGGGTTTATGTGCCGGGTTTGTAGAGGCAAAATTCTTCATCGAAAATAAAAAAAAAATGTAGAAGAGAGAGTATGAAACCTCCCCAAATAAGAAAAAGTCGAATTGGTTATCCATATGTTCGTCATGATGGTTGAAGGTATATTAGTTCATAAGAAGCAATTGACAAACTGATCCGACCCAATTAAAAGGAGAGTGCTCGATGTTAATTCCAACTAGATATTGTTATAAAAACTCAAGTGAACCAGTAGTTTTCAAAGAGACAATATTCGACCCGCAACAAGAATTTAACAGTACCTTTGATCTACTGTCTAAACCTTGAAAATTCTTGGCAAAAAGCTAATTACTTTGATCAGGTGCATTTCGTAACCCAGCTTGATTTGACTTAATTTCATAAGAAAAGAATAAACATTTATGTTTCTTTGTCCCTTTTTCTTCCCAAATTACATACAAGTGTACAAGGTAGGAACCTTGAGGATTAAATTGATTGAGGGAAAAGCAAAGGAAAGCCAAAGTTGAGAAAGTGCAACAATATAACGATAGATCGCAAGATTGGACCGTGTAAGCTTGAAACTGGACTCATCAACTAGTCCGGGCAAGCAAAAAATGTCATGTTGTTCTTGGTCTCCCACCCACAAAACTCCAATTGAAAATAAAGCTATAAGTTTTGATGAAAGAAAACCATGCACAAGAAATAAATCTGTATAAAATCATTGATATGGGAAACCATGCACAAGAAGTTAACTTGAGGGTATGGAGGTTTATTTATTTATTATTGCTTTATTTTGGTTCAACGAAAACTCTAAGCCATACAAGGTGAAGGGGAAAGGGGAGAATTTAAGGATTGAAACTGTAAAAACCAATTCGCTAATATTCTTGCCAAATTAAGTTGAGTTTTAGAAGGATGGTATGGGGTTTAATACTGGAAGAAGACAGTTTTGAGGTTGTCCGTACACAGTGCACACAATCTACTACAGCCATTTAAGCTTCTCCGTATACCATAACAGGTATGGATTACTTTTAACATGATTTCAGGTGAGTCAGTTTGAGATTCAAAGGTTTCCACATTCAAATGTAGTTTATATCAAAGCATAAATTGCTTCCACAAACAGTGGAAAGATATAGATGGGCACGCCGTGAACTTGATAGTAGCATAGTGGTAAAGCTGCCAATGGGGATGGAACCACTGGAAGCTCCAGAATCATCCACAGATATAGATGGGCACAAGAATGAGATCCTGGCTCCTTCTGATGAAGAGGAACACCAACCTTTCCTTTGGGGTTTCCAGAGCTAGGAACAACCCAACCAGCACCAATATTTTCACGGATGCTGCAATTGAAAAAAGAAGCCACAAAGCAGGGCTGGGGGTCACTGTTTGGTCACCGGAGAATAAGCTACAAGCCACCTGGGCAATTCCTTTAGATCATACTTCTGAAGCTGATCTGGCCGAGGCATTAGCAATTAGAGCTGCTCTTCAACTTGCTTTAGAGCTCAATTTGGCGGTGATTAACATTTTTTCAGATTGCAAAGCTGTCATAGACGCCATTAACAAGAATACAGCTGATAAATCTTGACTTTTTATAATCATACTAAAGGTTGAAAGATTCCTTTTGGAGTTATAATTTTTCTTTTGTCAGTAGGAATGTAAATTTAGTTAGTCATGTCTTAGCAAAATTTGTCACAAAATTGATCAAAGATGTGAAGTGGGAAAACTCCTTCCCCTGTGACTTGGTCATAAGTCACAGTAGTCAATGGGGGTAGTCACCCCTTTGGTTCCTTGGGTCTTGTTGTAACTACCTTCTATATATATATATAAAGCAACGTATTTGACAAAAAAAAAAAAAATATTCACGAGGTTGTAAGGGGGTTTACAGGCCAGATGTTTGAGTTTCATTGTCAAACGTGTCGAGCTTTAAGGTACACTAGATGTTAAATTTGGACACGGTTATAGATAATTACAAGACATCTTAATCGGTATGTTTTAAAGGTCAAAGCATTAGATAAGGCACTTTGCCTTCGTCCGTTTGGGGTGGTGAAAGCGTCGAGACATGGGGGTATGTCTCACAAATTTTAATTTTTTTAATATATAAAGGCTATGAAAATTGTAAGTTCTGTTTAAAAAAAATCACAAATAAAAATTATTAAAATACAATATGGCTATATCAAAACTATGAAAATTGTAATAAATTCTGTAGAAAATTACAAATAAATATTATTAAAATACAACATGGTTAAATATGATAAAGGACAGTGACATTAAAAGGAATTTTAGATATTTAAATATTATGGCATGTAGTAGTACTGCGTAAGATGGAAAAAATAAAATAAGTCTTTTGGATTCATCACAATTTACATAAAATGTGAGCTAAAGTCTAAAAGTGAGCCAAAATAATAACGACCAAAAATCTACCGGGTCAAAGTGCAAATCTCAAGGCTTGTCGTCTTCCTCAACCCGAGCCGTTATCTACATCGCTGCAACTTCAGAACTTGCAATTGCAGAGGGCGGTCAGCCTCCACCATCACCTACTAGCCTTTTTTTTCTTTATGATATTTCAACTACAAAGTCCATTCTTTTCACTGATTATGATATAGCATCCTTTTTCTTTAAATTGAACTCTTTGGAAAATCAAAACCAAACTCATATATGATTGAAACATATAACAGCTAACAGTTAATTGTTCTCCTAATTAAAAAACTCACGATAATAGTCTTACAGGTTCCCGTGGTCTCTTTAAATTCAACTAATCAACTAATACTTCTTCATCCTCCTCAACCTATTATACATTTCACCTCCTTCCGTTCGAGAGAAAACAACAAATATATTGTACAGACAAATTCAAAGAGGAAGATAAAAAGAAAAGAACGAATGCTGCTCCATCAAGTTTTGAGTACTAATATGTCCATTAAGATTAAAATCCATAAAACATCTGAAGGCAGCCATTTTGACGAATAGACTGGAGACAATAATGCCTTGTCTCATGGCGAGCATCAAAACTGATGTAAGACAAGAGCTGTACTCAAAACTGATGTAATGAAGGCACATGACACTTTGAACTGAGATTTTTATTCAGCACTATGGAGGTTGAGGGCTTTCCTACGTACGCAGTTTCTTCAGTGGATCAGGAACTCTGTGACCACTCCACATTTCTCATTAAACTTTAGTGGCTCTCTGATTGGAGAATGAGAGAGGCCTGAGGCAAGGAGATCATACATCCCCTTATCTTTTCTTGCTTGGCATGGAAATGTTCTCAGCTTTATTGGAATGGAATATTTCTAATGTTGGCTTCAATTTCTAATGTCGAGTTCAATTGTCATCCAATATGCCAAGATTTGCTTTTGTCCATTCTATTCTTTGCTGATGGATTGTTCCTCATTTCTGCTGCTACATCAGAGTCTTTTGAGGTGATGACGACGACAGTGCATGAATGTGGGCTACTATCTGGTCTAAGGCCCAATTTACAGAAATGTCAGATCTTTGTGATTGGGTAGACGAGTCCATTGCTGATAATCTGTGCAAGATACTACAGATGCCAAGAGCAATAATGTTGCTTGTCTGATATCTTGGACTGCCATTAATTAGCACTAGATTGTCCAACAAAGATTGCCAACCAATCTTTGTAAAGTTGGAGCAGAAGATTAAAGGATGGGCCATCAAGAAACTTAGCTATGATGGTCGGTTTCAGTTGATTCAATCTATGCTCACTGGTTGACATCTATCTTGCATTGGTGTTGTGTTTTTACAAGTGCTAAATTCTGCAATTAAAAGTGCAGTTAGCGTTACAGGAAGCTGTCTTAAAGTATAAGCCGTAGAAAGCCATGAGGCCCGCCAGATCCGCCATGTCAAGACATAAGGCCTGAGCGTTAATTTGGGCCTGAGACCCAGTGATATGGGATTGTTCTGGCTTTCTGCTAGACGTTTTGGTTTGACAGAATGCGGCCCATCTGACTTTGACGATAGCATATTAGGTTTTTCATGGACAATGAAACGACGACGTCCATGTATTAGAAATTTAAGAATTTCCAGAAGAAATTTGGACTTGCGGAACAAATATTTCTTTCTTCTTCTTCAAGAACAGTGGTGTTGTGCTGCAGAGCGGAGCTCACGGCCCTCAGAAGACCTCCTTGCCTTCATGCGCTCATATCTTTAATTATTAGTACTACTCTTCGAACATTGAAGATAAAACGGATGGAATTTTATGCTGAGGAAGGGAAGAAGCTAGACGAAGCATGTTCTACTCTTGTATTGGTAATCAATCATCTTCCTCTAGCTCTTCATTCCCTTTTAGATTTGACTTGCTAGTAATCTTGCTTTTTCAACAAAAAATCTTACCTAGCCGGCGCTGTCGATCGGGAACGTCGGACAGTTGGCGGTGGACCTATTGATATCGTCATTGAGAGCTGAGAGAATCGGTTACTTTGACGATCCTAACGTTCTACCCTGCGTCGGCAACAATGCTTATGCGCCTTCTCCGCCCGGCGATCTCTCCCTCCCTCTCGAAGGTCTCATTCGCCGTTCCATATTATGCTGAGTTCTACATTTTTCTATGCTTTTTATCTCCAAATGGAGTAGGAATTTTGGAATTAAAATACCATTTATTTGCTATTCTTCTACCTATGTCTTTTGTTTGGATTATCTACGAAGTAATTTCGACTATGACTGGTTTGAGTCTGCAGCTTTTGATTCGTTGTCCAACCGATTGACTCTTTTACAGCAGAGGTCTCCAGTTGTAAAGGTAATACGCTTTGAAAGTTTTTTAAGTTTTTTTTTTTCTTGGTCTGTTAGTTTATTCGGGAAGAAGGTGATGTAATAGAGATGTTTATGAAGTGGAATTGTGTTCCTTTAGATGATTAACTGTTTGGTGTAGGCATTACTGCTAATCATTTTGAATGGGAGAGGAAAATTAAAGAGATTTTCTGGGCAAATTTTTGGGAAATTGCTTTGTGTTAATTTCGCACTTACACAGTACAAAATGTGCTGGAGTTTCATAACTCGTGTCTGTGCAGTGTTGTTAGCTCTTTGCTGGCAAGCTTTCTTTTGATCTTTTATCGTCCTTCTGCATGATCATTTAACCCTTTCAGACTGATGGAGTCCTAAAATGCTTATGGAACAGGGCATGATGGTTGAATTTGCTAAGAATCTTGCAAATTTTGCAGCCACAAATGAAAAGAAGCATGTCATTATCCTCTCCAGCTTGGATTTTAAGCAGTGGCAAAACATTGACATGTCAAGGTATTGATTAGTTAAGTCTTTGTTGATTAGTAATTCTAGTATGCCTTTGTCTCTGGATTTTCTAGATGAATTTGGAAATTATCTATTTCAAATAACAACCATCCAGAGTCATTGGTATCCAATGCTTGGATATTCTTGAATTTGGTAACTACTTGTAGGATTTTGGAAATGATCAAAATCATATTACAAAGAACTCTTCACCTTCAACCCTTTTTTTTTTTTTTCTGTTGCCATGCATATGCATCCTCTTTTTCTTCCCATTTTTTTCAATTTTAAGTAGCTTTGAAGGATTTCACATACATGAATGCCCATATAGCCATAAAAGTAGCTGTTACTCATACAGATTCTAGCTTTCAATGTGTTATGTCTTTAAATTTGGCCAAACAAGCCCTCTTTTCTTTCAAGGCCTCCAGTCTTTATATTCAACCTGATATAACAGTCTCCTCCACCCCCTTGGGGTTTGTTGTCCACATCTGTATTCTCTCCTCCTCACTTTCTTTGCAAAAGAGATTTGAGACATTCTTTGATTAGTTTATGAGGTATTTTGATTGTTTATCTCCCACTATTTTTCATCTCCTGTGTTTCTCTTGTGTCATTTCCTTTCTTTGGGCCCTTTCTTACTCAAAGCTTTTAATAATGATGAATAATTAGGACTTATCAACCAGAATTCTTTGCCACATGGTTAATAGGCATTTCACTTGCTCTTGATAAACGATTTTCAAATCTTGGTGATTGAACTGTTGAATATTGTCATAGAGACAAATCTCCATCAAGGTTTTGGTTATTGTTTATTTACGTCAAGGTTCAAGGATGCTTAGAAGTTAGAAGTAACATTCCTATTGGGTTTGGTAATAATAGTCATAGGTGGAATTGGCTGCAATCCAGAATTCCCGAAAAGTATCCTGTCTTGTTGTTTTTCTTCTGGATGATCATTCAAGAATGCTAGTTGATCTCTTGTGATTTATCACAGTGGTTTGCAGATATATTACCTGTCTAGTTCCAGCACAGATGGGACAGATGAGGACTGTGAAAAACTTGGATGGAAGAGACTACCAGAATATAATCCTGCTCACAGGAGGTGGGAGTATCTTAGCTCCATTAATGAAGAAAATGTTGTTCAAGATGATGATTTGCTTTTTGAGGATTTAAAAGAAGAAGATTACTATCCAAGTTTGCCTTTTGCAGCACTATTTTCTTGTTTTAAGGTAAAGAAATGTAGAACTCTCATTCCAACGAGGATCGTGTAACTTTCCTGATGTCTTTACATGATATAGCTTGGTTTTGTTGTTATATTGAATTGTAGGTTGGTTTCTTTGAACATATGTTAAAAGAAATTCATCAGTCAACAGGTCATGCAATTGATTTTAATGCTTGAAAAATGAAATGTTATCTCCAGTCGCTGCTCGATGATATCTATCTTAAAGGTTCATGTATACTGTTGGGGTATTTTGTTTCTCATATCACACAACCTTGTCATTGATACAATATCATATAGTTTAGGGGCTCTTATGTCTCCATCAGTCAGCCAGCCACTATTTAACTGCAGAAATATTAAGTAAACATAATTACCATCCCAGTTTCTTTGGATCAGGAAAAAATTATATAATATAGGTGAAGAGATGTTATGGCGTTTATTGCTTCTATCACTACTTGTGATCCTTGCTTTCCACCTCACAAACTTGAACCTAAGATGAACTTATTGAACGTTGGTTAAGTATTTAGATTATCAAAGCAGAGCAATCTGGAAGCCTTTGGGGGGGGAGGGGCATCACTCTTTTGGCACATCTTTTCGTTTTAATGGTTCATATGAAGCTGTGCTATGTCATTTTGGATCTTTATGGGTGTAACTCTGTCTGATGAAAGTTTTTGTTCTGTTGGGTTAGGCCAAAGGCTTAAAAGTGACTTGTTTACTTTGCTATTGCTCGGAGGGAGACAATATACCTGATGCTTTCCATTTGGCTGAGGCAGCAAGCAAAATCTTGAGCCAAAGCCCTAATTGTGTTGAAGGTGAGTTCGAAAAGTAAGGCTTTCTTTATTTTATTGTTACGTCTGCTTCATCACTCTGGTGCTACTTAAGTCTGGAGCTTTTCATTTCCTGTAAGACAAGATAATAGATGGAATGCTACTTAATGCTTCCTTGATTGTGTTATAGGTAATTTTGGTGTTGAGATTATGTTTATTTATAGATGCCATTCCCAAGTTGCGGCACTTACGAATGCTTTTGTCTTGAGTAAGCAATACTACTGACTTGGTTGACTTAATTTGTTCAGGTACTGGGAGTGGTAGATGGATTGCTCCCTTCTCATGGAAGAGCGTGTATGGACCACCCCCAGATACATCTCTATTTTAGGCTGCTCTTCGGTAGTGTTGTATTTTGTTTTGATTTTCTTTTGGGTGTCTTTACGTGGGCTTTATGACTTGTGTCTTGGGATACTGACTTGCTAATATTTTCTTAACTATATTAGCTAGGCTGTTAGCTTCCTGTTCTTTTTTATTTTTTAGAGGAGCTCTAGCTTAGGATCCTTCAGTGTTGGCTTTGGTCTTATTTATATAGTTTGGTTCCTATCCCTATACCAGTGTATCATCCTTCACCTCCGAAGTAGAAGAGGTGCAGAAATGGCTGCTTTAATGTTTTCCTTGGTACTATTCTGTCTCTATCCATGGGGACTGAAAATTCGATGGAAATTACTGTGGTCAGAGAATAATCTGTAACAAGTATTCTAAACAGGTCATGTACTCGTGTGGGATTGAGAAACGCCATATACAATAAAGATGGAAGTACACCAAACTTGAATGGTTCGACATAAAAGTCGAGAAATTGGACCAAAAGACATCCCAATAGAGGTTTCTACAACTCGAAAAGTATTTGGACATGAACTTTAAGATACAAAATATAGGATTTTTTGTTTCTGGGAAGTCATGGATGTCTAATGATTGGTCAGATGGACCGTGGCTGCTGGCTGCTGGAGATTTGGTTATATGTTGTGTGTTCTGGACTTGATGATTGGTCCGGAATGGGGTGAACCTAGCCCCTTCCTCGCTTCTCAGATATTTTCTTGCCCTTCGTTGATGACCATGAAATTGAGGCCCTCTTATAGTAGAGCTAAGACAGAAACTTCCATCGGACGATCAAAAAAGTATAAAAGAAAAAAGGATTAACACTTAGCACGTGTAAACCTCAACAAGGTGAGATATATTAATTGTAATAACGTGTAAATGATGCCGTCACTTGGGGTTTGGACTGCTTTTTGAATTCGTGAACCTACGAATATAAAGATGAAATTGGTATTAATCAATGCGAAAATTTTACATTAAGCGATAGAAAGTAACTTAAAAATGATTTATCTTCTTGATTTTAAGGATTTCATGTTTGTCCATAAAACTACAATACCACAGAAATAAACTAAAGAGGTTCACCTCATCGTTGATGGTAGGAGTTTTATATTTATGTCTATCATTGATGGCTGGAGTTTTATATTTGTATCTTTCGATTAGAAATATCACTAATGGTCCATCTCCTTAATTTTAGAGATGTCATATTTGTATCAATCACTAAAAAATACAATGAATTTCAATCTTTTTATGTAGGTGGGGCAGAGATGCTATCAATTCATTGACAATTAATTTGTCTAATTAAATCCATTTAACTTACAGAAGGATCCAGCCGTGACCGTGACCTTGCTGGCCGCTGGTGTGTGCATGTTAGAAGTGGAAAGCGGAATTGACAATTTCGAGAGGAAGAGATATTACGCATCTCGTTAGAGATAAGGTCCGCAATCAGGACAATAATTTTATTTTATTTTTTGGTCAAAATCTCACAGGTATGTCAATTATTCAACCATGCTCGGGCTTCATCGGCGCGGAGAAATCTACCCAGACAAGGCATTGAGGCAAGTTGCTTGGGCAGCAGGAAAGTTGGGGCACGTGTCGAACTTAAGAAGCGTGACATCACACGTGATTTATGAAAGTAATTTGATTGCCTTGAAATAGTTTTACAAGTAAGCCAGATGTAGGTTGACACAAGATGAACTTTTTCCTTTAAGGGAGTACATGATCAGATTTTTATAGCTAAACATTTTTTTTTTTTTGGGTTTTCCGCAGGGAGTGGACCCCGCAGACTAATCCCCTGCAATTTACTTGCAACGAGATTCGAATCAGGGGCAACGCCCCATCTTCAGCAGTCACATGCCATCAGACTAAGCCCTAGGGGCTATAGCTAAATATTAAACAAAGTACATCTTCTCTAATGCACTAGACTACTAGTAATTGATTAAGACTTTATTTTTAGCCTCCCATGTACACACTTAAGGCTCTTACGTGAACATTACAATGTTGCCTCATTATATTGGGGACAATATTTAATTTGGCAAGAATATGAATTCCAACTGAGTCAAGCATGATAAAATTTATGCAGTAATCACATACAAGTGAAGCATTTTTACTTGGAGGGAGGGATAGGTTAAGTACCACCAAGGGAGAGAGTATAAGTTCGAGATCTTGCGTTCGAGATCTCCAACTTATACAATCATAATTGTATAAACTTAGTATTTCTTGAAGAACTGCGAAATATTTTCTAGATTGACAATTCACTATTAACTTAACATTATAAACTTAATTTAGTATCATCAATGGTAACTGGTTAGTGGTTACTAACATATGTCTAAAATATACAAGAAAACCATATTCAAATAATTTCATATCAGCTCAAAAAAAGTTGTCTAATCTTCTAAAAAAAAAGGAAAAAAGAATCAAGTTGTTCAATCTTCTAAACGTCCACTAGTTAGCCAGAAGTTATGTTTACTATGTTATTTAGTACTTCTCAAAAAATTTAAAAGATTAGTGGTTAAGATTCAAATGACCAAGATTTTCCTAGTAAAGTTACACCACCACCCCTGCTTAGGAAAAAACAACCTTTTACTACTGTTTACGTTTTTCTGGCTATACTTTTCCCTGCCGGTCTGAGCGTGAGGAACTGCTTGGCCGGAATGGGAGTCTTAAAAACTCGGGCAAGTGTGCATTTTTGTGTTTGGGCCCTTTCAACTCATGAGTATGAAGGAGAGCAATCAAGAGGCATTGGGTAAGAATGGGCAGGCCCGACTGTCCATCTTTTTACTATGGCGAAGACCTTTTATCCTTTTTTTCTTTTTTCTTTTTTTTTGGGTTGCTTTGTTCACTCAGCTGTCGATGTTAATCTACTTTGCAACGGTATTTATTTGGTCCTGCGCTTAATGCCTATATCTGCTCATGAGTTAAAATGAGTCTGCACAATCCAGAGTGTTACCATATGATCATTGCTGCCAAACCATTCATTAGGCCATGTTCGTTGAAATGGGGACCTCCTGTCCATTTTTGCATCTTTGATCCAGTCGTGAATCTGATCCAGGCCGGTGCTTTGCTTTCATGGAGACAATGACGGCTGTATGGACCAGTGTAGAGGGGGGGTTGCATATGTAAATCGGAGTGCTAGTTCATCTTATTTTCTCCTCTCAAAATCGTTCTTTCTTTTCTGCGTGGGGCAAAAATCACAAGAGACCACTGGTTAGGAGTCTTTAATCTTAATTTATTTATTAACAATAATATTACATGAGATCTTCTTTCCCCATCTCTATCCCTATTAATATAGCTTGAAGTGACAGGTAACTTGCTCGTTTTGAACAATAACTCCTTTAGTTCCCCTCGTTTTGTCCGAAAAATCACCAATCCCGATTAAACTGTAATCCTCGTTTTGCCCTCTTCATTTGTATTGCAGTTTTCTGTATACATTCTTCATAAATACATTTTTAAATTACATTATTATCTCACATAAATTAAATTACTACAGTATTTTTTTATAAAAACTTTAAAAAAAAAAGCAATCCAAACACCACTTCAATTTCCATTAGCTTCGCCTGGAAAACGAACAAAACGACGCTTGTAGTTTAATTGAGATTGACGATTTTCCATTAGCTTCCCACAGCTTTACTGTTGCCTTTCTGATACTCGTAAACTATCAAAATCAGTCAAAAAAAAAAAAAAAGAACTTGCAATCCAAACTTGTATAGATTCCCGCTTCTAAAGTATGCATATGCCCAGAACACAGCAATTCCCGCACAAGTTTTACTGCTGTATTTTAATTAGTTTATGATGTAACCGTCGTGTCATCTTCATGGTTGTGCGGATACACAAGCCGAAGAGACTCCTGTTTAATTTTTACAGTACTAAATGTTGGGTGAAGTATGGTGCTTAAAGTAGTTCGAAGAATATAATTCAAAGAGATTGTACTTGTACGAGTCACAGAAAAGATTGCGTCTTCGTGGATCTCACAGCAGCCAGAAAAAAAGATGAGTTGTTTGTAAAATGGGATTTGTCTTGCATTCTTATCATGACAATTGTTAAAGAAATTTCACAATTGTTGGTTTACTTTTCGGTTCCTTCCCATATAACTTGTGATCTTGAAACTCTGCGTTTGATGTCATCTGGCATCTTATATATCACGGATGATATCTGGCTGCCTTTCAGGTACTCTTCTTGACAACCCCTCACTGTAAATAAGAAAATACAACCAGGCCAAAAACAGAAGAGGGGATGGGGAAAGAAGGGGAGGAAAGAAGCTCATTTGATTTGACTTGACTGCTATTAGTAGAAAAATTAAAACGAGTGGGACGGACGACAGCCCAAGGCCTTGAGGGACGGGATTCCTAGTTTTTTAGGTGCTTTATATATCCCTCTCAACATTTGGTGAGCAATTAATATATACCATCCATCATCATTTGGTGAGAAATTAATAATAATGTATTTTATGTACTCAGCAAAAACGTCTCATCTCCATTCCTCTCTATTTAAATGCGGCAAATGAGGTTTGAACGTCCAACTTAGTGTATGAAAAGCTCCAACCAACTTTCCGGAATCAAAATTCAATGGTTATTTATCATGCATACTCCGAAAGTTCCTAATATATATTTTATAGGGTTTTTTTTTTAAATTTTTTTGGAGCTTAGACCAATGTGTACATTGAAGATTGAACTAACATCATCATGGCCTTTTTCACGTTCATTATGGAAGTAGTACAACCCCACAACGACGGCCATGACCTGATGTTCCACGTCCGCTAATTTTTATTATTATTATTTTTTCATGTTCCACGTCCGATAATTGCACCACCCAGAAATTGAGAAAAGGCTCTGGGGCTCAGGACGACCCTCACACTTTATGATCCTACCGGATATGAGGCTCGAACAGTTGTTAGGAAGAGACCGTTCAGGCAAATTTTGTACAAAATGTATAATATTATAAATCTGTATGTACACGATATAATTCACTTTCAATAATATGTAACTGATGCAAAAAATGATATATGAGATGTAATATAAATCTTATATATATATATTTTTTAACCAAATGAAACTTTAGGAACCATTGCTAGAAGCAACCGTTCCTGCCCCTCCTCCAATCCTACCCTTGCGTAATGATTCTTCTTCCATGGTTTATTCTCTGATAAATGTTCTACCCTTGCGTAATCATTCTTCTTCCAAGGTTTAGTCTCCAGCATCTTACATGAGCGAATTGAATTTGCCCACGTGCTTTGTTGGTACTAAAAAGAAGAAGTCTTCTTGATTCACGTGCAAAAGATGGCTAAGATTGAAAATTCTAAGATCTGAGCAATTGGTGGTGAACCTATGGTACGTGTGGTCTCGTGTGCTCTTATCGCTCTGGTTTGGATTGCTACTTTTCAAAATTTATATACAAAAAAAAAGGAATAATTTCACAAACCTCTCCTAAGATTTCTAATAATTTTACTTAACGCACTTAAATTTTAAACAACTCACTTAGTTCTCCTATTTTAAACTTTTTATAATATTCAACAATCATTTCAAAATATAATGCTAAAAACTCATTTTGGAAGAGAGAATATAATTCCATTCCAAATTTGCTATTTTCTTGTGATTTCTTAATTACCATAATATACCAAATTTGTCTCCTAATTTTTTGTAAATAGATGGATGTGGTTCATTGGTGAGAATGTAAAACTTGATAATGAGATTGAAAATTTCTTTAATAGCTTTATGTCATCGGCTCGGATAAGTTGTGTTAAATTATTTAAAATTACGAATGATTTATAATATTTTTAAAAATAACTTACAAAAATACATAATCATGATAATACTTTTTTGCACTGGCTTAAAAAATAATACAAATAGAATTTATATATAATTTGTAGCATTTATATCTTTTTAGTTTTCAAGCCGTCAATTTATACCAAAAAAAAAAAGAAAATTCAAAAATGATTTATAAAAACTATTAAATTAACTCAAACACTTTAAAATAAAGAAAAATATTATCATGTAACTTGCAAAATTCAAATATTAAATATTTGTATAAAAAACACACTATATTTTGTCTATCAGGATAAAATTTCATAATTTTTTTTATTTCTTTTGTTATTAATAGACTCACTTTTGGTAATAAAAGTAAGAAAACAAAAGAAGTAAGACAATGAAAGAACAAATTTAGAGTAAGATTAAATTTACTCTACCAAGTTGAATTTTTTAATAGTACATGGGATGTAAATGATACAAAAATCTTAAATAAGGGATATAAGTAAGATTTTTTAAAATTTGTGAGTGTCAAGTGAAACTGTTAGAAATCTCAATGCAAGTTTCTGAAATTATCCTAAATATATATATATATATATCATCACGATTTGATATAAAAAAAAAAACTTTTTAGATAAACTATTCTAGTAGTAATAATTGGTTTCAAGTAGTAATAAATGAATAATGTAATGCCTCCCCCATCAGGAAATCGGCTATTACAATAGGGACAATTGATGGGACGCTGAGGCATGCAGGTTGGAAGCTTCAGCGCCCTTGCTCCAAGACAAGTACTACTAGTTGTAACATTCAACCAAACAGTCGATTGCTGCCCTCAAGAGTCAAGCCCTATCTAGTTTGGAATATTCTTTAACTTGCTAACCGATCATTCAATTCTTGCTCTCGTCCCTGCGTTCGTTGCGCGCAGAATTCAACTCCAAACAGGGTTGTATTACTATTCAACTCACTTGAAGAAGAGAATGGTAATTTGCATAACCCCAATCTTCGTCTTCTTGCGGGTCGGATCCTTGATACTAGTCTTGATACTGCTAATATTTGTTGCTGGTAAAATTCTTCCCAAGAAAATCCAGCATTGAATTTCAATACGTGCTGTGTCATACAAGCTGGAAATGTATGAAACTTCAATCTTATTTACTATTCAAAATATATACATTTCCACCAGCCAGCCAACCAATGGATTCAAGAGCGTGCATGCATGCGTACAAAGCAACAGTCAAATTAGCACAAGTAGGCATTGCAGCAGCAGTAGCCATCTCCCTCCCTATAAATAAATCAATAGAAGAGCGTCTGTCAATTTGTCTGCTCCATTGCTCAGCTCAGCACATGATACCGCAGAAAATAGTCATAATCAATCCGCTCCAAGCATCAACCCTACTTTTCTTCTTCTTTTCTTAAAGCATCAATTATAGTTTATTAACCAGAACAATAACATAGTGTACTCATCAACCAGGCTGTGTAGACTTTAAATTTGCTTCTTTTTTTTTTCATTTGCTGGCCTATTCCTCGCTTCCTAAAATCAAACCTACTTCGCCTCACAAAATAAAGAATCCATTAGCCATGTCTTCACCTCTCCCTGCCATTGTTCCCGATGTCCCTTTGCCGGCAAATCTTCCATTGAGAGAAATCCCCGGCGACTACGGCCTGCCCTTTTTCGGGGTACTCAGGGACCGGAGTGACTACTATTACAACCAAGGCACGGATGAATTCTTCAGGAGTCGAGTGGAAAAGTACAAGTCCACAGTCTTCAGATGCAATATGCCTCCTGGCCCCTTCATGGCGTCTGATTCTAAGGTCGTCACGGTCCTCGACGCTGTTAGCTTTCCCATCCTCTTCGACAATTCCAGAGTAGAGAAGAAAAACGTTCTTGATGGCACCTACATGCCCTCCACCGCCTTCACCGGTGGCTATCGTGCATGTGCCTTTCTGGACACCGAGGAGCCTTCCCACGCCGAGATCAAAGGCCTTTTCCTATCCCAACTCGCGAAATTACACAACCGGTTCATCCCTACCTTCCGGAGCTCGCTTTCGGAGCTCTTTGCTAAGCTTCGATGCCGATATGTCCAAGGACGGAAAAGCAAATTTCAACGACCTCAGCGATCGGGCTTCATTTGACTTCGTCTTCCGTTTGCTCTGCGACAATAAGAGCCCTTCTGATCCTGATACGAAAATTGGGTCGGATGGAACGACAAGTTTCGACAAGTGGCTATTCTTTCAGCTGGCGCCGTTGATATCGCTTGGGAACAAATTCATACCCCATTTCCTCGAAGATCTACTGTTGCACACGTTTGGGCTGCCATTTTGTCTAGTCAAATCGGGCTATCAGAAGCTTTACGATGCATTTTACAAGTACGGCAGCACAATACTGGATGAAGCTGAGAAGAGAGGGATCAAAAGAGATGAAGCCTGCCATAACCTGGTTTTTCTCGCAGGGTTCAACGCTTATGGCGGCATGAAAATCCTGTTTCCGGCGCTGATGAAGTGGGTTGGAGCTGGAGGAGAGGATTTACACCGTCGGCTTGCTGAAGAAATCAGGACCGTCGTTAAGGAAGAAGGCGGGGTCACCCTATCTGGATTAAATAGAATGAGCCTGGTTAAGTCAGTGGCATATGAAGCATTGAGGATGGAGCCTCCAGTACCCTTCCAATATGGGAAGGCCAGGGAGGATATCGTGATCAACAGCCACGATTCGGCGTTCTTGATCAAGAAAGGCGAAATGATCTTTGGGTATCAGCCATTTGCGACCAAGGATCCTAAGATATTCGCCAATGCTGAAGAATTTATCGGGGATAGGTTCGTCGGTGAAGGTGAGAAATTGATTAAATACGTTTACTGGTCTAATGGAAGAGAGACTGATAATCCATCAGTGAGTAATAAGCAATGCCCGGCAAAAGATATGGTGGTGCTCTTGTCCAGGCTGATGTTGGTGGAATTCTTTCTCAAGTACGATACATTTACAGTTGATGCTGCCACCGTTATGTTGGGTCCATTGGTGACCGTTAAATCACTAACCAAGGCCTGATTCTTAATCACGTGTTGGTTCGAGCAAACCTGGAATCAATTAGTTTCTTCAAGAATTGGGTGGGTTCATCTTCATCAACTTTACTGCTAGATAATTAGTGGGGGATCTACAAACATGTTCATTTATTTTTTTCGTGTTTTATTTGTGGTTTATGTCTTTGGCTTCGTAGTGTTGCTCCTGATTGACTTGTATGATATTATATTTATGATTTCTATGTATATACGTGTGTGTGTATTGCAAAGCAAATTTCTAGCCTAGGCTTCCCGTTGAACCTCTTAACTCTTTATTATTCTTAGGGATGATAGCGGATTGGATACTCTCAAAAAATTCACTTATCAAATCCTAATTCACATATCTAAATCTTTTACCAAACTCTACCAGCAACTTTTCATTTCGGGTTCAGATTACTCATCGAATACCCTCTATTTGCTAATCTAAATAGTTCAAAATGATAGGAAATTAAAACTAAAATCAATACACATCATGTTAAATCAACATACTATATTGAATTTTAAACTTGGGTAGAGAATCACAAAGAAATTTAACATTTTAGAAATAATATTCAAGCTATTTTTCCATATGTTTTAACAAGGAATTATACGTAAAATATGACAAATAATAGTCCACAAGACAAACATGTATACCAGCTGAATGCAAACTAAAGAGAATAATTAGGTTTTGTAATGCAATCAATTCCTATCGGGTTTTTGGGGTTCTCAATTTCTCTTACCAAACCTTAACAAGTTACCCATCGATAACTCAATACCAAATCTTAATAAATTATCCATCAGTCAACTAATTGGATTAACTATGGCTTGAATACCTACGAGTGTGAAAATTTATATTGCCACTCCACACACACACACACTCTCTCTCTCTCTCTCTCTCTCTTTCTCTCTTTCTAAAATTTTGATTTATTTTGATAATTAGAATTACTTTTAAACATATGGAACAAATACTAACATAAATATATCAAGTAAGACTAGAAATGTCTTATCTTTCATATGGTAATCTATTTAAATGTTCTAATGTTATCTAATAAATATCCAAAAAAAATTGATTTGGGTGGTTCGAACGGAGGGAATGTAAGTGAGAGTTCCGGATTCGAATCCTCTCGCTTACATTCAAAAAAAATAAAAATAAAAAACAAAAATCCAACAAAACGTAAGTCTAAGAGTTGGTTGTTCCAAATATGGCATGCAACAAGTGGAAAGAAATATTAGTTATATGTGATTTTATAGTCTATAGTCTATACTTCAGTTATTATTAACCCTTCCATAATAAAATATGATCATTTTAAGAATTGGATAGTTTTACAAAACTTATAGCAAATGATTAAACGTTACAAACCTCCCCCAATTTCCGTATTTTTTTTTATTAACCTTGAAAAGATAAGTGTGACCATTTAATATCTACAACACGAAACCAAGGAAATATATTTTGGGTTGTAGTAGATAAGATTATGTTGGGATAGAGAAGTAAAAAAAAAAAAAAAAGATTGATATTATACTCCTGATTGATTAGCTATATTACACTATGCTTAATATACATGTTTCTTTTAAAGGCTGCCGAACAAACTAGTCACGAAAAGCCAAAGAAGTTTCTTTCAACCAAGTTTACAAGTCAACAGAAGAGGATTTCCTTTTTGTTTGGCAACAGCGATAATAACTTATACAATATATAAAGCCAGTGGGGTGGTACTCAGTGTAAATTATTCTGGCTACCATTTGAAGTTTTAACTTTATCCTTACAAAAATTAATTTTTTACCCCATTTAATTGCATTTTGCCACTATAATTAAATTAAAGTGTATGGCTGAGTATGTAGATCTGGAACGTAATAATCTTCTACAGCACTTCTCATTGTTGTGCTCATGGCCCGAATTGAAATCCCAGGCTTTAGGAATCCATGAATGGCCCACAGTTGAGAATTTGAGACGCTATGTTATTAGCCTACTTAGTTTTTTTGACTACAAAGCCCATTAATTAATGGCAACCCCTGATCATCACTCCACACACATTTGAAAATGACCGTCGCCTGTTCCTGAAAAACAGAAGGACCTTGGATCATCGAACAGCATCGTTGAAAGCCCAACTGTCTATTCACCCAACATCTCCATCCATGGGTTGGAGGATCTTGGTTAGATAATAGGCTGAATCATTTAATTGTGAGTCCAATGGTGCCAATTTCAGCTAAAACTGGTTTCCCGATTTACTGCTTTCGCTACTAAATTTGCACAAATTATTCATTCTCTGGGCCATCAAACTTGTTCTACACTATCTTTCTTTCCCACAAAAAAAAAAAAAAAGAAAAAGAAAAAAAAAAAAAAAAGAATGAATGACTTGTTCTATACCATTACAATTGCCCACTACAAAAAATGATGACAACTCAACCAGATTAGCATTATTCTGTGTCATCCTGATATATGGGGCTCCCCCAGCGACTCTTACCAATAGATACCTGACGTCTAGATTGTACAGCTCCTCCATTGAAGACCACCTGTCCAAGACCTAAGATTATCCTACAAATTGATCATGTCAGAGTCATTGCAGTGTACAGCTCGAAGTTTATAAGTTTCTCTCTTTTTTATTTGAAAAATCCTCTGCCAAACAAACTAATAGATAACCTATCTTATCGATCTTAAAAAATCTCGCGTCTACATCTATCACTTAGTAGTGTCATCGTTTAGAGTCGATCTTTAGAGGTGAATTATGTTTATCTCTTTCTCAACATCGAAGTTAAATTTCTATCTTATCTTAATTAAATTTTCACCGAACGAATCCCCAACCACGCAATAGAGCAACACAGAGATCAAGCAGGTTTGGGAGGGGGGCAAAGGACTCCGAAAAGAGATACGAATTGGCAAAAGCTGCTTCCAATCCAAAACATAAAACTTAATCTTGCATACACTTATAGATTGTGAATGCTGAACCAACGATAATTATATGAGATTTGAATTTAACGTCTAACTCTAAAACATGTGGAGTCAATGTAAAAATTGTTTGGATAGAGAGTATTTGAAATAATTTTTTGAAATAAAATACTGTAGCACTTTTTTAATGTGACGTGATGTGTGTGAGATAAAAAGGTGGTTGAAAAATGTGTTGATGATGCAAGCAAGTAAATAATGAGTAAATTTTGGGAGATAAAACGTATTTGAGATTTACTAAATAAATAAATACTAAAAAATTACAAAAATCAAGCCATGCCAACTGGCACCGTTTGACTAGTTGCTTGCAATAATAATTAGAGGAAAACAAATCTACCAAAATTATTACATCCACGTGGCACCTCCCATCCTTTTCTTTCTGTGGATGACTAAAAGAAAAAAAAGATATGGACAGAAGTAGACAATCCCCTGGCCTCGTATCATACTCATCCTTTTATATTTAATTATTTTCAAACCGCTAGATCACTCATTCTCCGACTTTCATCAATCATCACTCGTTTGACTATATATTTTTATGCTCCGCCCCGGTGAAAAGATGGGATCTCTCTGACTCCTTCCGAACCTCCCAGAGCCGCGTTTAAACCCCTCGAAGCTTCCTCAAGTGACAGACGTCTTTGCATTTTGTTGTTTCCGCGCATCCTTCAAACAATTGTGCGCTTTAGGCTGCCGGGCTTTTGCTGTGAAGATTGGATATCATGGGAAAGACCAGTTATTTGGCGATGAAGACTGATCCAGCAGCGTCGGAGCTGATTGCGTCGGATTTCAAGGACCTGGGGAATGCAGCTAAGAAGCTGGCTAATCATGCTATCCTGCTTGGTGGTGGCCTTGGATTTGGGACTTCCTTTTTAAAATGGCTGGCTTTCATTGCAGCAGTGTAAGCCGATTCATTGAGCACTTTGTTCTTTCTTGAATGTTGATCCTTGTTATTTTATCAAATTGTGGTGAAAGGTGACTGCAGTTTTGCTCTGCCAATCTACTTTCAGACTCTAGCTTGTGAAGTATTTGCTAGTGTCTTCCTCTTTTGGGTTGCTAAGATCATTAGTTTTTTTTTTTTTTTTTTTTTTTGTGGGGTTGGTGGTGGTTGAGGTGTTGGTGTGTGCACGTTCTTAAAAGATTTTGGGGTTTTTATTGGGGAGTCTTGATTTAAAAATGATTGCCAAGGAGACATTGGTTAATTGCTAGGATGTCTTTATTACTCGTGAGTGGACGAAGTGGAATACGAGAAATGGGCGACTGTAAGATGATCATTCCAACTGAATTGATTATATTTCTTCGAGTCGGGGTTTGAGGGGGGGTTCTGGTTCAAAAACATTAGATTGTTGGATCATGGATGGTTGTTCTGCTTTTGAGATCTGAGGCAACATTTGCTCTGTTATTACTAGCTTCTGCTATCGTAATCATGTTTAGTCAGTAAACGTGGCCGCCCTTTGTCCTGATAATCAGCACTGTACTGGCAATTCTTCTTGTCTTCAATTCCATTGCTTTTCTACTACGTTGGAGTCCCTATCTTTTTGTTTCTTATGCAAATATTAATGAAATGAAACGCTTGTTTTCTATTTCTATTATCTTGCAGTTACTTGTTGATCCTGGACCGAACCAACTGGAAGAGCAATATACTTACAGCGCTTTTGATCCCGTACATTTTCTTTAGTCTTCCAGATGTATTGTTCAATTTGCTTAGGTAATACTCACTTTTTCTTGTCCCTAAATTATTTTATCATGAATACTGTGGCACTTCTTAAACTATACCTGATGCAGGGGAGAAGTTGGAAAATGGATTGCTATAATTGCTGTCATAGTGCGCCTCTTCTTCCCACGACGTTTTCCAGGTAGAAGAACATGCAAATTCATAACCTGGTTGTCCCTTCAGTCATTTTGTTTCTACACATCTAAACATGTACAGATTCTTCAACTTAATGCGTTGCTCAAACACTTAAAATCGGAAATTGTTTGAATGCAGATTGGCTAGAACTTCCTGCTGCTTTGATCCTTGTAATTGTGGTGGCTCCAAGCTTCTTCGCTGACAGTGCAATAGGTGACTGGGTTGGCATCATCATTTGTCTGATAATCGCATGCTATTTGCTTCAGGAACACATCCGAGCATCTGGTGGATTTAGAAATTCTTTCACAAAAACCCATGGCATTTCCAATACAGTAGGAATCATCCTACTGTTGGTATATCCAGTCTGGGCTTTCATTATAAAACTGCTGTGAGAACTGTTTGTTTTTCCGGTTTGCACTTCTTGGGTAGATTACTCTCCTATGCGCGTGTTTGATACATTTAAATCTTGCATTGAAGACCTTGTTGTCAGCGTACCCAACCATTTGGAACAGATCTTTAGCATGTGTATCATTCTCTGTATTGCTTTCTTTTCGTTGGCAAGGCATCAGCTTGATACAGTTTCATTTGGCTATGTAATTGAACTATTTGTTTAATCTTTCAATTGAAAAAACTCAAGATTACGTGTCAATGGATGCAAGTTCAGAATGTTTATTTTTTCTGTATTTCTATCACTAACTCACCTGCTTAAGCTAGCGACTTTGATTTATTAGCCAAGGCAAATGAACGGTCTGTGCTTTCTGGCGTGTTTTAAATATGGGAAGTCTGCTAAAATAATCAGCAAACCTGCTACTTGTAAACCTTGTTGCGTTTATTTCCAGTGTTGAAATAATTTGTAAGCGGATACTGCCACATATTGGGATATAGATTTTTTTCTCAGATTCTCCAGTTTGTTTGTTGGAATACTTGCTTTTGAGATCCTGTTTATCAGATGCAACATTCTGAAAACCAGAAAAATGATTTTCCTTTTTCTATGGATCTCTTGCCACTTTGTTGGATAGTTTTGCTTTTGCCGTCTTCATTTATCAGATGCAAAATAACCAACGAACAGGATGTAAAGTGGCCTCTTTGGAGGGTACACCTACATTCTTTTCAGTAAGTTCCAGGAGGAATCCACAGATAAGTGCTTTGGCAGGAGTTTTTTTTTTTCCGCTTTGTTACTGTGAAAAAAAAAAAACACTTAACCAGAGCCAATTCTTCCTCCCAGTTTGAGAATTTCAATGAAGGACAGCTGGTTCGGCCTACATCTGACTGTAAGGTGTATCTGCCTACTGCTTCCGTTAATTTTATTTTTCTCCCACTACTAATAAAGCTTCTTTGAAGCCTCAACCAGGCGACTCAGTTGATACTCTCCTCCCTGTGCCTGGTCCTTGTACGCTTTGTAGCTCTCCCTTAGTTTTCTTCTTCTTCCCCCCCCTTTTTTTTTAAATTTTTTTTTAATTTTTTAAAGTTTTATTTTGGTTCTTCGTTCACATAAATTGGACTCCGTTTATTCTCTCATTTTCTTTATCTAAAGAATTTCTGTCATACAAAAATGGGAATCATAATGATGATTTCCTTGATGGCGAAATAAAGGTTTGAAACTGCTAGCAACAATGAGAAGTAAACTGTGCCGCTGGCAAGTCGCCAAAATATTCAGTACCCAAATAGGCTTTTGTAGCTATCACGCTGGATATTGGCCTGTGCAAGCTATAGATACAATACATTTTTCCCCCCACCAGAGAAAAGAAAGACAAGTGCTTGAAGCTGCTATAACAACTTCTTCGCTAATAATGCTGATCAAACCTCTCAAGGGCATAAGCTTTCTATCAATCACAAAAACAGAAATTTCCTGCAGCTCACCGCTGGTGAGTATATGCTCTTTACACTTTTGATCCTTTTCCTTCGTTGTATAGCTGATCAATGCAATCCTGTCAAGTAGAAGAAAACAATAAGTAAAATATAAAAAATGCACCTGCAATAGAAGTTTTACTGATAACACGTGTTGAACTTGGCAGTGCATCGATAGTCTACCAATTCGATGCTGATGTTGAAGCTCTTTATCATTGGCATACCTTATAGTGCTTGAGCAGTTGTGGCCTTTTAAGTTTGAATGTTGGAGTAACGAGGTCCCTCTCAAAATCAAAAGGAACGGGTTCCAAATGAACTGCTTTTAGCATCTCAAATCCTCGAAGCTGAACCAGAATGACTTGGGTTATAGGTGAAATATAAACATCAGAAATAGCTCAAGGAACAGAAAACTCAAAACCTCGTGCACGTACCTGGTGTTTCTTAGCTGTGTCGTTAAGTTCATCTAAAACATATTTCGTCGCCTTTATACTGTTGCAGATGGATTTGAAGTCTCCATCTTGAAGATGTTGTACTGCCCAATCTTCAAGTGCTTTTCTCTCTGGTACCACCACAGCCACAAGGAAGGACTCAAAGCTGTTCCCGTAGACCCAAATCTATGCACCAGCCAAAAGTTAGCTAGACTTCGAAAATGGAATATCTAATGCTTAGAGATTTGGTCAGGTATCTCTTGCACATTGCTTTAGCCAAATTTGTAATACATACACACTTGTCTGATAACTTACAGAAGTCACAAGGGGGCAACGGGAGTATGTGCTTTCAAGACTTTCCACAGCAACATATTCACCTTGAGACAATTTGAAAATGTTCTTTTTCCTGTCAATTATTTTCATTGTTCCATTGCTCTGCAACTCCCCTACATCTCCTGCAGTAATACTGAAATTTCACTATCCATCCTAAAAGATCAACTACTGATGTTTCGGCTCAAAATGCAAGCAAATAAACTAAACACCACCAAAAAAAAAAAAAAACACTTCCACGCTTGTGTATCTGATGGCCAGTAGCAGGTTAGATATGGCCAATGAATTTATCACTCTATCTGGAATTGCCAGATCCATTTCTCATTGGTAATCTACCAAGATGAAGACGTGCAGCCTGGATTTGCTCTAATATATACATCTAACACTAGAAAGGTAAGTTCTATCATTGTAAAACAATTAACACACAATTTTGAGGATAAGTGTTTAGATTCCTATGGGATACATCACCACAATAAGAGGTAACTCTATCCATCATATTTTTAGGTTTGCGAAAGTTACCAGTATGGAACCATCCATCCACAAGTACATCACTGGTAAGGTCTTGCCGCTTATGATATCCAGAAAACAAAGTTTTTCCCCTAAGACAAATTTCTCCACGTGGTACATCAGCAAGAGCATCATATCCCAACTCGGGCACTGATTCAAGCCTTGCCTCAATGGTCGTAATTGGGACACCAACAGTCCCCATCATAGACATTACATTGGCTATGGATGTGAAACAACCACCACAACTTTCAGTGAGGCCTGAAACCAAAACAAGAATGAATCTATTGACCCTCATCACTTGTAGGAAGTAGAATAAAATAAGAACTCAATCAGTTCAAATCTTATCCTGCAATGCTTCCATGTAATTATCCAAGTACTGTCTAATAGAAAACTGATTGAGTAAGACTGTATTCTATCATTATTAATACCATATCCTTGTGACACGACGCAGCAGCATGTCACCCTCAAGAATTCCTCCACATGCTTAGGCAATGGTGCAGCACCAGAGAACATAATGCGAACTTTTCCACCAAACCCTTGTTTGATCTAAGTTAAAAGACTATTAGAAACTAAAAGTGAAAGAGCTAAGTGAAAAAGGCAAACATGCAGTGAAAGCGGAGAAGGATAAAATCACAGACCTTATCAAAGACCAACTTGTCCAGGAGAGGAGCAGCTTCATCTTGTCTAAGTCCTCTTTGCAAATTCTTCAATTTGCTGTTTTTATTTCTTCTAAATTACAGTAAACCAAGATGAAATATCTCGTAAACAATAGAAATGCCATAACTACACACTTACTAGTTGTATGCAAAATCAAATAATGTCTTCCTTATTGAACCTCCAGCTGAAATCTTTTCCATTATACCTTATCATAAAAAAAGTTTCAGAACCATGTTCAGAATATAAGAACTGAGCATCACATAAGCATCACAATGACTTTGTACCAGTGTATATTCTGTCATAGATTCTAGGAACTCCAGAAAAAATCGTAGGCTTTAATTCCAAAAGATCATCAATCAAGTATCTGATGTCCTGCAAAGTAGAAAATAACTGTCAAGTACAGTCTGTAGCAGTAGTTAGCTCTTTATTGAAACCATAGATTAAAGACAATAAAAGAATCTAGATCTTACTCCTTGCCAGAATCCTATTGAACAACCCCTGTATATGCAGTAGGTCTCAATGATCTGATCATATATGTGTGCTAATGGTAGAAATGAGAAATATGCGTCACCTGCTGTACCCTGCAATAAATAGAAGTAACATACTATTCTTTTTCTGAAAATGAGTACAGAGTTGTAATAACTGATTTGTAAGAAAAGGAAGAATACAGAGTTGTAATAACTGATTTGAACATATAAAAGGAAAGAAGAAAGGAAACAACAAATTTGGGTCCAAAATCCAATTCCACTCAAGAAAATGGAAGAAAAAAGAAACATATCATTAAGGCGAACGTGAAGTGTTTGATTCACAGTCAACCATCAAGGTATTTATAAAAAGAGAAAATTCCATGCTTATACAGCATGCACAATCAATTAATGTGCTTTGTAACACAAAGAATATGGAGACAGATGCCTAGTATACAACCTTGTTATTGTTCTTTGAACTTTAGAAAGTACATGAAGTGTTTTTAACATCAGAGAAAGCTCCAGTTGTCTCTGCCTGATTTCAATTTATAGGTTAAAAAGAATCACTTTACCCTTTAACATTGCATTTTTCTGCACCTTACCTCCTAACCCGATGAACATGGTAATTTGCCATGCTTGGACCTGGAAAGCAATCTCAGCTTTAAATTTTATTAATGACAAAGAATTCTTAAGTTGTAGGGAACCATAATTAAGTGAAAGGATAAGGGAAGACAGACTAAGAGGGATGGCTCCATTAAAAACTGAGGAGTTTCGTGGTCTATCAAATTAAAAAGCAAAATACAGGGTCTGAGTTTAAGTGGCAAGGCACAGTCTCCCACATTGAGCACAGGCATGGCAAACACTTAAACAATTTAGATATGCTGTGTGTACAATTGTTTGAGTGAAGGTGTACCTAGTTCCAGAACAGTTTGAGCTGAGAACTGTTCCAGCTGCTTCCCAACTTTTTCAATAATACAAGGTACTCTACATAATTACAACCATTGAATGGTTAACCAGTAGAATTTGTCACACCCAGCTAACCTTTCTACACAATGACATGTAATGTAAGTTTCTATCCACTGTTTTGTCAATCTAGGATGCCAGGAAACAAGCCAAGAATGAAATCACACTGCTCATCTTTTGAAATTTCTTTTCTGGTCCATTTTGGACCATCCACCATATCAGTTGCTAAGAAAGCGCAACAGTCGGTGCCCTCCTTCAGGTACAGTATTCATGCTTGATATGCAATCACAGGCAAAGTTTGTTGCATAATTATCAAACAACTATCGATAAGTAAAAAAGACAACCTACCACTTTATCTGTCTCCATAAGTAGTTGATGGATAGATAATACTTCTGCAATGATGGCCCCATTATTTAGGATGACGCCTTTTGGTTCTCCTGTTGTTCCACTTGTATACATTATAGTGCATATGTTTGTCTTCTGCTTGGGAGGCAGGTCATGATCCGAATGGCCCTGTAGAGATGGATTAAACAATGATTTTTCAACCACACCACACATGATAATTACAACACAAATTACAGATTGTTATTGGTGTAGGCTTACCAACAGAGCAAACTCATCCCAAGAAAAGCATGTCACATTAAGTTCCTCAGCTTCTTCCATTTGCATGCTGGAGACCTTTCCAAAGCTGACAATGGCTTCACAAAGGAGGTAGAGATCTTACTCGGCAATAATGGCCTTTAGAGAATTAAACTTTTGAAAGTAGCAAGTTAACATACTTTTTAGATGTGAGTTACACCTTGCAAGGCATTTCAAAATCTGCAGAAAAAATTCTATCAGAGGGAAGGACTAAAAGTTATTTAATGAAACGGAAAATCCACCCAGAAAATTTATTTGCCAGTATGTTAGTATCTCTCTAGTACAATCATGTCAAGGCATTTGACCTTTGAACAATTGAAGATTGACGATAAAATAAAATGTGAAAGCCACTCATGTCTCATCCTTTGGAAAAATATATGAGAACTATCAAAGTGAAGGAGAACACAGCTAAATTGCAATGGAGAGAATCTGGTATTTGGCCATGAAATAGGTGATGCAATTCAATTTACATCAGAGAGAACCAGAAGGTAGTACAGGTCTTGCAAATGAAAAACAAAGACAACTTACAGCTGGTATCTTGCTTTCTTGAACAAAAGCTATCGAAACTTCAGCATGGTTGATGATGAACTCCACTGCATTTGGACCTGCGAAAATGAAGAGCCAGGCATAATTGCTCATAAGCAGCATCAATTATGAAATCATGATTGCTCAATTGCGGCATAGAACGTAGCAACCACAATTTCAGAAAGGAAAACATACCAAGGGTATCATATAGCGGTACATACGTGATGGCTTGGCTGCTGCAAGCCTACCAAAAAGTCGGATAGATAAGAACCCACAATAAAGAAAAGAGGAAAAAAAGGGACTGTAGAACGCTTGCAGCCACATCAAACCATGTAACAACATTAGAAGGAAAAAGTCTGAAGAATTTAGGTGTTTGGTTGAGATCGATTGTCAACAGCTGGTTGCACTCAAGAACTGCATGCAGCGGGTGCATAACATAGTCTAAAGCAGTCAAAATGGATAAATACCTGCATTGCCATAATCCATTCGGGACAGTTAGCCCCATATATGCCACAGCGATCTCCCTAATAGTAGCAATAATGAGCAGCATATGAGCCACTTTAGCATAAGCATAATCTGGGTTTTCTTTTCTAATACACATATATAATAAATAAAAGAGAGAGAGAGAGAGAGAGAGAGAGAAAGAAAAAGAAATAAATCCTGCATGTGCATGATTTGGCAGTGTACAGCGGCACTCACAGGATTGACACCACGGCGGCGGATGGCGGAACCAATTTTAAGAGTGCTACTGTATACCTCCTCATAGTTCAGCCACGCGTAAGAGCCAGCCTGCCAATTCAACCTCAAATGTTATCTTCTTTATTGCTTTATCTGTTTCTTCCTTTTGGGTTTTAAAAATCACTTCAAGCGCTAAAGAATGCAGGGAGAAGTAGGTACCTTGCCGTCGATGACTTGACGGCGACCAAGCATTCGATTCTTGGCATTCTTTGTAACGGACTCACTGCAATGTCGAAAAAGCGCATGTCCATCAGCTGTGCGCTAATTGGATTTCTATGTCTAAGCCTCCGACATGACGGCCTATTAGCTCAGTTGGTTAGAGCGTCGTGCTAATAACGCGAAGGTCGCAGGTTCGAGACCTGCATGGGCCAATTCATTTTGGAATATTCCTCCACCTATTTGTTTTCTTGATGATTGGCTCGGGCCACATTTTCGTGTTGGTACTTGGTATTATACGCTTAACCCACAATTCCGACCGTAAATCAGAGCGAGGACAACAGCTGAATCTCAGTTTGACATGCTATTTGAACTTTGCTCCTACAGCGGGCCTTAAAGATCACACAGACTAGCAAAAGTTCTTTTAGCTCAAAATTTTTTTGCAAAAATCTATCTAGAGGGCTCGTAATTCCTTGCCCAAATCCAAGATTCAACTATATGACTATGCTACTGATTTGAGGAATCTGCGTTTTCTGTTTGGGGGGTTGGGGGGGGGGTGGTTGTGTGAATGAAGAAGCATTAGTATTATAGCATGCAACAAGCAGAAGTTATACATGATAAAATGATCTGTGGCCTCTGAATGAAACGCACTTGATTTAAGCAATGAATCCCCTTTTTAAGCAGCGTAGCCAAACTTTGTGGAAAAACCAATCAGATTAATTGTTTTGCAACAATACCTGAAAAAGTCCCAGGGAGATTCCATTCCCTCCGGTATCTCCAAGAGACCATCTTCAGCATAAATGCACCTATAAACAGGCCCTGCCGCCGGCATCCCCTCGGTGGCCGGCCGTCCTTCTTCAACCTTCACCACATACTCCGCCATTTTCAATCTCAAACCTCCTGAGTTGTGTAGCAAACAATCCCAAGAAACTATCCTGCGACTCCACAGAGAAGACTCCTGCTAGAAAGATTTGGTTACAGGGAAAGTGAGATATGGATGGATTTGGAAATTTAGAGAGTTGGTTGAGGGATTGGAGCAGCTGGAGCATTAATTTCCAGCAAGACATGAATGAAGCCTACCACTAGTAGTAGGAGTACTACACTACCATTTACTGCATTAAGGTGGGTGCATGGATGACACCTCATCAGCTTAGCGGCCTTAATGAGCCTCTGTAACCGATTATTGTTGTCCGGCACCACCGCTGCCGCTCCATTTACTTTGCCAGAGTGTGCAGACAAAACTCAATTAAATGGGGTGTTGAAAAGTTTTTCCAATTGCCCCTAGCTAGAATTATTCCCCCTACAATTCTATCCAAATTTCACTCACACGTAAAATTGTGTTGCTAGTTCTAAATCTTTTCCCTTTTTTTTTAGCTTCTAAAAGATTCTAAGTGTAAAATGGATCACGTCAAGAGGACTTGATGGATTTTTTTTTTTTTTGGGAGAAAGATGAGCTTGTATTAACAAAGAAAGATAGGGCTTTGCATATGGATATATATTTTCCCACTTCTATCTTCATTGGGGGTAATTACTCTCCAAAATAACCTGTCAAGTGCCAACATTCTCCAAAATAGCCTGTTAAGTGCCAACATTCTCTAAATTGAAACTAGAAAATCAGCAGTTTTGTTATATTTATGAAACATATAACTAATGTGAACATATTATAAAAAAATTAGTAGCATTTGTATCTCTCGTTATAAAGGAGGGTTCTTCCAAAAATATCTAATCTCGTTGCTAATAATCCAAATTGCTGTATGGGAATCTGATCTCAATATTGAGACAACATTTATTCTTCCCAAAAAGACATCGACCTCTACTTGATGGAAATTTCTCCACATGGGCTTCCCAACGGGGCACGACCGGACTCATTAAATGCACTTTACAAACTGCAGTTGGATTAGCTTCAAACGAGTAACTTTCTTTCTGCTCTTTTTTTTTTTTTTTTTTTTTCCGTTGGTGAGATTTCCTCCATATATGCTACTGCATTATTGCTTCTTCCCTTTTTTTTTCACCTTTGCATTATTGATTATCACAGAAGTGATATTAAACCGAAAACAATTAATGAGAAAATTAAATACGAGAGAAGTGAAAATGGATGCTCTAAGAATTAAAAAGATTCTATATTTAACTACTTTCCCTTCTTTATTTCTTAAATTCCATTCCCTTTGCTAAAAACTTAAAAAAAAAAAAAGTGAAGGTATGTAGTTATGATTAGAGGTGGCAAACTGGATTGAAATCCAGTTATCCATCCATGTAAACCACTATTATATGGATTTGGATGACTAAAATAAATCTAATGGCTTTAAATGGATATCCATTTAAAACCATTTAAGTTGGTGGATTTAAATGGATAAACCATATTATCCATATTTATCCAATTACCAGAATAAAAGGACAAAAAATATAATCTGGCATGTCTCTCTCTTCCCACTCCCTCCCCCGCCGGCAGCTCCCATAACTTGCTAGTCATCAGACCTATCACCAGACCCTCATTCTCATCAAACAAAATTGATCCTGAAAGTCGATTCCTATAATTAATTAGTCTTAAAAAAATTCTGAAACTCAGTTTTCTTTCTCTCAGTAGTCTGGGTTGCTCAAGCTCAATGAGAAGTCAAAGAAAAGAAAAACACACAGCTGTTATCATGGATTCACCGAGACCACAACCACCGTCGTTGAATTTTCTTGGCTGGTTTTAAAAATTAAAATGTAGGTTTGGGCTGGACCGACGAAATGGTTGGCCTTCTAATGTTGAAATTGGTGAAAAAAATAGAAATGATTTTTGCTGTTTTAATAAACTTTAACAGGTTTGGATAAATTATTCTCATAGTGATTAGCTGCATTAAAAGTGAACAGAGTTGGTGGGGAAACTTTAATGAATTTTGTGAATGGTGGCCGGAATTCGCAGGGCCATGGAGAGGAATAGATCTACCTCTACTCTTGCTGCTTAGCCTGAGAAACAGAAAAAGTTGATAAAGATTTCATTTCAAACCCAAAGTTTCTTTGTAAATTCATTTTAACCTCTATTCTGAGGGTGATTGCGTTCATTACTGAACTATATGCAAAATGCGGATTAGTTAAATGATTTTTAAATGGGTAAATGGATATCCATCATCCATTTAGATCCAATCCATGTACAACCATTTATTATATGGATTGGATCATATAATCCATGAACCATTTATATAAAAACCAATTATGATCCACATATCCATTTTTCCACCTCTAGTTTTGATGACTGACTTTGTTGGGGGACCTAGGCGAGAGGGAGGGTGAGACTGAGCCGGACTATTTGTGCTACTTTCTTTTCTTCTTTTTTTTTTATTTTTTTTTCTTTTAAATGATGAATCTTCTAGATGGTAGGTATGAGATTTGACCAATTAAGGTGGAAAATGGTGGGATTTGCTCTCCTTCCATAGTTTTATATCCGACTTACTTAAGAATTGGAAAAAGACTAGGAAAAGTTAGTCTACGTATGTGTCATACTGATATAAAAAATCATCAAGTGTGTTTGGGTAGAATTTTATTTGTAAAAATTTTTTAATCGCGTTGCAAACATATTTTTCATTATAATTACTTTTTTTTTATTTTATATACATCATTTTATAAAAAATCCCACTGACTACACAGTATTCTGTCAAAATATTATCATTCCAGACAATCCCCTATCCAATTTCAACTTATGAATTTTTAAGCGGTAACCATCGAATTCAACCATATGCCACTTATTAGTTTCTGGGAACCGTTCAACTTGGGACGTAAAACTGGCAATCATAAATGACGTTGGTTGGACCATTCACGAAACCAAAGCCCACAGGAAGGTAGAAATTCTGCCTCCTCCTTATCATATATTCCGTCAACGTAGGTGTGGACACAATTTTGGGTTGGATAGCTTTGAATCAGCAACTTCCTGGATTGGATTTCCTTAATTTAACTGGAAGATGGAATCAGGGGAGGTCTTGTTCTACTAGGAAGTATTCCATGAGTTCTCTCTAATTATCTAATATGTGCTTATTATGGATACCAAAGCTATTTATTATTTATTATTACATTTGATCAGCCGTTAACTACTTCAATATACATGCACATACTAATTAAAAAAAAAAAGAGAATACTTTCAAATACATGTACTTTAGTAAAAAGGTCCGTCTAACAATTTTAACATAAATCTAGTTCGTTTTTCATAGTTTCATGACACGAGCCCAGCTGATGCGCCAGTCTGCAACATCCCACCAGATCCTGCAATTGGATAATCAGGATTTTATTCGCTAGAGTGGGCACCTACCCAGGTCCTAGCGTGTGCGTTTATTGGTAGTACATACTATTGACATACATGCAATTACTAGCATAAACCATCAAATAATTAGAAGCATCGAAGGCTGGCACCTTCATTAAAACCCCCCAACAACAGCATTCAACCATTGGCCCTTGTCAGGGAAGACCTCTTAAGGCTCTTTCGTGCGGTAAATTGGGAGTTCGGATCCCGTCTAATACATCAACAAGAAAAATGTAGTAGTGTTTCTTATTTTTAAACAAATTCAGGGAGTGCAGTTGTACACTTAATAAGAAATGTAGTAGTGTTTCTTATTTTTAAAAAATTCAGACTCCAACCCTCTTACAAGCCTTTTTAAACTACCCCTCCCCCTATAGAGTAATATGCACAATGTAATATAGTAAAATAAATACTAGAACCAGTAGTGGGGGTGCATGTTAAGATCAATGAGCATTCACGTAGGCTAACACTGGCTAAGATGCAGATCACATGACACACTGGGTCCAAATTAAAGTAGACCTTCGGAAGACCTCCCCATTAATTACGTTCATTTCCATTATACTAGTAAATTAGTACTAGGCGGACGGACTCCAGAGCAGCTGTAGAATTTGTGTATCTTTGTTATGGTTTTATCATATTGTCACGTCCCATTCACATTGAATTGAATTTACTCGTCTTCAAATAGTTGTTAGTACACCGTGTATTTTTTTTTGTCAAGTTTTGGAGGCTTAATCAGTCAAATAAGCCAATGGAGCCCCCTTTGCTCATTCAGATGATCAAAACTCATTTAATGCTTCCACTCCATCCATATAGTAGTAGTATTTCCACTTTAAAAAAATGCAAATTTCTGATAAAATAGTTAAAACGACTCAGCAATTGATGTGACAACACCTTATTACTGTTGTTGTTATTGTTATTGGTCAATCATTTCGCATGCTTAATTCACGGATAGAGTATATATTTTATTAGTAGTTTTTTTTTTTTTTGCCCTTTTCTTTTCATGACGTCTAATTAATCGGATTTACTACTAGTTTTTTTTTTTTTTACCTCATTTCGTGCCTTGCTAACTCTCATGGCTAATTTTTCTACTGTAGGAACTTGTGTGAACCGCATCATTTTTTCAGCTCCAAAAATTCACGAGTGACATATATAGGCTGAGCTCATCCGTACGAGTAACCCTCATCGGAGTTACACTTACATGGGGAGCTACCTCTCCAAATTACGTATTCAATTACACAAAGAACACACACTATTATGATTAAGAAATACTAGTAAGTAGGAACAAAGGACAGAGAATCGCAAGTAAAGATGAGCTGTGTTATTGAAAGGACAGGAGTGAACCATTTTATGATAAAAAAGACCCTTAAATGAACGTCTCAAAGGAAGAGCATGTAAAGTAGTAGCATTGCTCACACTTTTGTGCCCATCGTGGTCTACTCAACAACAGAGAGAACTGACCATTAATCACAATCTTAAGTTACTCAGCAACATCATGATTTGGAAATGATACCACTATGAGCACTGGATATTCCGTAATTTTGCATTACCCCAACAAAAAAAAAAAAAAAAAAAGTCACCGAGCTTGTGGCAAATCTAATCATTGCAACAAAGAGCAACTGGTTTCATATATTCTTTTTTGGCTTTTTATGTCCCCTTTTATTATTATTATTATTATTATTACGGTCCAGCTAACGGAGCATCGGTTAAGATATATTTCAAATGTCATATTTCAAATGTCATGTTTTTTAGAGTGTAAAATTATTTAAGAAAGGCAAATAAATATAAGGGAAAAGTAAATAAGATTAAATAGAAAAAATATATAAATACAAAGTAAAGTAATAATTATTAGTATGTGTATATACATAATAAGTTAGATGAATTTTAAACATTTTAACGAATGCCTGAGTAGCATATGTTACTACTATTTTTTGGGCTTCTCTTCATTTATAGAGACAGATAATCTCGCTGGTAGATCAAGCACGGATGTACTCTTTTTATCTGCTTTTATTCGTTGAGCAGATAATACAAAAGGCACTAGGGCCATTTCATTTCTAATACTACAAAGCTGCATTAATATGAAGATAGCAAGAAAGCATCGAAGCCTATCCTCCCAATAACTAAGAAAAGAGAAAAAAGGAAGACCACCACCAAACATGGCCATCATCAATTCATCATCATCCACTACTGCCGTAGACCGTTTCGCTGTTGATAGTCGACGAGCAGTGGTACTTTCTTCTCCCTCACTTCCATCCTCTTCTTATCATCGGTCATCAATCAAATGAATAAGCAGATTCTCTTCTCTCTTTTTTTTTTTTTTCCCCCCCAAATCAAAATCCAGGGAAAAAAGAAAAGAGAGAGAGAGAGAGTAGGTTCAAAGACCCCATCCCGAAAAGTAAAAAAAATGCAATTAATGATCACTTCGCCCCACTGATCATAAAAGAATCATAATAGTCCTCCCATCCCCTTTCACACTCCACAACTTGAAAAGGGAAGCCCAACTAAAAACTAAAACATCAAAAGAACCCAAAAGAAAAATGAAGAAGATGAAGCCAAAAAAAAAAGGGAAAAAAAAAATTGGAGGAGAGCCCCGCGCCATTGCATTTGTATCGTGTACTGTTGTAGACTGTAGTAAGGCGGGGTGGACCTCTGCATGTCCCCTCTCTCTCTCTCCTCTACCTCTCTCGCTATCATAGTGGCAAGTGGTGGTGGCGGTGGCGGTGGCGGTGGCGGTGGGGGGTTGACAAAGAAACATTTATATGTCGTCAATTCAACAATTAATGCCGTCTCTCGCATTCCACCGCCCATTCCAATTAATAGCCCTCAGCTGGAGGACGCAGAAGTTTTAATGCCCTCCTCCTCATTTAATTCCCCCCGCATTATTAGACCCACAACCACCCCCCCTCCCTTCTCCCCCCAACTCCCTTCCCAAGTTCAATTACGCACGCTCGCCCACACCCTTTCCTCCATCTCCGACCGTCGGTTCCCCGCGCGTACAATCCTCGTCGTCATCATCATCATCATCGTACCACCATTAACTTCCCAACAATTAACTCCTCCACGTGTCCATCATCCTCACCGTTTGCTATATCTGTCCGGTGACAGCAAAGCTTCTGGATCACCGCTTCTCTGCCTGCTCGACGAGAAAAACCCCCCGGCCGCCCCGGCTGATGTTCTCATGAACATTGGGCTCGCGAACGACTTGCTGCTCCGCCTCGATGACCCACCTCCTCCGCCTGATGCCGCTGAGCCCCCGAATCTCACGCTCGACTCCGACAGTGGATAGAAGCTCCCCCCAACTCCTCCTCCTCCTCCTCCTCCGCCGCCTCCACGCCGTCGGAAAAATGGAGATTTCATGTTCATGCCTCTGTAGTATCGGAATGAGAAAACTCTGGGCTTGGTCAACGAGCTAAAGGGCGACGGCCGTTTGCTCCAGAAGCTTCCCACTCCTCCCCTGCGGTAACGCCAAGGAGACGCCGTCACCGGCTCCAGAACCAGCCTCTCCGACCCTAAATTGCGTTCGAAGCCGAATGAATACGACCGCTTCAACAGGAAATCGCGGCCGTTGAATCGGTCCTCTGATGACTGAGTGTTATTCCTCCTCGGAGAGGGCTCCTGGGTAATCTCCTCGACGGCGGTTGACTCGGATTCCTCTGGTTGAATCTCCGCCAGCGGCTCTAAGATTGTGCTCTCCATGATCATGTCATCTAAGCTGGGCCTGATTCTGGCAGCCATGACCGGAACGAAAGGTGACTCGGGCCGGAATATCCCGGCGCGACACAAGGGACAGTTGGCGTGTGATTTTAACCATATGTCAATGCAATCGACGTGAAAAGCGTGGGAGCAAACCGGAAGGGTTCGCACGTAATCGTTCTCCTCGAATTCCAATAAGCAGACCGCGCAGTCGTGGACGCTGCTCTTTCTAGTGTGGACAGAGAGCGGTATGGTCTTGATCGCGGAGTCGTCGAGTCCGTAGGGGGATAAGACGTGGAAGGCATCGGATGGGTCGAAAGGATAAGGAGGGGACTCGATGTTGCTGGCGGAGGAGGAGGGGACGTAACGGCGGCGGCGGCGACGGCGGAGGTAGAGGCGATGGAGGCGGAGGAAGTGGCGGGAGATGAGCCTCGAGTAGGTGATGATGACGAAAGCGGTGGCAATGATGACGACCATGGCTATCAAGGGGGGGCTGAACTCCACGGGTAATTTAGACGGAGATGATGGTGATGAGGAGGAGGGTGTAGATGGTGGTGTTTTTGTTGTTGTTGCTGACGATGAAGACGTGGGCGACGAGGGGAGAAAGGCAGTGGTACGATGAGATGGAAGCCGGGGGTGAGGAGGCGGAGACGGAGCAGGAGAAGGAGCTAATGGGTGGATGCGCATGGCGAGAAGCTGAGAGTGGAAATCGGGGTGGCAGAAGTGATGGCCAAATGGCGGTGGTGGAGTGAGAATGGGTTTCTGTTTTGAGTGTTTTAATACTACTGCACAGTACTAAGCGGCTTGACTGAGAGGGTGGAAGAAGAAATCGCACTCGGAAGTGGGAACTGGGAAGGCCGGGGGGCTGGCTGGCTGGCTGGCTGGGCAGAGTGAAGGAGGAGAGCTTTGGGCCTGGGTGGCTGGTCGTATTTCTTTATTTGGCTTTGGCTTTGGCTTTGGCTTTGGGTGTGTGTGTGTGTGTGTGAGAGTATGTGCGTGTATGTATGACCGGCGACTTTGTTGTTGTTACTAGTTACTATCTGTCTGTCTGACCAAAATTTGGGTTCTTTTGCTGCCGCTGCTGAACCCCAAGTGACACGTCACCTTTTGTGAATTTAATGCACCCGGTGCTACGACTATTTTATACTCCATCACAGAAAATGACAAAAATATCACTAAATTATTTAAAATGCCAGGATCTCTCTTTCTTTCTGTTTGGTTAAAAAGGTCAACCAGCTTCTCAAAACGAGTCTTTTGAGTTATATGATCCAATTTACCTAGTAATGAATTAGCCGGAAAAAAAGTGCATTTGACTTGTTCTTGTAGGTTTTCAGCAGCAAAAATTTGCTAAAATTCAGGTTATTGTGGATTGATTTAACGGAGAATGACCCGAAGGCCTGTTTTAAGGAGTTAGCTCGATGATCAAATCGTACCATTTTAGATAGTATGGTAATCTTTCTCTTCGTTTACTCTCTATATGCGTGAGTATTTCGTTTGCTAGTCATTTTTCCCCTGCAATATTTGCAGTGTGGATGCTCATGCTACTGTGCTGCGTTGTTGCCCGTTTGACATGCAGCCTCCTGTGTATCACTTCTGGTTTGAAGTCTTTCGTACACATTTACTCATGTATTTTGGTTATTTTTCAATTTTGTAGAAACGAGAGAATATCAGCAGTTACACGAACGAAAACAGTTTACTAGGGTCTTTCTGAACTAACCCTAACATGTCTGCTATATATACATATATATATATATGTATATTCATGAAGTAGTATTAGATTGAAAACCAGGATTTGCCAGGAAATCCGCACATTTGCTCCCTTTGTGTTAAAATCGTGATGTCATTACCTCAGGAAGAAGTATATTATTGTTACCAAAACGAATATGTGACTATGAGGAAGCACTTGATTCGTTCTTAGCGTTCAACGAGTCCACTGCTCTTTAAAAAAGTCGGAAGTTGAACACCAACTCTAATGTATTTTGGTTACAGCTTTGATTAAGTTGTTTGCATCCAGTGTGACTGTGATAATTAATCCTTCCTTTTAATACGACCGTGTTTGTACTTTGCACTACTCCCACCGTCCCACGTCTGGTGTGTTAATGGTACGTACAACTGGAATTTTAGTGCTACAACAAGTTTCATTTTTCTATGAAAAATTTTTATATTTTTTATGAACACATTTGTCAATCAACTTTTCATCTCGTATACATCAAATCTTTATTACAATAATTCTACAAAATAGCAATCCAAATGAGCTGTTAACTTATTCAATGTGATTTTAGTACTATTTAGCTAGTTAGGAGGAGTATACCTTTGTCATTTTGAAAGAAAGCAATGTCCTGGCCGTGGGTAGTCGAGGCCCGAGGGGCGACTGAGACTGGAGGGAGAGGCAAGGTGGGTTGGGAGTTGGGATATTCAATAGTAGTAGGTGTTTGTGAAGGGACTGTCACGTGGTTTGCACGTGACACCGTTTGACCTTGGTTTTGGTCTGGTCTTCTCTGACTGGTGTGGCGTGATGGGATTGGAGTAAACTGGTCGGAGTGGAACATAATAAAGAGCCTTGTGGAATTTTTTGGGGTCTAATCTCTACCCTACTCTACTCTGATGATCTGATCTAACTCCCAAAACCAAAAGTACACTTTCGCTTTGACCATGGAGCCAGCCAACCGCAGCCTTAGTACTGCAGGGGTTTATTTTTTCGACCTCTCTCATTAACTTCCTTGCTGAGGGGAAAAAAAAAAAAAGAAAAATTACGCAGGTGTTTGGTTTGGGTGTTAAATAACAACACGAGCTCATTTATTTAGTTATTCATGTCTATAGTATTCACTTTTAAAAGTCCAAAGCATATGAACGTGTTAAAGATTTATGTCTGACGTAAATAAAAGTTGTCAAGTGATGCTTCCTTCACTTCTTCACTGCAATATTACTCGATTTGACTTGTGATTACGAAGTGAATCCATTGGTACACCAATTCAATCAATTCTTTCTTTCTTTCTTTCTTCTTTATTTATGGTTCTGGGAGCTCATTTCTTTCTTCCTTCACTACTTCTTTCTTTCAATCTCTTAAGTGCGTTGATTTCATCACCTGCTGATACCACTACTTTTCTTCATCCGTGTGGGATGGTTCTGACTTTTGCGCCACAAATTACTGGGATAGGGTATTAATGCAGAGCCTTGGATCTTCAAGACTTCCACGATCAACTGCTGAAGATGTCTGTGGCATTGGTCATTCGTTAGCCTGGTGTCAAACTGAAGGCTGACTGAAAAGACCCGGTACATGATGTAGGACACACATGCTTGTGAGATGGTGCACTTCCACACCTACTCACACAAGTCCAAGGAAACTTCCAATGATTATGATCATTCCCGAGTAGGATTGAACCTTAATAACAAAGAAACATCTAGAGAACATACAACACATAAAGCGAGAGGCTTAGGTCGTGTCTAAATTGTCATTTTCTAGATTTTTCATAGAAAAATATACTGTAATAATGTGATGTATGTGAGGTAAAAAGGTGTTTGAAAAATGTGATCACGAAAAAAGTAAAAATTTTTCAGTGAAAAATTGCAATCCAAACAAGACCTTATTGTTCCTTATTAATACACGGTGATCACTTTTTTAAAATTTCAACCGTGGTATTAATGCAGCGGTCAGCATTTGAGTTCCCTTTTATGCCCTTGGTTGTAAGTTATAGGAGTCCCAAATTGACCGGAAAGAAATCCTAAAATTTAATCCAGTTATCTAGACAGCTTTATCCAATCCTCTGCTACTCCTTTCACAATTTCAAATCACTTATATTACTGTAGTTATAAGCAGTGCGTTTGAATAGTAAATTTTTTGGGATAATTTTTTGAAAAGAATACTGTAGCACTTTTTTGATGTGATGTATCTGAGATAAAAAGGTGATTGGAATTTGTGTCGATGATGTAAGCAAAATTTTTTAACTAAATATAAGTAATCCAAAGATTATTTCTTTTTTCCATTCCTTTCTTTTCAAAATTTTTTATTTTTCACTCTCAAAATATTTTTTGCAAATATATATTTTATTAGTTACACACACATTGAGTGTATCTTAAAACACTACTATTCCTACTTTGGATTCATATAATCAGGTTGCCCTCCCTATGGGTCATCCCTTCAAAGTTTAACTACCCCTGTGGCACTATGGTTTTCCTTCATTAAGCACCAAAAAAAAAAAAAAAAAGTAAATAAAAAAGTACCTCTCCTAAAGATGCACGTCTGGACGGAGTTATCAGCGAACTTCTTCCAGTGGAATTGGACTCAGGGGCCGAAACCATTTCCTTCCATCCATCTTTTGGGTTGGAAGGCATGGCCCATGGCTTGTTTTCTGTAAGTTAAACACCCGTTACCTGGTTCAAGAGTGGGGCCAAGGCAGGAACCTATGTGGACATTATTCTAGGCCGAAGCCCAGTCCTTTACTATCCTTCCCCACCTAAGCCCAGAAACATCCGAACCCATTGTCACCAAAAGTGCGGAGAGAGATTTAGGGTTTTAAATAGGGGTTATGAGCCAACTGGTCTCCCATTGTCTCTTTCTTTAGATCGATTGTGGAGGAAAAAGAGCAAAGAGAGAAACAGAGATCGATCGATTGGAAAGATGTTTCCGGGAATGTTTATTAAGAAGCCAGACAAAGCAGAGGCTTTGAAGCAGCTCAAGTCCCACGTCACCATGTTCGGAGCTTGGGTCGTTGTTATTCGAATAACCCCTTACGTCCTCCACTACTTCTCCGGTGACAGGGATGAGCTGAGGCTCGATTTATAAATTCTCGTTTCTTTTGTCTCAGGTATTTTATGGGTTTCATCTGAATTTGAAGTTGTAGATATACTTCTTCTTGTGGGGCATGAGGTTATATTACGGGTTGGCTCCTCTTCCACTGTCCCTCAGAATCTGGTCTGATTTCAGAGCGATTTGCTGATAATTTATGGTTGGTTAATCGCCTTTTGGGGACTAGGGATGTAATTTGGCTTCTACTCGTTGAGATTTCCTTTTGCTAAAATTATTCAAACTTTCGGGTGAAATTTTGTGATTGGCATTGTAAGCATGTAATGTAATATGTAATCTTTCGTTTTATAATCCCAAGAAGTCGAATCGCTCATCTCGTGTTTAGATACGTTTACCTGTGTCTTTACAGCTTTGGATTTATCTCTGAGATTGGTTCTATCTATCAGTCGCGAAAAGTAGGCCATGCTTATTTTATTCAGTATTTGTCAAGGGTGTACAGAATTTGTTCTCAGGCTGGCTTTCAAAAGAAAACAGCGTGCTCAGAAGTTGATTCTGAGATTATATGTCGAACATTTGCCCCTAGATTAGCGGTTCTCATAGTCATTCTGTCTTTGGTTAATTACATCGGATTTGAACCTTTAGTTGTAGGAATACTTCTGGTTACAAAAACCTCTTAGTTTCTTCTCTTGGTAGGAATATAAAAGTGGACCAGGAATTTAATCAGTTAGGAACATCATACAACATAGCGATTGCAAATTGCTCCCATGAGTTTTCCCTTTGTCAGATCATACATCCCATTATCGGAACAAAATTTCTTTCCTATTGTGTTATTCGACAATCTGGATGCTGTTAAGCTCCCTGAACATTGCTTTTAGTTGCATATTTTTGTTCCAAGGGTAACACAAATCCTTTCTCTCCCCTCCCACCATGTCCCAAATTCGCACTGCATAAATACACATCAAGTGGCAATAATTTTATTTTCCACCATTATTTGAAGTATGCTTTTTGTCTAGCTGTTTAACAGGAAAAAATTGTCGGTTTGTCCCTGGCAAATTTCTGTTGTTAATCAGTTCCTCAAGCTGCTACATGTAAATTTTCCTGATCTTCTGTTAGTGTAATTTGATCTACTTCTCTGGGGTTTAGCTTGAAACTTTCCTGTGTGTGCTGGTATTGATAATCAACTATTTTGCGCTCTGCAGATTGGTCTCAGAGTGGAGAATTGCCGGGTGAAGAGCAGCTCTTGGTTTTTATGCATTTTTCTTTATTAACTTCCCTAGATCAATTGTCTTTTGGACTTCAAAGTAAAAATTGTGAGCCGAGCACATACTCTGGTGTACTAGTTATATGATAGAAAAATTCATGGTGCTTTTCTGGTTCACTTTTATGAGTAGTAAACATGAATTGAGAGTATCATCTAAAACTGAGGGCTGGGCGGGGGGCAGGTAGTTGGCTTTGCTTGCTGCCCGTGTTCCTCCATCGTTTATGAATTACTAGATTTCAAATGCTGTGTTACTGTCTTCTTATTCGCGAAATGGGAATTTTATACTTAAAAGCACGTGGGATTTGATGAAATAGTCTCACATCCGAATTAAACTGGTGAAAAGTGGCTAGCTGAGACCTTTAATTTTGTTGGATGTTCATCTAGTCATTCATGTCTTGTGGTGCTCCTGGCATCGTATGTTAGTGAAGAAAGTGACGTGCTGCCTTATTTGTGCAGTTTGTCGTTTTGAGAATTTTGTTTCGTACCTTTTAAGCATATTTTTACCCACTATTCAATGAAGGGAAGAACAACCAAAGTGATTTTTTTTTTTATTTTAGCTTTTGAATATTTAAATTGAAATCGATTATTATAGTCAAAATATTTTTTTTATGATGTGATGAATGCGTGGTACAAAAAAAAAAAAAAAAAAAAAAGAAGGTACTTGGATAATGTTTTAGTAAATATTCCAAAAGATTTTCTGTGAAAACTCACCATCCAAAAGCTTTTGCAGTCTATCGAATGGAAGCGTATTAGGTACTTGGAACATGAATCATGGCACAAGGGATTCGCGTTCTTTCGAAGTGGCAGTAGTTTACTGCTCTATTCATGGTCGCTTAGCTGATGCCATCCTTTCAGCTGTTGGATTTCTTGTTGGTTTAGTCTTTCAGTAATTGAGAATCTGAATAGCTAGAGGCAAAGACTGCTGTCACATTACCCAAAATAAAATAAAACAAAAATATCGCGAAATTGGACAGTTCATACAAGCATCAAACTGCGAAAATCTTTATATTCGACTGAAAATGCAGATTGCAATAAAGAATTTGAAGCAGCAAGAACCCAACAATAATTGCTATATGACAATACAACATATAATGGATGTTTTTGAAGAGGTCGTCGAAAATAAACAAAAAGCTTCCGTGGAGCTTTACGTGCGCAAGTATATATATATATATGGCGGGTAAATTTGTCGAACAGTAGTATGTATGTGTTCCGTCCTGAATTTGTAAACTGCTTGGTTAGAAGTCCCTTTCCGGTTGCAATGTCGGCAGAGAGAGAGCCAAGAAAAAGCAATTTTCGCCGGTCCACAATTCCGGATAGAGTTCATTCATTCTTGTTATGCTTTCCTTAGTACAAAAATACTGCTACTACTTAACAGTGAAAAAGAAAAAGGGATGAAACTCCCGACGAGAGGGTGAGGAAATCCAAGCGTCAAATCCTACACAACCAGGGGGTTGGCTCGTCGGTTGGAAAAACATTTTCACTTACCAAAATTGACTTTAACTTCAGTTGATTAACCTAAACTCCACCTGAGATGAGATGTAACAAGTCAGAAACTCCTCCTCCCAACTGATCTTAGTTTAAGCAACCCGTTCCTTACGTCAAAGAGCAGTTCTCTAGAAAGAGAGGCACAGAGAGAGGGAGGGAGAGGTTCCAGAAAACGGCAGAAGAGGAACTGGATACACAGACAAGCAATTTGATCCCTCGCAACAGTCTCACAACCCACGGACTCCTCTTTAATACACTATCCTTTCCCCAAAAGGAGTGTACATCTCAAAACGCAGGAATCAGAAAGACAACGTAAGCAAATTCCTCAAGGTCTCTACATGTGATTACCATACCGCTGTACATCACAACTAAATTATCTATATGAGTTTGACGATGACTCCGGCCAGGCAAAAATTCAAACTTGAATACCGAAGTCACAAGAATGAAGAGACTGGAAAGGAGGGGAGGTCCCCGACATGATTTAGACCTTCTTCACTGATAGTATCATCATCTCTGTCATCATTTTAAGCTGGCAACTGGGATTTCTATCCCAGTCCATGCAACTGCAGCAGCAGCAGCACCATCCATTTTTCATCATCTTATGGCCATACCAGACGTTCCAGGGTCCATGGGGACCAGCGCCAGCTTTATTTTGAGACTGGGCCAGGCCATCTTTTCCTCTGCTTCTCTTCTCTTCATGTCTTTGGGAGTCGACTTTTACAGCTACACTGCCTTTTGGTAATTCCTTCTTCATGCTCTGGTTGAGGCTTGATTCATTCAAACTGCTATTCGATATATTCTATTTTTCTCTACTTTCTTTTCCTCGCCTGTTCTGAATTTCAAAGGGTAACCAAAAAATAAAACTCATACCCATGGGGACGTGAAGGTTACCTTAAAAGAAGAACTACGAAAGGAGGAGAAGTTATTTTTTTTTTTTGGGGGGGGGGTGGGTTGGGGGGGGGGTGTTTGAGAAAAGAAAGAAAGCATTCATCAAGATATCAATCAAGAATAACAGTGTAATAGGGCTAGGATTCAAAGCAATATGTTCCTGTGACTTCCATCCTTTCTGTTAAAAGTAACATGTTCCACCTAATTTCATGTGAAATTGCAGTTTCTTGGTAACAGTCATGGGTCTAGTCATTCCGTGGAGTTTCACTCTAGCTCTGCTGGATGGGTACTCCATACTGGTCCAATGCCCTGCTAGGCAGCTGGGAATATTGCTGGTCATTGTTATAGGTGATTGGGTATGATCTGCTCCCAGTATATTCGAAATCAGTAAAATGATAAATGGCGGTGGTTCTGACAGAGCTAATCCTACTATCATATGAACAGGTTCTATCAATCCTCACATTGGCAGCAGCTAGCTCAACAGCCGGTATAGTGGATCTCTTGCTCCGAGCCGATGAGTCTTTCTGTCCTCCCAAGTATTGCAGTAGATATCTGATCTCTGCCTTGCTGGCCTTCTTATCTTGGTTCTTCTCTCTAGCATCATCGCTTTTTAATCTTTGGCTACTTCCCTCTCTATAATTTGTAGCGCTGGTCCTACCATCAGACATCAACAATTAGACTGTCTGCAGCAGCATTTGCTACTAATTCTTCTTCATTCATGTTTTTAGATCTTGTAAGTACAGGATTTTGACAAAGTTGACAGGATGTACAGACAAAGCTTGAAGAAAAAGTTGTACAACAACATAAGGCGTCCGATCTGTATTTGATTCATTTGTGGAAGTATAGAAGCATCACTAATGGGTTGAAAGGCGAGAATGAACAGTAGAATTTTGTGTTTGCTTTTAAATAAATTTCATTTTATCCTATTGAAATGTATATCATTTTATTCTGCAAAGCTTCAGTGTCCCTGCCAACATTATTCCTGTACCTGAGGAAATTGATTGAATAATTTCGCAGCCAAAAATGATCAACAAGAGTCATAAACTAACCAAATCGAGAGGATCTCTTTAGTAGGCAAAGTACAATATCCATATTGCTGATAGGTCTCTTGTTTTGACATCATGCCACCTGCAACCAGAATATAAGTTCAAATTTAGAAACTCAAAAAAATAAAGTTGACAGCAGTACATATCAACTGAAAATCAAAAGGAATAAAACATAAAATGAACTATTTTACCATTTATAAGACACTTAGTAATTACTCCAAGACTTAAAAAAACCGTGTCGCTTACCCAGAGCATCACCATTGCTACATCCACAAAAACAGGTGCATGAAAACTAATTTTCATTCCAAGACTGAATAAATGTGTTTAACCTGTGCAAAACCAATGATCTACAATGACATGTTTCAGAGTCGGCAATGATCTGCAAAACCAGCTTGCGGATACCAAGGCAGTGGCAATGTGTTCTCTCTAATAAGATTTAGGGGCATTTTAGCTGATGTCCCTTTCCAGATTTTAACTCTATTGCTAAACTTGGCAGCATCCTCCTTACGACATCATGAAATACCAAAACCACAACGGCAAGGTCACGCAGCAACAGTTAAGCCAACGTTTCATCTTCAATAACAAGAGAAGAAAACATTCAGCTAGTTGCATAAACATGGCATGTACCCAATTACATTTTGAAATGAAAATTGAATGCTATTCACCATAACCAAATTGGTCAAAATATGTGGTTCAGGAAAACCATATAACCTCAACTAAATTGCAGCCCGTATGTTCAGAAAAAACAGTTCCAGCAAGTTTATATTACTGCATGCCTGCAGTGCACAACCAAAATATGCGCTCCAGCACATGGATTCTGATGTTACTTCAAATTCTGCAAACAATACAAATGAACAAATAGGAAGCACAATCTTCATCTAGCCATTCTGAGAAGGGATTAGAATTGTTAACATTTCCATCCTCAACCTTTGTGCCATCTCCTCGTTTCCTTGTTTGACATATCCATCAATGAAAGCACCATAAATCTCTTCGTCTACTTCATGACCTTTGCCAAACATCTCCGCCTGAAGCTTCAGAGCTTCTTCCATGCTTCCCACCTGGCACAAGCTCTTAATTAGATACTCAAAGCTCTTCCTTTGAGGGAAGATATTAGGATTCTTTATTGCCATTGTCATTATCTCCAAGGCATTAGAAACCTTGCTACTATCACAAAGTACCTTTATCATTGCATCAACTGTTGTACCATCAGGCCTAAAACCCTTCCTACACATATCCTTGTACAACAGGATCACTGTATCAGCATCCCCAATCTTACAGTATCCATTTATAAGATGCTCAAATGTAACATGAGTACTCTCAAAGCCACCCAAAGACATTTCTCTAATCTTTTCCTCTGCTCTGCCAACCTCTCCAATCCCACAAAATCCACCTATCATGGTATTATATGCTACAGTATCATGCTGAAGACCCTCGACCCCCATTTCATCCCACACCCTCTCAGCATCCTCCATTCTCCCATCCTCGCAATATGCTGCCATCAGCACACTATAGCTAAATGCATTTGGCACACAATTCATTCCCGCCATTTCCTTCCATACCTCCTCCACCTTTTCCACTAAGCCATCTCTCAAAAACCCAACCATAACAACATTAAACGTATTCGAGTTGGGACCAGCAACTTCTAACCTTTTACCATTTCCATTCACATTTTTTTCATTAAAACAAAAAATTTCCTTGTACATATCGTAACCAGCAAAACAGCCCCTACTTTTTGAAACTAACTCAATTAAAGAATTACAAGTGCTGATACTTGGACATATCTTCTTGGACCTTAACATTCTAACGATTTCAACGGCCTGATCGATTCTTTTAGACTCTATGCAGGCTTTGACTAATAAATCAAATACAAATGGAGCTGAGTTACAAATCCTATAAGTTCTGACCAAAGTTTGGAAAATTGGATGCAGGCTTGATGAAGAGGGGTTGGGAAATTTGCGAATGGCGGATTGGATTAATTCTTGGGCTTGTGCTCTGAGGCGTGATCGAGAGAGGATGTGAATAATGGTAGAGTAGGAGAAGAGAGAATGAGAACAGAGCGAGTGACGGACTGTGAAGAGGAAAAAGCTGTGGGCAAGGTGAGGATTGTTACGGAGTTGGAGGGCTATTTGCGAGAACTGAGATGGAGTGAGGGCTTCGTTGCTTGAGGCAAGAAGAGAGCGGAGGTACGACCACCGGGATTTTGAGCGGTGGTGTTTCAGGATAGAGATGGCCATTGAGACAATATTTTGATCGCTCGGTGGTGAAGAAATTGGAGAAGACGAAGACGGAGAAGAGTTGCTGAAAGAATTCTGTTTGATGAACGAAGATTTAAAAAGGGTAGGAATTTGGAAATGGCGAAAGAAAGCGCCATGTGCAAACTGCAGCTCATTGGGGAATTTCATCGAACAGTTTGTCGTCAAAGTTTCATTTGCGGGAAGGAACGATCGAAACCTACATGCATCAGAATGGTTATGGAGGCCGGGTTCTGGGAGACATCCATTGGCGCTGGTTTGGGAATCTGGACCTGGCAAGTATCAGTAGCGGCTGGACCATTAGGCCTATCTCTTAAAGAGCCGAAGCGTTTTAACAAGAAGAAAAATGTTTTCCACTTGTGTTTTACTGACAGAGACTGACAAACTTGTCCATTAGGAACCCTGGGCAAGGTTTTTGACATGTTTCAAGCCAGCCGAGCGGAAAACATCTCTTGGCCCAGTCCAATAATGATAAATGACGTACTCTGATGATCACATAAAACCATATGTATATATAAAAAGGGAGCAAAGGTCATAATCAAATTGGTGATAGTAGAGAAATAACGATGAGCAATCCCGTCTTATTTATGAACTAAAACACATATAAAAGATCTAGAATTCGACTTTCGCTACTAACGTGAGTGTTGCGTTAATAGATAATATATAAATAAGCAATCCAATACATGATTTTGACAGCTATTGTTGGCCCGATGACCGGAATTTAAACTAATGAACTTTTCTCTCTTCTTCAATTCACATGAAAATATTTACCAAGAAGTCGCGCTTCTTCCTCACCTCTTCCATCCTAGAAAAGAATTTACAAGAAAAATTAACAGATGCATCAGAAATGCGTCATTGATTCTCGTTATATTTATTTGGAAATAAGATGCCAAGTCCACTCAACCAAAAAATGAAAATAAGATGCCACGGCCAAATTGGGTTGAGCTCTAGCCTGTCTTGCATGTGACATGGCGCTGCAGGTCTAAGAAGCAAGATGAATTATTTAAAGCCGACTAGCTGATTAAGGGCTGTGATGCTCAAGAATCACAATAATTTAATTCCCCTTCCTTCCTTCCTGGTCATGATGAGAATGCAATGCATATATAGGAGATCAGAAAGACGTTATTAGAAAATGCTAATCATGCATGTCTAGCCTATAGCATTAAAGAGAGCATAAAGAATCCAGCCGAGTGTTGAGAGAAGAACTGGCCAGGGAACACAGAACCAGATTCATTTTGTGCTTTTATTCGATTGTGCAAGTACAAAGTTTGAGGCTGTTAAATGGATATCATCACTTGCACTTGTTTAAATATTCCAGATGTCTCTCTGTACCAAAAGAAACAAAAAGATAAAAGCAGCAGAAGAAAAGATAGAAAGAAACCACCTGACATTATCTAGAGACTAATTTGTTTGATGCACATTTTTCCAACATCAGTACTCTTGACCAAAGTGTGAGATTCGATACCATCTTTTATTTGAACCCCCAGTCCAAAAGAAAACAGGAGATGGAAAAGATTATTAGTATTTGGAATTGTTTGAATAGTCAAAATTTTGCTCCATTTGATATCAGTTTCTATGACAGCTCAAGAAATTCATCAATTAGCAATCTCTCCTTAGTAATCCAATTTTATAAAACAGACAGTTGAATAGAGTTTGGGTGTGTTATGGGAAAAAGATCAGTACGTAGCATCCCCACTAAAGATTTTTGTATCGTTGACGGCTTGTATCATACATGTATGTATGTAAGACATTGCCTGACAACAAAGTATAACTTACTTGGACTTGTAATCTAGAGCTCAGGGGTTTGAGTTGTTAAGAAAATAAGCGAGAGGAACTGATATTGACCCTCTTTTTATAAAGAAAAAAGAATAAAACGTTGCTTCAATAAAGTGACACTGTGCCTGAACGTATGTTAGAGTGAAGAAGAAAGCAAAATGGTTGATTTTGGGGCTTGAAATTTATATTCCGTGTAAGCATAACTCCTTCGGACACAAAGCTACGCAAACATCCATGCTGTTGTCAAGAATCAGTTATCTGTTTCCATATGGGCATAGTTCTAGGGCCTGATGGCCACACAGAGGTGACAAGTAGGATGCCAAGAAATTGATGCCCAATTCAGGAAGATGCCAATAGATGTAGCTTGCAATTAAGCTAAGTGGACATCCAAAAGTGAAATCTATTCCTTAAGCAAAATTACATCAAGGAATCAGTTCCTCCATAACAGCTTTCACTCCAAGAAACAAACAGTGTAATGCTCCTACGACACTTGAAGCACATTCTTCCTGATGTCAATCGCGTCTGTAATTTCAAGGGTGCCAAGTTCTTATTCGCTTCTGTACTCCTTAAGATTTCACTAGAGCATCAAATAATAACAATCTAAAACCTATGTTCCTGCCCTAATCAATACAGTGTAAAGTTTTAGATGTCTCACAATCTTGTCGCTTTTACAAGTGAGAGGATTTCCTAAATGTACATGAGAATTTGGTTAGTCAAGGTGTCTACTCAACCCAAAAAAAAAAAAAAAAATGCAGAGAAAAGAAAAAAAAAGAGAAAAGGCGATCCGGTATTGCCTAACGCCAAATGACTAGTACTTTACTTCAAATTATATAAATTCTTCAAATTTCTTTTGTGGGTTTTTCTCCCATCAATATTCAAATCCAAGTTCAACAAATTGGGGTACCATGTAAAGTGAAAATTCCTATTCTGAAGTGGGGCATTAGCCAATATCCCTTTTTTCTGTCCTCTTAATTCCCTTGATGTTAAGATTCTCGTTTTCTACACTCAATTATCACCATGATCACCACCATCTCCACGCATAATTCCTCGGTTGCTTCATCTTCAAGCCACAGATAACCTTAATTAGTAAAAAAAGAAAGCAAAACCCAAAGCTTCTTAGAAGTCGTATGGATCTAGATTTAATTAAAGGCCTAAACTAAAGTGCCAAGAATCACCTTTTGCTATATAAATTTCAAACACCCCAAGTTCTTTTGAGTTTGGAGTGCCTCCAGCAAGCAGACGCTACCATGAAATACAACGAAATTACTCACTTCAGCCACCCTCAGCACAAGCTGAAATTCGAGTACACAGAAGCCCCCTTCAAGTGCGACGGCTGCAAAGAAGTCGGCATCGGCTCACGCTACAAATGCAGCATCTGCGACTACGATCTTCACATGCACTGCGCCCTCCCCTCCTCCTCCATCACCCACCCCTTCTACACCAAGTGCTCCTTCCAGTTCCTCCCCCGCCCCCCCGGCAACATCCCCCGCTACTGCAACGCCTGCGAGAAGGACGTGACGGGCTTCGTCTACCACTGCAAGTCCTGCGGATTCGACCTCCACCCCTGCTGCGCCAAGCTCCCCATGGTGCTCGACGACGGTGAAGTCAAGCTGTACCTGTACAGGAAGGTCAGCGCCTCGTGCCACCGGTGCGGGAGGAAAGGGAGGAGCTGGAGCTACCGATCCACCTGCCAGAAGTACAATCTGCACGTTGCGTGCGTGAAGGAGATGCTGGTGGAGAGTTGGCACGAAATATACTTTGGGGCTAGAGGTGGGACTAGGAAATTGGAGACTAGGATTCCCAGCCTGAGAGGTACATTGCAGAATTACCACCGCAGAAGCAAGGGTAAGGTGCAGAAATGCTGTGAGATGGCTGGTTTGGCTTTGCAGTTCGTCATCTCGGCCGTTCTTGGGGATCCGACCACTCTGATTGCCGGGGTTGTTGGCTCACTTATGTCAAAATAGGATAAGAACTTGATGTTACCATCTGTGTGCTCAGACTAGGATAAAAAACTTGATGTTACCATCTGGGAACTACTGACGTATATATGTTGTCTGATTTTACATCAGACTGCAGGTCATGTAGCTCCATAAAGATCACTCACCGTTATTCCTCTGATTAATATCTCCAAATCATCGACAGATTTGTACAAGTTTAAGAATAATTAATATACTAGGAATATCATGCAGCTGTAACTTGATTTGTTGGTTCTTAGTTTTCTAGCGATATATTCTATTCTGTCACTGTAATTAAGCGAGCTTAAGATTTTGTCAATATTATATGTCACCACCACAACTTCTAGATTCGCCAAATCACTACAACTTGAATAAAATTAAGTGCAACTAATTATTCTATGGGATAATTAAATGCAACTAAAATTAAATGTAGTGTAGAAACTTATTTGATCCTGTACTAGGGGATAATGCTAAATCAAGTGACAAGTGACATGAGTGATGAAAAGTGGACGGTTATAGAGAGGAAAACTATTGTTGGTAATATTTAAAAATAGATTGATCAGACTATATTCCAGCACTTTACTAATAACACTTATTTGAAAGATTGAAATAAATTACTTAGATGAGATACAAAGTTGGTGCAGAAATGACCGAGCACTTGAGTCATTTTTAGAACATGATAAAACACACAAGTTTTGGGTCGATGTTCTTGTTGATGATGCCAGTATTATTCCTCTTCCTAGGTACCGCAGAAATCGGTCTTGGACATCCGGTTACAGTCTAGTCGATGGATTAAACTTTTCAGACCTTGGGATCCATAATTGATTATTCGCACTCCTTTTTTTTTGAAGATTTTTGAACGTCACGATGACTGAACTCACAATTAGGAGGTGAGAGCATCAAAGGCATAACCTAATATTGAGTTAATGCAGAGAGAGACTGTGGACTGTGGAGGTCTTGAGGGATCTTAATTTGTGAAATTGAAAAAGTTACCCCGTGCGAGCAAGAGGTGAAACTCCGAAAGTTTAAGAAATGAGAATTTCATCAGCATTAAAAGGGGAAAAAAAAAAAGTCTGAAAAAACTGCAAGTTATTCCAAAAACATCCCAAGACTCCATTTTCGGCCGCACCTGTCCGGCTGTCTCTATATATATATATATATTGTGACGAGATCCCCAGCAAGTTTACTTTTTGTTTTTTTTCAAGCGCTGAAACTTGAAAAGACCAATGCATGGAAACAAATTCAAAGTGGTTCCCAGTACACTACTGTTTCGACTATGAAAGGTCAAATACAAATAGAGGGAGGAAGAAGATCATGAAAATTTCTCTTGTAAGACATGAGAGATGGAGGGTGAGAAATGACAGGAATTGATGATGCGAACAAGGCCTTCTCCCCAGGTTTTTGTACTAATTGATGTGCTGGTGCCCCAAATTCACTGGTCAGAAAATGGATGCAGGTGTTAATTGCCCTTGATCCCGGAGTGATTAAGCCTATCATTCTAGAAGGCGTACAATTAATTGCTTGAAATTCCAATCCGCCTGATAGTTTTGTTCTGCACTATTCTATTCATGGCACTGATGATCAGCGTAAGCAAACACTACTTTCTCCCTGGAATGGGAAGGATCACTACATGAATCTAATTTTGTCTACAAAAGCAAAAGCGATTTCACACTCTTAGATTTGATATTTGCTAATACTTACGCGTAAACCTTCGCAAGCAAACGAAAAAAAAATCCAAAGACAAAAGAATAAAACCCAATGCTTCAGTTCAACCTTGGATCAGAATATATATTTGTCAAAAAATTTCAGCTCTAAGTTAACTGTACAAGTATTGTTGAGCTCAATGTGATATGATGATGGTGACCACAATTTAGTCCTGTTGAAAACGATCGGTCCAAAAAGCGACGGGAAAAACTACGCGAGAGTCGAGACGCACACAGGAAATCCAAAGCAGATAGCAACTTCCCCTGCCATTTCTTTATTACCACACGATTACATTCTTCATTCTACCAGGTGTGAAAGGTGCCTCGAGGCTCCCAAGAAAACGTGTGCCTGAGAATTTCTTCCTCTCTCTAGCTTCGCTCCACAATCTTGAACAAGTCACCACACCCATAAATCCATGACAACCAAAACATCTCGAACATGCTCCCACACACACGGATGTATGTGTATATGTACGTGCATTGAATTATTACACCTACGCACATAGTAGCTTCCTATTGCATCGATCAATACTATTGTGGATTGCCAGAGCACGCACGTAAGTACTTGAGAGAGATGGGCAATTGTACCTCACACCGGACGGCCTCCATGAGGGCGGCCAATTTGATTCTCCTGGATGGTAAACTCGAGGAATTCTCCAGTCCTGTGAAGGTCTCAAATTTGCCAAAGAGAAATCCTGACTGCTTCATATGCAACGCTGACGAAATGGAGTTTGACGGCCTAGTTTCAGCCGTGAACGGGGATGAGGAGCTGCAGCCGGGCCTGCTTTACTTTGAGCTGCCCTTGATATTTCTGACGCACCGGCTTCAAGCCGAGGATATGGCTTCTCTGGCAGTTAAAGCGAGCGTAGCTCTAAGTGTGAGAAGCGAACGGAAAATGAACAAGTGTTGTTATAGACCCCGAAGAGTTGTTGTTGACGATCGGGTTATGTTCTTCCATGAAGAAAATGTGAAGGTTAGGCCAATAATGTCTCCCCAGGCCGATTACTCGGTCAAGAGGAGAGGACCACCGGCCGAAGGCGGAGCAGGCAAATCGAAAGTGAGCAAGTTTGCTGCAACGTTGAGTGTGATACTTGAAGCGGAGGAGTAAAAAGGACTCCCAAGTCTGTGGAAACACCGGAGAGATAATTGGTTCCTGTTTTTGTTTTCTTGTTAATCTGTTATATATGCGCATTTTCTCTAAGCTAGTTAGAGTATATTTTTTGTGCTAATCCTTTTTCTCAAAGTAGTTTTGATGCTCTGTTCTTTGAAAGGGTCAGCCTTCACATCCTCGTGAAAACTGATATTAAAATGTGAATTGCATATGGAATTTTGACAGACATCGGTGCAGACAACATAAGATTAGAAATGTTGAAACAATCTATGAAACTCAACTCTTTTAACAAACACTAACAACACTGCACAGCGGACAAAAATAGAAATTTAGTGTACCTTGAGAACACTTCCAATAGAATTCTAATGTTTGAATATCATGAATAAATTCCAAAGGAGCTCCAAAAAATTTTCTACTTTTTCTATGCTTTTATTTTAATTTCATCATGTTTGGGATACCTAACTTCATTTTATGAATTTTACAGTAATATTTCAAAAGTTGAGTATCTTTTCAGCTTCTTTGGTTTTGTCTGTCATGCGATTTCAAATTTCCTACCAATTAATTCTTTCTCTCTTTTTTTTCTTTGTTGGCAACATTTTTGCTTACAATATGCATTATTTTCTTGTCAGATGATGTTCACAAAAGTACTCCATCACTTGTTTCGTATGTCTGAATAGATATCCAGAATAAACGCAGCTTATCAACCAATATAGATGGCTATAGCATAATGATTGTAGTGGTTAATCTTCCTCTTTCAATGGTTTTAAAGGTGTTATATATGCGGATGTAATAGGTAAAAGAAACTATTTAAAACTTGAGTTAATCCTATATGTATTGATAGTGTATACAATATTTTAAATTCAACTTTTAATTTTAAATATATATGTAAATTTTAGATTTTAAATTTAAATTTAGATTAGTTGTCATACATTTAATGGTGATAATATGTACACTGTCAGTGTATATAAAATTAATACTAAAAAATTTGAAAGCTAGCTTTTCATAAGAAATGTTTTGAAAGAAAAAAATCTTAAATTTCTAGAATTACTTTTTTTAAGCATAAATATATTGTGTCACCCTTTGAGTAGACTAAATTGGCAAACCTCTGTTTAGAGCGCTTTCATTGGCCGAAAATCAACTATTAGATTTGTGCAATAGTTGATTCCAACCGCGATAAAATTTCTCCTCTCTATAAAATTAAAAGATAAACCCAACATAACTGCAGTGTCGTTTCATCCATTGCCACGGACCTTGTAAAGTTCTTCGTGACGTTTAAAAAATTTGTTTTATTCCTTTTAATCTCATGTAAAGTTGAAAGTTGATGGAAAATAACCTCTATGACTTTGCTAGTTGAAATAGTAGTCTCATCCTTACTTAAGCACCAAGTTGGACAATAGTTTAACTGTTTTATAGGAAATTGTGTAGACAAAAATGTTAAATAGACCTGGGAGGTTATACAGTAATATTTTATGTAGTAATATTTTATGAATATCTGATAGTGTTGGACAATACTCAACGCAAATCGAAATCAAAGAAAATAATAAAAGGAAAAAATTTTAACTCTTTGGAATCTAAATATCTTTAGAAAAAAGTTTCTTCAATAATAAAAACAGAATCCAAATATCTTCAAAAAACAAAAGAGAGGGAAAATCGACATCTAGAATAAGTGTAGCTTATCAACGAATATAGATAGCAATAGCATAATGATTGTGGTGCTTGTTCTTCCTCTTTCAGTGGTTTTAAAGGTCATTATATACGAGTATGTAATAGGTCAAAGAAACTATTTAAAATCCAAGTTAATTTTATACACATTGATACTGTATATATTATCACTATTGAATGCACGATTAGTTGTTACACACGTAATGGTGATTGTGTATTTAAAATTTGGAAGCTTGTGTTTCATAAGAAATATTTTAAAAGAAAAAATCTAAAACTTCTAGAATTAGTTTTTAGTATTAAATAATGTACAAAATAATGTCAATTTGAAAATATTGAATTAAATTGATGCAAGTGTATTTCTTTGCAAATATCTTTTTTATTTTTCAAATTCATATTTTCATGGACTATAGTATTATGATGTGACACTACTACATGAGGTTGTTTGTAGGTGATGGTTCTATTGAAGTAAATAAAGTATTTCAGGAACATTTTTATTTAGCAAGTAAAAGAGTAGTTGAGAGTTTTTAAAATTTTGTTAGATAAATAACAAATATAAGAAAAGTAGGTGATGTTTTTATAATTTTAGGATGTCAAGTGATATTAAAAGAAATATGAAAGAACGTTTATGATATTATCCGTATGATTATTATGTATGGATTTTTTTTAATATTATGTTAATTGATAATTGATACAACCACAATCCAGCACAAGTAAAACCATGCGAGGTAGGTGATGTTGCCACTAAAACTCTTTTAGGCCCCATTTGATAATACAATTTAGCACTTAAATTTAATGGATTCAAATCTTAACACGTTCAGACTGTTTGATAACTGAAAATAGAACATCTGAATGAATTAAGTGGCACTGAATTTTCTATGTAAAACTTGCTCCCAAAAATAAGTAAGAAGCTATTCAATTATCACTGAATGTGATATACATTCAAATGTATTAAATTTAGTATTTAACAATTCAATTACTTAATGAATTCAGACTTTAGACTTCAGATTTCAGACTTTAGTTTTCAAATTTCAGTTTTATCAAACGCACCCTAAGTCAGAGTTACCGATGTATCGAGAAACCATTTGCCTCTAGAGGCTTTTAGACCAAAAAGAAATAGACCAATACATACCCCTGTGACCTGTGAATTCAATGGCAGTAGCAGCTTACAAGTTCTCTCCGATAGAGAGGTGTTACCACCAACGCCCGACTTAACAATAGTTCATTTTTACGATTCCCACCCAATAGAAGTAATGGTATTCTTCAAACACCAATTCTTTTTGTTTGTTTGAATAATGAATTTTGTTTTGATTTTAGCATTTTCATATATTTTCTTTCTCCGAATTTTTCTCCAAGAATCCATTTCTTGTTGAAAAATTGAAATTGATTTTGAAAAGATTAATTCTTATTTTACACATTGATTAACTTCATGTTTTACAAAAAGGAGTGAAGTTTCTAGCTATATGAAAGTTTGATATATTGATTCTAGCTAATATGAGCCCACAAATTCCCTGTGTGTGGTTCATCTCTCGAGGAAAATTTCAGGGTAGAATAACCGAGTAGAAGTATTCCATTTGGAACACACATGGAAGAAGCGTAAAAGAGAAGTACACTTGCTCGTGAGTACAATGAATGCATCAAGTTGAATGCTGATTGATTTTTATTAGCATCACCTCATTTAATGTGTAATTTTATCTTTTTTTTTCTCTGAGGCATCTTGATAACTACGTAGTTGTCAAGGTGAAATGCAAAAATGGGGTTGCAAACTTCGGACCAACAGGTCGAAAAATCCACGTTTAGTGATTGATCAGGGTGAGGGGCTTCAAGGATATCTTGTGGCCACTTCTCAAGACCATGTGGTGTTGGCGGTGGAAGAAAATTGGCCCATCAGAAAAATCTCAATTCAGCTCAATTCAGAAGGTGAAGATGATTTTGATTTTGAGTTGCAAGAAGGTAAACAAGTGACTGATAATGCTGCCACTGACGAGCAAGAAAATATCACTTTTGATTGGCTGCTAGATGATGATTTATATTTGGACATCGAAGACTTGTTGGCTATGATTTAGGATCTGTAAGTGATCAGGGTACGGAATATCTAGAGTTGGTTAGCGATGGGGTTCAAGGATATCTTGTGACTCCTTCTCAAGGCCATGTGGTTACTGACTGACTTGGAAGATGTTTCCGGTGGGTGAGAATTAGGTCATGAGAAAAATCTCAATTTAGAAGCTAGAGATAATTTTGATTTTGAGTTGCAAGAAGATCAACAAGTGAATGATACTGAAAATATCAATTTGGACTAGGTGCTAAATGATGATTTGTATTTGGACACAGACGACCTTCCTGACTATGATGGAGATAGAGCATCTAGCTATGATGATACTATTCCCTTAAAATTCTTACAACCAGATTAGTTAGAACTAGTTAAGTAGATAATTAGTACTAGATGCAGAAGATCTCTTAGTACCTGATTCAGTCAATTGATTCTTTAGTAGTCACTAGATCAGTAGTACTAATCTTTTGAAGATATATTGATTTGATGCAGTAAGTGAATTGATTTTTGGATCTGTAATATCATGAATTGTCTGGACATGGCACTGCGCTACTACATTGTCTTGCTAGTAGTGAATTTGTTGAAGAAATTCTTACATGTCTGCACTTGGACCTATAAATTCATAGAGAAGATTTGATGTCTACTAAACTCATTTTCAACCTACTTAGAGTGGCATTTGAGCTTTTTGTATTGATTTGAAAATAAAAAGGAAACTAAAGACTAGATTTGCATGAGTTTCATGTGTTGATCCAGGAGAGAGGGGGAATTTCAGAATGCCACTGATCTATCCATCCAGGGCTTGAACACGGCAAAGAACTGTATCGAGTTAGATTCCGATGCTTATTTGTTCCTTCTTCTTGTATATTCCCCAAGTTTTTGTGTTAATTCACTTATCTGTTAACTCAACATTTTGGCCGATTGGGTTATTAACGATGCACCCATACGATGTAAGAGGCTCCAATGCGGCACGAACCAGACTTGAGTCTTCTCAAATTGATGGAATTTAAATTACATGAAACTCATCTTTTTTTTTCTTTTTTTTTTTTTTTAGTGTGTAACCCGGAACATGCTCCGACCAGAGCCACTGCCCGAGCCACTGAGGAATGCATGAAACTCAACTTCAACCAAAGCAAAACTGGAAACAAGCCTATTGAAAGAGCAGCGACCGATGAAAAGCAATATAAAAATGGTTACATATTCTTATTTATGCATGTCCATTATGACTCCAAAAAAAAAAAAAAAGAAGACGAAGAAGAATGTCCAGCAAAAATGGTTATCCCATTTACTGACGAAGAGGAAATCAATAGAAACATAAAGAAATGAAATAGAAATTTGCATATGCGACAGAGTCCCGGAATCAAAATTGGTACTTGATCTATGTCTAAAATCGGCTGAAATTACGTTGCCAGAAACTAAATAAAAAAAAAATAAAGGAAAGAGAACGTACATATGATGCTGAGCTAATTAATCGTTGGCCAAAAAATGGAACCTATAGAACAAGATATGGGAAAAATATTAATTGAATGGAACAGTAACAAAGCTTGAAAACGGCATTTATTTGCAAAAGAATAAAAAAGGAGGGAGAGGAAAAACAAATCATACCTTGCATTTCAATTTTTCCTAGTTTTCCAAACTTGAAGCGTGCGGAGAAAAACGGGACAAAATGGGCGCATTAAGGAGGAAATTTTTAAAAAGATGCTGCTTTTTTTTTTAAAAAAAATTTAATCTCAGAAACAGGACAGGCTTAGGTTTGTTTAGGACCTTGTGAGAGACTCACATAGTTGTCCGCCCAGAACTCACGCGGTTCTGCTTCACCAGCAGCAGCCCGTAAAATCACACACTTTAGCAGTTCAACCTTCAGGGATCATGCATTCGAGTCCAAACATGTATTTATCTGCACAAATTCTGTGCAGAAACCTCGGAATTGATTAAGAACTGATTGATATCATCTTCAGATTTTCAAGTGATTTTCTTCAGCTATATCTTGTATGCATCGATTCCTTCTTACCCCAAAAAAAAAAAAACAAAAAACCCCAACAAAAAAAATAAAATAAAAGCCAAGTGCTCAGGGTCGATTGTACTTTTTCGGCCAAGGAATATACTTGGAGTTTTCTAGGATCATTTGGTCTCTCTCTCTCTGTTTCTTTTTGCCCCCTCTTTTTGGTTGGGCTTTAGGGATGGGTCTTAGTCTTGGGGTTTTTGGGCAAATGATTCAGTGTAGTATTGACAATCCATTTATGCCCTTAGGACTTGGAGCATCCATTAGCTCAACTGCAAGTCTGCAATTGTGGACTTCGTTGATGCTGGTCAATTCTTGTGGCTGATGAATCTACCACTTTTATCTAATCCTAGAGATTACCATTGAATATGTAGTTGAAGATTGAATATTGTGGAAGTACAGTTTCTGTCTTGACTTTCCTCCTTGTCAAGTTAGGCCAATTGAAGGCCTGTGGTACCAATGTCTGTTCAAGTTTTTATAAAAGGATGATTAAGATGGTTGCTTTGTATACTATCGCAGGATTCCGGAATTGCGGCTGTTGACCCATAGTAATCTGCTGTTTCGGCTACAGACGGAGATAAGTCATAAATTGGTGAAAGCAAACACGCAGTAAGATTCATTTTGTAACTTTACCTGTTCAGGATCAGTACATAGTGGTTTTCTTGCCTGTTCGAGTATTTTTACCGCCGTTATTCTGCATTCGCGATTAAAGATGCTTGCCTTGTAGTGGAGAGACTATTGCTATTTGAGGGTGACAAAGGTGCTGTTGTCCAACACAGCACAACCCGGAGTGTTATATTGATACAGCCCAAGAAACACTTTACTGATTGTTACCTTTTTCAGCTGAACTGACAACAGCACCCTCTATTTTGTCCCCAAGTTATTGGCCTCTTGGTGAATGCTGCCCCCTTTTAAGTATAATGAAGTGTACCAAACGTGAAACTGAGCTTGCTGAACCAAAGTGATGGTTAAGATGAATAGAGAGAAGCATAATTGACACATTTATGCATGTTTTGAAGGTCGTACAGCATCTCCGTCCACCATATTCTGCAAATCCAAAACCCAAGCTATTAAATCCTCTGGCTATCTACAGATGTACCATCTCTCTCAGTTCCATTAGTTCTGCAGCTAAGTTGTGTCTGTTATTAATTTGTCACGTTTCCCTGCTCTGTTGGTGGCGTTCTTCATGGGGCAGGAGGGATGGGATGGGTAGCAAGACTTTTTCTCATATCTGGTTGCTGCTTCATTACTCAATTGCCAAATTACTAGTTATGATCATCCAAGAATCAACTCCAACTAGGACTTACAAACGGGCATTCTTAACTACAATGACTAGGTATTGATAAATATTCAAGTTTTCAATCGAATATAGTTGATCTTCTTCATCAGCTCTAGTTTAGCTTCTGGAGCACTTATCAACTTTTTTGAGCGGCAACTTTTATCACTTTTAATTGATTCGGTGGAACCTAGCTGATTTTACCTAGAAAGTAGCATTTTGCCGAAGTGCAGTTTGTGTAGTTACCCAGCATTTTGTCTAGATACCGTAGCGATTTGATGTACATGAGATAAAATACAAAAAAAATTTTCTGTGAAAAACTCCAATCCATTCACATAAAATTTTTTATACTTTTAATGATTACATTTTTCAAAAACCTTTTTATCTCACATATGTCAAATGAATCGTTACAAGATATTTTCTACGAAAAATTCAGAAAGTGGCAATGCAACAAGACCTAGATGAAATTGCTTTTTGACAACTTTATATTCGATTATTTTGAGAAAAGGATCCTCAAGAGTGGCTGAAACTAAATACAAGAAAGCTCTTAACAAAAGCTTCATTTTTTACATCTAAATACTAATAATAATAATAATAATAATAAAACTTCATTTACCAAACCTTAAGCGCAAAACTCACCTTAAGGGGGAGAGGAATTAGCCCCAGCCCTAGCCCTAGAGTTAATTTTTGCAGTGCTAAAAACTACTACTAGTTATGGAATGAACAGGTTAATTAATTTTAAACAAGAAGAGGAGTTAAAAATTAAGATGGGATAATCAGAGACGCAAGTGGGATGATATTCTCGTGATGGTAAGACGCGTAACCATGAACACCGCGGTCGATGATGGAGGATGAGGATGGCGAGGAGGTAGGGGATTTATGGATCGCAACCCTTTTGAATTGACCACCCTGCTGGGTTGGATCATACAAGAAAAAGGTGGCCGGACAATGTATCTCCTTATGGCCGGGATATAGTAAGATCTCCCCACTGGGGAGTATGCCCATCGGATTAAAGTTGCGTTTATTCCCGTGCTGCGGCAGCTCAAACTTATGCGCGCTCCATGCCCCAAATTCGCCATTACTCGTACCACTGCGACTATCGTCCTCCTTGCCGCCAAGCGTCAGTAGCAGTGCTTCTTTGGGAGACGGCCTATCAATATAGTACACCATAAACAGAGACAGGTAGGTTCCAAAAGATGGTAGCCGATAGCCCAGCCAATTCGAGGGCATAGGAATGAGTTGGAACATCTCTTGAGCCAGATCAAAAGCAGTAACCCAGTAATCCACCGGCATGCCGTCGATGCCGGGCGCCCAGTATAGGACTCCACCCAAGCAAACGCTTCGAGATACTATTTCCGAAGGGGAGGGGTTGATGCTCCTCCACGAGGCGTCCACACCAAACGTCAGAATCTCGCAATCCAAATTACCAGCGAAAGAGTCCGACTGTTCCCAATCATTCAAATCGATCTCCGCCAAGTCGTACTCCTCGTACATTGGACATATTTTCAGCAACTTGTACACTTGATTAACGGGATCGAAACCAAGGTGATAACTGCAACACTTTCCTACGTCTTTTGAGAGGGGAAGCTCCGCACTTTCACGAGTTGCGACGTTGTACAAGCAAGAATAATTGCCGTCGTAGAAACATATCAGGCCTTTGATAGCCTCCGTGGATCCCATCCTCCTGCCGCCGTGGTCCATGGTTACGTGGTGGGATAGCTCTTCTTTGCCCTCCTCTTCTTTGCTGCTGCTGCTGTCTGATAGGCTGATATAGAACAAATCCCTCTTGCCTGCTAACCTGTGGTAGTACTGCTCCGATATAAGGAGACCTCGGAAACCACCGCGATACTCCTTGGCAAAAGATGGCTCCATAATTGTTGATAGCCACTGCCTTGACACGCACTTGAATCGCATCAGCGACTTGACCGGAAGCCATGTGAGGATCTCCCGCACCAATTCCTCGGGGAGCACTGGTAGAGCTGGATCTTGAATGCGAACACGGCCGCCGCCGTCGCCCACCAGGTGTGGAATTGGACGATGGCCGCCGCCACCGCCGCCGCGTCCTCCCTCCGGTGACCAAGTCTCCATAGAAATTGTTGATAAATTAAGTAACTTATTACATGATCGCAATTCTATGTCACATTCTAATATTTATAGGGGTCCAATATGGACCAATTATATTAATAATTCGAATACTATGTGGCATCGGAAATCCTTTGAACTCAATGGATTTTTTCACTTCTTTGAGTCAGTATGACGCATGCAACCGAGTATCAAAAATATTCTTATTATCCGAAACCATATTGGTAATTTTCTTTTTTGATTGGATTAATGTTGAACGTGGGTAGAGCTATTATTCGAGTCGAGCAGCTCGTGAGCTCGTTAAGACTCGGCTCGAGTTCGAAAAATACTCGTATCATTAACGAGTCGAGCCGAACTCGACTCGATAGTGGCTTGATAGGCTCGACTTTGAGGGGCTCGATAGTGGCTCAATAAACTTGGCTCGATAGTAGCTCGATAGGCTCGAATTTGTTATTTTAGTCTTTAATTATAAAAAAGAGAATCTGACAATAATTTTTTCAATTGTCAATATAAAGTCAAGCTAGTATTAGTGAATCCCTTTTCATCTAGTGGGGGTATAATTGATTCCATTTATTTTCGAAGCACATCACTAACACCAGCTCATTCCAATGATAATTGCATATATTGTTCGTATCCAATAATCAATTGCATATATTGTTCATTCCAAATTGTGAATTTCATTTAACTCCAGTTTCAAGTCATTAATAATTGAACATTCTTAAGTTCCGTTTGTTGTCAAGTAAACAATTTTACAGTTACAAGTTGTTGAACATTAAAGTGACTGAGAATTGGCTAGAACCTTATGGACTAATGAAGAATATATGAATCATTGGCTAACTTAATACATGGAAGATAGTGCCGTAGCAACTAAATTTAATTGAAAAATTGTTATAGAGTTCATTTAATTGAAAAATTGTTATAGAATTTAAATCAAGTCGAGTTTAATTTAGAGTTCATTTTGTTAATCAAATTGAGTTCGAACTCGAGCTTAACGAGTCGAGCCTTAACAAGTTGGGTCTTAACGAGCCGAGTCGAGCCTTAACGAGCCGAGTCGAGCTCAATTTTTAGATTGATAATGTTATCGAGCGAGCTCAAGCCAGCTCAATAACATTATCGAGCGAACTCGAACTTCAGGAGCTCGGACTTGGTTCGACTCGATAACAGCTTTAAACGTGGGTTTAGAAATAGTAATTGGGTAATTGGGTACCAATCGGGATTTGGATAGATCTCATTTCAAATCTATAGTCCAAATCTTTTTTGGAAATTTTATTTTAAGATTCATATTTTAAATCCATTTATAGAATGGACATATTTCAGTAGGTTAGTTTAGGAAAAAATTCTAGATTCATCCACTACAAGAATTATTTAAATTAATCTCTATCAAATTTACTTTCAAATCTAAACCCATTGATCCAAACATAAACTTATATTATTCATGTTACATTTAGTTACACAACTTCTTAAAGTGATAAATATCTAAAGAATTTTTAAAACTTAGCTCATTATTTATTACTATGCGGGCCACATGTCAGATACAAATGTGTGGTAGGAATCCTTTGCCTCATTATTTATTAAAAAGTATGTGAAAGCCATGGTCCACGGACGTCTCTCGAATAAAGTATTGTATTTAGACAGTAGATTAATTGAAATATTATTTTGAAAGAGAATGTTATAATATATTTTTATTTGATATTTGTGATATAAAAAATAATTAAAAAATATATTTATGATTCTCAATTTGTATTTATAGTATGATTCTAAATTTCAACAAATCTATTAATAGCCTGCTTCATACAGTAGAAATTTGATTTAATTGTACATCCCTTATTAATTTATTTGTAGTATAAATTTGTTACCTCCCCGTCCCCTCTTTCCTTTTCTTGCGCGGGCGGAGTCTTCAGTATAAATTTATGACCAGAGCCTCAGAACTTGCATCAACGCATCATTTCTCGATCGCTCTCTCTCTCTCTCTCAATTTCAAACTATATGATTATCATGGGACTGTGTGTTTCTTCTCGCATCACAAGACAAGGCGGAATATCGGGGAATATGCCCGCAGCAGGTCAGGTAATTCACTGGAATGGAAGGCTGCAAGAACTTTGGCAGCCCGCCAGAGCAGGGGAAATCCTATCCCAGAGCCCCAACTTCTTTCGTTCAAGCTCGGAAACCATGAATGTCACTGCAGTTCCTAGCCCAATGGCTAAAGACGAGCAATTGCTAAAGACCTTTTTTGTAAACTAGCCGTCAAGGGTAGCAGAGCCCTCAACGATTCAGACACGGGGCGTACAATTATATTGCAAACATCAATAATTTTACAGGATGAAGACAGCGCGGCAATCAGATTTTTCACCGGGGCTATTGAACGGGGTGGTTCCGTCAGAAGTTGCCGCCAGATGCATGACGGTGAGGTTGGAATGGTTTCTCACAGTCTATAGAAATAGAAGGAACAGAGGAGTTGCTCATCAAGAATTAAAGGGCTGTTAATTGTATCAGCAAAAGAGATTCTTTCTTTACCTTTTATATCTATTGTACTACCGAAAGAGAATTCTAAACCACCGAAAATGCAACTGGGATTGGACTTTCAGGTTTTCCGGAAGTTGCAATTGCATTGTCCTCCACTGTTAAGTTGACCCGGACGACTGATTGATAATTTGTCGTCAAATGCTGATTACGCAATGATCAGTTCAATTACAGCCCACAAAAGGATTTCCTCTAAGCACGCCAAACCTATTAAATTGTTAAGAGCTTTATTAAGCTGCTTGTTTCCTAGCGCTTAGCGTTTGCTCTTTCAGGATACCTAAGCTAAGCTGCATCCATTATTGTTCATTATCTCATAGGTAATTGCAAAGTTCGTTTCCTGATGACAGATAGAACAAGGTCCCCTTGCTTTTTACGGGTCCGATATTTATCACTTTATTTTTGCACTAATCTCGGAAACTTACCTCATAATTAGTAGGATTATTTATCATATCCGTGTGCCAGCATATTTTAATTGTCTGGACATTAAAAAAAAAAAAAAAAAAAAAGCCTTACAATCTTGAAGTGTGTCCAAGTATCATGTGCAATGTCTTCAAGCTCGTTCTATGAAACAGTTATAAATTGTATAATCTATTCATTGGTTCATTGAAATATGACAGTTCAATCTGATAAGAAAACAAAAAATTCCGTATATAATAGCCGGAGCCTCCCAATGATGATCTCGATGGACAAGGCGGATTTATGCGGTTTTGTCCGGCCACTGTACACGTTCATATTTTTAGTGGACAAATATATCATAATGTTCTACTGAATATATCTCTTTATTCATGTATGTCACTTTTACTTTGAATATAATAATATAAGAGTGTTTGGATAACTGATTATTTGACTTATTTATATGCCTGCATCAAACATATTTTTCAACCATCTTTTTATCTCACAAACATCACATCCAAAAAGTAAATTGTTACAGTATTTGGATAACCAAATTATCCCAAATAATCTACTATCTAAATACATTCATAATTAGACATCAAGCAATGTAAAACATACAACAACCGGAATAAACCATATCAAATTCCAATTGCACCGAGTCCTTTCCCAATTCTGATGTTCAGGGCTTCATTTCAGTCTTGATGGCAGCAACTAATTGTTCATAGGCCTCGCCCCATGCATTTTTCATCTCTGGGGACCACATGTCTGGAACTGCTTCTTTGATTGTCTCCAACAGTGCATATTTGGTCACCTATAATTGCAAACATCCAAGCATTTAATAATATTTATCCATCTCATCTTTAGCAGTGATATTAGAACAGTTGGGCTACACCCTGTAATCTAAAGACATGTACAACTCTGCAGCATTAATTTCAATTAGTGATGATGCTAATGATGATGAAATTATACCTCAAAATGTTCATCCACGACACCGTGTTTGAAATGCGTGGCACCCAATTTCTTGAGACTTGATTCCCGCACCACAACTTTCCCAGCTTTCCGGAGTTGGACTGCAGCTTCGCATGTCTGCAACAGATCACATCACAGAGTAAGGGAAGATAAAATAATTCCCAGTACTTAGTTGAAACTTAGAGTGAGACATCTTCATAGTTTGCTTTATCGGATTTTCTTGCCAGACGAAGGTGAAAAATTAAACAACTACTGACCATGAGGAAGACAGTCTTGGCATGGGTCTTGAGCTTGGGGTTCTGCTCCAATGGAACGTTTGGTTCTTTAAGAAATGAGAACAGCTTCTTAGCGGACGGTGCAATCTCAAATATCCTGTCGTCAGAAGGAAAACAGTTACCACACCAACGCTTCTTTTAACTCCGAACGAAACAAAGGCCGTTCAAGAGCACAGGACAAATGCAAAATAGAGAACACCGACTTACTTCAGAAAGAACTTGAGACCCCATTCTCCCGAATTCTTCTTCATGGAGTTCCATGACCTCACCACCAGGGCTTCTTGCTCCTCCGAAAAAACTCTTCCTGCCAAGCACCCACAATTTTCCCCCTCTTCTTGAAGACTCATTATTGTTTCTGGTTTCGGAAATGGTTCAGAGAGTAATGTCAGTCTACTCTAGTTTAGGAGAAACAAAATGTACTATCTTGTTGTAGGATGAATGCAAAAGATTTTAAGCGTATATATAGTTGTCACTAGAATCTCAGGGAGATGAAAGGGGTTATATGGGGAATTGGGAATGAGCACATCAACCTTTGGTGGAGGCGAAAGGCCATCTTCAGTGGCGGCTCCATCCTGCCTGTACTAAACAGCCCGAAACGCACATTGTTTTGGTGGCAACTGAACATTGTTTTGACGATCTCCTACACCCCGCTGCTGCTGCGGTGAGAGGTGACGCAAATACACATTGACGGAATGGTTTAAATAATCTGAAGAGACAAAGAATAAAGAAAGGGAAAAATTTTGCAATTTAGTCTTGGGATGTTAAGTTAAAAGTGTTTGGACCCTAATAGCGCCCTCAACCGGACCTTTTCATACACTTGTCCCCTTTTCCAAGTCCTAACGTAAGAAGTCAATCACCCTTCTACTTTTACATTTTCTATCTTATCATGTTGCCAAAATCGTACTCGTTGAGGATTCATGCATGCAAGGCACGATATGAGTTAGTGAAGAATCAAGCACACGTTGCATCATTGCATGTACACGCATAAACTTATACAAGTCATATGTACATCTACAGGAACAAAACGTCATCTTAGTATATACACAATTATCTAAACCTACATCACACTCGTAAACACATTGACAAGGATACACATACAGACACTAGACACCTCTTATTTTCTTGCATGCATTCATCTTATTCATTATTAATAGATCCCCCTAGCATATCATTGGTGATCCACGTCAAAAGAAATCAAGAAGCCAGGAACAAAAAAAATTATATGAAAAAGAGAGAGAGATATATATATATATCAGAGACTATGATGGATCCGCATCAATAATGCTCTCACCAAGAATTTTTTTTTTTTTTTTTTTTTTTTGGGTCTCTGAAGACACTACTATGATCTGCAGCTCCAAAAACGAAAAGCTAACTAGCATTGTTAACCCGCAATTATAGGTAATTGTACCCTAAACTTCCTTGCAACTAGCTAAAAAGGCATTATTCGACTATCACCCAGAAAAAAGGATTCACTAAGATATTAGGGAAACAACGTCAGAAGATCAGAGATATACATAGCCACCCAAAGCATCATGTCATCCACACCCATAATTGACATCTGGGGTAGCCACCACAGATTCAAATGGAATTTCAACTCGTTCTTTTACAAGGCAGCGTGTTTCACCATTTTCGAGCACTGGTACTTTACCAGGTGGACATTCAACAGTTATTCCACCATCACCAGATTGATGCTGCTGAAATAGGTGAAGGAACTTCAACTGTTTATCACTTTTCCTTAACCTAGGTTCATAGCCAGCCAAACTGAGAACAGAGATTACCCCAACGAGGGTTATAGCAGCCTTTGCTACTGCACCAATGAAACCTTTTACCCCAGACAATGGTCTTCCAGGTTCAGGCTGGAGTTTGTCTGTGTCCGATTCAAGGAAACCTTTTGCAGGTACATCCTTAGTTCCACCACTTACAACCCCATTTTGGGTTTTCTTACGTGTACAAGGAAATTGTGATAAATAATCATCATCAGACATCACAGAATGCAGAGGCCGGCTTGGATATGGTGGGAGGAGAAGGTCGTTGTTATCTTCTACAGTTTCTCCAGCAAAAGCAATTGCCTCATGAATGACTTCCAATTCTTCCCCTCTGTAGTCCTTCAACTTCTCAAGCAATTTTCTTTGACTGTATCTAATTTCTGCTAGGGCTGCTTCTTTCTCGTAGGATTGCTGTTGTTGTAAAGCCTGACCATAGAAGTTTTGCATAGACAATGTGAGTTTTCTAGACCTTTACAGGAGAAACAGAAGAATTGGGCAAAGCCTCAATTTATTTTTCTTCTAGATCTTTATGTTGATAAACAGACAAAACTTTATCTGGTCACCCAATTAGGAAAAATAACGCCACCAACAGAAAACACAATTGAAATATCAAGAAGTGGAGAAAGAAATTGGAACTCCTAAGCAACTGTTTGACAAATGTTCACAAATCAAATAATGACAGTACCCAAGTACAAACATGCCTTGTAAACATAAAAGGTGCCACTAAGTAATCATTCTATATCAAGGTTATGGAGCTGTGGTGTTACTAAATAAAAATCAAGATATCATCAGACGTATTAGGAGATAAGCCACTACTCCCATTCTTTGTTATAACAATCGAATATAATACTTATCTCAGTTTTACCAAACTACTAGAGATTTGTTAGATGAACAACGAACGAGACTAACCAAATCTGATTTATCATTTAAAGATGAAAATCAATGCTTGTGTACATCATGACAATTAAAATCCACTTTAAATGCTGCAGAAAGATCCACAGAAGAAGCAGGCGCAGCAGGTAATTCTCCTATATTATTGCCATAGACAAACAATCATCAAATATGATAGACTATTAACGTATGGTAATGAATCCTTAATGATATTAAGGCGGTTCACATGGAAGTTGGAACTTTCCAGATTGCATTCCAGCCCCATACATTAACAAATGTCTCAAGTGTAATGTATTTCAACCTTGTGCTATTATACAAACCCAACTATTGAATCTACAGACAATGGGTGGTATGTCAATATTTCATTCCAAAGAGCACCGAAATCTTCAGGAAAGAACATAAATTAGGAGTTCTCGAGTGTCCTTCCATTAAAATCTAAAATTCTCACATTTGATACGAATGTCTTGGAAAAATACTGAACTATAAGGAATTAATTTACCAATCAAGTTGAAACCAAGCAGTATCACTCAATTACCTCCACCAGAATAGTAGTTATGTACCTAGAGAGAACCACTTCCACGCCAAAAAGGACACCCTGAATCTTTGTCAGATCAATGAAACTCTTGAAAAGAGCTCAAAACTAAGAGCAAAGAGTGCATGCTAGAGATCGTTTTCAACTAAATCAGGCAAAACACAAGACATCCAACCTTATTTCAACAATTTTCATTTTCCAGGAACCCTGATAACATAACAAGATGGGGGAAAACATAAAAGTACTCATTTAGCTTATGTTAACTTGAACTAAGTCGGAGCTCCAAAATAGGAATTTTGCTCAGTGCACGGAATTAAGGACTGTGCATGATAAAAGAGTACAGGAAATGCAGGATTAAGACTATTGAGAGATAATATATCCCTAAACTCCAGGCAATTCTACCCATATTCAGCAGGTTTCTCCAGACAATTTGACTTTCAATAGCCCATTTCTCGCAAAGATTTCATCTTTAGCACAAAACCAGGCCCAAGACTCAACCTCAGACCTGAACAAAAGACCTCTCCAACAGCCACAAAGAAAGAGATGAACCGACATATACACTCAGTCACTCAAGACCATTATTGACTAACTTAAACCCTAGACAGATAACACTATAAACTTAAATGATTTTATTCAAGAACCCAAAGGGGAAACCTTGGGACACTCAAGTAAATTTTGAAATTAGAGATCTGATTCCACATAAATTATCCATAAATAGAGGGGATACAAGAAAACGCCTAAATTTTCAAGAAAATACAACATTATAGAGAGACAGTGTGTGTGTGTGTGAGAGTGAAAGTTTAAAATACAAGGGTAGACCTGCAAAGAAGAAAGCTGGGCTTCGAGTGATACAAGGGCTTCCCTAATATTCAGAAGACTCTCTGCTTCTTCATCGTCATCTTCTTCTGCTTCCTGTTGCTGAGCATCAAGGCCTACTTTAGAGTCCTTACTTAGGCTCTCTCCCTCTTCCCTCTTGCCATCGGTCACCGCTTTATGGACACAATTAGTGATCTTACCCCTCAACTCAGCAACTCTGACCAAAACCAGCCCAATTCTGTCTTCATCCATAACCCCTTTAGTCTGTGACTCTGTGTTTTGCTCTTCTCAAACGCTGCTGGTTCACTTTCCTACGTTCTCCTCCAACTACTTTCCTATCCTAGGGGTAGGGTATTGCTTTGAAAATTGAAAGAAAAGAGAGGAAAAAATGAAAATGGAGAGAGAAGGAAAGAGGGCGGGGGGCAGGAGAGCCAAGAAGCGCCAAACGTGGCAATTTTCTGGGGTATGAAAAGTGACTGTGGTGCTTTAGGAGTCTCCTCGAGCGGATTATTTTAGTATTGATTATTATGCTACAAATCTACGATCTTTCTTTTTTTTTGGGTCTTTTTCTTGCAAGCAATACATGCCAAAGTGGAGAATTCATACAAGTATACGACAAAATTTGATCTGTGTATGCTGTTTTTTTTCTGGTTTTCCTGAAATGCGAGCAACAAAATAGTCGCAGCCAGCAATTATATATGAGTTCCTGAGCCAGAAAATTTATTTTTGTATGGTCCAGTGTGAATTTGGACTACAAGTGGCCTCTTCTGCCTACTTTTTTGTTTCTCAAGTTTTGTATCTTCTTTTGCCATTTTCATTTTAGTTCACATTTCCTTACTTTTTCTTTCTTGCGGAAGATACTAGATACGTAGTCTGGCTGGATTCCATTTTTTTTTTTCTTTTTTTTCGTTGAACAATATAGAGCGTCAGTTATTTGGATAAAACCAGAGTACTGAAACTAATTCTTCATTCTAACAATGGTAAACTAACTTCGGAATGCAAAATTGCAAAAGTTTATGTGGAAGTTGTGAATTGTTTTAGACTATTATAGTTTCAAGTGTTTGGAAAGTGTTATCAACACACGGTCTCTTGAAGTTATTAAAAAGAGAAAAAAATTTCCAAATCCCCCTTAGAACAAATCAAAGCTATGATGAACAAGTCAAGAATAGGAAATATTTTATGATGAACAAATATGACATTTTTAGGATGAACAACCACTGATGTTACTTACAATTCCTGGAAACTCCTTTTTAGGAGTCCTCCTGGCTCTCTTTTTGGATTTTAATGGAGTCCTTGTTGATTTGATATTTTTTTTCCCCCCATCCTTTAGCCACTTGTATTGTTCTTCTTAAAATTATAATCTTGTTGATATATAGTTTTTACTTGGGGTGTACCTGTCTCATTTTCAAGGTTCTGCTTCTGATTCACCTTCTATTCAAAACTCTCGATCGTCCTACCATCTTATATACATGGACATAGAAAACGATACAACAAATGTTCATTCACAAAATCCCATAATAAACTACAGGGCAACTTCTATTTAACCAACTCATCCGCAATCAAATAGCGGAAAGTGAAGTCATGGGGTACCCACACAATTTTCTTCCAAAATTTTCCTTGCTGAGGCTGCTGGAGTTTTTCCCTCAAGAAACCTGGCAAAGCATGCTCGAGTAACTCTGCAAAACCAGACGGACACAAGTCTAGCTCCTTCACAAAAGAATCCACTCTCTTGGGCAACAGCAGCTTTAGATCTTTGTGTACACTCATGTTGGTCTGGATGTACTCTTCTTTTGCCACTTCAAGCTCCTGGAAGACTCTCTTGGGTGTATAGACCCGAAGCTGAGGCATATAATATCAGCAAATCACGGAACAGAACTGATAATATACGGAAAATTTTCATATCTATCTACGTATGCATGGTTTTTCATCTTTGCTGGTGTTATATTATTTCTCTACGCCGCCTACTACAGTGTAAGGAGCTGCATCGAGGATTCATCTAAGCCATCAACTTAGCTTTACAGCCGAGCAGGTGGAGTGATATTTTGAGCGAAATCTTTGTGACTTAAGTGGAAGCAAGGTAAGGACTAAGGATTTGTGTTGAAAGAGTGTTCAGAATCGTGTTAGGTGCTAGATTGTGTACAAGTCAGGATCTATATGACCTCTTACATTGCTGTCTTTTGCAGCCTAAGTAATGAAGGACATGGGCTTACCATTGGATCAGCATGGCTTCCTGAACAAAGTGCGAAATATAGACGTGGTTCTGCGTGCCCAGTTGCAAATAATTTACAAGTATCTCCTGCCCTGTACTTTGCTCGGGAAAAGAACAATGACTGCAGCCACTACAAGAAGAATGTATTTGCTTGAGCCAAGTGAGTATCCAAAAGTTTAGTATTTGTACTTTTTCATAACTAGTTAGTACTCATTGGAGCTTTTAACAATAGCAGAACAAAACTAAAGTGCCTTCTGTCTTTGTACAGTTTGGCTGGAAGGGGGATATTTATAGACTTTAAACACAAGAAACTATTGTAGAGGCAAATTTCACGGATTTAGACATGCTCAGTCAGAGTCTTATCTGCAAAAGAGTTTGTAGCAAAGAAATATACTTGTCCTGGACGAGGTAATCGACATCCCAAAATAGAGCTCTGTATCATGTCCACGCTTATGGTGTGACCACCGATGTTATATGCAGCCTGGATCGTAGACAAAATCTTAATTAACGAAACAAGAGAATTGCTTATTGGTGAGAAAAAGTGCAGAAAGGAAAATGCTACTGTGACAAATCATAATAGAGCACTCATAATCAAAGTCTCCAAACAGATTTCTTTACCTTGAGAAGAAAAGACATTCTCTTAATATTGCTTCTTGGAATGCCATAAACCAAATGGGCCTGTGACATTTATTTCAAGAAGTTAATTTATATGTATAAACTATCAAGTAATAAAACGGAAGTAGCATCTACGAATCACTGGTTTGTGAAGTAATAGTTACATGCATCACTAGAGCATTGTGGACATTTATCCAAAAAGCTAGCTTCTCTTCATGCTTCATTTTCTTAGGGTCAACAAACTCTAAAAACGAAATAAGAGACCTGCAGGGAAGCAAAAATGATCTTTCAGGCTCACTGATACCATTGTGGAAAGGTTAGTATAAATGGTTAACTAGAGAGCTGATGCAATCAGAAGCAAAAGTGTTGACCTAAATTTCTGTATCATATCCTCGACTTTATTCAAGCTTTTCCGATCTCTGCAGATCCCATGAATTTCAGCCACGGTTTGAAAAGGAATGCTAAATTCTTTATGTGATTCTATACGGAATGAGTTGTCCAACCATGAATTGGATAATGAACTTTCACTGCAATGTTGACTCCAATTATAATTCTGATCTCCTGGAGAGCTTGTTGACGATGAAAATGATACAGGGGATGAAAGGAAACCATAATTGTTCAAAGGAGGGTCTGCAAGTTTACAACATATCGCTGAAATGCATTTAATCATCTCCTCAGAAATTCTATTTGGACTTCTCCAGGCATGATCCTCCACATTAGGGACGAGATGCTCTGGCAGACTAAGATTTGCATTTCCCTGAGCCCTCTGGAGATATTGGGTTGCCAAAATCATTTAGATTAGCCATCCATGCATAAAACTTATTTCTACTTTACATCAAGCCTAAAAAATTTATTGCGTCAATTAATCAGGCAAAGCAGCAAAGGAGCAAGAGATTGATGGAACCACAATCTATTGATTATAAAGGGGGGGAAAAACCCGTAAAATACAGGTAAAACTATGGCCTTATAAACTAGATTGAACCATGGAAGTGCATGAAAAATTCTATGAATATATATAGAAGATAATTGCAAACGAGAATTCCACTTACCTCAGAAGCTAGACCAGATGCCTTGTTACATGCCGTCCCATATATATCATGTTAAAGCATAGCCCTAATTTAAGGTCTTTTTGGGTATAACCTTACAGGACATTTATAAATAACGATAAAACTAATAATAATGGAAAAGCAGCAAGTGAAATTGGTAGGTCTACTTCACAGATAACTCTAAGATACGATAAAAACATGAATTGATTCATCTTCACTTACCTCCAGCATAAATAAAGGTAATGAATGGTATGATTCCACAGCGTCTGCGACTGCTAGTGTTCCCAGCGAAGGAGAAGTTTTCACACCAACTGCTGACCGATGAGATAGTGATGAGTGGCTGCGGTGAACACTATAATCTTCAAGTATCTGAGATCCCAAACTTTCATTAAGTGGACCAGCTGATGAACCTCCAGATGGCATCAAATGTTCAGCATTGGAAGCTGAATCCTCTGAACTGTCATTTTGAGGAAATTCTGAAGAGATCTGTTCCTTCGGAGCTGGATTTTGATTTGGTCTTTCGCTGGTTGTAGATGAGGGGATCAATCTTTTAGCAAAAGTTTTCCTGTACATGGAAAGAAGATACTTTTCCAGGTAGACAACCTCCAACTCCAAAGTGGCAATGTCTTTTATAAGGTCCTTGGCTGGCTGAAAGCAAATGCAGCGAATTTATTGGTCTGGAGAGAGTTCAGTAGCTTGGACAACATAACCAAAATATGGATCATGGACACTCCATCTAAATATCAAGAACTGTATAACCTCATGAAGTACAAAATAAAGCTTAATTCGTTTTTCTTTTTTGTTACTATTTTCTGTAATTAGTATCTGATTTTCCTAAGACAAAATTGCGGGTATCTATAATATCCTTTATCTCTTTGTCTATGCAATCCAGGCCGAAGAATGAAATGGTGAACACAACATGATGAGGACTTTCTAGTGATTTATATGAAGCAAATTCCGGGTAGGTGCTCCTTAACCCAATGAAATGGTCATTTTGATCTGCAAATGCCAAACAGGCTTCTGAAAGAGATGAATACTAAATCAGAAAGAACAACCTTGGAAATGGAGCTTTCTAATGAGGAATCATGCAAGAAAGGTTTGTGACACAACGCCCTCTGTAGAGCTTGGCGCATTGCAAACTGGTTCTCAAGTTGTTTCTGAAGCTCTAAAATCTGCAAGAAGTCGGAATAAAGTATTACAGTAAAGACATGGAAGAAAACTACCCTTCAGATACGCTTACCAGTAACACAGAGAGAGAGAGAGAGAGATGAACATGTTAACTACTTTTTCTTTTGTTTTTCCTCTTCCTCTGCCTATTTATTCTTTGGTAGCATAATAATTATGACAGGGACACAATTGTGACACTTAGAAACTCCATGTTCATATCTCTGCTACTCTACCTGAGAAAAGCTTTTCTAAGCTCATGCTTTGTTGTTTTCTCAAACATGTCCAAACTCTATGAAGACTTTAGATTACTACGGATATTCTACATGGCCTTTAAATTATTTAAGTGCAAAATCATTAAGGAAGCAACGGATAAATAAGGATGAAAGCAGTAATACAGCTGAAGTGAATCACTGAAATCTCAAGCTATGCATGAGAAAATATATCCAATCGAACCTCTTCCTTCAATGTATTTTGAACCACGGAATCAGTCAAGGGCCTCTTCTTGGGTTCAATACTACTCTTCAGCTGTCCCATGTCCTACGAGACATCAATGTTTGACATGGAAAGATGCAAATAATTAGCAGTGGGCACGAATGAGACAGAAGATCTGGTAAGTTGATTTATACCATCTCGGAAAGATATGAAGATTTCAGGAGATTGCTGAATTTCTCTTCCTCAAAGATACTACCAGAGTAGTCACTGCAGAATTAGAGAAGCAACGATATTAAGGTGTGGATAGTCTTCGTCAATGCAGCAACAATAAGGTAGCTTATGTTTAGATGGTACATGTGTTCGTGCAGATTAGAAAAGATAAAAAAGTTCTCCAATGATCGAGGGATATAATGTAGTCATCTGATTTTCCCTCATATGTCAGGCAAAGTCTAAGATAATCTGTTTCACCCTCTTCCAATTCATGCCAAATTTTGTTTCCGGTAAGAAAAAAGAGGCAGAAACCTTGTTCAGCTACTTGGAAGTAGTTCATACCATCTAGCAATGAAACTAAAAAATTTTTTTGAACGAGTGTCTTCTAAGTTGGAAGAGAGCAAGGAACAAGTCAGAACCCTCCTCAGAAGATTATATAAGCAATACTACGAAAACTTTCTAGTTTGTGAATGAGTCCGATAATCCAGGAATTACTTTGGCAGGTATGCATTGCAGATCATTCCTCAAAAAGAATCAGGAAACAACTTAAATACAGAGAATGAGCGAGAAAACACATTGCAGCAAAGGAAGATAGGAGGGGAAAAGAAAGCTACCTCTTGGAGCGCCTGTGATATGAAGCATCAAGCTCCATTTAGCTCTAATCACTTTTAAGAAGAATCATGCACTGTATAACTCGCTCAACAAGTGGCTTTCTGACCCCACTTTTCAAATTCCTCTCATACAGAGGCCATAAATGCTGCAAGTATATCCAACAGAAATTGACATCTGCCAAAACAGAAACAGGACCAGGTTGAAGAAAAACTCCAAGAAACATTAAATGGTAACAACAAAAGAGCTGCTCCCTCTGCCTATGAAAAGATGGTGATGGAAGGAGGGCGGACTTGTCACTCACCAGAGTTACTTGGAATGCTGAATCAAAATCTACTTTTCAATTGGCATATGGGTTCAACTCTTATCATTCCTATTTCAAACAAAAAGGCATCGTCACGTGTGGTAGAATTACACTAGCAAAAGAATATGCATGTTGTGCAGGTATGTGTATGCAAGATATATGCAGTTTGCAGTGCTGGAAAGGAAGACTGTTTTGACTAGTCCCTTGTCTTTAGAAAGTGACACCCACCTTTGCTGTGGCTTTTGCAATGGCGAGCTTTTCTGCATTAAAAGAAGCAAATTAGTTGGTGACTTCAGATTGACAAAAGTCAAGACTGTAGATTTGGGCATCCAAATATTTTAGAGCACCAGCAAGATTTTCTCATGCAACTTTCCTCTTTACAAAAGGGACTAGATGACAATAAGCAGCGATGTTATCGTAGTACAGTAGTATCATTACTGTTATATATTAAAAACCCTGTAGGTGACATTGGGACCATTGCAGCCTGCAATCTTGCAACCTCCAATTTTGGCTCTCGTCAAACTTGATTATGACATAATATGAGTGATGCGTGAAATTCAAGTTATAATGTTCACTAATCACACTTTATAAAAGGTGCGGGGAAAAAGGGATAAAGAAGGAGGGTGAAGATTGGAGAACAACATTATCCAACATGAAAAAAGTTGAAAAGGGGAACTCGGTATCTTGCACCCTTTTTGGCTTTCTTCTTTATTTGCTTTTGTACTGTATAATCCAACAAACCTGATTTTCTCTGTGTCTTCATACCCGTTCTCTTCTAGAGTACATTTAGAGCTCGGTAGGCGCTCGTCTGCTCATGCTAGACTGACTGCATCTCGTTGTAATGGAGCAAAAATCAACCAAATTCCAAAGAATGGGGAGTGAGTCATATGCTCTTTGCCACTGATTACCCAAAAAAAAAAAATTTTTTTTTTTTTTTTTTGGTCAGTAGCCACTTGCTAGCATCTTGTAGAGGACAAGGTAGACAAAAGATTGCATACCAGTTAAAAAATTTTGAGCGTAGGCAATTAATGGTGAAATGTGTCTCTTCCTATCAATTTCTTGTTGCTCACATTAGAACAAAATAACAAAACGCATATGGAGACATAAACGGAGATGCATGGAAAAATGGTTCTGGGCTACCCCCAAAAAAAAAAAATTAAAAGGGCTAGAAATAAAGGTATTTTAGAGCCACCTTAAAAGGGCTGAAAGGCAAAGGTCGAATTAAAAGCAAAAGGAATGCTTGACGTGAAGTGACTTTTCTTTAGGTGGGCTTTTCATTCCATTTGCAGTGTCTAAATTCTTATAACAAGTGTCCAATGCATGCAACACTAAAAAGGGTTCATAGTGAATCACAGCTAACCCTGCTTCAGTTTGTTTGAGAGGAATGCTAGCTTACTTTTGACTAGAATATGATGAGTATTGGAGTCCTTCACTTTTATGAAGAGAATGCAATGGAAAGGCGACTTCCAGGTATGCCCACGGCCACAAAAGTTATGCTCCTTTTTTGGTTGTTCACAAAACAACACCCGTATCCTCCTTAGTCCTTTCAATTCCAACACCAACTTCAGAGTCTTAGCTGATCTGTGCAAAAAGTTTCTCAGAGAATTATTTTTGGTAAACAACTTCATTTCTGTTTTTGCCTTCAACTCACACATCTAGAATATACAAAGAAAGGTTCTATTTTTTTGCAGCAATGAGCCAATAGCTGATCATTCTGCCAGGAAGAGGGGGAACAAGACTCTACTACCACTGCAGAATCGATAGCAATTGTATTCGGTTTAGCTCCAAATAACTGAATACAATAATGATATCAGCAATCGATGATATCATAATTATCCAAATAAAACAATCATTATCTTCATCATAATTGTCCAAAGTAAACAATTTCTTGGATGCTTCAATGCATCTGTTTTCGAGAGTTAGAAAATTAGAAATCACTTCCCAGAGGAAGCTGACAGACATGCCTGCAGGCCAATTAAAAACAGCAACGAAAATTTTCCACACAGACTTCAACGACACGGTAAAGAAGTGTTAGCGATAAGCAGTACTCCTGTATTCTAATATGACATTTGACTCTATGCATGGACTGATCATTTGTGGTCCAAAATGGAACAGCCCCCGACACTATCCTAATTTAAAAAAAAAATTCAATGAAAGTTCAAACCAGTCATTAGCTGTGGGATTCCGCAGTAGACTTTTTAAGGTGTTAAATAAACTAAGCTTTATGGTCATTAGGTGCTCCTGACACAGACAGCTTCCAGTCTCGTTAGACTAACATGATGGACCTTTTCTTTATTGTAGTTTGAAGATTTCCAACTTCTGCAGAATTTAATGGGTTGAAAATCACCAAGCTTCAGATTCTAGCTCCAATGTTCACATAAAAAGCATTTATTAAACAAGAAAGGAAACGAAGAAGAAGCAGCAGATGAAGAGACACAAACAACGGTCCTGCTGCAGGGATGGGAGAAAAGTAGACTGTCATTGGAATAAGAAAGTAAGAGAGAGCTTTCTGCCCGGATTTTAGGTAGTGAATGCCCAACTGCTACTCGTGTCTGGGCTTTTTCAATCTTTGTTTCGTAGGTGGGCTGGACAAAAGAAGCAGCCCAGTTAAAACACAGAGTCGAGCTTTTCGCAAACATCAAAAACCAATTTCTGATTATACTGAAATTAGACCAGGTCCAAGTCCAAATCGGGGCAGTCATGATTGTCACATGCAATGCAGGAGAAATGAGATCGAGGGTGAGAATATCCCAGCTGATATACTGGACCTCCTGGCCGACTGACTCAAACCGAATCAATCAGTCTGTGTTGTTGTACTCTTTTCTTTTCTTTTCTTTTTTTTTTTTTTCTGAAACGATAGGATTATTATTAACCAACAAACAGTAAAGTTTACAGATTTGGACTACGTCCTATGATACCTAGACAGTGCATCAGTGCACAGAAGAACGATTCAACATCATTCCTCATCAAAAACTAACTGTAGTGCATAAGAGCTTAATAAGAAAGCTTGATCCAGATTTAGTTGAACTAGCTGCAATAAAAGAGCACAGGTGAAACATTTTAGCCATCTCCCTAATGTCTTCGATAATAACTGCCATTGAGAAGTCTTCTGCTCTTCTAGTCTTCAACCATCTTCCCAGTGTTTTGTTGTTCACCAGTACTCTAATTTTGCTCCACTGGAACTTGAAAGCCTTGCTAAGATCTAGTCGGACTTCTATTGCCTTATCTTGGATGTTTGAATTTGTACTCCTTTCTCTTATAGCCCATTCAGCTTTGGTTTGATTTCCTAGAGTTGCTGTCACTCCTATTCTTAGCTCTTTTGACTTCTTCTGCTTGGTGGTTGCAATCTTAATTTGTAGGCAGTTGTCTCCTTCAGCTTCTTCTGAACTTGCTCCTTGTGCTTCAAATGTTTCTGGTGTACTCCTTATGCTTTCTTTTTGTGTACCAGTGTTAGACTCTATCCACTCCTTGCTTGCTTTGTTCACAATGATCTCTTCCTCACATTTTTCATTGAATTCTTTATTATTCCTTGTTTTCCAAATTTGCCAAAGAATGTTGACAGTTAATGCCAGATGATCAGGTCCTTCTTTTCTGCCATAAGTTTGTGAGATCTCAGCCCACCATCTTCTAAAACTTCCTTGTTGTCCTATTGCTCCATCCCATTGAATTGGTGATAATTTCCAAATTAGTTGGGGTTTGCTGCAGTGAAAGAAAATGTGTTCAGTAGTCTCCATGCCTTCTCCACATACCTTACATAACGGGCTTCCTTGGTGTGTTCTAGTGAAGATATTTTCTCTTGCTGGTAGGATATTATTAATGCATTTCCAGATGAAAATTTTCAGTTTGTGTTTCAGGTTCAGCTTCCACAAAACTTCCAAAGGCTCTTTTGATCCTCCTGCACACTCGAACCTTCCTTGATGCCTTGTTGCTCTCTTTCCTGGTCCCTTTTGCTTGTCAACACTTTATAACAGGATCTTACTGAGTATTTTCCTTCCTTACTATGAATCCAAATCAATTTGTCTTCCCTCCCACCAAAGCTGATAGGTATTTTGAGAATTTCATCTGCATCCTCCCTCTTGAATGTACTGAAAATAATGTTTCTGTTCCACATGAAGTTGGAGATGAGCTCATCAACACATTGCAGCTTGCACCCTTCTGGCCTTGTAGTTCTCAGCTTTCCATATTTGTTATTAGTCCATCTTTGATCCCAGATATTGGTTTTTTTTCCATTGCCTATGATGCTTCTCGTTCCTTCATCCACAACATCCCTAGCAGACATTACACTTTGCCAGAACCATGAAGCATTTTTTGGCACTTTACTGGAGAATATAGACACCTTTAGAAAATACTTTGCTTTTAACACTTCGCTAACCAAAAGGTTTGGATAGCTTAGAATCCTCCATATCTGTTTACCCAGTAAAGCCTGGTTGAAATTATGAAGGTCCTTGAAACCCAGTCCTCCCTCATTCTTCCCTGTGTCATTTTTTTCCATGAACACCAATGCATTCTCCTTTTTCCTTCTTCACTTCCCCACCAAAAGTTGGCCATCAAGGCTGAGATCCTTGCAGAGTTTAGCTGAAAGTTTAAAGCATGACATAGCAAACGTTGGCATGGCCATAATGACAGATTTCAACATTGTTTCTTTCCCTGCTAAGCTTAAGAACCTATTTTTCCAGTTATTCAGTCTACTTTTTATTTTGTCCTTTATAAAGCCAAAAACCTGGCTTTTCGATCTTGTAACAACCATAGGAAGGCCCAGATGTTTCCCTTGTACTGCTATTTGAACTCCGTCTAAAATCTGGCATATTTCCTTCTTTTCTTCTTCCCTCAGATTTTTACTAAAAGAACAAAGAAGACTTTTCCAAATTTATTAGTTGACCTGAGCTCTCTTCATATTGCTTCAGAATTTCTTTAAGCTTTTGAGCATTAGCTTTATCAGCCTTGTAGAATACTAGAGTATCATCAGCAAAGAACAGGTGGGATATACCAAGGCCATGTTTGCTGATTTTCAAACTTTTCATTTCCTGATTGCCCACAGCGCGTTTCATCAGATTAGAAAAATCTTCAGAGCATATTAGAAAAAGGTAAGGTGACAAAGGGTCACCTTGCCTTATTCCTCTTTGAGGAGTAACATACTCTTTAGGTTCTCCATTCACATTAAAAGAGAATGTAACTGAAGTAACACAACTCATAATCCAATCGATCCAGTTTGCACAAAATCCCATCTTTCTCATCATGGCTTCCAGAAACCTCCATTGTACTCTGTCAAAATCTTTAGACATATCTAACTTGATTGCCATAAAACCATCCTTACCTTGCCTTTTATTTTTGAGATAATGCACGCATTCATGAGCAACAATGATATTGTCAAGAATTTGCCTGTTAAGAACGAAAACAGATTGGTTTCTACTGATGCAGACCTCTAACACATCCTTTAGTCTATTGGCCAAAATTTTTGAAATTGCTTTGTAAAGCACATTACATAAACTAATTGGCCTGTAATGATGTAACTCAGTAGGATTGTTGACTTTGGGGATAAGGGATATGATAGTGTGGTTAATGGACTTCAACATGTGGTTAGAGTGGAAAAAACTTTGGATAGCACTTACCACATCCTTTTTCACAAGGTCCCAGAATTTTTGAAAAAAGAAAGGTGTCATTCCATCCGGACCAGGTGATTTGCTAGGATTCATAGAGAAGATTGCTTCTTTTATTTCCTTTTCCTCGACTGGATATAGATTCTGGTATACCAGATAAAATCTCATTAAAATTATTATGATTAGAAGTTGTGAATAGAGATCTGTAATATTTGGCCACCTCTTGTCCTATCTCTTCCTCACTTGTTGTCCATTCCCCATCTTCCTTTAACAGGTTCTAAAATTTATTTTTTCTCCTTCTCCCCTTAACCACCATGTGGAAATTTTGTGTGTTCTTGTCACCTTCCTGCAGCCATTTGGTTCTAGCTTTCTGGTGCCAATACTGCTCTTCTTCCTTGTAAGCTGTGCTTAACTGGTTTTTCAAACTGGCTAACGTTGCACCTTTTGGATCCTCATTCCCTTCTCTGATTTTCTCTATTTGACACTTGATGGACTCAATGTTTGCCTTGGCATTTATGTTTGCTTTATTTCTCCATTTCAACAAGGCAATTCTGCATTTTGCTATTTTTTTGCTAACCTTGAACATTCTTGAACCCTCTCTGTTTTCATCCCAAGCTTTTTTAATGATCCCCTTGACTCCCTCCATATTTGCCCATCTTTTATCGAACAAAAACCTTTTCTTCCTTCTGGAGCTTGTAGGAGCCGTGTCAAGCAAAAGCATAGAGTGATCCGAGGCTACACTATCTATATGCTTGCACTTTAGTTTCTCAAATAAGGCCTCCCAACCTATATTGCAAAGCCCCCTATCCAATCTTGTTGTACTATTTTACTACCAGTTAGTTTGTTAGGATGTTTCCCGCCAATTGGTTGGTTGGTTCTTTCGCTCGGTGCGTTTATAGTGCTATATATATACCTGCATCTGCATATGCACATGTATATGGAATCAGCCTTTCCTTCGCTGCTACAAAGCCCACCATATAACTCACTGATAATATATGCGGTTGTTTCCTGTTACTTTCTCTCTCTATGGGTCTATATATATATGTAGACGAAGCTCCCACTCCAGATCCTCCTCCTCCCGCTCTTCATCTCCGCCGCCTGTGTAAATTTGTTGTAGGGTACGTTTGTGAGTAAGAGTCTCGGTCAAGTGTAATACAAACAGTACAAAGAGACTTTTTATGACGGGGCTTTGCTGAGCTTACTACTGATTCGCAAGCTTTTCTTTTCTCTTCTTTTCTTTTATCTTCTTGTGTGGGGTGTCGTAATATTTCTTGGAGGTAATTTCGCTGGTCTCACCTCAGTTCGGCAATTAACTGTTTCATTGTTACAACAGAGCATGAACGCAGAATCATGATTTTGAAATCTTTTTTCTTTGAAGGTGAAATGGAGCCATAGATTTACGTTGATGAGTAGCATACTCAATCATCTTAATCGTAAAATAAAGAATTCGCAAAGCCATGGGTGGGTTTTCTTTAATTAAGACCGTTCTCACATTCTATACAGTGTGTTGAGCATGCATTTATACGTAATTAATAGCTAAGATAATTATTCAGTAGATCCGAATATGGGATGTTATCCGATTATCCGTCATGCAATAGAATAGCCTACCCTATATCAGCACTAATATTATAAGTTTTGCCTTCTCACTCGTGATTGTTGCATCTCCCTATCAGTACGTTAATAATCCTAATACTGCAGCCAAAGAAGAGCTGCGATTTATTAGTATATTAGTTTTATTACTGCAGCCAAAGCAGAGTCGTGATTCGTGAAGCAAGTAGACAACCAGCGGTTAATCATGCCAGCTGGCTAGCCCATTTGGTACTGGAGCTCTTGGCACTAGACTTGTCCTGAATATGCTTGACGGTAATAATTTTGTGTAAGGGTTCTGGGGTGAGGATGGTGGCAAATGAATGGGCACCAATTTTGAAATCTCTCAGCAATTTACATATTACCACAATTATCTGAGCAGAGTAGCTGGATGATCAATCATGTGATATTCTTCCCGGCCCCCTGGATATTCTGTTTGTAGCTACAGCGTGTTGGTGCGGAAGGCTAGCTTGTTTGAGAACCTGCTAGATAGTGGTGTTGCGGGGAAGAAATAATTTCTGTCGTTAGGGTGTAATTATAGGTTCCTATAAATTGGACGGATGATATTATTGCTGCTTCTGTCCTCCTAGGAGCTTGATCAACTTGAATAATTATTCTTCTGAACGCACATGAACCAGGACTTTAACTTTGCTATAATCTGAAACTATATACCTGCCCACGTAAGGTTGAAGACTCCAGCGCAGATGATTTAGTAAACAGTGGATAATCTCAGTTGCACGTAGCTTCAGTAGTGGATTATGTCATGAAAAGGAAAAAATAAAAGATTTCATTCATGCTCCACAGCATCACACAGTCAGGTGAAATGAATTAGTAGCATTATTGTTGTGACATGATCATCAAAATTGCTGTGGGAAATTCAAGCTATCTGATCATATATCATGGCAGCTGTAAAGAAATGGACAAGTCATGCTGCTGCTTATTCTACCCAGTAGAGTATTTTCCGTCACGAACCTCAGAGACCATCACGATCATCCAAACGGCCGATGATGTCAGGCGTTGATCTAATGCCAGCTGGAACAGGAGCTGCCACCTCACAGAATCCACCATCCAGGGAGATATCGCACCGCGGACGATAGTCCTCCTCCACACCAGCGCCGTCCGGGAGAGACAGATGATGATGCATGCGGGGGAAGGCCGTCGACACAGCATGAACCACGATCCTGCTGTTATGCAGCAAATCCATGGCGGTGACTTTCACGTAGTTGATCTTCATAGTAGAGAACGGGCCTCCACTGCCGGCAGTCGTCACGACCAGGTTTTGACCGATCTCCAGGGTCGGCAAATTAGTCGCGGCTTGCGAGCTCAACAGATCCGCCCCCATCAGCCTCCTGTTCGGCACCACATGGAACCTGAAATGGTGGAGGTAGGCATATGCAGCTCCTGAAAAGATGGAGATATCGTCCAGAGCAAACACAGTCATGGACTTGAGTTCGGACAGTTCTCCAAACTTGACTTTCAGCGCGAGAGAAACAATGCTATAGCCGCCGAAACGGAGCCTGATAATGGCGTCTTTTAGCATAAGGCGCATGATGGACGACAGCGGCGACTTGTAAAGCCACGGCTGAGGAAACGAGAGAGAAGTCATGCGCTCGACGCTGCAAGAGAGCGGGGAGAGATGAGAGACGAATCCTTGCAAGCCGTGAATTAAGAGGACGCCATTGTTGAAGAGATCCGGCTTCGAGATCTCGACGCCATTGACGAAAACAACTCTGGTAGAGACATTTTGAGCGGCGGAGGAGGTGATGGTGAGGCAGTGGTCCAAGGCTAGGGTTTCGACCTTCGTGCCAAAAGCTAAGTTGCGGAGGAAATGAACGGGGTGCAGGCCAGGAACGGCGTGCTCCTGGAGAAGTAGAGGGAGAGAACACGAAGGACAGGTAAGAAGCGAGGAATCGGATGGTGCAAAGATGGTGATCGGAGTGGAGATGGAGAGATTGGCGTCCACGGCGACGGAGGAAAGCTCCTGGAAGCCGAGAGTGGAGAGGATGGAAGCGATGAGAGTGGCTGGGTAGGTTATGAGCTCTGGTTGATTTACGGACGGCGGGAACGAAGGAGCGGAGGAGGTGAAGGCGGAGGCAGTGGCGGAGACGGAGAGGCAGAGGAGGAAGGCGAGGACTAGAGTTTTCAGTTGCGGAGAGATCACCGCCATTGTTGGCTGATGCTTGTTTTCCAGAGAGAGAGTGTTGCAGAATGGTGATAGTCTCCTCCGTAGCTACTGTGCTTGCTCTATGTATACACGTGCCCGTACCTGGAGTGGAGACTGGAGAGGCCTGCAAGCCTGCAACAAACCAGAGGGCGGGAAAGAAACGGAATTCAGTTGTGAGATTCTTTCCGCGTAACCTGACGAATTTGCCCCCGGCCCCCTTCTCTTTCAATCGAAATTTTCCTGCTCCCCACGGCCCAATCCATATATTTATCAGTGATCGCTTCTCTGGTCTTACCTTCCCATTTTCCTTTTGGGTGGTGAAGCGGGGGAGATGAATTCCACTTATTCTGGTGTGCAAAGATTTCTTCATCTATTTTCTCATAATCATGAAGGTTTCTTTGCCACTTTGACTGGAAAATTAGATTGAGTGAACAAAAATTAAAGAAATTTTTGCGCAGGAAACTCGCATTTTATTTTTCCCTTCAATTCAAAGCTTTATCACTCAAACTGACCGTACTGCGTAATATAGAACGATAGCTCTAGGTTATTGGCGTACTTCGGGTAGGAATTATAAGCATAAATAAGCATTTTCAAGTTAAGAGAGCACCAAAAACAACCTTTATATCTATACTCAGCGCCACTTTGACCATTAGAATCAGACTCCAGACCCCTATAAACCATTACCATTTGCCGTTTCAACTGAATTTGTTCATCTTTTCTTAAGAGAAATTTAGGCATTGGCCACTGTCAATAGTGATCAAAGTACCCAATTAAACATTAAAAGAATCTCTGAACATGATTTATTAATCAATCATTAAGATATTCGCCATCCTCGATTCCCGTCTTAGAAGCATCCCAATAATTATGCACAATTCAGCACCCAACAAAAAGCCCCGCTAAAAGGCTATGTACACCATACGATTTTCCAAGAGGAGAAACTTACTTAGCAGTCTAGTTCCTAGGCTTCTCCTCAATAGTAACCCAAAACTACTCAACAGACAAAACTAAGAGAAAACAAACGCGGCAGAGTAATTCTGCCACGCCCACAGAATGGTCATCTCAGTCAGATAAGTTGCTGTTTAAATTAGAGCTGTACAATTGCAATAGAGAGAGCCACAGAGGATTAATTCCTGTCAATTCCCTCCGCAGGCAAGTTAAGATCAATCAGGCTGCAAGCAAAGCTTCCTTTTCTGGCACGCTTCCTTGAAGGCCATCCACTCTCATCAGAGGTCCCAGAGGCTGATGGTTGATCTGATTCTGCATTCCCTCCTAAAGATGTCCAACAAGTGTCAGTAAAAACTAATATAAGTAGATTGGTACGTATTTACTAGAGACCCAAGTATTCTGTATCAGAATCCCCATTTTTCAAGGGAAAGCCAATCCTGATAAAACACGCACCATGGGTTCAGCTAAATTATCTGGCATGTGTTCAGGAAAATGGGTTTGAAATTTAAGACAAGGGACAAACAACTATAACAGAGAACGAGTATTTGACTAATGGTGCAGTTTTCAAGGACAATGAACATCTGCAGCATAAGAAACTCTCACATTGACTTTCTTACAGATTAAAGATTGGTTCCATATCTGTTGCATGATCAAAGCAAGCAATTTTTGAGAACAACTATGCAGAGCAGATAACGATTGTCCACGAGACCACAGACCTAGAGGGTATGCCATGCCCTTGAAGCATTTTATAAATAATCACAACAGGAAAGCTAAAACAGAAGCAAAAAGTAAAAGGAAAAAGATCTCAACAACCAAATCATTCAATAGAAATCATACAGACTTTTTCCAAATGTGGTTCTCATAGCAGAAATGATTGAAAACAGTGCCTTGTAAGAAAGGTCATCGTATAAGCAATCTTTAAAAAAATGTTTACATGCCTGAAACCGGCAGGAAAACCTTCACAAACATGAAGATAAAAAATTGACATTCAAGCAACTTCGTTTCAGTATATTTATACAGGACTTATGTTCCATTAGCAATAAGCTTGCTTCTCAATCCCATCAACAACATCATAAGAAAAGCAAAGATCATTTCTTATCTGCTTAAAATTTGAATAAGATCTGCAGATTCACAGAAAGGTTGTCATCTTCATGTTTAACTATTTGATATCTTTTTAGTTTCATAGCTTGGTAAACACAAATATATTGCACAGAAGAAATAGGCATCCATCAACGAGTGGTGTATGTAATCAAGAATGCTGGATTGAGTATTCGACAAACTAATTTCCAACAATCACGTCCCTTTTAGACCAAGCCAGCTACCAGCTCAACTACAGTGACATACAGGCAAAATGTTCTTGTTCACAAATACTAGATTCCATGATCATTAATGTTCTATCATAAAGTTTTAAAGTACCAAGTGATGAAGCAGAGAAAAATCCACAAATCCCTACCATTTGTCTGATAGTCTGCTTCCGGATGTTGATTGATATTGGTTTTGCTGCTCCGTCCAATGGTAAGCTCTACTGCCTTCTCAATGCCTTTTGACTGATATGGCGCTATGTTGTGAACAGAGAACTGGAGGGGACCCAGTAAATCATTCTCAATACATTCATACCTGCAAAAGGAAAGAACATCAAATTGTTTTACCTTTTTTTTTTTTAGTAGTTTCACTTTTCAGCAGGCATACTCACATCTTCTTGCAGAGGGTATCGGTTATAACAGAGATATTTATTACTTGCATCCTTATGTCCATAATCTTTCCATCCTCATACTCATCAAATGGCTCCTCAATATATTTGGATAGCTTCTCCACATTTGCCTCAAGCTGCTGCTGCTGGTCCTCGAATAAATGTTGTTTGATTTCTCTTTCATCTTTTGTCATTTCATCTTTGAACAATTCATCACCAAACATGTAGAAAGCAAATGGATATGAAAATGAAAGTGCACGCCTCGACCTAAAGAGCCTGTAAAGTCCATTTGTCACCCAGCTGAAATCTCTCAATCTTGAATCTCTTGCTTCCAAGTTGGATATCTTTTCCCTGATAGTCTCCCTGAGCCTAGATTCTTGCTTAAAGGAATCAGTATGAGCTTTATAACGGTTATGGTAATGCATGTAACGATAAAGGTCTCGTTTTGCACGCTCAGCCTTTTTTTCTCGGTCTTCTTTGTAGCGACCACAGCTATGACCAGCTATAGAGGACCAAGTATGGTCTCGGCCTGTAGCTCCACCACATAGCCAACTGGATTAAGAGTTTGGATGAAAATGAGAGTGAGTTCATCAAAAATTTTCTCCGAGTATTGTCAAAACAGTGTCACAAATCAGCCTCAAAAGAAATTCACTAGTGGATGTGAGCAAAGTGTTCACTCATACATTTACCCCACACACTACCATACAAGAGTCCTGAGCATACAATGACTATAGAAGCACAAATTTGGTTTCTCTAAAACAGTTAATTTTCAACCTCTACAGAACAGATATTTATGTCAACCCTTTTATTTCAACCCTAAATTAACATAGAGCACTGTGTCCATCTAAAAATTTGAACACATTTGCTAGATAAATATTCAATAACATGACATGAATCCAAAAAAAAAAAAAAAAAATGCAAGTACTGGGTTCTGAAGCTTTACTATTTCCATGTTAGTATAAGCATCAGCTTGAACCCATAGGAAAGAAGCATGAGAAAAGAAACTCACCAAAAAGCTTGGCCACAAATGCAGCTAACTAAGTTGCAACCACCGTTCTTTTCTACGGGTTTGTGACACTTGGGACAAGGCTTTGTGTTGACTGTAATCCAATTCACAGTTTCTGATTCATCTCGGCACTTCTTCGTCCAAAGCTCCCACATTAAGCATGAGCAAGGTGAATGTGCTTCTGACAAGCAATTAAAACAGAATTGTAAGCTGCACGAACATTCGACCTCACAAAACTCATCATCCTCAACACGTATTGCATTCCCACAATGAGGAACACTGGGACACCATTTGACCATTTTGTTGTCTTCAATGTACGATTCAAGAAGAAAACGATCGAATTTCTCTGCCAAATCAGGGTGTCTCTTACTAACTAGATTTCTTATAACAGTTTCATCGCAAATAGCAAAGCATTTGTGTGCCATGCACCTGATCCGCTTACTCTGACCCTCATTTATCTTCACAATAAAATGCTCAGTCCAACCTAAATAACATAAAATTGATATGCTTTAGTATGTGAAAAAATAGTGCAAAAACCAACTGAAGAAAGCCCGATCAAAAACTATTTGTGGTAGCATTGCAAAGAGCACCATCAAATTAACAAGTTATTTAGCTCAAAGGGGGCAGATTAAATTATGATGAACAGAAATAAAACCAACAGGTTATCATGGGATGAAGAAAAAGATAGAATTGACTTAAAGAATGGCAAAGATACTTAGCCCAAAATTTTCCACAATGGATATTGGTAATGCATCCATGGAATGAGAATTTAACTGTTTCCTATTTAATAGAAGTATCCCTTTCCTATTTAACAGAAGTATCTCTCAATCAATGGCTATACCTAGGCTTAGGCTAGGGTATTTTTGGCTATGTTCGACAATAGAAAGATGATAATAAATTGTTGAGTCACCTTTTCTTTTCTTGAAAAGAATAGACAAAAATATCTGAATTTTCCTAAGATCCCATCACATTTTTGACACCATGTAAAGAAGGATTGCTTACAGTTGTTGCAAAAACAATGGCCACAATCCATTCTAGTCACCTCATCTCCAGGCACTTCTTCGATGCATATATTGCACAATACTGTAGAGGAAGATCCTGGCATGTCGGAATCTTTATTTTCAGCCAAAGTTACACCTGCTTCAGCAAACAACAAAGCTTTCCCTTTTTCCACAAGGATTGCTAAGACCTTCTCGACATCCCATCGGTAATGGATAAGCAGGGTTCGTGCATGATGCTCCCGTAGAGATAGCACTTCCATTACTCTTCGCAGATCTTCCTTCTGTACAAACAGTAGATCCCTCAGCTTGCCAAGATAAATTTCTCATAACGGGACTACATACTGATACATGTCAAGACAACCATTGGAAGAAATAAGACAAGAATCAGTTCATATTCTCCTCACCTGAGCAGCCAAGAGAGACACCTTCGTGATTACCTGCAAAACCAGCAAGGAATGTCAGGTTGACAACATTGTATTCCAAACTATCAATTGTGGTAATACATTTAAACGCAGCAAACTGATTCATTAAATGCAAACCAAATTCTGGTATACAATGTGCAAGTCACCATTAGTTCAACCAGAAAAACAATTTAACCAATGAAAGTTTACATTTTTTCTTTTTAAATCTCATAATGCTATTAATTAACAAGTAGAAAACGAAATGGCAATTAGGTTGCCAATGAAAATAAACTCCATTAGTACGTCTAGGTCTAGAAATACTCCCGAAGTATATAAACCTAAATAAGAAGGAACAGAAGACACACAAAGTACGAAGGCTATAATTCCTAATCCACCAACAAAATCCTCTCCTTCATTGTCATCTAAAATTACAATAAAATCAAACCAAAAATATAAAGGATCAATACAGCAGCGTAAGAATACTCAATTTTCACTGGAATGAAAAAAATCAAATAAATTCATTTGCAAATATACCTTGCTGGAAGGGCCTTTAGATGGCATCCAGTGAGAGTCAGAATCTTCGTTCTCGAATCCGTCCGGCGATTCTCGATCAGAACTGTCGGAATCTTCTTCACTACTCATCCAATCCTCCATAAATGAACTTGTGTCTGTATGTAGATATCAAATTATTTACAGCAGGAGAGAGAATGAAATGGTTGATCGTGAAAGAGAAATTTAACCAGTGCGATCGGCTAGATTAGAGAAAGAATCGGTGTTAACGGCGAGATCGAGGTGGATTCCCGGCAAGGCGGTCCCGACAGCCGGCGAGAGGAGAGAGGAAATATGCTGCGTAGGTTCCTAAAGTGAAGAAAGGGAAGTTTTCTCTCATTTGCCTTTTTACGGTGAACTGATGATAGCCTGATAGGGAAGCACGCAGCTCATGCAGGTTAATTGTAACTTAAAAAACGAATAAAATCTAAGCTTAACGACGTCGTTAAGGCAACAGTGCGGTGGAACTGGAAGGATGCCCTTCAAGGCTCAAAGTTCCGAGTCCAAACATGCCCTTCCAAAGTTAAAACCAAAAAAAAAAAAAAAAAAGGGTCAAATTTTATGAGAAATAGAAAAAGGCTTGCAATGGGTCAAGTCAAAATGTCAAAGGGCTGACCAGCTTTGGCGTCGGAAGCAATTTGTAATAAAATAATGAACAATAGGCAATAGCGTGAAGGTGTTTTTTTTTTTGTTTTTTTGTTTTTTTGGGGCCAACATAGCATGAAGGAAGTTGAGAAAATTCCATGCAAAGAATGCTTCTTGATGTTACATGTAATTGACCAAAAAATTTTCTACACCTGACCTAGAAACATTTGCCAAATTAAGTTGTAACATCCTTAATTTCAAAAGTTGAGAATTCACCTCCATTTACTTTTGTGATCTTTTTTTTTTTCCCTTTTTCCTTATTTTCGATGTATGCCACCCATTGTTTAAGTTACAACAGTAACAAGTGCATTGAATGTGAAAGTAAGGTACAAATTCACGTTCAGCAAAATATATTAGTCCCCAAGATTCAGTGAGCGCTGTAATTTGACTTTCATGTCTTCTCTCTTCATCATTCTCTCTTATTAGGCCTGAAATTTCCCTTTGGACCACATACATAAATATATATGTGCACACACACACACACACAAATACACATACATCTACATCTATACTATATAAAAAGAGAGAGGGGGGATTGGTTGTTTGGATTGCTCTAAGTTGGCTAAAAATTTGGCTTGCATGATTGACACAATTTCCAATCACCTTTTTATCTCATATACGTCACATCAAAAAAGTACTACAATATCCTTTTCAACAAATTATCCCAAAAAATCTACTATCCAACTTTGAATAGGTCCAATTCTGATTGGTAATAAATACCGGGACTTTATCCTTCTTCTAACTAACATGTATCTTTTTATTATTTTGATTTTCAACTTATTTAATAAATCTTAATTTTTATTAGTAACTATCAGTTATGATTATGAATTTTTACAAAATGATCATTGGTTATAGACTTTATTTTAGTGAACTTTCTACACATCTACTATTACAACATAAAACTAATTCTCTTGAAACTAATAGAGGGGAAGAAAAATAAATCTAAACATAATAAAGAAAATGAAGAGAGAGAAATGTGAAATGGATAGACTAGATAATACAATTAATTTCTCCTTAACAGCCCAAGTTATCAAACTACAGATCCCCATCCTCTCACTTACCATAAGAAGTACTAGTGCTTTTGGGTGTATTTTTATTTCAAGAAACTATATAATTATTCTTTTTTCATATTAAGTTACATATAATTGCATATCTATGTATGTATGTGTGTATGCATATACGTGTGTATATGTATGTATTTGAAAAATCAAGCTACTACTTTAGAGGAAGTTATTGTATTTAAAAAATCATGAAGAAAAAAAATGGGGATGTGAAAAAGTTTGTGTGGGACAGTTAAAATTTGATCTTGAAAGGATAACTCTATGCTAATTGTAAGGAGTATTTTTCTAAAATATATTTGGTCTAATTTGCCCTTATAATTAAGGGTATCAATAAGGGGAGTATTTTAATATCTTTTTTTTTTTTATTGTGGGCTCTGACTTTGTTATATTTTATGCTAGTCTTTTTACAGGAATTTGCTCATCTTCCTTGAGTTTATGCTTTTTTTTTTTTGGGTATAATGTGTATATACATATACATAATACATAAAGGAAGAGCAATATTGTGTAGTGTAAACACACAGCATCACTTTTTAAAATCACTTTTTAAAATTCCTAATTTACCATTAATTGTAAGGGCAAATTAGTCCTAGTATATTCAAAAAAAAAAAAAAAAACTCCCCAAACTCAGTAAAAAGTTATCCGTTTGAGATCAAATTACAATTTCTTTGCCCTAACTCTCTCACATCCCCACTTTTTTCTTCATAATTTTTTAAATATGCTAACTTCCTCTAAAGTGCTAACTAGATTTTTTTAGATAAATACATATATGTCTATCATGATAGATAACTTAATATGAAAAAAACGTAATCCTACTTTTTTTTTTTAAATAAGCACGCACCTAATGTGTCATAAAAGCACTAGTCTATATCTATTTTTATCCTACATATAAAGGAAGAAGGAAGGATTGATGTAAACTTCTTAATGTCATTTTATGTTCTCTCCAAACTACCCATAAAAACTTTTCACTTCCAACTTCAAATATATCATTATTCCAACTAATAATTATTTCTTTTGATTTTATTTTTAACTTATTTAATAAATCTCAATTGTTATTAGCAACCATCAGTTATGATTATGAATTATTGCTAAGTAATTAATTGGTTATACATTTTATTTTAGTGAAGTTTCTATATATTTACTATTACAAAATAAAACTAGTTCTTAAGAAAATGATTTTAGATATTCTCAAAATATTTTACACAAATTTCTTTTCTTAATTGTACGTATGTGTAATGATATATATAGAGGGATGGGGAAGGGTTGGTGTAAACTTTTTCATGTCATTTCGAACACTAGCGTGCTTGTGCGAAGCTAAAAGGAGAGGTTAGTGTAAACAAAACATGTGATATAATGTGTTGCCAAACATATCTTCAAAGACAAGCTACATCATTTTAACTATTCATTTTCCCACAACATTCTTATAATCGTTGAATCCACTCCCACTTCCCAAATTCAACTCACTTTCCTAAAATATTAAAGCATTTCTTTAGCAGAGCTGAATACTTTTAAACTATAACATTCTAATAAAAATAATTCCATTATTTTAACATTTTTTGATTAGTTACACACATTTTGACTTTGCCTTCAAACACTAGTATGAATAAAATCCCACAACTCTATTATAGATCTGATTTTATTGCACTTTCATTCGACACAAAAAGAAAGTACTCAATTTGAATGATAAACAAATGCACCCAACAAAAAGCTGGAGTAGCTCAGTCGGTTAGAGCGTGTGGCTGTTAACCACAAGGTCGAAGGTTCAACCCCTTCCTCTAGCGCATTCATGGCTATCGATTTCTTTTTTTGTCCCACCGCAATTTAATGTCCAATTTTTATAAATTTACTGCTTTTCCTGATCCAGCGATTTCATAGCTATCAATTTCTTGCTTTTCCTACCCCAATTCAATGTCCAATTTTTATCAATTTCTTGCTTTTCCTACCGCAATTTAATGTCGAAGGCAAAAACTAGAAGTGCAAGCCTTAGTTAATTTTGGCCCTTAAACGCGTAACTGGTTCATTTTTCAGTACATATCAAGTTCGCTACATTAGCTAAATGACTCAAAGTTCACCAAACAGAGATAGCAATGGTCTATTAAATGTAGTACAGCCCACGACACCAGTTCTGATCCCTAAACAGGTTCCTATATCTGGTACAGTCTTGAAGAAAACCCGAGGGCTCCAACAATCATGTTTACCAAGAAGCCATTACACCAGCTCGTGAAATGGATGCTTTTAGGATTCCTCCACGCTCGGCCATAAACTCTGAGATTTTCCATACCAACAACACCTTTCTAGGACGTAGTTGGCAATACTCATGCAAGAAGCAGAATTAGAAGCCAATGCCTTATTAGACAGCCCAACCAGAAGCCATTTTCCTTCTCATTTTAGGAACAACCCTGTCTCCCCTACCGGCCATTCTCGCCACTTATAAAGAATGCTAAAACCAGTGGAGAGGAGATTTTTTTTCGGGAGGGAGGGGGGGGGGGGGGTGGGGAAGCTTTAAATTTAAAAAAAAAAATCTCTAAAAGATCATGATAGCTTTGAACATCAAAATGTGAGAGAACAGGATGATAGCTTCGGCAATAAGAACGACTCTATCCAACAGCTTTGAGTAAAAGGCATGACTGTTCTCGTGGTTTGTCTAATTGACTGAGTCACTAATCATGTATGCTTAGAGACATTGGAGAGAAGGAACAACCTGCACGGCCAGATTACTTGTGCGCCTTCCCTTTTGCAGCTAAAATGTTGTGAGACGAGGGGGAACTGCTACAGAGAAGTTGCATAAAGCACTGACGACATGATACAAAGGCGTTCATACAAATTACTATTGAATTCTGTTGCAATTATAACCAAACGCTTGCCACATTCTTCACTTTGTTCTCCAGTTTTATGCAGAAGCAAAGGCGGTTGTTGGAACAACTTAAGAAGCATTAGAAACGCTTTAAATCACCCAAACTTTACACATCATCAATGTTAGTCCGGAAAATGTAGTCTTCAGAATCTAATTCATCGTGGTAAGGAGATACAGATGGCATGTCGATCCTCTCAGCATATCCAGCACTCTCTGACATCCTGTGTCCCTGCAATTCACTATTTGGTCATTCATCGTTTCCAGGAGAGACTTCGCACACTCTTGTGTGCATCTGGGGAAAAAAGAACAACCCCTCTATTTTGATGCCTAATTGTAATCAAGAAGGCTTATGTACCTCCAATTCTATTGCATGTATGCAAGTATTAGCAGATACAGAAGCATGTCAGTCAGTCAAATGTAATAACACTTGGAATAACACAGAAGCCACAAATATGTTTTCTAGTGAACAAGAGTATTCTCAATGGCATGCTTACAAAGGGCACACAGAAATTACAAGATTGCAATGTGATAGCTCTGCAATTTGCAGGACTGACCTTTTTCAAGATGTAGAAGAAATAGTGAAATCCATCACCAAATGTTCTCCACTCAGTAGACCAAGTAAATTCTGAATTACTAAAGAAAGGACGACGAAAATGAGGCTGTAAGATTCAAGAGCAACCGATCAGATTTTCATCTCTCACAATCCTCCCAAGAAAGAGAGAGCTTGGGAGGTTACTATCAGCAAAAAGCTTGTTATTTGAGCCAGGGCAAGAGAGAGGAGGAAGTAATGTTCCTGCTACCTGGCCAAAGGTGATTGATATGAAAATGCCATGTGTTTTCAAGACCCTATGAATTTGTCGAAGCATTGACATAACCTTCTCAACTGTTTCAACCCGTGGATTCCATGGATCACCACTGTCCACGAACAATACATCCTTCAAATTGAAAAATTCATGGATACATTGTTACTGCAAACAGTCAGGGATATGTCACAAACCACACAAGAAGGAAAAGCGTCCAGAATGCTTAAAAGTCAGAGCTTTTGCAAATTTTAAACTTACCATGGTTCCTTTCTCTATAACAACATCAAAACATTCATTGGCAAATGGAAGGTCCAGCATGTCAGCTTCCAACACCTGAATATCTGACAATAAACGACAAAAAGAACAATATAAATAATTAATCACCTAATGCTATGAATCATCTAGAAAAAATTCATATGTAAAACACCAGATGCAAATAGCTAGACAAATAAAATAATTAAACATATGTTGTTACTATTCCCCGCCTAGTCCATGAGCACGAGGAGGGCTGAAAATTGAGCATAGATAGGTTTACTTGCATGAGGAGGCAATTTCCACAGCATACGGCACCTCTCATGCTTAATATCGACCACATCATTGTGAGAGTCACCACTAAAAGTAAGTCCATCACACAATCGTGTTCCAATCACTAAAATCTTCTACTTTCAAACAAACGAGAAAGATAAACTAATTTGGTCCAAAAGTCCAACTCCTAATCATTATTCTTAACTTCCACCTTTCTACTAGCGATTGTCCCAAGTGATTTAATGACAAAAAGAAACACACCACATTGCAGAATCAACCAAAATAATGAGCTTAAGAAGAAAAAGAAAAGGGTTAATGCTAGGAAGTTAAAATATCACAACAAACCTTTGTAGCCCTTGGATATTAATCTTTGCTTCATCTTCTCCACAGCCACAGGTGACAAATCAATGCAGGTGAGCTTAGTAATGCCATCTCCATACAACCCTTCACACAACTGAGAGTTTCCACACCCCAGCTCCAATACCTGAATAGCATACTAGGCTCATTGTAAAATACAAACAAATTTTAGGGGGATAATAAAACACATGTACAAGCAGAGTGGGGTTACAGAAGAAGCTGGATTAATGTGGTCAAGGATGAGATGACGAAAGTGAGAGTAATCCTTGAACCATTCGTAATGTTCCTCATGAGAGAATCTATCGTCCCTGAAATGTTAAATTTCCAAAAAAAATTAACCAAAAAAAAAAAAAAAAAAACAGGGAGGACCCTTTTCAGTGAGGAAACATATGGAAATTTGTCGGTCTAGCTTTGCGGTTGGTGTTGGTTGAAAAGCTTTGCTTACCACTTACCAGTAGTGAGGGTCAAGATATGCGGAAGCAGAGGAAGGAAGCACGTCACTTTTATGAGATTCAACTGGGTTTCCGCTCACATTTTGCATTTTTTTGTGGTTTTAGCAAATTGGGGAACGGACAGATAAACCCTAAACCCGTCTGGAAGAGGAAAAGGTGAAGAGGACCAAATTACCTATGGGCTCTTTCACAGTGTGCCTCTTCCCGGTAGGGCGAAGTCGGACAAAGTGTGACTTCCCGGTAGATGAAGGGGCAAAACTGTGATTAGACTTCTAGCTCCTGCCCCCGGCGCAGGGTGTTTGGGGTTAATAAGCAGAGTCTATACAGCGTACAGTCGTTGACAATTGAACTGTCTCGGATTTGTTTATTGTTTTACTTTCTTCTGTTGAAGAGGCAGACTGTGAAGGAGCCCAGAGGTAATTTGGTCCTCTTCACCTTTTTCTCTTCCAATTCTTCTAAAAGTAAAAAGGTATGAGTTTGGAAAAGTTATATGTTTGTCATATGTCAATAAAATCTGTTTGAAAATTATAAAACTAAAACTATGAGTACATTTGTTTTAAAATCTACTCTTGTATATGAGATGGGAGTTTAATAGTAATTTTGTCGAGTTATTCATATTTCATAATATAAGCATGTATATGAAAAGAGTATCTTCCAAGTCTTTTGTTAGTTTTTACATAATTTCTAAACTAGATATCAGTCTTAATAGAAATTCTATAATTTTGTTATAGATTTGATACCGAGAGGGGTCATAACGTGTGTTATACTATTTGTTACAAGTTTCCAAGTATGGGGAATTTCATTTGCGTGTACCCGAAATATATATCATCATGGTCCATGTTTGAGGTACATGGCAATTTAGGTACACGTTGGTACGATTTTGTGATTCAAAAAATCAACTTTGCAAATTGTTGGTTTCTCATGAGCTGACAGCACATAATCTTTGCTTTAATGGCTCCATCACGATGGCATATTCTGTGGTTCACTCGGCAAAAACTATCTATTGCTCACAGGTTAAGGGAGACAGAATTCTGAAGCACAGAAAGCATCTACAATCTCAAGATGATTAACTCCATGGTTTGTGTTTCAACAATTTTTTGAAGATGGCATAGGAGAACTTGGAGGCCTCAGATCATCGTACCTGCAAATCAAAACAATAGATGAGGGAAAATTTATCAGTTCTTATGATCCTGTCAGCCCGGCTGCATGTACAATTTGACAACATTTTTTCTCTGTTACACGACTGAGACGTAATGTAGCTTCAGAGTCATAAATGGGGTCATTAGGGCTTATAAATCTCATTTACAGTCTACCACGCATTTACCTGGTGAAGGTCAAAGCGGACTCGCTTTAATTCTGGTACGCTTATGTCAATTTCCTAGTTTGACTGCATTTCGTTGCTTGTAGACGACACAGGTGCATTAGGAGACGGTGAAGATGGGGGCTTCAAATCAGGGTATCTGAAGCAACCATAAGATAAACAGACTGGATTGTTAGACTGACAATGGAGCTCAGTGTAACAAATTATAGCCTCACAAAATGCAGCAAATTAAGAGAGAAGTTCAAACGGCAGTAATAACCAAGACCAGGAGTCCCAGCCTGCATGATGATGAACATTTTGATCTTTAATAGGGTAGATACAGAAGTACAATTCTTCCATGCGGGGAAATGGAGTATTATCAACTCACACAAAATAGGGCGAGTTATGAGAAGCCAATTTCTGGGGACAGTTCCTTCACATAGATCCGAGGTCCAAAGTTATCCATGACATAAATGAAAATCAGAAGCAGAACAGCAGTCGAGGTATGTGGACTTACCTTGTGAAAGGTGATGAGGAATGGGCTTTCGAAGATGGAGGAGAAGAGTTAATTATTGGTGGAATCGTTGCCTCTGTATTTGCCTTGATGGAAACAGAACCAGTGCTTGGTGTTGGAGTAGGAGAAGTGGGGGGCTTTAGATCTTCATAGCTTCAGGAAGATTGAAATTACAGTTTTTTATTTTGGTGAGAAATATTATAATTCATGATGAAACATCAGTTTGTATGCTCACGCAGTATATGGAGAGAGTGGTGTCGTTTCTGCAGCCGTGGATTGGACAGGTTCTTTTTCAACAGTAGTTCTTGAAGTTCCAGAAGTGCCAATTTCTGTAGCCGCAGTCCCAGGTCCAACCGTGCCATCTAATTTCTAGAGACAAGCCCAAAGTACAGATTTCATCAAACTGAGGGAGACCATGAATTAAAGTCAATGTACATTTACATAAAAGAGTTTCACTTAAATTTGGTGCATCTTCAGTAAGAGTGAAAACTAAGAATTAACCATTCCCAATTGAAGTAACCTTCGGCCTGCAGCATCAAGGTACAATATCCACTTTATACCTAGGAATATGAAGTTATTAATTTCAAGTAGTGCAAACTACCTCAACAGCCACTAAACTATTAGTATGAACACTTTTGGTCACTGAACTATTCTCGTTTCTGAATCACCTACTCAACTATTAGAATGATATATTTCTTAGTCATTCCATTAAATTTGCAGTTAACTCTAGCGGACACATAAGATGACCTATGCATGAAAGTCATTTCCATTTGATTTAATCCCAACATTGGATGGAATCACTAATGTACTGTTTTAGAAGTTGAACTGCCGATTTGAAAATGAAAATAGTCTAGTGGCCAAGAGTAGATGATGCAAATAATTTAATGGCCACACAAGCTTTTTGCCTTTTTATGTATGATGATTGTTATGCAGCAGTTACTGCCAAATCTTCAGTGAGAAATAAAGAATGTTACCCGTGGTGAGGACACTTCAGCACGTTGGGATGGAATTTTTACAAGGAGTTCCCCCAATGGTGTCAGTGGAGCTGTAGTTTCTGCAATTACTTCCACCACTTTGCAATATGAAAGGCTGCGGTTCTTTGCCATAAAAGCCATAAGTTCAGCCACCTGATAGTATAAGTTGATGTTATTTTGGTTCATAAGCACAAAATCTTGAGTTTCTCCTGGTACAATTGACCATTGATCAGAAAACAAAGTATCATCAAGAAGTTCATATAATTTGCAACTTAACACAGTATAACTAAGTCTGGAATTTTCGGAAGATGAAGACCCCTCATGAAACATATTATATCTCAGTCCAAAAGAATGTAGTTGTGGCTTCCCAATATCTGGGCTAGGTAGAGCGATCCTCATTAGTGTGTTAACATAACTGAAGCAAAAAAATGGTTAGTAACATTAGGATCTCCAATTCAATAGTGCACCTCTGCACTAATTTAGACTACATGGCACAGCCTTGGTCACATGTATCTTTGTTACCAATACAAACTAGGTATTTGCTTTGTCCATCAACAAGTCAGTCTCCATTTAATAATGCTAACAACCAAATCGTGCATCTGAAATAATTATTGTAAACTCAAGTGGAACCAGGAATCCCAAGCAAGAAGCCTCCGACAAGATCATTGGCAAAGCTAGATTTTTCACTCAGAATTGTGATAACAGGAAAATAACCTGAAGATTTGACACTTGACCACCAAATAAAGTGTCTTCTGGTGAAATTGTTATATTGTGAGTTTCCTTGTAAGCATCAGTAGGCCGCTCCATCCCTCCTGGTCTAACTATCTGAAATAAGAAATATGCAAGGAGAAGCATAATCTAGTCGAGGTATAAAAAAAGAAATCACATTACTGTTGTTCTGTACATGTACTCCAGAAGAACTTACAGTATATGGAAGTCCACTGGCAAGCAGAGCTTCTTCTGCTTTCCTTTTCCAGATCAAGACTCCCCAAAACAAGCTTTTGCAAAAATAAAAATAAACAGAGCACAGTCAAAAACTAAAATTTGCGAAACAGGTTCAATTTTGTTGATATCCACAGTAACAAAGAAATTTCTGTGCAAATCAAGAATATAAAGACTTACTTCAAAATAGCTGCAGGAAATCCAGCCTTATTTGTTCCAAGAGATGTCAGTAAAATGAAGTGGTCAACTTGTGCAACGGTTGCTGCAGAGAGAACCAGTTTTGGCCTTTTTTTTTTTTAAATGGGAAATACTAATAGATGAAATATCAAACTAGCAGGAGAATACAAATTCTTCAGCATTCATCTGGTGGCCTTTCCTGATTAAGTACTCTCCAAGAAAATCTCCAACAAATGGACTTAATCAATACAAACAAGATAGGAACGAGATTAAACTTAGTCAACCATGTATGAGTTAAGACTTAGGACCCTCTAATTTTTCACAAGCAGGAGTCAAATTCTTGAGTTGCCACGCAACTGTTCAAAAAACATGCACCCAGAAAATCAAACATATTTTTTCTTCTGTTCTACGACTACATTTTAGTATGACCAAAGAAGTTCTGTTGGAATATTAATCTTATCTACCATGCCCTTGCTTCAGTTTCAACTTCCGTTGATGTCAATTTAATAGCATGATAAGCTGACATTAATAGAAAGCTCTGGCACAGAGGCCAAAAAGCCATACCTGCATCAATAAGGTTTTTAGTGGCCTGATAGTCAATTCGATATGGACCAGTAATATCAAATATTTCCTTCTCACTGGCACCAATGCAGCATATAACAATTGAAGCATTCCCCAGTGCTGGACCAATCTGATCCTTCTTCTCTAGATCACACTCGACAATCTCAAGCCTCTCTATGGCTGGCTAAAGACCAAAAAGAACATGTGATTTTCTACAGAAGCATATTCCCTTAAAATATGAAAATGCATTTAAATAGACAGTTCCTCATATCAATCAGATTGAGAGCATAGATAAGACCACATGCTCAGGGACTACTGATACTCCTAAAATTGTCATCTTACGTGGAGTTAATCCACTTTCAGCAGCATCAAGCTTCATCTGTTGGACACTCTGAAGGAAAGAAACTAGTACTGTTATATTACAATCATACTCAATGGGACAAGACTAGGAGTCAACGAACTGTGTAGTACCCATGGAGATCATACTTGCACAAGAGATTCAGCTCTTTGAGCACTTCGAACACCAGCTCGAACTCTACTTCCTGATTTCAGGAGCTCCCTGCAGCAAAATTTTGGTTTCTGGCACTTTTAGAAGCAGAAGTTTATTCTGTTTAGTTTCTACTAAGTGGTTAGAGAAACAAAAGCCAACCTTATGGTTCGTGACCCAACTCTCCCTGTTGCACCAGCAACAAAAATGAGATTTCCATCTTTCAAGCCAACATCTGATGGCACGGATTCTGCAGCCTTTACACTAACTTTGACAGCAACTTTGCAGAAACACAAATAAAGATTAAAGTAAGGTGAACGGACACATACAAGGACAACTATTTCCACTTTAGTAAGAGAAAGAGAAGCAAATATACAGAAACAGACAGAAACAAAACTCACTTTCTTCATGAGTAAATAAATACATCCTTCAAGTTAATTCTGATATGCATTGTCCACTCATGTAAGTCTCATTTCCATGTTTTCCAAACCACACGTCTTAAACAACATTACAGATTAATTTCCACATTGGCCCTTAATATACTGTAAGTAGAAGCTAATGCAGAGTGAATATGACTGACTTTGACAGCACTGCTTTAATATAATTCAAGAGCTTCACATTCAACTAGGCCTGCAAAACTTTCTATCTTCCATCCTCCACTTGCAATTTGTAAAAGCACAAAAAATCCATCAACATTTATTTGATTTTACAAAAAGCACAATGTGCGAGTAAGTAAACGCAAGAAAAGCAGCGTCAAATACATTCGAGTGCCAAATTAGAATTCACGATACATAAGGAAAAACTACTGTTATATCACCCAGATCATGCTGAGTTAGTGAATTCTGCAAGAGCCCTCAACTAAATTTCATCATAATGATACCATTTTCCTTGAAAGGCAGCTACAACGAATTCAAAACATCATGCAAAAGCATAGGTTGATCAGCAAGCAAATGTCTAACATGTGAAAAGCTGAAATTCCTAGAAGGTCAGTATTGAAGTTTAGCAGGCACTGACCAATGCCCTTCACAAAAGTTATAAGTTGACAAACTATTTTGCTTTCAAGTAATCTTTGAGTTGAAAAGTATGAGGTTAGCAACATTTTTCTCACGTCAAGTCATCCTAGCAGGAGAAGACCCGTCCCACTACATATGGCTGGAACCAGAGAAAAACGATGACCAATTCTGAATTCTTTGGCCTTCAGATTGAATTCAAAATCCGGGAGTAATTGACGAACTACAATGAAGCTAAGAATAGCTTTCAAACGGTCTTAAACCGAGGGAAAGTAATCGTGAAAGATGAGATGGATTGGATTGTTATCGTCCTGCAGTTCCGCAATATAAAATTCCCAAATCCATCAACCACCAAGCCACCGCACTCTGGATAAGCATTACAATGCCACATTCCAATTATGGAAGGGGAATTAGTAGTAGGATTTGTACCTGAAGCATGAGGTCTGATTCTGTCATGAATGGGTTTAAGCGTCTGGCCGTCTGGGCATCTCACAATATTAGAAGAGCTGAGCTTAGCTACCTGACCGCATAAAAACAATGGCCTCTTTGTCAACAGCCCACATGGAAGTCCAATGTCATTAGTCAAGGTGAGCGACTGAGGAGCGCGCGGGAACTGCATTGAATTTGAGCCCCCGGCAAATCTTGCTAACATCAAAGAGTGTGTGTGTATGTGTGTGAGAGAGACACCAACTTCGTAGTTTTTTAGTGGGTTCAACTGTTCAGCTTCTCCGCTCCACATTCCCAAGAATTCCAACCCAGGTGCTCTGCTTGTTATGATGGCCCGTGCGGGATCGTCTACGGACCCAAAGGCGTTTAGCACCACATACTGCATATCCATCTTTATCTACTTGTAACTTTCTTTTCTGAATTAGAAGAACGGATATCATATTTGAGTGACAACACCCCAATTCCCTTATTACCAACTTTCTTGTGCTGCCTGCATCTGTCTTTTTTTTTTTTTTTTAACAGATGAAAAGGACCTGACCCACTTCAGGCCCCAACTCTTATTTCGATTGTTGGGAGAGATAGCCTCCCATTTTTATACAGGGTTAGCAGAAGGTTCCTCACAGCAGACACCAGTGCCAAAACGAGTCCTAAGACTAGAACCCTGGTCTGGGCATTGGAATGCGACAAAGGCGCTGCTGGATGGATCCCCTCGATGAATCCCTGGTGGAAGGCAACAAAGGCGCTACCCGCATCTGTCTTACCTAGTTATTTTGTTGAGAATGCGTCATCCCAATGTATATTTTCTTCGGCAGTAGGAAGAGAATTCATAAATTTTCGCCATGCTGAGGCGTTAAAAGCTAGAGCATTGCAATTTTTAGCATGGATGATAACGAGTCGACTCGAACTAGTGGTGCATGTGAATTTTTAACGGATGAGTTCGCAAGCAATTCAAATTTATTCTATTGAGGTTCCTAATTTTCTAGAGTCACAAAAGTATCACTTGGCCTAAATTAGTGATTAAATAGACTCAAAATTCTGTATTGCTGTGATCCCTAATTTTTTTTAAAACCACAAGGGTGTCACCTTACCGAATGAGCGATTATAGTTATCCAATTCCATGGGAGCCCATGCTGCCTTGCTTTTCTCTTATTGGAGTTTTAGTGGAATGTGGTTAAGTTTCTGATAATTAATAGTGATGAAGTATGAAATCCAATTCACACATATATGGAAAAAAAAAAAAAGGAAACAATGAATAATGGAAAACAGACTTGTTGGAAGCCTTTTCTCATGAAATGTTTGGTCAACATTTTCTTTACAGAAGTGCAAAAGTTCAGCTACTTGGCTTTTTATACAAAAATATATTATAACAATTTGAAATATGTAAGATAAAAAGGTGATTGAAAAATATATTTATAAAAAATAAAAAATTTTTTAGAGAAGGATACCCGTTCAAACAAGGCCGCATCGTGGCTCTGGAAAAAAATACACCAACTTATAGGAGTCTAATCTTCTTAAAGTTTGCAGTGAGCATTATCGACCATGTGTTGATAGAGGAATCTAAATATCTTGTGGATATGTCCGGAGGCCGAACATTAGGCAGCTGTCAGTATTGAATGCATTTATCACACAATTTGGCAACTGCTCCCAAAATCCCATGAGTTCCACGCCATCCATTATTTACTCGTATTAAGTAATGTTGAATTTTGGAGGGCGACTTCCTAAATTCACTTTACTTCTCTCACTAGCTGACCACAATTTAATATTCAAATTTCAAAGAGTTACTATTATATTAGTTATTTTTTAGGGTGTTTTTCAACAACTTTTATTATAACATTTGGGATGTAAAAATTTATTACGATAAATGTTTCAAAGAGTGTTTTTAATGATTTTTTTAGAATACATTTTGAAGTATTTTTTTAAAATTTAAAATTTATTTGAGATATTTTTAAAAAATAACTAACCAACGAATCCCCGCCAACCGCCAACCCCTCCATCCTCCCCCTTCCCCTTTTCTCCACCTTCCTCCCATTTTTTCTCCCTATTCCTCTCCTTCTCTTTCCCCCTTCACTTCTTACCCCGCCACCCCACCTTCTCTCCCCTGAAGATCGCGGCTGAACGCCATGACCAGGGGAGGGGAGGGGGGAAGGACAAGGGGAATGGAGGAGGGAGAAAGGAGGGGAAGGAAGAGGGAGGAAAGGGAAGGGGGAAGGAAGGGGAGAAAGAGAGTGATGGACAAAAGGAGGAGGGACGATAGGGGAAAGAAGTAGGAGGAGGAAGAGTAAGGGAAGTGGTGGTGGTGGGTGGTGAGTAGTGGAATAGGAAGTTGGGATTAATTTTTTTTAAATTATTTTGTATATTTGTGAATTATTTTTGAAATATTTGTTTAGATTTGATGTTCTTATTTTTGTTTGACGCATTACTCTGTCCCATTTTGTTTTTGAAAACTAGTTTTTGAAAATACAGCACAACCCAAAAGGAGCCACACAATTATTAATTAGTTCCCGTTCTACACGGCGTCTAACTATTCAAGGTTTGGTTTAAAATAGTTATTAGATAGGACAAAGTACTTTTACATTTACTCTCCAGTCATAGTAAACTATCAATGGTCTCACTTAAACCTATCTATTTATCATATATGTATTGCAGGACACTTTTTTCCCCAGGAGTCTCCACAAGTCAAGGAGATTCTAATCCCTTTTTCTAGGAATTTGTATTTAATTTAATTAGTTAAATATTTTTCCCTCAACTTCTATTCACGTCTATAACTTCCACTAAGAGATTACTCATCATCCAAATCTACTAACCCATTATTCATGGTAACTAATTACTTAATTTTTAAAAACATTATCCATATTAACCAATAGATATCTATCTTAACCAATTCTCTTTAACATTTGAACGGAACTTCATTATTTCATCGCTATTTACCATCTCTTGCCATTCCTTACCTCTTTATTCATATCACTTCAACACTATCTATCATCTCTTTTCACTACTTACTCCCATCAATTCAATCACAACTATTTCTAAACAAAAACTATGTTAGTCAACTTCCTTCATTTGTTTGTAACTAAGACATTAACTGAATTTTAGCATGGAACATACCCCTTTATATGCATTTCGGCGACGCCTTGATTTCGAACTCGCAAGAATGCGAATGATGAAACAATTGTTTACAAAATGAAGTGTGCACCACAACGATCCCACACAAGCATTCGAAAAGTTTCAACAATTTCATATTGACAAAAGACAACTTTCACATAAAACGTGATGGATAAAATCTCAATTACATCAATTGAGACATTACACACATCAAAGCATGTATATCACATTTTTTCCTCCAACAAGTACAATGTTAACATATAAATTAAAGATTCTAGCGTTGAGTTGCATCTCAACTTACGAGACTGATATGCATAATTCATATTTCGTTGTGATGTTTCATATTTTAGAGAATTGCAGAGGAAGGTAGAAATTCTTTATACATATTTATTTTTATATAATACTCTTTATAGACTATGTAAAAATGCACTAATTTTAAATTACATATGCTTTTAATTCTCAGAAAAATAGAGGTACGCTGTTCAACCAACGCATCAATTCATGCAAAGATTGTGCCTTCTCATTTGTAGTACGAACTCCACAAAATTTAATAGAGTTAAACAATCGACCAATATTGACTTTCATATTAAAGATTGATTGGTGTAAATAATATTCACATTTTCGTACAAGATTATCAACTCGAATGCATAATGTTTATAAGTATTTTATTTTTCAAACCAAAAAAAAATGCTATCAAATTCATTTCTATCCATGTATCATTCATTTTCTGATATACATTTCTATTATTATTTCAGGATCCATCTTCCACGCAAGGATATTTGATGAACGATATACGAATATTGCCATAATTTCAACTATTGCTAAACAAATTTTAGTTTTTAATTATTTGAGTAAAAATTTATTACTTTTTTAATTCACCATCTCTTTTTATTTCTTTCAATAATGACATCACCGTGCATGGCACGGGTATTTAGACTAGTTACAATAGTTTGTCAGGACGTGTCGAATTTTCAAGAGCTCTGATTCCTTGGAAGATTACGTTCGTATTTGGATAAAGTTGAGCTAAATGACACTATCGCGGTTGGTATTTTTATGTTTTAAGTTTGTGGATGCCACTAACAAGATAACTGTTCATTCTTAACAGAATAATCAGCTGCCAATACCCAGTAACTTATTATCGTGGTCCTGGTTGACAATTAATTTTAGGCACTTAAGATAACCCTCCTACTACGCTTTAATAATTGCAATTACCGTGAACGGACGTAAGCAAAACTAGAAATACGGCTGTAATTTGAACCAAACAACTTGGTGTTTGGCTCGAGCAAGATTCTTTTAATTTTGTTTATTTAGAAATTAATAAAACTCTGAACACAATTTCAAAATCAAAAATATTAAAGAACCAATTACGATCTTGACGTTGTCCGGTTAGATATATTCATGAACATATAATGCAATGAGATTTCGCAAAAATATGCCAATAGTTCATTTCTCAACTATAGTTCTTTTTTTTTTATATTGCCAATTTTCTAAAACATCAAACACATGATAGACATAATTGATTTTTTTTTTGGTATAACCACCCGGTATCCCTTTCGGACTAATCCGGATAGACATAATTGATTTTAATCACATTATTTGATTTATTGTAATAAATTTCTTGAATATTAGAGAACAGAAATCAAGGAAAAAAGGGCAACAAGCTGGAGTGAAAATCACTATACAATTTAATATGAAAGTGTTTGTGATTTGTTACTCTTTTCAGGATTAAAATATAAACTAAACTATTTGATACTCAACACGAGTTTGATTTGATAAGTGCTCATTCGAACTTAAGTCCCGTTTGATAACACAATTCAGCACTTAAACTTAATGGATTCAGATCTTAATATGTTCAGACCGTTTGATAACCGAAATAGAACATTTGAATGAATTAAGCGGCACTGAATTTTCTAAGCAAAACTTGCTCCCAAAAATAAGTGATAAACTATTCACTTATCACTGAATGTAATATACATTCAAATGTATTAGATTTAGTACTTAACAATTCAATCACTTAATGTATTCAGATTTCAGATTTCAGTTTTATCAAACGCACCCTTAGTTCACTAGTTGGCCAAACTAAAATTGAACATCGTTTTATGTTTGATAGCATTTAAATTCGATAAAAAAACTTGTTCTTGACAACTAAACAAAACAAATTTGTATAAAATTTCAAATTCGTTAAAATAATTAAACAAGTTTGATCATCAGAGTACTTGATTTGATTAGACTCGTTTACGCTCGAACTAGAAACAAAAAGAGGCACACAAGAACACTCTAGCAGAATCCAACCCGAACACCTGGCTACCAAATTAGCATTCGGCATCCAACGCCAGAAAAATTTTACTGATTCTCTTAGCAAAATGCCAAAACCCAAACGATTTCTCAACCAGGCAAAATAGCAGCGTTTAAAACACATCACCAAAATACCCACAGAAAATAATTAAAAAGAAAAGATTAACCAAATAAGTAATTACAAAATCGCAAAACGACAAAAGCGCATGGATCACGAGCTCCGGTAGGACCATAAATAAGACGCCCTGCTCCATTTTCCACCATTAGAATAGAAGGAATTCACGTCCAGGCTTAGACTCAATACAGGTGCGCATTTTGCACGCTCCCAACACAGCTCTCCAACAACCACTAGCGTACGCCTGCTAACCTGCGCCACTTCCGCCGGACGACGTCCACATGGCAATTTCTCTGCAGTTCTCTCGTCTATCCACTGCTACCAAGGACCTCGCGCTGCCGGAGCCGAGAATTTCCCGCTGCCGGAAACCTTTCTCCGTGAGATGCTCCGCTACCGGCGAAGCTGTTCCTTCTTCTTCTGCTACTGCAGACTCCGAATTTGACGCCAAGAAGTTCAGGCACAGCCTGACTAGGAGCCAGAATTATAATCGCAAAGGATTTGGACACAAACAAGAGACTCTCGAGCTCATGAACCGCGAGTACACCAGTAAGAGAACTCTTTCAAATTAGTATTTGACTTGAAGTTCCTCTCTTTTACTTTTTAGTAGACTATGACATACATAGCTCAGAAAAATAAAGGAAATGCAGTTAAGTTTATGATACTATGTTTTTGGTAGGAAATTAGAGTAATTTTAATCCGTATGTATTGCAGGTGACATCATAAAGAAATTGAAAGAAAATGGAAACGAGTACACATGGGGGAATGTTACAGTCAAACTTGCCGAAGCATACGGATTTTGCTGGGGAGTTGAAAGAGCTGTTCAGATTGCTTATGAAGCTAGAAAACAGTTTCCGACAGAGAAGATCTGGCTCACAAATGAGATTATCCACAATCCTACAGTCAATAAGGTCTTAATTCCCTCAAAAATTTGATATAAACCGTTCACTTGGTCTACAGATATTTTCGATTTTGTTGGGCTGCTTTCCCTGCCTGTATTTCTTGTGTTAACTCCGTGGTCATGTCTTTGCTATGCTACTCTTCTGTCCGTTCCTTCTCATTTTGCCTGATCACACAATTTCATGATCAACTGTATTACACCAGCGACTGGAGGAGATGGCAGTAGCCGAAATCCCTATCCAGAACGGGAAGAAACAATTTGATGTTGTTGACAAGGGTGATGTTGTGGTTTTGCCTGCTTTTGGAGCTGCTGTAGAGGAGATGTTGACTTTAAGCGAGAAGAATGTGCAAATAGTCGACACAACCTGCCCATGGGTTTCTAAGGTACTCTTTGCATATGGACTTTAATGTTTCTTATTAGCTTAATAGCCCATACATAAATCGTTAGTGTAATTCCATTGTTAGACTCGACTAAAGAACATCCAATATCTGCATCCTTGTCAAGGTTTGGAACATTGTCGATAAGCATAAGACTGGAGATTATACTTCGATAATCCATGGTAAATACTCGCACGAGGAGACTGTTGCCACTGCATCCTTTGCTGGGAAGTATATCATAGTGAAGAATATGGCAGAGGTATATTTAACTGTTTTTATTGTTTATTTGAAAGAGGCATCTTGATTATGATAGATAAACAACATGCACTTATAGAGTTCAGATTAAACAAGTTCTACACTCGATTCAGGCAACATATGTTTGCGATTACATTCTTGGTGGTCAACTGGATGGATCTAGCTCAACCAAAGAGGCATTTATGGAGGTGCAGTTCGAATCACTTATAGTTCATTGGCTGAAATTGTTTATATCCTCCTTGTATCTCATGTATCCTTGTTTTGCTGCAGAAATTCAAACATGCAGTTTCAAATGGTTTTGATCCTGATGCTGATCTTGTCAAAGTTGGTATTGCAAACCAAACGACAATGTTGAAGGGAGAAACTGAGGAGATTGGTTAGTTGACGTTCTATGCTATAGTCCCATGATTTGTCAATGAATGGAAATCTGTGATGGTGATTTTGGTTTTGGAAATACAGGTAAATTAGTGGAGAGGACCATGATGCGCAAGTATGGAGTGGAAAATATTAACACCCACTTCCTTAGTTTCAACACTATCTGCGATGCAACTCAAGTAAATTTCATCTCCTCATTCTATTATTTTCCTTCATTATTTTTTTTGACAAACTGGTTTCTTAAGAATGCTGAAGGCTCAAACTTGAATTTCCTTTCATCTACGTAAACCATTTGATTCTCCCTCCTTCCAGGTGTTTCTGCAGAAATCTACAATCATCTTCTTAGATGGATTAGTTTATGTTAGCATACTCTTCTGTCTTTGATTTAGTTTGCCAAATTGAAGATCTTTGGAATCTCTACGTTCAAGTTTTTTTAAGTAACTAGTGCTTTTAAGATCACATCCCCCTCCATATGTGGCATAGCAGTGCAGAACGTAATGATGAATATCATACATGCCTCTTGATGGATCATCCTAGAGTGTCCAAAGTTGATGCTTGTTTACAAGGGCTTGTAGCACTGGTTGTTTATTCCTGACTCATTGCTCGAATTTAGAACTGAATTATTATTATTATTATTAATTTTGGAAGAAGCTTGCTTTTAAGAATTTTCATACCTTTCAGGCCTCTTCATAGGCCTTTGTGTATGCTGGCTCAAGAGCAAGTAAGCTTGGCAGAAAAGGCTACTAGCATGAAGATTAATCCCATTGTATTTTATTGTCTCAGAATTCATATTTCTCCTTTTGTATTGAGCTAATATTGCCTTATATCAGGAGCGGCAAGATGCCATGTACAAGCTGGTTGAGCAACCACTGGATCTCATGCTGGTCATTGGAGGGTGGAACTCAAGCAACACTTCACATTTACAAGAAATTGCTGAAGATCGTGGAATTCCATCGTACTGGATTGACAGTGAGCAGAAAATAGGTCCTGGAAACAGAATAGCTTACAAGTTATTGGTGAGTGAACGTGAATAACTGTTTGTCAGTTCAAGCCAATTTCTGAATTATAAAATCTCTTCTCATTCTATTAAAATTTTATTATCATCTAACAGCATGGGGAGTTGGTTGAGAAAGAGAATTTTCTACCTGAAGGTCCCATCACCATAGGGGTAACATCTGGTGCATCCACCCCTGATAAGGTAATTTCCTAATCTTGTTGGAGGTCCTCAATTAATATTTATAAGGTCAAACGTTCAATTACCTGATTTGTGGGATTCAATTGTTTTGTTTCCTCACAATGCACTTGGCCAGGTCGTGGAGGATGTCCTTGTCAAGGTATTTGACATCAAACGGGAAGAAGTCCTGCAGCTGGCATAAGTTAGTTTTGCAGGAAAATATGATAGTAATTGCTTGTCTATCTGTAAAACCAGCTAAAACTCAAAAGTTATGAGAGGTTGTTCTCCACGCCACCGTGTGAGACTATATATGTAGCATAAACAGGACGACCGTATAGATGTACAAAACTGTTGTATTTCTCAAGTCGAGACGACAGTTTGTCATTCAGCAGTCTGAATTGGAAAAGTGGCAAGACACCAAATATACTTTTGTCAAACTAGCAAAAAGATGAAAAAAATTGCAAGGATGTAGAATAAGATCCGAATATTTGTGGAATTGATTTTTCAAGTTGTACCCTTTCAACTTTTACCATCCAGGGTTTAGTTGGGGATTGCTAGGTTCAAAATTTGTGTGGATTTAACAGCGGAACAGCAATGCTTTTCCATTTGTAAAAGCTGAAGGCACTGGGATCAAAGATTCAAAGTTGTACTTGAATCCGAGGTTTTTAACTATCCTATAGATATGATTGCCAAAAGCCTGGGTCCTAGCTTGGCTGCAAATGCACGGCTGGGGAAAGGATCTGAAACTCTGATTTCCAACTCCTGGTGACCATTCGATAGAAATGCCTCACTTGGATGCTCTATTTGAGTTCAACTCCATCAGGAACTTACTTGGGTTCCGTTGTGCCAGTCCATGTACTTATAGGTTCTTAAGCCAGTACAGCCTGCGCAAAAGGTATGCTTTACGGTGGGCCGAAGGACGATGTCTTAAACTCAATTTTCACCTAAAAACCATGTGGGATTTGTGTAAAGTTTCTCAGGGCAAACATTCACCATCCATGCTTGCTTTGTGCGTGTCTGGACTCTGGAATGGGGGATTTTATTATGTATGTTCATTTATCCTACCACTTAACGTCGAAAGGGTAAGAAATGCCTCACCTCTTTATGCCAATTTGTGGGAATAATAATTATTAATAAGATGATTGTTTGGAGCAGTTAAGCACTGACTGTTGCCCACCCTATGCCTTGGATGCCAAGCTTGAACTCGTAACCGAGCAAGGCTCCAATTGGAAGACCAACCACATAGCAGCAGCCAATGTTGATCATGGAAACTAAAAACTGCCATCCAGCTCTAACAGCAGCCCCTGCAGGACCATAATCTTTGATCAATTTTTGACCATTTACTTCGCAGCAAGTGCAAACAACCATTCCACATCCAAGCTAATTCCAAGGCTTCCTGTATAGTGTGGATGAAAAACATGAATACAGATAACTCTTTCAGTTGTATGTTCAACTCCAGTCCCCTCCGCAGTTGCAAGATTGAGGAAGTATGGAATTATATATAGCATCACTCATAGCGAAAGATCTTATACTTTTTTCTTTTTTAATTACTAAACTAAGGCATATCCTGGATAAAATACCAAAAAAGAACTCCACCAATTAAAATTTAAATGAATAACAATGATTCAAATGCTCTCAAGCTATTGTTAAGTTGGTCAATGTTTAGCGTTCAACTATTAAGTGAACACTTTTGACTCTCGAACTTGTAGAATAGTGTATTCTCTACCTTTTTGGCTAGAAGCCAGTCCTGATATTTATGTTAATATCATTTGGTACTCTTAAAAGTTTTAAAATATTACTAACCTCCCTTAAAACCATATCTTTTGTGACAATCTTCCCTTGTATTATTAAAATTTCTTATAATAATCATTTAATGACATACATATTTTTATCCCAGTTCTCCCATTTTGTGTTGTCTTATATTGAATTGTCTATCAAATTTATTACAATATATAATTTACATATTTTGCCTAAAAAATTTCTCTTACATTATGCTTTGCCTAAAAATTGTGAAAGCAGTGAAGACAATTTTGTCAAATTCGTATGCTTTGATAGTGATTAGCGATCCTATCTAATTGATATGAGAGTTAAGTGATTATTTTTAAAACCTCTAGGGTGTCAAATTATATTACTATAAATCTCAGGAGAAATTTCTAAAATTATCACTAATCAAAGAGGTGAAAAGTATACCTTTTTATAAGTTCGAGAGACAAAAATATGTACTTAATCTGAGAGTTAAAAGTTATCAACCATACCATAGAGTTTGAGAGCTATTCAAGACCATTTGATATAGAGTTGGATGGGGAAGAGGAATACCCCCAAATCCCATATTTAAAAAAATAAAAATAAAATCCAAGAATCTTAAGGCTTTCTAACTATAATCTCTCATTGGGACTAGGACTCTGCTTGAATGAAAACATTTAGAGTTTTCATTTAAAGGATTGATCATGTGATTAAAGGATTTAACACAATTTACTCCCAAAAGCATACTGAAGTAAATTACATGATCGACATTATCGTTAATTGCCCCAAGTTTCGGTGCTCGACAAAAACAGAGATAATCTGGTGCCCGGCCCGATTGTAATTGCCATTCGGCCAGCAACCGAGACGGAGTGCAGAAACGTCAGGTAGTTTCTTGAGGTTGAGGCGGGTCCGTCGAGGCCGTGGCTCCTGCCCATGTTCTTACACGGTCATCAGCTTCCACAGCCTGCATTGCAACATTGGATAATTAGGTGATCCGGTAAAATCAGGTTACCAACCCTTCCCTGGGACTCTTTACTGTCCACTTCTCTTGGAGTTGAGTTCTAGATTTACCTCTTTATGCCAATTTGTTCGAGATATGATGACTAACAAGATGATTGTCTGGAGAAGACTACCGCCAAACATTGCCCACCACATGCCCTGCACCCCCAGATTGAATTTGTAGCCAAGCACAGCTCCAAATGGAAGCCCGATTGCGTAATAGCACACTATATTAAGCAATGCTACCGAGAACTGCCATCCTGCGCCAACAGCTACCCCTGCGATTAATGATCCCTGGAACAATCAATTCTTTTCTGGATTCTCACTGGTTGTACATAAATATGATAGCATGCAGTTTTCTAAGCACTGTTTGCCATTATCTAGATGAGCAATACTATAATATGCATCCTGTTTTTCCTGTCTTGGATTCTTAATTAAGACGACTGATGATGATGAATCCAGAAGTTTTTCAATCTTGTACTGAGATAATATTTCAGATACTGGATAATATACAAAAACCAACCGTTTAAAACTAGTTGGATGCTGTTGAGGAACATGGTTGCTGCGAGAACGTATCCAAGCTTGGATGTCTTTTTTATGACCTGTGCCTTATCTGTAAATAATAATGGAAACTTGCTTTTTGTGCCAATGATGATTGCGGCGAAGACAACTCCAAGTATCCCAGATGTCAAAACATTGACTAGGATTGACAACTTTGCTGCGTTTGGTTTCCCTGCTCCGAGTTCATTTGACACTCTTACACTGCAACATCATCAACCCCATCAAGATGTTTCTTGTTTTGTGGGAATGACTGATATAATACTAGTAATTTACGATCATAGATGAATTGAATCACTCGTTTTCTCCCTTAAAATTTTAATCTTGCAGATAGCAGCATTTGCTTCAGAGCTCAATCAAAACGTTTCAAAAGTATATGTGCAAAATCTGCTTGTTGATAAAGGTAACGTGAAATGTATGTGAAGGTTGGCAGTCCTGTATTGCTCTTCCCACAAGATATTGAGGTCATCATTTCATCTGTATTTTTGCAATAATCTCTGTCTTGAAGATAAGTGACTTACCTGACTGATGCATTGAAGCCTACGGCAATCATCATTGTCCACAGTTGCAAGTTCATACTGTTGCATCCACAGAAGACGCAATGAGGTGGATATCTGTCATTGTTGGTTGAGACCATACAAGGATAGAAAAGACCAAGTTTTTCTGCTACACTCCACTGGAGGTGAGAAAAGAGAATATGGAACTAACCAGATTGATATGGCATCGATTGCGACTGCAGCATCCTTCAGACCTCCTACCATGAGGATAACTGCTGTAAAGTACCATAATTCCAAGCTGCCAAAGTTTCTGTTTCTAGTTACACTTTTGGATTTTTATATAAACTCTGTTAAGTTAATCGTATTCATCACTCACCATAACATTATTGCTGATGCAAGTGAGAGCTTGACAAAGTTGGTCAATGACTTAAAAGCCAACGAGGAAAAACCAGTCCATGCCTCTGGAAAACAACCTGATATTGCATAAATTATTTGGGCTATATCCAGAACGAACCATGAGATGTTTCCTGCCATTGCAGCACCGAGCAAGCCATGGCCGAGCTTTGTCACGAGAACCCAATTTAGTAACACATGGAGCGCCAACGATGCTATAGAGAGTATCGTCATCACCCAAACTTTGCTTTGAGATTGGAAAAACTTCTGTATGGGGAAGTTCAGAGCATATGCAAACAACTGAGGTATCACCCACAGTGCAAATTTACCAGCAAGGTTGGAGACATCTTTGTCTTGGCGTAAAAGCTTGAGTATGGGTGAGGTAAATACATAAATAGGAGTCAGGAACAAAGCTGTGACGATGGTGATGATCCATGACCTCTGCAGGTAGATTCCAAGCATGCCAACTTGTCCAGCACCGACCGCTTGACCACAAAGCGTTTCAAGAGCACTGCCCATCCCCAACTACAAAGGGAAGAATAAACAAAAACTGCAAAGTCATTGAATGTTGGGTATGAGTAACTGAAAATTCCACCTCTGGTACAAGTATGTTTTGCTTCTTGTTAAATGTCAAAACTTTAATAAATTTTCTAACAAGCTGACTCGAAACAAAACAGAAAGTACCGATGCATTGACTGGTGACGTAAAATATGTTGAAGGTTAACATTCTGCAGTTGCATTTGCAGCAGCTACAAGTAGGGAAAAAATGTAAATTGCCTAAACCTTATAAGTTTTCCGGAAGCTCCATGAAGAAATCAACACCGAGAAATATAGAATCATCATTCCTTAGTGCTCAAATAAAAACATACCATGACCCCATAGACAAAGCCATCTACAACATTCTGAACCTCGGAGACTGCAGCAAGCTCAGCATCTCCCAGATGTCCAGCAAAGGCAGAAGTGACAAGTTCGAGGGAGAATTGTGTAACAGCTGTTATTATGGCCGGTAGGGCGATGTGCCATGTCTTCTTTGTCTCTTTCCACAACTTCTCTGGGATCTTTATCTTGTGTAGAATCCCATTCACCTGTTTGCTAAGTTCATGATGTTGTTCCTCCATTCGAGATGATTTTCTTTGGCTCCGTTCACCCTTATTTTTAGTACCTGAACTGAAGGACAGAATTCCTCTGTTTTTCGTTTTCCGGGAAAAATGAAAAAGTAGATTCTTGTTGTCCCACTGAGTTGTTTGACTTGTATATGTCAGGGAATGAAGAATGTTGCTAAAATACTGGGTTGTTACTACGTTTTCATAATAGCTCACCTCCTACAGGGTCTAAAGATAATCATTAAGAGCGAATTCTGGCTGTATTGGTTTTAGTCTGTATTGGTCTCCTTAATTTTTTTATTCCTATGAAGGTTGAATTTTTGATTCTTTTAGCGGCCGGCGTACCAGTTTTTTCATCCGTTGGCCACTTGATTAGTTATGGCTGCCAAAAAAAATACCCACAAAGCAGTGTGAAAAAGGTCGGTTTGGTGCCAATCTAAGTTGACAAGCTCGTCACCTCCCTGATGAGCTTCAACGTACCTCATTATACAACGTTACCTATTCCTTCCACATTCAATTCTTTCTTCTTAGGGGGTCTACCAGAAACTGCAGGTGATATCCTATTTTTGGCTTGTATGTTGACTTTCAGCGTCCAGCACTACTGTTCCCATACCAAATCCGAGACAAAGTGGGTCGGCAGTGAAATCTCACTTTGCAATAACGTTATCTGTCAGCTCTAGAAATTATTGATGGATGGTAAAAGAAATTGGTTAGAATCTATTAACACTAGTCAAAGGAAACAGAGTTTATTCACTCAACACCATCCTTGTTTGTTCCAGTCGTTCAGGTATCTCAAAAATGGAGCAGAGATTGTTTCTCTCTTCTCTCTCGTCGCAGGAAACTCCCAGCTGGGAATATAGGTTGCTTCTCTCAATTGAGCTTTCAAAACGGCAAAGAGTTTTGGCGACCCCCGCTCCTCAATTTTTTTTTTTTTTTGGTGTGGGGGTAGGTGGGGTGGGTGGGGTTTCTTTTCAGATAGAGCCGCACAAGTTGTTGTCACGGATGATCAAAGTTTTTTTTCATTTGCACCTTCTCTGATTTAAAGTCTTCAACCGACTCGACTCAGGCTACAAAACTCTTTTTAAGTATTTTCAGTGAAGGAAACGTGGAAACAAAAACAATAGTTATAGTAATAAGCTGGGCCCCGAAGAAACTCTGCTACTGAAGCCCGCAGGAAAGAGGATCCAAGCAACGGAATCAAGTCAGTTCCGACCAGACTGTTGCTGCCGTTATCATATCATATATATTTGTACGACTAGAAGATCCATTGCTGCACCTAAAAGGCTTGAGCATCCATTAGATGGAAGTCGGAGCATCCAACATCTCAGTTTCAGCCATCTCGTCTTGGGGCAGGGGTGTTACTGCATATGACCTTACCCGCTCTTCTGCTTGCAATGCCTGCACCAGAAAACACACCTACTTCAACCACCTTCCATTTTTTTTTCTTTTTTTCAATAAATGGAAACAATCTACTCTACACCTACACCACGGGAGAGGGGAAGCTCAATTAGAATTGAACACCAGATCAGACAAGTACACTACTGCACTCTCTGGATTTTTTGACAGAAGAAGCCACTGCTTCCTTGTAATGCATTAGGCGGAGTTTGATCCCGGCCTACCTCAACTACTACGTCTTTCCAGCAGTAACCAAGCAAACAACTTTGCTGATATGCTCGAGTGTCCGCAAATCAGCGAAAGCCAAATGTCTTGTTTACTTTTTGACGGTCAATATATGCTCAATGAGTGTTGAAACAAATCTGAGGACAGATTTTCGTTCTTTTTATTCCTAACTCCTCTAGTCATTTTCACAGATGAAAATCAAGTTAGGGAAAGTTAAAATTGTAACCCGAACCTCCTTGCTCCAGTTAGCCCGGAAGACGTTCACAACCAAAATGACTGTTTGAAGCAGGCAACCAGCTAGCATCCCTGCCCAGATGCCTCTTACGCCGAGTTTGAATTTGTAACCCAGTAAGGCACCGAAAGGAAGGCCAAATACATAGTAACACCCCACGTTCACCAGTGCTACTGAAAACTGCCACCCTGCTCCAACTGCCACTCCTGCAATCCCAAATTTCGAGAGAATATGTGAGGTTTATCAATATGAATCATCTTTCTATTCGCCAATACAGTGTCTACAAGTCTTAGCCAATTCAAGCACTTAAGTTGTTACCATGAAGCACAGGTTGGATACTGTTGAGGAAAACTGTTGCTGCTAGGAAATAGCCTAACTTGGATGTCTCCCTTATGACCTCAGGCTTGTCAGTAAAGATTCTGGGGAACTGGCCCTTGGTTGCAAGGATTATGACCGTGAATATTATCCCAAATATCGTGGATGTGGTGACGGCCACCGCGGTTGAGAATTTTGCAGCTTCTGGGCGTCCAGCTCCAAGTTCATTTGAAACACGTACACTGGAAAATGCCATTAAGTTGCTAATGTACTAATTGTTCAAACTTGGTTTGCCATCATTTTCTGATTGGGAAGATCTCTTACCTAACGGCTGCATTGAAACCTAGAGTGATCATCAGTGTCCAGAGTTGCAAGTTCATGCTGCAACGGCCAAATAATAGAAGTATGAGCACGTACATTCTAAGGCCAAACAGCCAACCACCTTTCCAAAATCCTCTAAGAAACAGAAAACAAGAAAAAGGAAGGGAAAAAGAAAACAAGGCACTAACCAGATTGATATTGCATCCACTGCAATTTCCGGATTCTTTAACCAGCCTACCATAAGGATCACCACAGTATAATACCAAAGCTCCAAGCTGACATCACAGGATAGCATCAGTATATTTGTAGGCACTAATTAATTCAAAAACGAATTTTCTTTAGCATTTATGAGGGCAAAGGTACAGACCATAGCATGATAGCTGACGCAAGAGAGAATTTGATGAATGAAGCAAGTTGTCTGAACGCTAATGAAGAAAATCCGGTCCACGCTTCAGGGAAAAACCCTCCGACGACATAGATTATCTGAGCAAACACCATAAGCCACCAAGAGATGTTTCCAGCTACAGCGGCACCAAGCAGGCCATGCCCAAGCATTGTCACAAAAATCCAGTTCAACAGAACATGAATTCCCAACGTCACCAATGAAATTATCGTCATGACCCATATTTTGCTTTGAGCTTGAAAAAACTTCTGTATTGGAAAGTTCAATGCGTATGCAAACAATTGAGGAATCACCCACAGTGCATATTTCCCCGCAAGATGGGAAATTCTTGGATCTTGATGAAGCAGCTTCAGCAATGGCGATGTGAAGATATAAAACGGTGACAACAACAATGCAGTGACTAAAGTAACTATGCAGGATCTCTGCATGTAGACTCCAAGCATTTCAACTTGTCCTGCTCCAACAGCCTGACCACAGAGTGTCTCAAGGGCACTTCCCATTCCTAGCTAATACACCGAATACAGACAGAAGATCGCAAGTCCAACCATGTTAAAAAATGTTTCATTTAAAACAAGAGACAAATGAGTGAGATTGTATTTTCATGTGAATTTAGAGCAAAAACTTCCCAGCATTTCCACCATCTCTTCAGTCTAGAGACACAAATTTTGAGATGCAACACAAACATGAGAAATGGTGTCAGATATGACATACCATTATTCCATACACAAAGCCTTCAATGACATTTTGCACAACGGAGACAGCAGCAAGCTCGACCTCCCCCAAATGGCCAATGAATGCAGCCGTGACAAACTCGAAAGAAAACTGAGCTACCGCAGTAAGTATAGCTGGGGCTGCAATCTCCCACAGCTTCCTCGATTCATTCCAGCTTCTCCCACAAATCTTTTTCCCACCAACTCGCTTTTGCTGCTCATCTTCATTTTTTTCCATCTCGAGACTCATTGTTGTTTCCATTGCAGCACTAGAATCTCTTAGTTTCTTTAGCTCTTCCTCAGCTTCCTCGTTAAAAAGATGCATGACGCAAATAATTAATAGTAATTGTTTCTGTCTGCCTTTACAATTAAGCTGCAAACAAAATAAGGAGGTGGCACTTCCCTATTATGAGCTCTATTCTAATTTACCTTTTTTTTTTTTTTGTTAAATGCAGCTCATTTCCTGCGATTGTCATACTGTTGATGACACATAAAGTCAATCACCAACATAGCAGTCTCGCTGTTGCATGGTTGACTGGAGCAGAATACAGGGCTAGATTTGTTATTCTGCATAAAGTACCCGTGATGATCGTCATTGAGGGTAAGAACCCACATCAACTTCAGATCCGAGCATCCTACCAGCTCGACCCTACCTTCATCACACACATCATTATTGTATAGTTTCTCATTTCACATATACATGAACACCACCATCTAAGTCATTCTTTTCTTTAAAAAAAAAAAAAAAATCCAACAACAACAATAATATCCCTGCTTCACTGCGGTTGGTTTGGTGATTGTCATGCTGGGGCAACTACCAAACTTCAAAGTTTTAAGGTCAACACGCTAATGCATTCCTGTGGAAATAGGGAGAGATTTCAAGAGATTGGGTGCATGTCTAACTTTGAATCCGTTATTAGTAGTGGAATATTTAGTAGTGGAATATTTAGTAGTGGAATATTGAGGGATGCTAAGAGAAGAAGTCTCCTTTAGAATTGGGTAAATTATATATAACCACCTGTGGTTTCGACTATTGTCACAGAACCCCCTAACGTTGTAAAATATCCACTTCACTCCTATGGTTTTATGTAAGGTGAAAATATTACGGAAAATACCCTATGTAACGTCGTTAGTTGAAATGACTGACAATAATCCCCTTATTTAAATGTTAAATCAATAAATAGATTAACTACTTTATATAAAAGTATAGGGAAATTATGTGGACAATTGTAAAAATCACAAAGGGAAAGTGGATATTTATATGAATCATAAGGGGGTTGTATGGATATTAAGATTTTATCACACACGTTTTTAGAGCGCGTTTGGTACAAACGCCGTAACTGATTGTACATTCCGTCCACTTTTCACTTTACATAAAACCATAAGAGTGTGAAGTGGATATTTTGAAACGTTAGGTGATTCATATGAGAATAGTCAAAACTATAGGAGGGTTATAAGTAATTTACCCTTTAGAATTTGATGTCCAGTTAAGGAAAAGAGGAAGAATTGCACTACTACATCCATACTAGGATTTGATTAGACTACATATAAAACGACAAGCAATGGAGTGTTGACTCACAACACAATTTCTTGCTTTTATAATAGCAATGTTTGGTGAAAAGCATGATGAATTTGCAACCACCATTGACCTCACCAACTCAAATCTTTTATGCCTTTGTTTGGTCGGAGCAGTAATCCGAAGAAAAATGGTGAATCGTGGCTCTGTCTGTTGATGGGTATTATTTGGAATACTTGTTTTCGAATGAGACTACAGTCTTACTCCGTATATGTCAATGATTCCACAAAAGCCAAGTTGTGCTTGTCCCGAAGATCCAGAAGTCAAGCAGATTTTGACATTGCCAACTGTGCTGGCCCACGTCCGCTATGGATTACATTTTACAGCATTGGAAAGGGGTTGCAACACTTGTGGAGAAGATAAAAAAAAATTCCATAAATTGGATTATCAAGGCTTAGAACTAACACCTTTTTGTCTCAAGACGTAAAATATTCTAAGTGCTGCATGAATGTGCAAAACTATGTGGACTTTAAACACTTGAGACTGGGCATCTTATCACCATCCAGCCTCCAGCAGACACCGCGGCTCGATGTAGACCTAAGAAACAGAGTGTCCATTTGCAACAAGGAACAATTGATGGACGCTGCTAAAGAGAATTACAGAAATGGAATGAAATGTACACATATTGGATGGAAAAACGATTGCCGCTTATTCACATATGTATCACTAGTGATAATAACTCTACAGAGCAGCAAATTACCTAAGGCAACCAAAGGCTTCAAACCAGCCCAATACCCACATGAAGATGCCTGAGATTAAATAATATTGGTGTACAAATTTGATCGATCTACCAGTGTCAAGAATTTGCTTCATGAATCATCTGATGCGAAAGTCAGACAACCAGCATGATTGATAAGCATACTTTAAATCCTTGGGATATGTGATGCGAGTGAAAATGATATCTGGATCATCTTCAGTCAAGCTCGATGCACCAATAGCTTGAGCAGTCAATTCAAACCCAACTGACAATTTCCTGCATCATCTTCCTACTGCACAGCGTGTGCATTAGCTGAATATTACATCTTAAGACGCTTCTTTGTCCTAGCAGAGTGTGTTAAAATCAGCCACTGATAACATCAGATTGCTTAGGAGAAGATGATTCAACTATTTCAGGGACTTGATCAAGTAAGAGATTCAACTCCTCTGGAAATTCACCTTTTGCACGATTTGTCTTGCCTCCAATAATCACTGTTGTCCCATCTTGCAAGGCCCAAATCTTTCAGATTGGAAAACACATGAAACAAAAAATGAACTTGCAGGATCAGGATTTATAAACCGTATGGATTGCCAAAATGTCATAAGCCAAAGCTTTACCTGTGAGTGAGATAAAAAACTGATGCAAGTTGTGAGCATTAAAGCACCAAAACCAGCATAAACAATTGGCACCCCTGGGTCAGTCTATATGGAAACAGGGATACACAATAATTATGAAAAGAAAAGGAAAAGAAAAATACACCAAAAAGAACACAAGGCAAACATCAAACAGAAAAAGTTGAAGGCAAGTTAATTACCTTTAAGTCCAGCCCAGTACTACCAATTGCATCAACAATGACAATTTTAATGCCATCTATGTCAATTGGGAGCTTTGAGTTTGGCCTTCTTACTCCAACAAACTTTCCTTGTTGATTATAGAGGACAATTGACTGGAGATCACGAGCCAGCATTGATCTGAATATTCAGAGAAAAATGTTAGTACAGAGAAAATTGTTATACGGATAATATCAATTTTGACAGGCAAATCTTGGTTCCTAACAACACATCTCCACAAGTAACAAAGAGAGAATGCAGGTCTTGTCTCCTGCAGATAATTCCCCCTTTGACGCAATTTAAATGGTTTTTCAAGCTTTTATCAAATGCTATCCGATTAAAACAAAGTAGAATTCAGCAAAACCCTCGTCCAACACTTTAAGAAATAAGCAAAGGAAAAACTTGCTTCCTCATAGTATGGACCCTTTTTTAGGGAAAAACGCTAAATAATTTTCCAAAAGAGATACAGAAACTAGAGATATCTACAGGTTATATGCACTCATAAAAGAAACATACATTCCCTTGACATCAGGAGAATTAACATCTCCAATAGGCAGGAATGTTCCATAGAGTTTCTTGTCACCATGGATTTCAAGAGGTGCCATTGCCAAATTGAATGGTCCTTCATTATCCTTCAATATTTGAAGTGCTGAAAAACTCCAGTCTGTCTGGTATATAGTGATTCCTCCATACCTCAATGGATCATTCACACTTATCGTTTTCCTCATCACCTCTTTGCCGTTGAGGTCAAGTAGCGAAAGGTCAGTGTAGAACTGTCTTACCTATTAAAGAAACAAAAAACTACAAATTAGGTGAATTGGATAACAGAAACAGCCAGCCAGGTAAAAAGAAAAAAAGAAAATTGAAGAACTGCTTTTGTTTCTCTTATTTTTAGTGCAGACTACCTCTCCACTCTCATAATAGTCCATGTAAAACCTATTGACATGAACTTCTGTGTCGAATGCCTCTGCTGGAATAGATAAAAATCCACTGGGTCCCAGTACATCTCCTACAACAAAATTTAGGCCCTGTGGAACTGTTACTGATCCTCTGAAGCTACCAGCAGAACTGAGAGTTCCTCCAGCCATTACCAGCAGCAGTGCTAAATGTACTCCAATTGGAGCAAACCGACCAGCCAACCCCTTAAAGGCATATAAAGATGGTCCTTTCAAGAACACCTGAAGAAACAGACAGTTGCAAGGATCTATATCAAGGAATCAATTCAAAGAATTTCAGACAAGCAGGATGTAGAAAGTGCAAAATCACCAAGAGAAATGCCACACAATTCTAAAGAGATCCAAATTATCAGTACTTTTCAAACTTACAAGTTAACTCAGTATCTATGAACACTTCAAAAAATTATCACAAATCTCAACTGAGCTACTGTGGTCGCTTTCTTTTAACAAAATTGGAAGCAGTATTAATCACTGCAAACTAAAGTCTCGTGGTTTACTTTAAATGTAGTTTGAAATCATAAAAATTTCCATTAAGAAAAGGTAATTACTTTAGATGCTTCTGAGTTCAAAAGAGATGCTATAGAAAATTTCTCAACAATATCTTACATCAGCAGAAATTTGAACACATCAATCATTGACACTAACCACGATTATGAACTTATGCCTGCCTTGCTATCCTTTGGGCACATAACTCCCAGCCCCCAACCCCTCTCCCCTTGTGGGATAATGTCATATTTGAGCCACATTAGATCAAGGGAGGGGAGGCTTGTCATCCCTGCTTTGGGATGAAACAAGAACCTTACAGTACAATTTGAAAACTGATAAATCTCATGCCAAGGGGCAAAACAGCAGAATCGTATGTAAAGTTTTGTCAAGTAGAGCAGATTACATGATGCATGTTCACCAACAAGTCTTCTCTACGTTTTCGGTCAGACCCATGTTATGTTTTTATTCTTCTGCTAATATGACTTGATAAGAAGCACAGACAGCAGCAAGAAAGATGATTAAAGAGAACATCAGACCTCATATCCGGCTCCCATCAGAATGACACCCAAATCCTTAATGGACGCTTGAGGTAGAGTGTCAGTGTATTCCTGCTTCCGAATCACCTCAGCCGAGTATAAGAAAGACCATCTGTTAAACCAAACCGTATATAATTAAGTATCTTTCTGTTTGCAACCTAGCTAAGAAGGCGAGAGAAAAGACATACAGCGGAAATCATTTTGTTTGCTTGTTTGATACACAAAACAATGAAACATGGTCTTTGTCTTTGCACAAAGGACTTTGGAAGTTTAAGCAACTTCATTTGGGTAAATGAGCAGGAACATAAAGTAAAATCCATATAGAGATATATTTGGTCCTTTTTATTCTCCTTTAGCCTATTTGAGTAAAGATGAAAGCTGTTTCCTCTAAGATCTGCCGAAGAGAAAACAGATTACCCAAGTTAATATAGTCACAGAGAAATCCGACCTTCTTGCTAGTCTGACAAGGGGGATCTGGGTGGTGTATGTACAAGCCATAAGTGATGCTCCCAAGAGAGCTAAAGTTCCAAGGAAAATGGGGGATGTAAACATATGATCGAAACCAAGGGTGAGAACCCATCTCCACGTGAAGAATCCCAGGACAGGATTATCTTCAGGATACTTGCGAAAATAAAAGTCGGGGGCCTCGCCTTGATCAATCACAGTTCCTGTCAGAAAATGTCCACAACAATACTGCTTATTACTTATAGCTTGTACCCTTTCTTTTCTTTTCTTGTTCTTTTCTTCTTTTTTTTTTTAAATATAGATTCAGCATACTCACAAGTATAACATTTAAATTGACTAGTATCAGTAACTGACAATGGAAAATCCAAGTTAGAGATCACTGAATCTGATGTTGCATTGTATTAGGACACCAAGAAAAGGAAACACGCTGGTAAGAGAAAAATTTAGTGCAATTACCCAAGGCCATCAGGGCAGCAACAGCGGCCATTTCTGCTAAAGCCAAAGGCAAATTAGAGAGAATAGCCAACACTCTCCTCCAAACACTACTCTTCCATAACCCCCCAACCCCTCCCAACTGAGACTTCCGAGTAGCCGGTTGTTGGGGGCCGCCATTACTTATTCCGGCGGCTCCCTCCTCTGAAAGCGAAGGCGCCCCATTGGATTCCGGCACGACAATCTTGCTCTTCTTATCCTTATCCTTCTTCTTCTTCTTCTTGCTGGGCGTCAAAATATTATCTTTTGAGGTTTCAAGCTCACATGATAGGGTAAAGCCTAAAGCTAGACCTTTATTCCTGCAGCAGAAACTGTAACTGGTTTGCGAATTCCGGAGCGAGAATGGAGGCTTGGGTAAAAAGGGATAACAGCCGTAGTAGTAGCATCTGGGTTTGGTATAATAACTAGCAGCACCATTCTGAAGTTTGGATAATGGAACAGATTGGAACTGGGGCCAGGAGGAAGTCAAGTGGAGAGAACCCATTGATGCAAAAACAAGCTGCCACTACAGTATGTCTTCTTGACTAGTATGTCTTCTTGACTTGCTGCTTCTGCAAGACCTGAGACTGGAGAGGAGATTGGGTGATGTGTAACGACTTTTAACCGTAAAGGAGGCAGAGCCGAACAAGTGCAGCTCCTGTCGAGTCGACTGTCGAGTAGGGGCAGTACTACCACTGGCGTTGACCGTTTTTTGAAATCCGCCGAGTACGGCTAAGGTAAGATATTTCATGTATTATTTATTTCTTTGAAACCAAGTCTAATCGATTTAAGGAAATGTAATCCACACTGCTTTGCACTCCCACCACTATTTCTTTTATTGTGCACTCTAATAAATGATAACTACATGATTAGATTCATTTTTTTATGATTTACCCTCTCACCATTTGTTTTATAATATAATCTAATAATTGAAAATTATATAATTCAAATGATAGTGAACATGCTATTAGTGTGTAAATAACTGATTAGAATGATTGTAGAACATTTCCCTTGATTTAAATAACACCGTCGTGCTTGAATTTAGTTCAACATTTTTATTGAATCAGCCCTACCCCCTCCTTGAGTAGAATTCAATTAGATTGATTTTCTATAGTCAAATTTCTAATTATATGCTGACGTAAGGAACCAGCTTTGTTAATACCCTATAGATAAGGGACGGCAATGCTCGTTATACCACAAAAAATTAACTAACCAAAACACAGATCAAGCAGGGATAATTAAGATCTATTTCTTTCAAATTTTTACATAAACGAAATTGCAAAACTGGCAAATTCAAAGCTAATTTTCAAATGTAAGCTCGGCCCCATATTTACTTAGATGGATATTCTGGTTTTCTTAATTTTCCAGCAAGCATTGTAATCATCTAGGTTGAGTTAAGGAAAAGAAAAGAGCAAAGTCAAACACTAATTCGATATGATACTAACGGTATGCCAAATCCCAGATGTGGATGACAGGAGAGGTGATCAAGTACGAACAGAAGAGGATGTCACTTTTAAGTAAGTCGACATTTCGACCAAAGATCGAGCAAACATTTAATAGACATTTCTCTTGATAGCATGAATAACAATCCTACACCTCCCAAGGAGCTACCAACTGCAGATATCGAACACCCGGAAAATTACACACATAAGTATTGACAAGCCAGCAAGCAGGGCAATTATCTTCCAAAAGACCAGTTTCCCCTCCACTTGAGTTGAATGATGATGAAAACCATGAGTATATCCTCCGTGGAACGAGCTCGAAAACACGTGGGGAACTCCTGTTGTTGCCCCATAGACAGTGGTATCATGCATTGCATGCACCTGAAAACTAAAAACAGCTGGAATAATGCCAAAAATAGCAGACAGCGTTAGGTTCCCAAACCTTGCAGTTGACATGGGATCCAACTGATCTTGTCTGAAGTAGTTCATATTTACAGGTGGAGCTGTTGGTGGTCTTTGCCCAACAGGCCGATTTGGAATATTAACTCCCGAAATTTGGAGAGGTTTTGAATCTGATCTTCCTTTGCCCCTTCCATATATAGGAACCAATTTCTCCTCAGCTATTATGGCTTTACAAACTGGACATTCGTATGAATGAACTTGCAGCCATTGGTACAGGCAAGGCCAACAGTAAAGATGGCCGCAAAGTGTCACAATGGGATTTTGAGCTAAATCGAAGCAGATATTGCATTCAAAATCACCAACCTCACCAGCCTCATTATTCTCATCAGTTAAGTGAGAAGTATCCACTGATTCACTAGTCCCACAATCCATATCCAACCCTACCATGAATCTGAAAACCTGCATAGAAACAAAATTAAAATATTTACTAAGGCCTTAAATTCTGGCACACCAGTTCAAAATTAAGTACATAAATTGACGTGTGAAACTAGAGGAATGACAGGCATTCCAACAACACAGATAATAAACTGAAAAACCACAGTCATGCTAAAACATGCCAAGTTAGCAATGTTTGTGAAACACACAAATATGCACACATCTCAACATCATGAACCTTAGAAACCAATCGAGCTTTAGGATGTTGGTATGTAGGAATTTGACAACAAAATGGTCAAATAAAAGTATGGTTTCGCATTGGAAAACCCACCCCAAGAAGCAAGCTATGTTCCAAAATTGCTGGTTCTAGATGATCAATCACTCAGCCAAGGAGTGGTGACTAGGAATTCCTTCTCTCTTAAATGCTCAAGTATGTGTTCTAGGCATCCATCTCAAGCTAAACTGAACTAGATGGCAGAGGACAGCAAGGAGGAGATTATCAGTATTGCAAAAATCAATAACACAAGAATGAAACACAATAGTTATCAGAAAGACAGAAAAGCCAACCTCGTGTCAGCACTAAGAGGTGCTCATACGTAACCTAGCAGGGTAAATAAAGCGATCACATAATACACTTTTCTCTGCCGCTATCCCTCTAGCTATATCACTCTTGCACTTGAACCCCAGCCTCTTTCCACTATTTTACCAGAAAAACCTATCTCACATGGGAAAATGACTTCCTAACAACCTTTATGAGTCTCATTCACAAAGATAAGCATTCAAAAGTGGTACTGTGCTACTTCAAGGCCTGAAAGAAAACAAATTATGCAACTAAAGATGTGCATTTTAAACTTTTCCAGTCCGTATATCTACAACACCAATTGAATCTTCTGGCAGTTACCCCATTTTAATCATCACTAGTCCTAAAGACAGGGAAATTCATAAAGTTCTCAGAACACCGCATAGGATTCAAAGCACCATCGCTGCAACACCTGATTCCTCCCTAATTACATTAAAGAAGTCTGAGAGTGAATGGATTGTTGACGTAGCATGCCACTTTAGACCACAAGTAAAATCCATTTAAAGGAACCAACTGCATATCACCATTGCTAAGGGATGCTAGCTCCCAGGCAGAAATACAACGATCAACTCCAGTTTACAGACACCGAGAACATATCCCAACCCAACTACCACTTTTATTAAACCAAATTCATCCATACAATCCATAAACATCATCAAAGACAATTTCAGAGGGTATACATAAAAATAAGCATAAGCCATAAAACCCACTAAATTATAAACAACAACCCCAAAAAAAAAAACCAAAGGAGGCCCCAAAAAAAAAAAGCCAATAAGATTTGAAAATAACATAGCCCAGTAGTTAGGCGTCTATGTCCCTCGTACACAACGCGGGTTTGATCCCAACAGTCCATGCGAACGACCCCGGATGTAGTCTTCATTAGTCTTGCTTTTTCACCTTTCAAAGACGAACCGGGTAACAAAAGTTGCGATCAGGAAGGCTGAAATCCAGATCATGCATCACATCTGGAGCACGCTGGTTCGAACCCAGCTCATGACAATCCCGTTTATTGCGTCGAAACCGGCGTTAACAGCTCATTTTCGACGACTACCACTTCTTCCCTCCGACCCCTCCCCTTTTAAAATATATATTTGTATAAAAAAATCAAAGTGATAGATCTAAGTATTCACACTTAAAGCCTAAGTAGCAGTAATTTGATCCGTAGCAATCCTCAATTGCACCACCCAGAAAGAACGGTTTCCAGTAATTCTCGAAATTTTCGAAAAAATCAATCAAATAACGAATCCTGCATCAAATTTAATTATTAAGAGAATAAAGTAGCAAACAGATAATTGATGTGAAGCCCAGAGATCTAAGCAGAAAGAAAATAGTCAAGTGAAAAACTTACTCAAAGGGGGAAAAAATCCTCTAAACAGATCCAATCTGAGAGGCTTATCTAATTCAGCAAATACATACGCCGATAATCGCAATTGGAAGAAAAAAGGGAGGCGAGGTCCAGAAGGAGCTAACCACGAAGTGGGGCGAGGCGGGGTGGGGACCGAATTGGTTGGAATTGATCTTTTTGGAGACTGAAATTTTGAGGGTCCTGCGGAAAAATGCAATCAGGAGAATGGTCTCACTCTCTCTCTCGCTGCCTCAGTAAACTATTCTCTCCCAATCATACCAAATCCCCCTGTCCAAACAGTCCTTTTTCTTTTTTCTTTTTGGCATCCAATATGTAATTATTAAATATTTAATATGTTACCCTAAATAAAAAAAAATTAATTGTATACACTATTAATATATACACTATCACAATTAGATATAAACACATATAAAAATTTTAAATTTAAATTATTTATAATACATTTTAATGATAGTATCATATACACTATCAGTGTATAAGATATTCACATTAAAACAAATATTCAAATTGTTGATCACTTGTTCTGTAATGTTTAATTGTAAATACTTTTCAAGTGGAGGATCATCCTAGATAACGAAAAAAATAAGACAAGTGTTTATGTAGACATTGCAAGGTATTTTTCTTATTCGGTGCCAAACAAGTTGATGTGATTCAAATTTACTTTTGGATTCCTTTTTTCAATCTAAATCAAACAGGTATTTAAGGGGAAAAAAAAATAAGGGACATTGTTGCCTATCATCTCTATTGTAGGTATTAAAAATACAAATACTCATACGGTTGAGTAAAGATACCTTAATTCCAATTATTGAGACTTCCAACCAACAATCTCTTCTTTAAAAAAAAAAAAAAAGCTAGAATGGGGAATATTGTCAATTCCGATTCACAAATATCTGGCTACCATCTGTATTCCAATTACAGCATGACGAAATAGCACCACATTTCTACGCTAGTAGTGCTATTTATCACGTTACTTAATATTTGGGCAACTGTCTGGGGGATTGGAATTGTAGTGACGACTTCCAGAACCAATCAATAAATGAAAATGAAAGTGGTGATAAATCACCCGCCTTCATGCTCGATCCACGCCTGGTTTATACATGCACTAATATGACATTCATGCCCTTGCCTCGATATGCTAGACTGAATCTTTAACCGTGTTTGTATAATAGATTATTTAGAATAATTTTATGAAAAAAAAAATACTGTAGCACTTTTTTAATTTGATATATATGAGATAAAAAGGTGGTTGAAAATTGTATCAATCATGCAAGCAAAAAATTTTGGACAAATAACATCCATCCAAACTCTTGTACAGTTTGAAATATATAAATGCCACTTGAAATTTTAATCCAACATTTCTTAATTATGTGGCAAGTAAATAATTTCTAACAGCTTCTATTATTTATGTGGAGCGCCAACATACTTCCCGTAAGTAATATCCTATAAACAAGTCTTCATATGGGATGGGAGAGTTCTTGGAGGTGAGAGAAGCAGGCTTGACAATTAAGCCAAAACCGCCAAAGTGAAAAGTGTTTACTTTCGTAGATGAACTCTTTTTTGCTATTTTGTAGACAATTTTGGTGCCAACTAAAAGTTCTGATTCATCAAATTGCACGGCATGCACACAACGTTGACGATTCAACACGGCCCACAGATTTTATTTACTCCACATTCGGAAATGGTCTCTCTCTTTTTTTTTCTCCAGTTGATCCGGTTCATTAGAGAAACTGCGTCAATCCCTGATAATTATCATCAAATGATATGGCATCTCCAATAACAGGCGGCAGCCTGGCAGCTACTATTAAAGAAAAAAACAGATTAAAAAATTAGCCAAAAACAAGAAAGAATATTACAGCTTCCGCATTCTCATTTGGGATCGATCAACAACAGTAGCAAAAGGCAAATAGACGAAAACAGGCAAAGATGAACGAAAAAGTAAAAGCAAGTGACAAAAAAGTTTAGTTTGTCTTCCCATGCACAACTCGCATATGTTCACGTCATTGTGAATTTGGAATGAGTTCGAGTTCCAAACGAACCTTCCTGCGAGTACAAAGCAATTTTCTCCAACGTATATGTTTTCTTACCTCTCTGTGAGTAAGAGTAACAGACTTTAGTGGCTTGGTTACATGGTGGAAGACTGGAGACACTACCACCTTCAGTTTAAGTGAAGGCAATAAAGCAATCAGGACATCACATCCCATCCCATCAGATGCATTATGCTGCCCTGTTATACGGTCCCAAATGTACTGCAGTTCTCCTCCTCAAATGCAATCTCGTCTTAAATGATCAATATTAGTGTCAACGGTCACACTGATTCTGTCAATAACTATGTCAGACCTGTGAAAAGCAGGTGCTAACCGCTTATGCTCATAATTTGGCAAAGAATGTTTTTTTCTACAGCTCGAGCCAAGGACCAAAAAAAAAAAAAAAAAAGGGTTGGATTTACCAGGAGTAGCGCATTCAGCTCTGCGTTATTATCAGCTCAATGTCAGCTCCAACTTCAGCAATCTTCGTGTCCTTTGATGCTTTTGCTGCTTTTGCAATGTTTTCCACATCAAAGTCCATAGCTATTTTTCTAACAAGGCCTTCAAGCATCTGAATTTCACACAAAAATGTAACTAAAATGAGTGAAAATTGGAGAAATTTCACAAGTTAATTTTTAAAGTCTCGCCAAATGCATCATCTACCACAAGAACAACCTTGCCAAAAGATGATAATCACATTGACTCCTTAAGAAAGTTGGACCCAAAACATGGAAAAAGGATATAGGTGCAAAGGCACTAAAAAAGACAATAGAATTTCATTTACGGGACACAGATTTGCTTCTGTAACATAAGTGCAGAAAAATCATACTTCCTTGTCACATGAGCAATGCCCTATGTGCACAATTCTACATACTAAGTCCAAATGTTCTCAGTGACAAACATAGCGAACAAAATCTAACATGCCAATAACTATCAGTCGCAGGAAGATATCGGATTGACCACCTCGATTGCAGAGATTACCAAAGCAGAAATGGTCACAGTTATATATATCCTCCTTACGTCTTGTGAACATTGCTTTTGAAAACTGAGAATCTAGCTAGCAGCAACTAGGCTTACACCATTTGATCTTCATATTTGCATAGTGTAACCACTTGCTACTTATTAAACAATTTAGTATCTATTTTTGCAAACCACTCTATTCTCTCTGATCTTACAGGGCAACCTCCTCTGCCAGTGGCCTTCCATCTTTGCTCAACATTCTGACAATCAATGCGTGTGGATGATTTTAAATGTACTAGCACTTATCAAAGTAGCAATTCTATCCCCATGGTGAACCAGAAAGGCTTCTAGTGTGACCTCACCAGTTGGTTAAGCAGCCCCTTTGCTTTGCCAATGCTCGATTTTTTGCCCTAAACTTCCATTTAATTCCATCTTACAATTTATCCTTTTACTACAATTTGAAGCATCAAAAGAAGTTTGAAGTTTAGAGCAGGAAAAGTAGGAGAAATTAGAATCAAAGTAAATACGACTACAGAAACAAAGAAACAAGCTCGAACTCACCAAAGATCCAATAGCAACCAAAGCCCGAAATCTGGAATCGGTATCAAGACTTTCTTCTTCTGCAATCTTTATGATCAGAGGAGAAAATACATAATGTGAAACACAACCAAAAGACATTTAAGCAGGAACTTTAATTTTTGCACTAATTGAGATAAAAAGACATTACCTCAAGCGCTGCCGAAAGAACTTGAGCTTGGCCTTCTTCATCCTTCTTTTCAATCAGTAGAATGGCATAACTGAAAATACCACAGAATGATAGCTAAGAAGGTGATAGAAAGAAAAATTGTAGTCAATAAATAGCCAGCTTAAACAAAAAGACAATTAATTTCAGTTAGAATCAATTACAAACAAAGATGGACACAAAGCGGCTTTCTGCCTGAAAACAAGAAAACAGCATGCTGGAAGTGAAGCAGATATTGTCATAACTGTGCAATTTGAAATGACAACAAGCTCATAGGACAAAAGAATAAAGAGTTCAATTAGCATGCTCAATACATGATAAAAACTGAGCATAACAAAATATTGCAATAAACTGTTTACAAAGATTTTTTGGTCAAACATGCCAGAGATTAGCATCAGAATATAGAAACTACATTATAGAAAATGATCGTTCACAAAGGTACATACTTGAGTATCAAAGTTGAGTAAGCCACTTGCACGTTTTTATTTGAAGATGAGTAACTACTTGAGAAGGCATCCAGTATCTACAAGATCATTGAAAAGACATATCAGAAAAATTGAAATTCAGTAAGCTATCAATGGAAAAGGAAATATGGATGCATAAGTTTAGCACACACTACTTAACTAGCAACTTGTACAGTAGAACAACAAAGCAAATGGGCTTTGTGTTCTAGCACAGATTCAGTTATCAAATTGTTATCAAACTTAAAACATAGAAAGAGAAAAAAAGCACAAAAACAAAAAAACTAGTTTAGTCAAAGTAAATCACTAAAACTTCCATTAGAACTCTTCATTACATAAGCAGCCAACGATATAAACCACAGGCTCCAGAACCAGAAAGCACGTGCAAAGCTAAAGAAGACAACTTCTGGTGAAAATATAGGGCAACTATACAATAGGCACTCCAAAATTATGTACCTTCATATAAACCAACAAGCAGCAGTGAGGACAGCTGGGGCAATGGATAAAATCAATTGATATTTTTGCCCATGCTTAGTTGATTTATGTAGCTGAAGGGAATAGAAAGACATTTTGGTCTTTATGCTACTAAAAACATTAGTGCCATTTCTGAGCTGCTCAGTCTCTACTTTGATATTTATCTGTTTCTACCCCAAGTAACATAGGTGAACAAGATGCTGATAAGTTAACTCAGATTAAAAATTGAAATTGCAATCATTTCCTCATCTTTGACCATAATTTTATCCTTTAGGCAATGAAAGCGGAAACGATGAAAAAATTCATGCAAAAAAAAAAAAAAGGGGGAAGTAGGGGTATATTGCAACATAATCATAAACAAAGATTGATCCCTCTAACTATCTTAAGCTAAACTTACCAATCATACAAATGAAAAGATCTATTAACAAATTGCTGATCTATAAAGATTAACCATTCCTTCCATTCTACTTCTTCCCAATGGAATCTAGAACCATAAGTGACTTGTGCAAGTTAATTACATATTGAAGAAGTTTCAAAGAGATTTTTCAAAAGGAGTAAGAAAACGAGAAAAGAAAAAATGAAGAGAAGAAATCATCTATTCTTTGTCCACACCACTGAACGAAATTTCCAAACAAGTGAAACAGAAAACAGGAATAACAACACAAGTGAGATCAAATATGAGGGAAATTCTTTTTAATTTTCAGTTATCCAGCTCTCATTCCATTTGGAAATTAACCACCTCATATTCAACAATTTGTTTTTAATCTTTTCTATCTTCATGAAACTGCACTCGCTGAAGTGAATCTCTGATTCCATCCCTGCCGACAATGTACATAATTCTGAGACAGATCTCATCACTAACCTCAGCACGCTTTTTCTGTAACCAGTCATGGTACATCGAATTCTTGAAGAGATTTGCTACAGCTCGGATGCTGGTCAGAAGGTTTGGTGGAAGAGGAGAACTTGTGACCTTCTTAGTTAACTCCACAAACACATCTGGTGAACAAAGTTGAAGATTACCAAAAATCAAAATGCAAACACCTAAATGGCTTCACTTATAGACAAAACATTATGTCATAACACGAGCATATTGGTTTGCCATTTAAACAAAGCAGGATGCTAAAGGACCTTCAGTTTACATAGCTAGAGAACATAAATTATTAAATAACAATTGTGAGATAACTGCTATATCCATAACAAGTTGCATTCTGACTGAGCAAGTTGGTTATTATTTGGCTGGAAATGACAAAAAAGTTGCCGAAAAATCATCTAGGAAACTGCTAGAGTAATTATAAAACCAAAATCACAACCAATTCCATGGAATCTGTAACACGTAGAGCATAACAGGAATCTAATTAGTACCATTTCGATCACTTGTGTTCTTGAGAAGTGCTGTTGCTCCATCCGGGTGTAGTATTATCATTCGCAAAAGATCAACAACTGCAGAAAAACTAACAATGTTAATGAGAATCTGTATGGTGACTGTTCCGCACATGCAAAAAATGCTAAAACTGGTCAAGGATTCTCATTTGATTTTTGTAATATGCATCAGAAGAACAAGCATTGTAGTACACTCAAAAAACTTCCAGATCAAGTAGCTACAATTTTCAGTGTCCATGTAACACAACTGGACTTTATTCAAGCCCTGCTAAACTCATAAAAGATACACTCTAAACAATCAATCCAGCTAATCTAGAACAGCTGAAATTGAGTAGAAACCTCATTGCACTTTCTCTTCTATGCTTATTGTCACAGGCAGTGAAAGAACAGCTTTTCCGCCCAGAAGGGGGGGGGCTGCCAAGCTGTGTTCAAAAGCAGTATTTGACTCAATATTGAACCACGTAATACTTTTGTAGACTGTCAGCATCTTAAAGATAATATCTAAAATTACAGTACCAAAACAAAAAGAATCAACTGCCAAAACCAGTAGCAAATTTCAAAGCTAGACCATGAAGACAAATTGCACAGAAACAAACTAAAATGAGCATCCCAATGGCTTGTAAATATCTATATGGGATCCAGAATTTAATGAATACTGTATGTTAATACCTATGAACTGGGACAATCTAGTATCCCGACAACATTAGAGAAGTCAGGGAGAATATCTTCAAGTCTGTAGAATCGCAAATCCTTCTCTTTTAGGTTTTTTCCTATAACGTAAGAATTAGTCACTTATACCTAATGGAGGCTCAGCTTTTCACAACCAACATCATGGACGTAATGCACTGTGGTTCATCCTCCAAACAAGATTGTGACAGGAATAAGTACCACCTTCTTATAACAGAATTAATAAGAAAACTTGTCTTGGTGAAAAGAGATACTATTGTTCTGCAAATCATAGATTCTCTTAAACTCATTAACTATATATGCTGATCATCCCTCTTATTTTATCCCCCCCCCCAAAAAAAAAAAAGACGAGCTCAAAGCTCAACACTTTGGCAGGTCAAACAACAAGTTCCGCCATAGAATTTCTATATTTTCGCAGCAATTTATTTAAAGCCTTACTAAGAGGGAAAAGATCTAACTATCCAAACAGCATTGTGAAATCCTTTTCTCCATACAACAACAAACGAGAATTTCTCCTTGTTTAGTATTCCAAACTACTTTCAAAGACGAATGCAGCCTGATGGAGGCTGCGATCCACTTCTTCACTTCTCTTTTTCATCACTTTTTCCAAATAATTTGACTTTCCAGAGCTTCACATTTTACAAACTAGCTAAAATCTTCTCCACATCTCTACCAGTAAAAGTGAACTCTAAGTTCCCAAATCAGTGTCATAAGCTCAAGACTAAAGATGGCATCAACATACTTAAACCTTCAAAAATCAAAATAGTTCATTGTATAAAACCTAAACGAGGAAACTCATCACAGTTACGTGAAATCTGATTCCTATAATAAACTTCCAGAGCATACTGCAATAAACAGAGGCAACAAGATATTTACAACTTAAAGGGTCAAATTTGATTTTTAAACAACAGGCATCACCAATTAATAAGCAATATTAAACATCTGATTCAACTAAACCATAGTTTGATAGACATGAGAATTAATGGAATGCAAGGAGGACGAAGGGACAAAAATACTGGTGAATAAGAAAGCAGTATCACCTGGAAATATCATTTCCACTGGCCAAATCTTCAGCAAGTTCAGCACCAAATCCAGGTCACCATCTGAAAATTTAGTACTGTGGTAGCGTGATGTGTCTTTCAAAATCTTAACAATGGCTCCAATTCTTGACATTTCAGCCTCAGGAACTGACAAATGCTTGTTCTTCTTTATGAAGAACCAAACTCAGATGTAAGAAAATTATTGAGCACATAAAATACAATAGGAAGGCAAAGGAACAAATATACAAGAAACTGAACAATGCATAAAACTATTTTGACAGAAAAGCACAAACTTTACCATATCAGAAAGTAGAGTGCTGTTGAATTCTGCAATTTTCTTCAGGATACCATCGAACTGGGCTACATCAAAGGTAAGCATTCCTTTCTGGGTAACAAAGTTATCATATGTTATTAGATAACAGTCAATAGAGTATATTCATAATCTAATAAAATAAAATACTATATTTCAACTAAAACTTAGCACATAGTTTCTACTATTTCCAATTTATGAATATGTGAAACCAGATTGCATGCATTATCCAAACACACAACAAAAAGCCGGAGACTGAAGAAGAGGATTTTTCCAGGATATCATAGAGTAGGGCATAATCGCACACTCAAATTTAATTGTCAAAGCAACAAAATTTACAACTTTCAAATGCCACTGTATTTCAAAAATTAAGTCAGAATAGAAGAATGCAGAATTTCTCAAATTGACTGCCTTGATAAGCATCTCTCTCTTCACCAAGAGTGCCATGTACGCATGAATACTCCACGAATACAAGGTATACATGAAACCATTTTATATCCTTGAACCTGACTGCATACAGCTTTGCAAGTGAACAACTTTGTGATCCCAATCCTAGGTGCAAAAGGTACTGGTAAAGAGCTCACCTTGGGAATATGCTTAAAGGTAGGCTTTTTCGTGGAGGCTGTTAAAAAGAAAAAAGCAGAACTCTAAGTTTCCAAAATGGGAAAACTCAATCATTTAGAGCAAAGTATAAAATCTCATTAGCATTCAAAGTATACCTTCTGATATTGAAGGTTGTCCAGGAATATAAGCACTGGCTGAAACATTAAATTGCCCATAAAAGTTGGGGGAAGGAGGAGGTATTTAGTCAATGGTCCAGGAAACAAATTTGAAAAACAAGAGATGCAGTTAGCCAAAAAAGCACCACATGGACCAGCTCCAACAATAATTATGCAGCAACAATTGTGATCTATACTTACACCCAGTAAAGGGATCACGGAAAGATGAATCAAGAGAAAAGTCCTTTTGTCCAGTATTTTGCAGTATAAACTCCACAATCTGTTGGCGATAGGCTAGGGGAAGATTCTCCTTGAGCAGCCACTTATCAGCAGCAGCATAAGGATTATCTGTGAAATGGACACCAAGAGCACAATCACTAAAAGTCCAACAACCAAATACATGATTTGGATCTGTTTTATGTGAACATGTTAATAATGATGCCAGCGACAAAACAATCATACTCAAGAAATTGCACAGCATCAAATTACTTTTCCTAAAGTTTTCATATCTGTCGCTTAAATACCAGTAAATTTTTGGAAAAAAAAGGGAAGAAACCAAATGGGAAATAGTGCCAGAGGCAGAGCAGGCTCGGAACCATCATCAAGCAAACACCAGGTAGTAAACATCCCACATGATGTAGAGATACTGGCAGCATACCTCACTGTCATTTCCTTTCATGAAAATGTGATGGCATAAAAAGCGTACCTCCTTTTGCTTATTTTAGGAAAAAAGCTGTTCCAGCATATTTTTATTTGTGTTTTTTGATTACTCCACTTTAGCTCAAAAAAGCTGTAAGAAAATATTTCAGAGATCCCCTGGGGATGATTTTCTAAAATGGGTTTTCACTTACAAAAGCATTTAGGAAAAAAGAATCCTTTCAGCTCTCGGAACAGCTCCCCCCCTTCCCCCCACGAATTACCTCTTTCAGCAGCTGTAGAAAATCTATAGAAAAAAAGAACAAGCACTCTGAATACACAAATAACTGAGACCAAAGAACTTCCTACAACTTACACAAGCTATCTTGTGAGTTTACGTAATAGCATGTGCCAAACTTTACCAGTCTGAAAATAGAAATACTATTAAAAGCAGTAATGCAAAAGATTCCTTTCATATAACCATTAGCTAACCAAATTATTTTCTCATTTAACCAAAATACAAAAAAAGGGCTATCCAGATTAACCCAAAAACATCAATTTCTTACACATCTCAATCCCATTTTCAGTTAAAAAGCATCTTCTTGCTCCACTTCCCAAACCACTAGAGGAGTACTCACCCATCCAATGTTCCATCTTCTCACCCAGTAGTGTTAGACTCCACATAGTGTACATTAATGATTTTTCCATTCCATTGAAATATGAGAAGCGCCTCATGGAGGTTCCCAGCTAATTTAACAAATTATTAACTTTATGCAATAAAACGAACATTGTTGGAAATGAGGAAGCAAACACAACACAACCATCAAATACCACAACCCAATTACTTTGATTTGCATAAAGACGGAGACTGAAAGAACAAACAAAGTACCTGCACGATTATATGGCAACTTACGAATAGGCTCTCCATCTCCAATATCAACATCAAACACTGAATATTATGAGCACCAGATGTCAATAAATATTACAATGAAACACATATGAATGAAAAGCAAATCCTAGGAATAGCTAACCATAATCATATTGAATCCCATTGAGAACAGGACGAGTCAAACTATCGTCAGGTCCATCAATGACTTCACCAATCTGAATTTCAATAAAACCACATATGCACCACTTGTTAGAAGTTTTAACGAACATAAAAAATTAAATTTGGACATATATTTTGGTTACAGAAGATCATTATAAAATGAAGACATTGAATACAATTCTTTTCACACCAATATTGAAGAAAGTCTTTGTAGTTGTTTTCAGTCTTTCAGGGGCCAAAGAGGGAAGCCTGACAAGCATGGTGACAGAATGATTCTGGAATTTTAGCAGACTTTTTATAGTAATCACTAGGGGCAATTTTGCTGACTGTATTAAAAACACTTTCTCCTTCAGTGCAATGAGTTTTGAAGAAATTTTGTCCAAGTGCCATTTATTGAAAAAACAATGAATTATTTGCATTTACAAATTAACTTCAGAAAGTGTCGAGTAAATATTGAAGGTTGCTACAAGTTCCTATCTTAGTATAGAATGCCAAGGCTCAAAAAGGACCAACAGTCCTGCAAATTCACGTCAGAAAGGGATGTTGATAGACTACACATATCAATGTGGTTTGAAAGGAACAAACTTTACACACTTGTGAGGAAAGAAGACCTTATATGAGGGTGGAAAAAAATCACCAGGATCCATCTACCTTACATGACCTAGATGCATTTGAGTTTCATTAGATACCAATTCTTTTTAATCAGTCAAATGGTTAACCTTTCCACTCATACCGTAAGATCATAAATTATCACACCTCAATATTAGTTTCATGCAAATCAATTTAGGAACTTAGTGAGTTTTGCAGAAAACATTCACCTCCCAGATGAGTACTTTTATGAACTGAGCAATGATCAAAGGGATCCCATTAAAATGTAAATGAGTTAAGTGACACTTTTCAAAATCTTGAAGTTTTTAATTTATTATCAACCATGTTACATTCTTTCATTGAAATAGTTGTCACTGATTCTCTTTACTAAAGAAGAAATAACTAAATTAAGGTTTATCAATGCAGTAAATATGGAAACAATTTCATGTCAAACCTTACAGAAGGACAATACATGAGCAGCCCAGAGTCAACAGTAACAAACACAGAAAAGATGAAATCAAAGAAAATTAGCTACAAAAGACCAAATGGAAATGCTGCCATTCTTTTCTGACCAGAAAGCTGACATGAGATACTGGGCAAGACAAAAGGTTGAAGAAACAATCATGATTACAGGAATCTATTATTAACAGAAAACCAAATATTACTTTATCCCACTTGTATTCTCTCATATTCCATGCATATGCCACACCATTGTCCCCTTCTCGTACTACTTTTGTCTGCCCCTCACTGGTTCCTGATCAGCAAATTATCAGAATAAAATTAAACAGGACTTGAAGGAGGGACCTCTAGATGAGATCTATAAAAGCATTCCAGCTGTAGAAAGCGCCAGTTCAACAAACCTCATGTAGTAACATCATATGTTACACAGCCACAATGCCATTATTATTTTAAACAGAGTTTCTACTAGCATAATTCAATAAACCAGCATTAACAGTACATCTAATGCTCAGTAAAGCAACTAAGTAATAAACAAAACTACAACTAAACCTGGAGTCTGTAGAGCATCCAGCCCTGGTAAATCTTCCAATTTCAGTCCTCCAACTCTCTTCCTGATACAAAATAAATAGAAATTAATATCATTACACCTTCATAAAACAGAATGTTAAAAGGCAAAATTTTCATTCATAACCTAACCACCAATTCCAGTATAATGCTGCCAAATGGAATTCATGACATACTACAGAAAAGTTATCAACAAAGAGAATGATGTACTCATGTCTCCTCTCAAGACAAAAAACCACAAAACCGAGCAACAAACAAGGGTATTAGGCCGGGAGAGGGCAGAAGAAAGGGGGAGAGAAAGAGAACAAGGTCAAGACAACACTATTACTTTCTTCTTGGAAACGAGGGCCACTTTTGACAGCAAAGCAGTACAGAAAAGAAATTAGAATCTCATGCAACCACCAAAACCAAGAATTGCAGTGATACTGATTTCATTGACTAGAACTTATCAAACTCATAAATTCCTACCAATATAGCTGATAGAAAAATGTACCCTAAAAGCTAAAAATGAAAATTTAACTAGAACAAGAGTTTAGATGTTATACCTACTGCACTTGTATTGAGAAACTTGAGAAGAATATGATTCAAGTTCCAGCAAGTCAGCAATTTTATCCTTATGTACTGTCCAAACGCGGACAATACCATCAGAACATGCTGTCACAATGTTTCCATTTTCCAGGAACTTGGCATCCCAAACACAACCAGGATGCTCTATGCTCTGAACACAAGCTCCATCTGCAGCACAAAATAATACTGGTCATAAGGGGAGAAAAAACGTGGCCAATAAAATCAAGGATGACCAAATGTTATCCACCATGAAAGTCTCTGTACCAAGTCCAGAACAGTTACTTCCTACGACATAAGCATGCTTCTACTAATTAGTAAAAAGTCAATATGCTTTTTATTATGTATTTACATTCAGAAACAATTAAATCATAATTACACAAGGAGAAAAAAGGACCAGCCACTCATTGGTGAATCACTCTTTGAACAAGACATTTCTTGAAATCACTTCATATAGCACTTATAACAAGTTCTCTTTTTCAATGCTAGACTCAGACTATTAAGCCGTGGTACAAGGGGAAAAAGGTCAATTGCTTTAGCTTTGCAAAGGCAGAAACCAAATGAAATATATAATAATTGTATACTAGGAACCATAAAAGATATCGTCAACAAACTAAAAGACTTGATCAAGCAAATGAATTCTGGTGTTAATCAATTTGCAGAACCAACTTGGAAGATGTAAGCCAGTATAAAGCACATTACCTTTCCATATCTTAGCAAAACAATCCTCACTGCCACTGACAATAAGCCCAGAAACATGGGCATCTACAGAATAGACAATAGAAGTGTGACCAACCATCTCCATTAGAAGCTGACCACTAAGTGCCCAAAGCCTGATTGAACTGCATTCAGAGAAACAGGAATTAAGTATATGTAGATTAGAGACAAAAAATGACCAATATCTCCACCTTGCAGAAAAATAAAGCAGAATGAAATGGCACAAAGACATGCATACAAGTAAAAAAGGCTTCTCTAAAAACAGCTAGGATAAGATCACAGAAAATACAAAGTAAAGAAAAAGGAAAAAGAATTCCCAGCATGGGATTTTAAATTTAAAAAAAAAATCTGAAAAAGAATTCCCAGCATGGGATTTTAAATTTTAAAAAAAAAATCTGAAAAAGAATTCCCAGCATGGGATTTTAAATTTCAAAAAAAAAAAAAAATCTAACACATACAAAGACCCGGAAAAGACATGTGCATGAATATTATGCCACTTCCCAAGAATTCTTGTAACAAGGCTGAAAAAGCAGTAGCAATTCAACAAGCACACGTAATGGTATTATGTTCAACCTTCCCTAATGCACTCCCTCTTCTCTCTGTCTGCATTCTACAATTTGTCTTTTAAATCATTTCCCATTTTAGAATTTTTCCTTGATTTAGGCCAAGCCCACCCCAACTGCAGCAGGAGGCTGTTGCAAGTTGCGACCTCAAGCCTAGCTTACCCAATACTAGACAAGGTAATAAGCTACCAGAACCAACCACTGGCATCTTGGTGGAACAGCCATCGACTAACACCAAGTAGTCATCAAAAAACATCCACTAGTTTCTTACCCTGACTAGTTCATTCTGCAATGTAGTCATTATCAGCCTAACATCGACCATGAGCTGATGCCCCCTAATTGAATGGACATAAAGACAAATGTCTTGTGCCCTTCCTCGTGGGGATTGACAAGGTAGTGAATCCATTGAAGAGAAAAAAGAATCTTACCCATCATGTGATGCAGAGATAATTCCTAAACCTGGCATAAAGGCCAAGCCTCGAACAGTATCTGCAAAATGAAGAACATTAACACAACTACAAATCATATATACTGCACATAGTAGAGCTGACAAGTTTGAAAAGTAAATAGTCAATAAAGTTGTTCATGCCTATCATTGCCATGGATGCTAATGGACCTTCACACATGCAAGACCACAAAGAAGGATGCAATCTTAGCCACCATTGCTTCATTATTCCAGCTGACACCACCCAGGACCAAGCAACAACACACCTCAACCAACCCCCCGCCCAACCAAAATTTTCTATTACTGAAACAGTGCCTTCCCTCCACCATAATAAGTACCATCTTAGGAGGTCCAGTACAAGATTGAAAGTGTATTTTTCACATGTCAGCAATGACGGTCAGCTTCAAACTCATGAACTATCATATAACCATCATGCTCCATGCACTTGAGTGGATCTTAAAATCTGTCTAAGTAACTTATCCCTCAGCCTCATTGCTCGCTTTCTCAAAATTTGGCCTTTTCGTTTACCTAGAATCACCTATATTCTTAGGTACGATTATCAAGCCAAAAAAACCAAAAGTTTGACCAAAAAGTGAGAAGTAGCCTAAATGATCCAGCAGAAAGATTCATATTGAGAGAGAAAGCAAGGGAAGAAGAGCAAGCACTATCCATTAAGCAAAAAACAAGATGAAAAAGAAAACAAGTACTACAGCTAAAGAACAGGAATGTTCAAATATTCAACTAAAGGAGCTGGGAAAATGAACAAAAAGAAGGCCAAGATTAACCTGTATGTCCCACATAAGTGTGTACACAGCTCCTCCCTTTCCACAGCTTTAAGGTCATGTCACTTGAACCTGAGTACCATAGCAAACAATATTTATCAACTGCTCCTGTCGTAATTAGGGGAAGAAATTATATTATCAGATATTTAGTAACCTGACAGTGCAAAGAGTGGAAATAAATTGGTCCAAAGATGCAAGAGCAGAAAATTTGTTACTTCTAGAAAATTTTGAAAATATAAACATGAAATCTGCACCTGTAACAAGCTCGCCGGAGGGCAACTTAATAACCCCTTGGACTGCTGCTTTATGTGCTTCCCAAACCTCAACCTGTTGGCCTTTCCTCCATCTTCTTAGTGTGCTGAGATGATGAAAGCAATAGATTAGATATCACACTTGATGTCAAACAGGTCCTAGCATTCCAAAGAAAATATTCTTGTCTTCTGGTTAGTGCAAACAAGAGTCCTTTTACTTCAAGAATGTTTCACGAAGTATGAACATGTAAGTGAAATAAATGGGTCTCTCTCTCTCTCTCTCTCTCTCTGTGTTAAATAAAACCAAGTACTCAATCTTCTGTACATCAGTAGTTGCTCTTTCCTTTTGTTCACCATCCGGGTCAGTAGAAGTGTGCAACATTGAATTTTTAGAAGAATTGCTGATGCTTAGATCAAAATAGATGTCCCAAATAACAGTTGAGGGAGATTTCCACATCATTTCATGTCCATATGCGATGTAAAAACTGTTTTCATTATGCAATCTATTTTTTCCTGTCTCTTGCATGAGGCATTGAACATGGAAAAATTTTAATGATTATAGGCTACTTAGAGGTTATTCAGCAAAAGCAATTACACCATCAGAAACGCATGGCAGTACATATTCAACCTTTCAATTGATCATTTTCAAATTTAAGCGGTCATGAGCTTCTCAGGAAGGAAAGGATGAGGGGAAAAGATGAAGGCACGTCAAGTCATAATAAAATGCTGAATGTATATCAAGTACCAATCAACGGACGTGGAGACAATATCAGAGCCATCCAAGGAGACACCAGTGACTTGCAATTGATGCCCCTTCAGTACATGCTCCTTCTCTCCAGTTGCCAAATTCCAGACAAGAACAAGCGTATCCATCCCACCAGAAACAAGTCCCCCCTCCGGGAACTCATCGCTCGGTGGAATCCAGGCCAACGGCCCCACAAAACTCGTATGCCCCAGTAGAATCTTCGATACAGTATAATCCCGATTGTTGGACTGATCCAAAGTCCAAAACCTGATAGTTCTATCTCTCGACGACGTCGCAATGCCAACATTGTCACATATGCATATTCCACGAGCCTGCGACATAGCACATCCAGCAAATTAATATCAATAATCTATGTCACAGTTCAATTTATTTTCAGATATCTATAGAAATGTTTGACAAGATTCAGGGAGAAATCCTACGTCGTCTTCGTGGCCGCGGAGCTGGGAACTTAGTTTGTACTCTGCCAAGTCGATATCCATTGGTAAATTGCTGGCAGTTTAGTTCTGCTGAGCGCGATAAAGCTTAGGGTTTTAGGGTGGTGTGATCAGCTTTGCGGGACGGTCCAGCTGGGTTTTACGGTGCCCGGAATGTTTTGCTTTCTCTCCAAGTTGGTTTCGTCTTCCTACCTTTGCTCTTTCTTGTTCTGTATTCCAAAGTCAATTTGCGGTCCAATTTACGTTTGCGGGTATAATAATAAAGGATTAAGTTTTCATCTTTTTAATTTTTTACTCTAACAGTGTAGTTGAATGCCACCTATACAAAATGTGTATTTTAAATTTGAAATTGAATTACATAGCATACATCGGTATCCGCTTATGTATACACTGACTGTGTATAAAAAAATTACTCAATTATAAAATCTACTTAATCGAGTCGAGTCGAATAGCATATGTGCAATTTAAATTCAATGAATTTGAATAGGTACAACCTCAAACGCAATTTTTTTTTTTTAAGAAGAAGTATGCAAATTTAAACAAAAAGAAGTTGACAAAAGATTTTGTTCTGAACCAGCTAGTTCAAGACATTATTGCTTGAAAATCAAACTTAAATTTCAAGTAAGTAGGTTTACCGTATTTGTGTAATTATTCGAAAATAATATTTTTACTTGTATGATGAACATATTTTCTGAATATATTTTTAAGTTATATTTTTATCGCACATATATCAAATTACAAAAATTATTATAGTATTATTCTAAAAGAATTGTATAATATTATTGTCCTACGCAAACAAGCCTACCAAAAATCAATTTAAGCTTCATGTAGGTGTAGTTTATATAAAAATGTAAAATTGTTTTTGGTTTCCCTCCGAAAAGATTCTAATCTTTACTAACCTTAGAGGCGTACACAGGGGATATGAGAAAGAGAATTTTCATTAAAAAAAAACAGAAAAAGAAAATATTTCGTGACGTTTATACTATTTTTTTTAAGAGTAATTTTTTTATACACTATCAGTGTATATACAAGCGGGTACATATGTATGCCACCTAATCCAATTTCAAATTTGAAATCCACCTTTTGCATAGGTGGCATTCATCTACACCTGTTAATATAAAAAATTTACTACACTGACAGGGGATGAAAACTTAATCTTTTTTTAATACTGAAAAGTTTGGATGATTTTGATATGGTCATCACAAGTAATGATAACGTTTCTACTTGTTTTCCTTTTTTTTTCAATGGATAATGTCAGAAACCTCTTATGAAGTTTCTCTTAATATCACCTGGCACCTCTATAATTTTTAAAATATCACTCACCTCTCTTAATAATTACAAAATAACTATATTAACCTCACCTGGTACATAATTTACATATCAAATAAATGGATATCAAAAAATAAAAAAAAAAGAATCAAAAGTCACTTTCTTCTTTTTTTTCTCTTTATCTAAAATTATATTTTTACTTTTTTTTTATGGTTGTATAGCTTTTTATTTATAATTTTTAATAAATTAAAAATTTTTAAAATTGTGATAATGTGGAGTATCAATATATGATTTTTTCGTTTATTTTAAGTTGACTTTTATAATGAATTAGTATAACTTAAAGATTTGGCGACAAGTTGTGAAGATGTTAGGAAAAAAAAAAAGGTTCACAAGAAATTAGTTTTAGATATGCATAGTTGAATTGGTATTAGTATATTTTTTTTCATAAATATATATTTTTTATTTTTAAAATTTATATTTTTATGGATTATAGATTTGTAATATGGTGGTACAAGTAGAAAATGTTTTTTAGGTGGTGATTTTTATTTGGAACAAACAAAGTGGTTTAAGAGTATATTTATTTAGCAAAATGAGCAAAAGAGTAGTTTGGGGTTTTTATAAATTTTGTTACACAAATAACAAAAATAAGAGAGGTAAGTGATATTTTCAAAATCCTAGAGGTGTGAGGTAATATTAAGAGAAATCTTAGGAGGAGAGGTTCCGATATTATCCCTTTTTTTTAATACAAAAAGTATGAATGATTTTAATCCGGTCATCACAAGTAATGATTTGATCTCGAGACTACAAGTTACTTATAGTCGGTGATCTCGAAACTATAAGTTCTTACGAAAGGGTAATTACAGATTAATTATGAGCACAGTCTTCCAATTTTTTGCTTTTCTTTTCCTTTCTTTTGTTTCGTGACGTACTGACGTTTCTACTAGTTAAACAAAGCTGGAAGTAGCCGTTTTCTTCCCATATCTTTAATCTTCTCGATGGAAACCTCCTGGGCTGCGGCCCATCAGAGTGTGTTTTCCGGACCTTTCGGCTTCAACTTTTATACTATACTTCTCCGGACTAAAGTGCCGTGGAGTTCGGCATTGGTCCAAATTCTTTTGCTTGTCCAAAAGAGGGAAGCTGCACCATTTTACGCACCCCTTCTTCTCTTCTCTATTTAATCTGGGAAACCCCTCATTTGTTGTAAAATCCATTGACGCCTATTTGAGGACTTTATCTCTCCAAAAATAATGACCAAACATAAATAGTTGGTATAGTGTGTAGAGAAAAACACACTAAAGCAGTTCGTTTGGATAGTAGATTTATTGAAATAATTTTTTGAAAAGAATGTTGTAGCACTTTTTCGATGTGATCTATCTGAGATAAAAAGGTGATTGGAATTTGTGTCGATGATGTAAGTAAAATTTTTTAGCTAAATATAAACAATCCTACAAAAAAAAGGGCCACAAGTTTTTGCTTATTGGTCTTCTCAAAGTTTCAAGTTTCAATTCCTTCCCTTTCCCCACCCCCTCCCCATCATTAAATATTCTTTTATTTTGCTCCCCTAAAAATTTCAGATAGGGATGGAGTTCCAAACTATACATCATGCATTAATGGTTTCGAACAAATGTGAGGTGATGGTTAATTGCTAGAAGAAGAATGTGGTTCTACACTCTAACGCTAAATTATTCACAAAACATTAATGTGGTTAATTATCTCCTTTAACCCTTTCTGGTGGAAAATCCTGGATCTTTGAAAGAAAGAATTTGGTTGATCGAAGTAAATGTCCACTGTCCAACCCACATCCGTCAACGTGCAGCAGCCGTCCACGACCGGTCATTTGTCTCTATTCAATACTCTAATAGTCAGCATATGTTGGTGGGGTGTTCACTGTTCAGTATAAATCTTGATAACTTGCAAGTCCCTCCCTGGCAGGGAGTTTGGAAACATACCCCAGCCCCCCCGGACCCCTGCTTGAGCTTTACTAGAGCTCAGTCCACATTCCTTGGTACTCTTCACAAGTCACAAGAACTCTATCATCTTCGAACTGTTGGTGACACTTCTCCGAGAAGCTGTGGCGAAGGTTGCATTCTAGTCCCAACCAAAGCAGGTAGGCAGGTTTTGACTGTTAAATGCCCCATCCCGGATATCATCCAGTCGAAAATCCTCCATTTAGGATAAGAAAAAAGGTACACTTCTTCTTCCCCTTGTTTATCCATACCGTCTTCCTGTCTAGTGCTGTGCTGTTTTGTGATTTTACTGATTCTAGATCTGTAGCTCAAAGAAAAAAAAAAACGTATCTTTGGTAGTATTCAATTTAGTTAACTCTCTGTAATTTGAGTTTGTAATCATCTGGGCTTTTTGAGCTGTTGCTTAATATTTTTGGTTAATGACGATTGAGTTGACTGCTCATAAAATGCAATCGGATTGGATATTAATCTGGAAAGTGATAGTCTTGTTTAATTTTGAGATTATTGGTCAGAATAATGCTATACTGATCAAGAATATGTTGTGTTGTATCCGTCGAGGACAAACACGTGTGTCACAGAAAAGTTGGTGGTTTTAGTTTCATGGGCTGGATTGATAATTGACCATGCAACTAATAATTGACTAATTAGCTTTTTAACTCTGGTAGAGCTAGTATTTCCTGCTGCAGAAACTAGGTGCAATATTAGAATTTACTCTTAATTTGTGGAACTGGTTTTTTTTTTCCTAGCAACTGATAATTGACTCGTCAGCAATTTTAACTTTGGTACGATTAGTATTTCCTGTTGTAAAGTAGGTGCAACATTAAATTTTACTCTGTAATTTGTGGAACTGAATTTCTCGTTGCATATTTGCATTCTGCACTGGTGAGTGACTGTGATTGATAGCTTAAAATCTTATTCCTAGTCTAACTGGTGAAGACAAACTTTCAAAGCAGAGAAACCAAGCTTTCAAACCAAATCTATTTGGAATCTTCAGCCTCATTCACCTTGATGTACATCCCGTCATTTATGCTCTGAAGGAAAATATGAGTGGTAGTAATTACAGTGTCCAAGAAATCTATGCTTCATCCTTTTTCTAGTGAATAGACAGATAGATTACTAATTAGCTCGTCCAAAAGTTATTTGTGAAATTTCCCATATTCTTCATGCTTTATCCTGCTAGCATGTTAATGTACCTTTGATCGCCCATGTCTATGACCAATGTTAGATATAACCAGCATGTAGGCTTTCTTCAGTTTAATAGTAACTTTTCCATACAGAAGTTCATGGTTGTTGCTTGGTTATGTTAAAAAGAATATTCCACAATTGATCTCCCAATTTTGGTTATGCAGATCGAATATATCGCCTGCCATTTCACCAGTCATACCCTTGTGATTTTTCTTAGAGTCCCGAACTAAGCATTTGTCTGGTGCTGGATTTTCTGATCTTGGAAAGCTGAAGCTTTTGTTTGATGAAACATCACAACTAACTTTGTGACGGTGAACTTATTGATGCTAATTCTTTCTGGGTTGTGTTGCGCTTTGGGACACCTTTGTAGGAAATTTTTTGAATAAGGAGTCCAATTATTTCGTGGATATTTGACATTGTTAGATGGAAGCCTGTACATCTGCTAATTCAAGAAATGGACAAAGGCACCGTCCTTTAACTCCATGGAGAATGTTTAGAGGTGTTTTGTGTTTGGTTATGTTAGTTCTGACAGCATTTATGCTCCTGGTGTTTTGTGGCTTTTGGACAGCTGTTGTCTTAAGATTTTTCAGCTTACATTACAGCAGGACAGCAACATCATTCTTTCTGGGAAGCTGGATTGCTTTGTGGCCTTTTCTGTTTGAAAAAGTAAACAAGACTAAAGTGGTGTTCTCAGGTGACTGTGTTGCTGCAAGGGAACGTGTATTGCTTATTGCAAATCATCGTACCGAGGTTGATTGGATGTACTTGTGGGACCTTGCACTGAGAAAGGGACGTCATGGTTACATTAAGTACATTCTTAAGAGCAGTTTGATGAAATTGCCTGTATTTGGTTGGATATTTCATGCTGTGGAGTTTATTCCAGTGGAGAGGAGATGGGAGGCTGATGAATCAGTTATGTATAAGATGCTTTCAACTTTCAAAGATCCTCAAGATCCACTCTGGCTTGCTGTTTTTCCTGAAGGCACAGATTTCACGTACTATTGCCTCTTCCTTCTAAATTGATGTCTGATGACCAGGCATTGGTTTATTTTCATTTTTGCTCTCTAAAGAAATGATTTGTAGTTTAATTGTCAGCATAACCATGTTTTCGAAAATGATTTGGTTTCCTATCCTGAAGCGCATAGCTTTGTGCATAATGACTTGAAGATGAAAGGAGCACTTAGAAGAGCTTTAGCTCCCATATATTTTTAAGTACATATTCTGCTTCAAGAAATTATTCCTAGCAATATCAGAATTTATTATCATTTACTCATTCATGTCCAAAAATGTGATTTAGCCCTTCCATGTGACTGATCCTTTCTGATGGTTTTTTTTCTTTAATTAATTTAATGCAGAGAAGAGAAGTGCCAACGGAGTCAAAAGTATGCTGCTGAAAAAGGATTCCCGATCCTAAAGAATGTGCTGCTTCCAAAAACCAAGGGCTTTTTTGCCTCCTTAGAGTCTTTAAGGGGCTCAATGGATGCAGGTTATTTCTTTCTCCTTTCTGTGCAGCTTTCCTTGGATCAGTGTTAATTTGATTCTGCAAAGTTTCATCCTTTAATCTCAAGACTTGAAACTTTTTTCAGCATGATGGTGCATTGAACCTGCTTAGTTACTTTAACACCCTACATGGCTGGTGTAAGAAATACATTGGGGAAACATGCATGTTTACTTAGCACTCTGACCCATGTTGTTAAAGATTTGAGGATGTATTCCTTTCGTCCTTTGATGGTTCAAGTTTGTGTACAATCTCAGTTGCTGTGTCCGAAAATACTTAAAGGAGATTCCCAGGGTTTTGTTTTTGAATTATTTTCTGTCTCAGAAAATGGGAAGTTTCGTTCCTGATGCAGTGATGCCATGATTGTCATTTGTATCTCTCAATGGTACTCCCAGAGATTAAAATGCATCTCTCCTTCCCCCAGCCTCCCCTCCATTTTCTTCTTCTCACATTCTTAATCTCATACTACCCACTGTGCCCCCGCCCTTCCCGATCTCCAATTTACTGATAGAATTCTAGGAATCAAAATGGTGTCTCTAGGGTCATTCCTGTTTGTTCCTTCCTCTGCTTTTATTCTTAGGAAAGGGAGAACGGTCTACAGAGGGCGCTGCAACTATTAGGTATGAAAAACTAAGGGTCATCACTCTTAGCAGTTTAAGAAATATCATGAATCAAACTTGAGACATAATCATTTTGTGCAAAGGGAAGTCATAAGTCTTGCTACTTTATATTGGATGCTGACTGTAGTAAAACTCTTGCTACCTTGCCAAACTTGTAACTTGTCGTCTTTGTTTCTAGGAGCCATAAAAGATGCCAAATTCCTCTAGTTGCTTGTAAATTGAAAGATGAGTTAAGGAGTTTTAACGTTATGTCCAGAAGTTTTAGTCGGTTCTTAGTTCCTTTTGTTATTTGCTTTCTCAACATACTCTGCAGTCTCACAAGGAGCTCACTTTTTTTCATCTGTTCGTTGCACTTTGTTGCTTGATCAGCGTAAATAACTTGTGACTGGATTCAGCTAGTTTCTTAGTATGATTCCTAACAAAGTGGCAAAAGTATTACCTCGTCAATTTTGCAAAACATGGTGAAGTTACTAGTACAACTTCTGATCTAATTATCAGAATCATGACTGAGGTCAATGTAACTGAACTTTTGAAACTGTAAATAAATGTGTTCTTTTTCTCCTACAGTTGTTAAGAGCAAATAATACACCAAATGAAGTCTTTACCATCTTGCGCTTTGCAGTTTTCTATGTTGTTTCTTTTCTTCTGCTGTTACTTTCCATATTCTTGCTTGACTTACATCAGTATGCTAATATGATGGCAGTTTATGACATAACAATTGGGTATAAACAACGCTGTCCAACTTTCTTGGACAATGCTTTTGGTGTCGACCCTGCTGAGGTTCACATTCATGTACGGCGTGTTGATGTTAGTGACATCCCGGTGTCTGAAGAGCAGGTAACTTCGTGGTTGATGGAAGCATTCAGCCTCAAGGATCAGCTGCTCTCGGATTTTTATTCAAAAGGCCATTTCCCACATGAAGGGACAGAAGGCGACCTTTCTATGGTCAAATGCCTAGCAAACTGTACATTCGTAATCGGATTGACGGGTGTCTGTACATTTTTAACCTTTTTCTCTTCTATCTGGTTCAAAATGTATGTTTCCTTAGCCTCTGCATATCTGGCATCGGCAACTTACTTCAATATCAGGCCTAAGCCCATTCTGGCTTTGTAAATTCTCTCTCTTATGCCATCTGTATGTTTGAGAAACACAAGATTTGGCCTGGCCATTATGATCTTATGAGCAAAAGAGCTGATGGGTATTGCCCTTTCGGAAATAATTTCATGTAATATGGGGTTCAGCCTCCATCCAACAGATGAATAAATCATTAAACTCTACAGGGGAGATCCTTGATATATTTATCTGGTTAAAGTCTTCTTCTAGTGGCAATGGTGTTAATTAGCACAACTCTTCGTTAAGGGAGGATAGGTGCATTACGTTTTGGAGCTTTATTTTGTATGCAGTTGGACTGACCTTATTATACTGAAACTGAAACTAAGGGAGGCAAGTGTGGTGTGGAAAACTTTGGGGTGTTAATTGAAATTGTAAAAATCTGCGGAGAAATTATCTGAAACTCTCGTGTGATGGCCAGGCCCAGGCCAAGGCCACAGGTTCTCCTTGCGACCCAGATAAAGAAAAAAGACGGAGAGAAAATTCCCATGAAATTTTAGCATAAAAAGTACTCTTGGGAAATTCTTGAATCGGAAAATTTCAACACCAAGAAAATAAAACTTCACTCGGCTAATTTATAAAAGTAGTAGTTTAATTAGATATCAGTGAAATCCGTAAAATTCCTCTGAAGAATAAACTTATTTTATAGAGAGATGGTCATTGTAGCTCTTGACTAGGGGTGTCAACCCGGATCCGCCATGTACAGTGAAGACCCGGATCCGGATCGGATAAAATAATTTTTAATAATTAATTAAGTATGATAATTATATTTATGCATAAAATTTATTAATATAGTATTAATAATATAATTAAATTAATTTTAAGAAACATTTAATTTATAAAAAAATTATTTTTAATTTAAAAACAAGTAGATTAGTAGCAAATTTTAATAAAAACATATAATTTTTTATTAAAATAATTATACTATTCGGATCAGGGTCCAAAACGGATCGGAACATATAAATCCATATCCGACCCGTTTTATTTTATAAATAAAACGGATCCGGATAAACGGGTCTAGACTATATTCCGGATCCGGGTTTGGACCCGGTCCGTTGACAGGCCTACTCTTGACCGCTGAGGAGTTCGGGAGTTCGGGCAGTGGAGACCAACCTATTCTGCCACATCTGCCAAACTGTTATAATTCATCAATGCATGGTTGATGACAACTCGCAACAGTCTTTAGGTGATCAGGTCACAATGTTCTACGCAGAATGAAAAGATTCATGGGATTTTCACAAAACGAGCAAACATTTAACTCAACGACAGGAGCAGATGCACCTATTTTGCTGTATCCGCTTCATTCTCTGTGGACACAATTTTGCAATTGTAATTTTGCAGTATTATTATCTGACTTTTACTCGCTATCATGCTCCCGGGCGGTGGGCTGGTTGCATGGTTGCTAAATGACAGATTATCGAGCAAAACTGAAACTGAAGGATTGGACCAGGGACAACGAAAGAAGCACAACCTAGTCCCGTACTTAATGATTTCAGCCAAGACTAACTAGTCCGGCTGTTGATGTAATCTCAACCATCCAGCCATCTGGTTGACCTTGCAGACAGCTGATTGAGATCGAGTAATAATAAATTGTGATTGCCACAGCTCACCATCACCAGAAACCTCCATTATGATGCTTTTGACTTCTTGATAGTGAGTGTGTCCGTAGCAGTGGTAGAACTTGAAAGCCTTTCTATTATTCCTAATTTCAGAAGTAACGACGTCTTTGGACTAGCTAATTAAATGTGAAATGAAGAGGCCATAGCAGAAACAAATTGCACACAATCAGATTCTCAAGGAAAAACACAATAATCAGCTCTGTGTTAACCATAATTACATAAAAGAATCAACAAACTTCTAGCAGATTAGCATGAGAATGAATGAATCACTAGCCCTTATCAGCATAATAGACTGCATATATAGCAGTGTGACTCCCATTGCGGAGGAGGAAGGTTTGAATTTAAAGACACAGGCCAGATAAACATGATAAGATTGACAGTCATCAGCATTTAAGGTTGACCGCATTGGGAACGTAGCAGTTCCCATGAAGATTGACTCTCACTCCTTTCGCTCAATGGTTCGGATTCTTGATGATCCTCTGGAGAACAACAGTCCTGGCCCTGCGAATATCCCGGCTGCATGCATCAGCTTGCACCCCTAAATCCTCAACATTCTTCATAAATACATCCAGTTTCTTCCTGATCTCTTCTATACCAAGCTTCACAGCATCTTCACTAATAGCAAAATCAACATTCGCCATGAGTGACTCAATCTGGATTTGCAGCCTGTCAATCAGCACTCGGATGTTGTCCAAATCCTTGATGGTCACGTAAGTGCCCACATGGATTGAGCTCATGATCTCCTTCTGTCCTTTGATAGCATTTTCATAGTTTTGCAAAAGAGAATCAATCCACTTCCCCATTGATCCCAGAGGGATGGAGGTTGCAGCTGCGAGGGCGGCTGCGACAGGAGGAGCAGCCATAGCAGCAGCCACGACTGAACATATAAGAACAGCAGCAAATGTGGCAACAAAGATAATGCTGGACAATTTTCTCCAAGCATGGATGTACTTAAGCTTCTTATCGAGCTTATTCTTTCGCATTCGCAGCTTCTCAAGCATCAGAATTTGCTGCATATACACAGACTGGAAAATTTCGAAAAATTCCTCAGTGAAAGGGTCACCAGCAGCCTTGAAGTTCTTCAACTCATCCAAAGTCCTACTGTACCTATTCCCTTCAACCCCATCCTCCTCTTCGAATTGCTGTAGAGCAACTATAATAAGCAATTGGCTATCCCTGGCTCTCTTTAGGCACTTATCTAAAGCAGCACAGAAGTCCAGAGTTTTGAGACTGTTCTCGAAGTACTCCTCCACAAGCTCAAACAATTCTTGATTCTTCCAGATATCCTTCTTGCACTCTAAGATAACCTTAACAACCTCCTGGTTCATGTCCAGAAGGCATCCAGTGACTTCCTTTAAAGAATCAAATGAGAGGGCCTTAACTTCTACGCCAGCCGCAAGAGTGCTGATAACATGATTTGTTCTAGCATGGAGACTTGTGTCAAAGGACTGCAAATCCGCATCCATCTTACAAGCAGCTTCGTATGAATGAAGCTCGGTCGTGAATTGAATGTTGCTAATTGCAGATGAATTTTCACCAGGCTTCTTACTCATATGACTTCCCATGTCTTCGAATTCAGATCTAAACAGAAACAAGGTCTTCAATTAATTCCTTGTTCAAAAAACTTAAAAAAAAAAAAGAAGTCCCCTCAGTTTGACTGTTAAAAGCTACGCAAACAGAAAGTTTAAATCTTTGCTTCAATATTCAGCACCCAAATTCTAAAAAGTTTTGATAAATGGGATTGAAGATCAAGTAAATCATAGGCAAGCCCAGATGCAACAACCTCCACGAAAATCAGCGAGCAGTCGTGAAAATATAAGAGGGAAGAGGGGGGAGGTGTGGGGGAGCTTACGAATGAAGGATGAGAAGCAGATATAACAAAATTCAAAAGCTTCAATCTTTATGGTGCGATTCTTACTTGATAGAAATGGTTGAAGAAACAGGAAATTAGGCACTGAAAAATACACAAAAGATTGATGAGTCTTTTTAGTCGTTTGGAGGTTGAAGGCGACTGAGTATTATAGGTTACGGTAGAAGCGGATAGTCGAGAGAAAATGTTGATTGGACAATGATCTGACACGATTGGGGGGATATTGGGGGATGTTTTGAAACTTGATTTATACTACTAAAGAGGAAAGTGATACGTGAAAAGGAAGGTGAGATAGAGATAGAGTCGAGGCTTAGGGGCTGATGAGAAATGAAGAAGCTTAAAGAGAAATAAAACCGTTTAGGACCAAGAAAAATGTAGTGGCTGAAAGAGGGATTACTTGAGATTATAAAGAAATGCTTGCACGCATGACTTAATTCAGGATTGCAGATGGAAAACGCAGGAAGCAACATCTATCTCTGCCTCTTCTCTAATGCCTCCACAATTCTTCTGTCTATTCCCCAAAATCTAGAAGCAGATAAAAGGGAAAAGGTGACAATCTACACTAGTGTTGGAACGCGCAAAATGGGTAACTAGAGTAACAGTAAGCAAGGCCTCAGAAGAAACTTCAGCTCAAAGAAAGAAAGAAAGAGAAAACAGTGGTGATAGCGGTCAATGGCAAAGGTTTTAGTAAAGATGGAGAGGACAAAAGGTCTACTCGTAATTCATGTACACACCTCTAGTGCTACGCCACGTCCCTAGCCCTAGGACAAGGACCGGATAAAATAAGCCGAGGAGGTTTATCAAGGATTTTGGGAATTCTACAATCTGTAACAGCCGCCAGGTGCCAAGTCTTCTGCGTAAAATTACGATTTATACTTTTCCATTCTTGGCCATAAAAGCGAGTGGAATTACCCACTCTGTTTCTTGCTATCATATTGCATTTAACCATCTAAATCGACAAACTCAACATGGAAAAACTTTTTCGTCTTGTAGGTTGATAGAGGGTAAAGTGTACAACATGCACATAAATTCGGAGAGTGAATTTATTATAACTTGGACAAAGTCATTCATTTCTTTTGTACATGGCTTGGTTGAATTAGGATAAGCACAGAGAAGTAGACATTGTCAATATCTAAGAATATGTAAAGTGTTATGAGTGAGCACTTTTTTATAAAATAAAGAAAAAAGTACAAAGAATTAACTCTAGTGTAATTGCAGTAGTTTCGGCATGGAGTAATCAATGTAAAATAATTAATTTGAGCATGTATATACGAGTAGGGCAGTGTAGCTGTTAAAATGTGACTTGTTTGTAAGAGGAAGAAGGATAGAGTAATCAAATAAATGCAAATTTGTAAATTCCTAGAAAAAGGGATTCGGATCTGCTTGACTTGTGGAGGCTCCTAGGAAAAAAGTGCCGTGCAATACATATATGATGATAGATTTGTAGCAAATTTAAATCTATTAATCACGTACTTTATATACATTTAAATGGAGTTTGCTTTTCTCTTTTTATCAATCAGCATTAGTTTTTAAAATTTTCTTCAATTGCGTTGACTATATTTCTATTATTTGATTTGATTATTTATTTGTAATTCTAAATTTTGATAGTTTTCATTTTTCAATGAATTCACATTCTGCAATTTTAGCATATCACTCTACAAATCTGTTTAAATGTATAAATAGCCACTATTTTCCTAATTTCTTGCCTATTATTATTTTTTATGCTGTATTTCCATTAGAGCCACTTTTTATTCTGCATTATTTTCTTTATTAATCACTTTAGATTCTTTCATTTCCATGCAAAGATCATTTGCTTCACGAGTGCATTCACCTACTTTGCCATATGCAGTTACACGCCCGTGGGATTTGACAATATTGTTAATCAATTTCATAATGAGTTCTGTTTTACCTATTCTAGCTCAATTTATGCTAGAATGGCATCCATATAAACAGGGGACTGCAAAAGTTCTCCGAAATTATTTTTCTTTTGTTAGTTTTTAATAATTTTATCAAATAATAAGTTCATTATCTATTAGTTTGATTTTTTAATTTTTTTTAGTCATGAAAGAATCAAATATCAGATGCATTTATTTCCTTTCCTCATATATTGACATATCACCATTAATCAGAAAAAAAATAACTGAATCATGGGATAAGACTAGATTGAAACTAATTAATAAATTATTATAACTTAACTATTCCAATTGTGCTTAATTTAAATTTTATAAAACAGGATTTGTGGTTATTTTACATTAATTTTCATTCAAGATATAAATATTTTACTGCAGAAAAAGTGCCCATACAAATATACAGGTGAATAAATATTTTTTTATATTTTTATTTTACACACATCATATCATAAAAAATATTTAATAATTAATTTAAATAGACAGTTTTAAACAACGCACTACCATCTAAAAATATCGGTGCTTATGTGAATATGGGTGATGACGAGCAGGGTGGTTGGTTTGGCAGGTAGATGTTGACAGAATGACAGAGGTGACAAGAGCTGAAATAGCGGAACAAAAAATGAATGAATGGAAAATAAAGAGAGGCGAAAAAGCAAAGGCAACGGCGGAAGAAGCGGTTGTCATTGTGGGACGCGAGGTCGGAGTTGGACTTGGACCCTTGAGCGGGAGAAGGTGTTTCCCTTTCTCCCAGATGACACGTCACACGGCAGATACGTGGCACCGCCACACTGGTTGCCGCCTTTATATCGTTCCAAGAGATATGATTCCACGCTACGTCAATTGCTTCTTCTCGTCACGTGCTTCGTGGGGCTCGTCTGATTCAGTCATTCACAAGCCTCTTTCCTTTTCTTTTTCTTTTCTCCCCGCTCTCTATTCCATTCTATTATTCGGTTTTGCCTCTTTGATTGGCTTTGTGGCACTTTACTACTAGGTTTTATTTGGTCACATTGGGTAAAGTCTTGACCAAAATCAATACTACAAGTGATGTATCAAAGTGACAGCTCGACATGCTTGCGATGAATTAGCTTGGATGGATGAAACCAATTTGCTAAATTTCCCTCATGACGTACAGAATCAATTTCTCCAGTTAATTGTGTAGAAAGTAACAAAGCACTGCTCTTTTTCCATTTCATAAAGGAAAACTACAACATCTGATGTGATCATTTCCAAGTTTGATTTCTTGCGGCTCCGTTTCACACCCAATAAAAACCATACAAAGAAACCAAATCACCGCCCCTCCCCCCTTTCCCCACCACAAGAAGATGCACGCCACAGCTCCACATCCACGCTTCGTACAATCTAATAATGCTAATTGTAACAAAGCCCCCTACTATCCAATACACAGTATGTATATATATCACGCAGTTGCATTAACCAATTATTGCTCCTACTATCCAAAATCCAATAATGTGTTTGTGAAAAATCAATTAAGTCTGCTCAACTTACAAGGATATATCAGTTTCTCACCAAAGGTGTATTTAAATTTTGCTATTGATATAAGTATTGTGTTGGTCTGAATTGTTAAAAACAATCATTGAAGCTGTACGGTATGTGACTAATGGTTGGTCAGAATTCCCAAGGACAAGGCAAAATTGGGAACTAGTGATAGAATGGAGTATTGACTGGAAATGTATAGAGTAGCGTAGTACAGGAACTTTTCTTTATTTTGTAACTCGTCGTGGGTGAGATGGGCCTGTGTACAAACTTGAGTGCTATGATCAATAAAAACTCTACTTTTATTGCTCAAAAAAAAAAAAAAGTATTATGTTGGTGGGTGATTTGTAAAAACTCTGTGACTTGTAGTTCCAGGTACATACATCAACTCGTGGCAGTAACAAGTGCCAAACGCACCCAAGCATTTGAAGATTAAAAAAAAAAAAAAAAAAAAAAAGGCCTACTCAAATGTCGGAAATAGTTCTTCAGAGTCGGTCATATTGGACGGATGGAGGCGGGCCTTTGTCATCCGGCTTGGTGCACGCATCCTGGGTTACGGAAATCATGGGCCACGCATTAATATTGGGCTCGTTCCACTCAAAAGTCGATGTCGTAAAGGTACAGTCTAATCTTCTCACGTCACGGCAGTCATTTTGCATGAGTTTAGTATTGGCTTTCGTCGTGAAACGAAACTACCTGTTGGGACTTGGGAGTAAAGTTTCTAGGGTGTGTGTATAAAATTCTATTGTAGTTTACTATAGATGCTCTAAAAAAATTTTTGATATGCTTTTAAAACAACTCAATAATAAATCATCAATGAAGATATGCTGTCAGCAAAATGAGCTTTGCGTGTGTGTGTGTGTTTTTCTTTCTTGTTACTGCCTTGGTAACTTGAATGGAAAAAGGTAAGAACATTATACTTGTACATGTGCACCACCAATATTTTCCCCCCTTTTCAGTGGGAAATGGGTGAGATTTTGAAAACAGGGAGGGAGAGTGAAGACTTGAAATTAAGATCTCTAATTTTCGAAACCTTAAGTCACCACCAATTCTGAGAAACCACTAGTAGTAGTTGTTATTGTTATTGTTATTATTATTAGAAGGATTAATTGTAAAAAAAAAAAAAAAAAACCGAAGGAACTATCATACCAACTGCAGAAAACACCTCAAAATCTGTTCATTTTACACCCTAGGAAAGATTCCGTTCACTGCATTAACAATTTAAACGTGGCTCGTGAAGATGACACTTGACCATTAAAATTTGTTGAAGAGATTGCCTATCATGCTAACAGTTAGGATTAGTGCATATAAAATTTCCTCTGCCTATCTCATTTCCTCCCTCCTCTTTTCTTCTAAGAAACTTAAAAAAAAAAAGAAGAAGAAGAAAGATTTTCAATGTACTTTGAACAAAGTCCGAATGGCTGCAACTCAAGCACCACATATCAATAAAAGAACTGGTCACCAAAATTTAGATACGTAAGAAAAAGCACTCTTACAGCCTAGGAAGAAAAATTCTTAAACTGCTCCAACTACAGAGACATGTTGTTAACTAGCTCGATCACACTGGCTAGCAAGAGTTTGTTTAATGCTGCCGTGCTGTGTTGTGTATACCATGGGCTTTGGTCGTAATCAGTACTGCCTAAACCCCTTTAACCACTTCTGCAGTGTTGAGATTCACCTAATTCCGACGACCCCCCAGAGAGCTTCACAAAAGTTACAAAGTCCACATGACACTGACAGAGAGAATGTGCAAACCGGCGCAGCCCTCTTCAATAACATTTACTAAGATTTATCAAACGAAGGAATTAAGCAATTCAAGATATAAAAACTAATCCTGTTTAGAAAACTGCTATTTAAAATAGCCCACCCCATTGTACAAAGCAAGCCCGTGATGTGTTGGTGTACAAATCGGTATATAATGTCGAAATGGAGATGTGGCTCTTAGTCACGAGACAGCCTCCAGTAATTAAGTAAGTCTTAGTATGTTGGCTGTTCAATGACTTCCTAATTAACAACTCTTGCTGTTTGTCATATCATTGTTCAAAAGTGGTTTTTTTTTTCTTCTGAGTTATTTTTGATAAATACGCGTTATAGCCAGAGTTACTACATTTCTAAAGGATGGAAATGGGATAATTTGAATGTTTTAATCTTTTGTATATCTATAGTATAGTGATTTTTTTATACTAGCAACTTTAGATATATGTCACATATACATAATTTGGAATCTGTTAGTGTAAAAGAAAAAAATATACATCGAGTTATCCAATTTCAATTATACTCATTGCATTTCTTTTACCAGTTACAATACCAAAAAAAAAAAAAAGGGAAAAAAGGGCGCGCGCACGGAGCACACATAATCCAGTTGGGATCCTCAGTGCCACTTAATCAGTGGCAACTCAGTGCCGCCCTTCTAATTATGTCATCTGTCCATAGTAATTAAAATTGGGTTAAATCAGTACAATTTAAGTTAAATTTTGTGGACAGATGGCATACTTATAAGGGTGGCACTGGATTGCTACTGATTAAGTGGCACTAAGGATCCCAATTGCACGTAATCACGGAATAGGAGGCACGATTCGCAATTGGTTATTACCACCTCTTCTCTGTGTATCTTACATTTCCACTGCTATAAATACAAGCCCCAGTCGATATCCCTGGAACCACAATATCATCAACACTATATATCCACAGGCATAGCTAGTTAGTTGACGACTGAGGGGATATATCGGTTATCAATGGAGGGAGCAGCGAGTAACACTGTTAAGCTTGCCATGGTGGCTGCTCTGGTGGTGGTTGCAGCCGCCATTGGGACCAATGCTGCCCCTGTAGTACACCCCAGTAATATTTGTGGGATAAGCATTGATGACCTGATGTCCTGCAAACCAGCCTTGGCAACTGCAGCCGTTCAGGTTCCGCAACAGGGTCGCTGTTGCACGGCTCTCAAGCTTGCCGACTTGACTTGCCTTTGCTCATTTTCCGGCTACTTGCCTACGTTTGGAATTATTCCCGAACGCGCCATGCAACTCCCTGTCAAATGCAATATTACCGACTCCTTCCATTGCTAATGGGATCCTGCACCACCACCTCCGGCCTTGATCAATCTTTCTTTACGTGCATGGCTCACATTTTTCCATTTCTTAGTTGATCTGCTTTTCTTTTCCAATGTCGTCTCGATCTGCTTGATTTGGCGACTTAGATCCGTTTGGTTTGTTTGCTTTGTACTCTCTTTCGTGTTACCAGAAGCTGCATTTTTATTTGTTTAGGGCATATTTAATGTGAGTTGGGGGTGAATTTGAGAATTGAGATGTAGGAGCTTGATTTGCAGGGTAAGTTAAGGCTGTTAATTTCTTGTGTCTCTGACCAAAGAAAAAAAAAAAGAAGAATGCCGGTATATATTATGGCTAAGAATAAGACAACCAAGGTTATATTGGTTTTTTTTTTTTTTTTAAATACATATGGAAATAGTTTCTAATACACCATTTAATTTAATCCAACTATTTAAAATCTCAATTGCTTCTACGCAAACTTAAATTTCCTATAACCCATAGCCAAGCAAAACCATCCATAAAATTTTTGCGATATATATGTAAGCTATCTAATTTGCAACTTCGCAGCCATCTTCATTCCGACATTCTAGAGACAGGGATCCGACTCTGGGGTTCGGATTCTACTGGGACATGCTGTTCCCTTCTTTTTTTTTTTTTTTTTTTGTTTGGGGGGTTGGGGGGGTTGGGGTTGGTTTGATTTGGGGTTGGACCTCAATGGTCTTCCTCCTGCTGGCTGCTATGCATTGAGAAATTGACTGAGTATCTCCATGCATGGGTTGAAGATGCACTCACTCCATGCATTGTCAGCTTCTTTTCCGCCTGCGCTCTCAAACACAACTGTAGCATCGAAGCGGTTTATGGGCCATCTAAGCTCGTCCTTTAGCCTCTGAATCTTCTCAACCTGACGACAAGCTAGTTTGCAAGTGTTGCTCTTAATTTCTTCAATAGCTGAAGCCAGCAAAATCTGCTTGCCCGTTTCGTCCATTTTTGCTCCTACCCGAAAGTACTCGTCCATTTCAGGAACTCCAATTGCGCGTCGAATACCTCTGCCATAATCTGCTTCCGGATCAAATATTTCTCCAACTTCTTCAACTAAGCCTGCTTATATATAGTGGTGCAAACATTAATCTCTAGCGTTAAATCAATCTTAACCTTTATTGGAGCCACATAAATCAAGAAAAAGAATCCAACTCACTAACGATCGTGGCTAATTTGTAATGTAACTTCAATTTCGGTCAGAAAATATTCGGATATGAAAAATTGTTTTATTATTTTTGCACATCCATTTATCACAATAAAACGCATCTATCCTATTTTATCCGACCAATAATATATATGCTTTATGAGATATGACAAATGTAGGCCTAATCTATATCAAAATCTATATATGCATCATGCATGGAAGTTAGTGCGTGTGTGTGTGTGTGACATACATACCGAAGGGGCAAATGTGTGTGAGAGAGAGAGAGAGAATTGACCTGCATCCACCATCTGATCAACTCTTTTGGAGACAAAGGAATAAAGAACGGGCAAGGAAACATCAATCCAAAGGAAGCAACAAGCGAATCTTGATTTGAAGTTGTAAAGAGGGTCCTCCACAAGTGCTTCAAGAAACGAATTGGATCCACCAACAACGATCGGCAGTCGACCAGAGTCCAGAATCCTGTGTATGGCTGAGAGTGCCTGGTAACAGAAGTCACGAGTAGTGAAGTCGGAATCAGGCTCCACTTCTCCTAGCAAATGGTGCGGCACCCCTTTTCTCTCCTCCTCGGTAACCTTGTTGGTCGCAATGTCAAGTCCCCTGAACACTTGTATTTTGTCCGAGTTGATAATCTCGGCTGGAATTTGGGATGCCAGGCTGATTGACAAACGGGATTTTCCTGTTCCCGTGGCTCCCATGACGAAAATCACCTTGTTCTTGTTGAAGTTACCGCCAAAGCAACCCATGCATGCAGCTGCCCAACGATTAAGTTCAAACCACAATTAAACTTTTTTGGAAGCCAAAAAAAAAGAAAAAGAAAAAAATAGAACAATTATTTAACTGTAAATTGTTTGCCCATTAGTCGGTAATATTATGAAAAGAAACACACCCTAACCTGCACCGGCAAACAGCACCCATGCATTAAGGGTCCGTTTGATAGGATGTAAAACATTTTCTTTGGGGAAATAATTTCATTGGAAGTCATTTTCTGGAAAAACTTTTGTTTTCTTTTGAATTTTCATCTGTTTGGTCACTTTTGAACAACATTTGCCCTCATGAGGAATTAATTCGACTCCTCTCCCGTCTCCACTACAATCACCACCACCACCAAAAAAAAAAAAAAAAGCTCCACCACATACAAAACCCCTGCCATCATTCTCCGACTAAGAAGAGATTAAAGCAATAGCCATATGAATGATCAAATTCACTTTTTCCATATCAACCCCAATCAGTCATAATCATGTTCATCAGGTGTAACAGATTTGACTGATTATTAAGCTGTCTTGGGGATATGGTGGGTAACAGTCAAAAAAAGGAAAGAAACTAATTTATCATGGGCATGGAGTACTACTGCCGTGTATATATTTACACGTTATTGCTGAGGCCACCATTTTTGGAGTACTTTTGCTTAAAGCCCTTCGAACATGGCAGTCAGGTACCCATTGTATGGAAAATGATCATTTTCAAAAAGAGCACTTCGGATTTAAGCAGAATATTTATAGTTATCATATATAGCTGTTATAGCTATGATGAACAAATTTCTCCTACTCCTGTTTTCCAGTTCATGACAGACCATGCACCGTTGTAAATTTTCTTTTACAAAAATTGCAACTCAAATGTATGGACCGACCAGACCAGGGTACCAGGGATTCGTTGTATGTACGTGTGATTGCTCGTGTGAAGGTTAGATTCTGAACCAACTTTTCAAGGTTCATTAGACCCTAAAAAAAAAAAAAAAACCAGGAGAAGAAGAAGAAGAAGAAGAATAAAAACAAAAAGCACGCATTTTGGCATGATGCTTTGTTCTTCAGCTCCCATAACCAGCCTAACTAAATATTTTGTGATTTCATGATTGGCCAGAAAATGCTGAACAACCAAAAAACCAAAAAACAAAATGATACGCCATAAAGGGAAGAAGAAAAGAAAAATGTACAAATGGGATTTTAAAGGGAAAACTTGTTAACAAACCTGGTCTAAGGAGAACTTTTAAGTTGGTACAAGTAATGGGTTGGGAAAGTGATGGAAAATGTTGGGGATAGTAGCAGAGTAATGGGTTGAGAGAGTGATGGAAAGCGCTGGGGATATCAGAAGAACTGGTGAATAGTGCTGTGCTGGAGGAGGCACCCGACTCAGGCATATATAGTGCGTCAGGATCCTAGTACTTATCTCTATTTGATAAATTGCAAAATATTTTAATGAGTACTTGCCATGTAAAAAAAAAAAAAAAAGGTTATTCGCCCACTTTTATCAATTACCATTTTAGCATATCAAATAATTAATACTTAGCATTTCATTCTGAGACTAAATCTAAGCAAAGTTCAGTAATCAATGAGTAGATCATATTCTTTCACCAAATGGCTAATTTCTAGAATACCATTTTAAGCAGTCTGGACTCTGGACTGACTTAGATGTCAAAATTAAATTCTTACTCAAACTCCAATTTTTGTGGACAGCTTAAAAGACTAGATAACTAGCTAATATAATCTTGTATACTACAACGTTTGATTAAAAAAAAAAAAACTTTTGAATTCCATATGTTTAAGTAAAAAACAAAAAAGGTTTGTACCTTTTGACTAACTATATAAGATGCGTAATAAATTTTTGACGCATTATACTATACAAATAATATTTCAATTTATTGCCATAATTTGATATTGGTTGTAAGGATAATAACATACCTTTCAACATAGAACAATCTACATCATAATTTCTATTGATTTGTACGATATAAAGCTAATAAGATAATAAAATTTAATAGCCTAACTTCTTGCATAGAAGAATAAGACTTCAATTGATATTAATATACCACTACTTTTGGAAATCTTATGCCATGTTTGGATTATCATTTTTTTAGAATTTTTTTAAATTTTCTGTAAACACATTTTCAATCAGCTTTTCACCTCACATACATCAAATCGTTACAGCAATTTTTATATAAAAAAAATCCTAAAAATAGAAGTCTAAATACCCTTTTAAAAATTTAGTACATGTTTTTTAGTAATACAAGTTTCAAGTGTACTTGCAGCATTGATATACCAGTATATATGTGTGGTTTGGTTAAAGGAGAACCCATAGTACCTTTCTACTATCATGTTCAAAATCGAATCCTAGCAATTAAGAATAAAAAGAGTGTGAGAAGGGGTGAGAGGATAAAAAAAGATCTCTAAAAATAAATTGTCAAACTTATATTAATATTAGATAATATGCCTACTATAATATTTCCTAATGTGGATAATAAAAAAACATCTTCTTTTATATTAGAGTTTGCTTCTGGTTCTGAAAATCTCCAAATACATGTTTGTCAAAATTTTCAAATATCGCTTTTTTTTAAAAAAAAAAATTTCATATATGCCTTAATGAAGAAAAGAGGCATCTCTTTTCCTTAAAAAGAATTAAAGTGCCATATTAAATCTTTAAGTTCATATGAAGAAATTCCTAGAGACAACCATCCAATATAATAAATAGTATTTTGTTTAAAAAAAAACTCTCTTTTTTTTTTTTTGGTTTTTTTGGGGGGCTGGGTGGTTGGTGGGGGTGGTGACGTGGCGTGTGAAATAGAGCACCTCCTACTATTTCTATGTCCCAAATAGGCGGGCAAAAGAAATAAATAAATAAATGAGGGATGGATTGAAAAGTGTACGTGGTCTAAGATTTGAAAGTAGGGTTTTGTACCGCTGCCTATAAAAGGATTCCAGCAGAGGCTGGCCACCATTAAATGGATAGATAGATAGATAAGTAGAGGGCATTATCGGATCGGGAAGGAGGTGGCAGCGGAGCTGCGGTGGAAGTGTGTCGGTGGAACTGGGTGGGGAGGGGGGGGGGGGCAGGGGAGATGTCAGTCAGAGTCACTCACTCGTCGGTGATTGAGGCTTAATTAGGTTGGAGGGGGGGGGGGGAACCTGTAAATCCGCGTTAGATTTGGAATTAATTAGGTGCCTTCATTAATCCCAGATAAGCTGATCTGATTTGTGCTTATCTGATTCATGGGAGGCCAACAATGAGACCGTGGAAGCTTCGCTGATAGCGCCATTTTCTTCTCTATTCTCAGACAAGGCGTTCACTAGTAGCTTTGCCACACACCATACCACACTACGATTACTAGCATTTTCAATGAACGTTTAACCTTTTCTGAAGTTTTGACAATGAATATTTACTTGTTTAAACATTTAATTTTTCTTCCTTTTCTTGTTGCTCTGGGGCAGAGGGACGGTGGAGCAAGCACAAGCCTCCGATTCCATCACCCCACCCCAGGGCCAAAACCAAAAAAAAAAAAAAATTTTTTGTTCTGGGTCGGTTCCATTCTTGCCGCGGCTTGAAAGCCTCGGAGTGAAAAATTGGTTAAGTTTGGATTGAAAAACTGACAGCGCTTGAGTGCCATTAAAATTAATATTGTTTAAGGCTGAGAAACAAGAATCTGAGTTGGATGTAATTGGATTGGTGATTTATATCTAATGTCATCGGTAGAAGCTTTTTAAAGACTGCACTTAATCTGGAAACACCAAAAATGGAGCTTTCGTCTTAGTTCACGATACTTGCTAATATTGGGTTCCAGACGGCTAGCACATTGATCAATATGAACCTTCTCATTCCTATCGAGTTCGGTGTAAGCATATTCAACGGAAGAAAATGTAAGCATTCTGGGGATGCCATTTACGACATTGTCGGAGAGACGGAAATATGGTTGCTGACCAGCTTGCAAAGATTTAGTCTAAATTTGCAACCTGGTTTGCTGATCTTGGATAATCCTCCTGAATTTCTCAAGTCTAGTTTAAGTTATGATTTGATGGGGGTTTGCTATCCCTAGGATAGAGATAATGTGTAATGGCCCCACTGGGTATTGACCCTCCTTAGATTTTTTTTGGGGGTGGGGAACAAAAAAGTGACCATGTAGTAACTAAAAAAGCAGGGTACCACAAAACCAGAAAAAGAAAAGGAAGGAAAAAAGAAAAAAGAAAAAAGGACAAACCGAAGTAAGAGGCAAAATTAGGAACTAGGAAGTAATCAGGGCTTTGCCTACTTTTGTAACAATAATGTTTACAAATAAATGAAAGATGCCGGTGTGACCCAACAAAAAAGAAAAAACAAAAAAAGACGAAGTAAGAGAAAAAAATTAAATGCTCGAAAAGTCGAGCATGGCACTGAACAATAGAGGGCATTGTCGGTGCTATAATTATGTTTATGGACATTTTTATCGAGTTTGTTAAGCAATAATGGACGTCCAATTCCAAAACTATTTTATGGAGTGCCAAGGCCATTCGTTATTCATATTTGTTCAAAGTTGATAATACTGTGAATGAGAGAGATGATATTTGCACTTGAAATAAAAGATTTTGTATCAATAAACAGTGAAGAGAGTGTACAGAAACCTAAAAAAGAGAAGTGTGATCAGAGTGTGAATATTTAGGGTGTCTGTTTCAACAGACAACATTCTTCAGTGTTTGGCTGAATTAGAGCAGGTAAAAATCCTATACCGGGTAATTAATTTACCCCAAACAAAAGTAGTTTTCTATTGACCATCAGGTCCATCACCAGACCAGACCTAGTCCCCCGTCTCACTAAACGGATCTCCTGCCTGGCCTACGGGTAACATTCACGTTATTGCGCCTGGTGTCGTCTACAATTTCGCCTTCCTGCCTATGTCCGCTTCCTTTCGTCCGACACCCAAACATTCATACCCTTACGAGATGTACTTGCAAAATTAAGTCCACATCTTATCTTAGTAGCTAATAAAAATATATCTTCATGCAGAGAGGGAAGGCCAGAGATTGGCGGTGGTGATGCTGCCGGGGAAGGCATGTACTTGTAGTGTGCGATTGATGGACATTGGCGGTGAATGGAGCTGAAAGTCATAGGCTCCATCTTCCAAAGGAAGTAGCCAGAAAAATGCTTTTCATGGAACTAGGAATTTACCAAACACACGGTTTAAACTTTAAATAGGCAAAAGTTTTTATTGAACCTCTACATCTACTTCTATTGCCGTCTTAGATTTAAAGATCACAAAAGAGCCTCAAAACTCCTAAATAGTACAGAATCGACTCAAGACAAGGGACATATTCCCTTCAACAAGGATGCCCGATGGTGCCTCTTTACATGCAAAATGCAGTGCTTGTTTCTTCATCTCGACCACTTTGGGTTGGTTCCCCCGTTACTTGTTGTATAAGTAGAAAATGGTGAAAAGAAGAAAACCTGCCATCTGAGACATTTAAAAGTTTCAAGAAAAATCAGAAATATAACACATTCAAGGCTGTCAACAACGATTAAAAAAAAAAAGTAACGCCAATGAAAAGATAACGGAGCAAGCAGATGGTTTAAACGGACTAGAAGCACTTTCTCCTCTACCATTGAGGTATTACTCTTTTTTTACTCATTCCCGTAGAATTAGGCGGTGCTAAGACATCTGATGCCAGGGATTTAACACTGGTCCATTAAAAAGAACGAGTAGGGTAGGCTCTTTCACAAAGCCCAATGTAAAGTCCAATTCAGAAGAAGAGACCTCTAAACAAACAACTCTAATAAGCTAAGCCCCTTATGATGCTGAAACAAGATCAGGAAAAATAAAACCAATCTGCAGCGGCAATCAAACACGCCCCACCCCCCCCAAAAAAACAAAAAAAAAAAAAAAAAAAAAAAGAAAAAAAAAGGCGGCAAATGTATAGAGACACTAAATCAAGCACAGTGACTTTTCAGCCTGAGCAATGTCAGTGATCCACATGTAAAGAAGCTCCATCACTTAAATATCCCCACTAAGATCTACCGCAAAAGATGCAATTCTACTAATACTTGTACCTCCTCAAGTAGGATGAATATGCATTTGCAGATGTCTGTGTGTGAAAGAGAGAGAGAGTACCATAGAGAAAGATGCCCCATAGTAAGGAAAAGCAGCTGTAATGAATCTCTCATATTCATTATGTCTGAAAGGTCGAACTGGAATCTGCAAGCAACAAGTAGCAAATGAATAAAAAGCCAATGTTAATAACAAGGACCGACAACTCACGATACTTAGTTTTACTGAACCAATAAGAAAAAGAAAAGAATATGCATGACTTCAAGTTCCCATTTAAGGATTCAGAAAAATCAATCTTAACCCATCATTGTGACATCTACATAGATAAATCTATTTTATCACATGCTTTCTCTTAGATCAACCTTTACCAAGTTAATCAGCAATTTGCGATGTTTACATATATTTGGAAAAGATCAAATATCACCATGGGGCCAAACAATACATTCCAGATATTCAGAAAGAATTAAAAAAAAAAAAAATTACATCCTGAAGTTAACTTGTCAAGGCAAACTTTTGTAGCAATAAAATGAACAAGTACCAGCCAAGACCTGATACAAACATAAGTTGCTTGACTAGGTCCATAGCAACATTAGCAAAACTGTGGGTGACAGAAAGTGAGTTTTAAAGTTTCAGGTGATGCTGAAAATGAAATCCAATTCCAAGTCATGTTTGGAAGGTAAACACGAGCAGAAAGATCTATACATATGCAAATGCCATACACGTTCTTGAGTCCATGTACTGGGGAAAATCGAGGGCAGAAAAAAACAAAAATGAAAGAGCTGTTTGACTATTCCAAGTAAGTTAAAAGCTTGACCAAATACAAATACCCTATAATAAACGTGAACTCTGGAATTTGATTAAGACATTTAATCTCTACTGCAAAAATGTCTAAGTTTGACTGGACGATAGCTAATCAATTTCAGATAAAGCTCCAAGCAACTCTGTGTTTGAAACTGAAGAATAAGAAATGAAACAACTAGAGGAGATGACAAAATTCCCCACAAGATTGAATCTCCCTCACAGCTTGCCTAGTACCTTGTAAGTTTTTCTCACCCTCCCCAAAATGAACTTTTCTCTATAAAACACCAAGTCTACATTTTGCCAACAGCTAAATTATCCATCACCTCTTACAAAGGCTTTTTACAGTATCTTTTCATTAACTATAGCATGTTTAAAATAAAGAGAAGCACTGAGCTTCTGCATTGCCAAGAGAAGAAAAAAATAATTGTCAAATTGCTGGCAGACCCCCATGCATCTCACCAAATGTACATCCAAGTTTAAACAGAACAAGAAAAGCGAAAAAAAAAGGTTGCAGTAAAAGGCATTGGTCCAGAGAGATAATTCATCTTCATCTAGCTCTCACTTGAAGACTGTAAATAAAGAGGTGGATGATAACCTGCTTTGATAGGCTCAAGCTCGAGTACCCAAGTCTCCGGTACTCAATCTTAAACTGGAATACTCCATAAACATCTGGTACCTTGAAGGATGTATAGTATACACCCTGCAGAGAGAGGGAAGTACTTCAATAAATATGTCCAATTTAACTGATGAATGAAGTATCTAGACTTTAATGGCTCTGGAATACAAGACTGCACCTTCAGATCAGTTGATAAATTCTTCAGAACATATGGACTCATCATGTAAAACTGAACTTGAACATCATCTGCTACATATGGTTCCCAATTCGCTCCAGACCACTCAAAGATCTCGACAGAATATTCCTTCAGATATATCTAAGTGTCAGCAAACCACTCCAAATCCAGCTTTCATACTGCAAAGGAGCATTGGACAAATTGAAAATAAAATTTACCAGGTCATCATTGATCCTGTACATAGAAGGTTCGTCAACCTCCCCAACTCTGTGATGTCTTGCATTAACAGCCTATATCCAAAAAAAAAAAAAAAAGTGCAAAATAAACATCATAGATTGAAAATAACAGAAAGATAAAGAAACTGATGCTATTTGAAATTGGAGTCCCTTTTTTTAAGCTTTACACAGTAGCTTGTTAGAAAGCCTTTACATTTAGTTTTAAAAAACAAAAGAAACAGAGATTTGATGCCACACCTTTAGGTGACCTCTTTCATGGAACACCCATTTGCTAATTTCAGTCAAAAACTGCTCATTTCCAGATTTGTCATGTCTAGTATCACAAGATGAAGTCGTCAGTACATTTAATTACAATTGAAGAAAATAGACAAACTTATTATCATTTCCATTTCACAAACATTTTCTCCTTTTGGGAGTATCCAATAAATCAGAAAAATAATTGCAGAAGTACATCAAAAGTTCCACAACTTCGAACTTATGCAGCATTTTCAGGTTTCCAAAGAAACTTTTGTTTAGCAACAAATAGTTTTGTATACACTATAAAATAGATAAATTTCAATGCAGTGGATTGAGGAATGAATAGGATAACCAACTTACTTAGTCGAACTTCCAGCTTTCTGCACCCTATATCTGAAGAATCTGAATAAATAATGAAGTTTGATTAACCACAATTATCAACTTATCCAGATGCTACCAGAAAAAGAAAAATACTTACTGGTTGCTGAACATTTTTATCGAGCCAGAGATCAATATGCGAGCATTATTTCTGGCCTAAAATACAAAAGATCAGGCAGAAATCACAATGACAAGATATCAGGAAACGAAGTATGTTATACCACATACAGTTTTTCTATTATCTTCATGAGGTTGAGGAAAATTTTAAAAGAATGTCCTAGTTGCAAGAAATTGAAAACTCCATCAAAGTTTCTCAAAATGGTTCTTCAAGAGACAACCATCATACGAACTTTTCTTAAAATCATAGTTCTTCTCAGTAGCCCCTGTGAGATTATTCATCATCTTTATGCTTTCTATGTCATGTGTCATGGATTTGATTCTCAAGTTCTTGCTTTCTTTGGAGTATTTCATACATAAATAAGCTTCTGTCTTTGTATAAAGCAAGTCCAAGCCAAGGATAACTTAGAAAATCACCTTATCTTCAGTCTTTATGGTTATTCAAGGGCTGCAACACAATTAACTGGCTCCTTGTTAAGATTTATCTTGTTTAAATGCCAGTTTGATTGAAGATTGTTCCACGTCAAGAGGCCAACAACTGATATACTACGCGTGGAAATAAGCATGATAAAACTGATAGCACTTTAAGCGGCAAGAGGAACAAATATACAAACCCCACAAGCGAAAACAAGAGAAATCTTAGGACAAGAAGACAGGGCTGAACCTAAAAACAGCTGGCAGCATTAAAAACTAGACAGGCTTCAGATTCATGATAAAAGTTAGGAAGATATCATACGAGTAACTACTTTCAAACCTAGTTCCATGTATTTATTTTTGTAGTGTAGTTTGATTGGCATCATATCTCAAGCAAATACAGCCAGTCCAACAAGGAAAAAAGATTCAGTTTGGATCAATACTTTACTGATCATCCTATACAACATATGAAAATAATGAAGTTGAACAAGAAAACCAAAATGAATGGTAACCAGAAAAACTTCACAACAGAAATTTGTGGGTAGATTTTAAACCAGCCAAAATATGGCAACTGTGGATTAACTCAATAGTGTAAGACAAAAACTATTGCTGAACAAGTATATGATTGCACTAAAAAAGTAAATCAAGGTGATGAAATGTTAGTACCAGCATCCAAATCTGTAAGAAGCCAAGTTTAAATGATAAAGTATACCCAAATGATACACTTGGATTTTTGAGGGTACCCAGTCAACATACTTCAATATGATTAACATCTCAGGTTAGTTTATTTAACTTCTGTTCCAGTTTGATATTGCATTCCATAATATGTAGCACTGCAGACAACTAACATGAATATTTGTAGTATGGCAGCAACCAGAGATCCGAAAAATCTAGCCAACAAAACCATCCCTTCCATCCCACAAAAAATCAATAGATATATCATAGAAACAGAGGAAGTTACTGAGAGACATAACCTACCTGCACAACTGAAACCAAAGAGATCGTAGATCCATAGATTGCTGGAGGATTTGATAACTCAGATTTTGGATTTGCTGAATATGCCAAGGGAGATGCTGAAAGAACCTTCAAAACCTGCATTAACATCACACATTTGCTTGTCTGTTTACCTTACAATCACTTTGGTTACACAATCTCACTTTCATGTTTACTAAACTTTATTATTACACAAGGGCAGCATACCAAGTCATTGGAAGGATTCACCATGTGGCCGATACCTTGAAAAAGTACAGGGGCCTGTGTTAGATTTAACAGAAAAGTAAAAGTCAGAAACACATGTTTGTTTATAGAGCTGTATCTATATACCACTACAGGCTATGAATTAAATAACAGCTGCTTGTTCACCCATAGAAATACATAAAAGTCAACACACATATCTAAACAAGACCTGAATGTGCAAAATTAAAGATTTTGCAGGTTCAGACTGAACAAACAACATAAGGATGCAAACATACTTAAGGTCTCTTGTAATGCAAATCATTTAAATTGGAAAGATCCAGCAAAGACAGACACTAGTACACTATATCTAGACAAAACCATGAAAATAGAGGTTAAACATCTGTGCTTGCAGGTAAAAGAATTCTGGCGGTTAAAGTTACTTAATCATGTGAAGAAAGCACAAAGTAGTACCATTAATCATTAAATGACAACACAATTAACAGATAAGCACCATAAGATTATAATTCACCTCTACAGTGTTGCTTCCCAAGATGATACTGGATTTGATGAAATCATCAGCAGCAATTAGAGAGTGATCTCCATCTGTAGTTGAAACAGCATAGTTAATGTGATCGATAACCACAGCTCCTGGATCCTAGGAAGACAGGGTAACATATAGCATAACTACATGAGTCATGCTTCCTTAAGAATTTGAACTATCATTCATCTCTAAATGACTTGCTTAAACTGGTTTATCAAATCACTGACACATTGGACAACTATGTCAAACAGACTAACCAAATTGTGGGAAATATAAAAATGTAATTATAAAAGAGTTGACTACCTCGTCAAAATCGACTCCACATTCTGTGGCAACCTCTCGAATCAGATCAGAGGCAGATTCATCAGCCACAAGAATCAAGTCATGACCAGTATCAACAAAATCCATGATTGCAGCAGTATTAATTGACCCTCCAAATCCTAAAAGCATAGGAACAATGTCAAGACTTTGATCTCCAAGCAATAGCAAGAGGTAAGTCATTTCAGGAAAAACCCCTAATTCTAGATTAAAATCCATCCACAAAAGCAAGAGAAAGTGATCCTAGAAAAACAGCAAAATAACAAAAAAGCTCCTTGTCAATTCATGTCAGTAGATATGCATAAGCTCCTACATCTTTACAAGTGAAACCAAATCTTCACACAAATGCATATGGTTCCAAACAAAAAATTCAGAGTGTTACAATCTTCAAGCTTAATAACAAACACTAAATAATCCTGGGGCCCGCTTTGTCCAGTTGCTGAATCAATACTATAGGAGCTCGAGTCAAAATATCAAGTAACTCTACAGTAACGTCAGAAGTCGAACCAACCAACAGAAAGCTTAACAGTATGTTAAGTACCATCTTCGCGCATTTCCAATCCACTTGAGCGTCTAAAAATGCATACGCGAAAACTAACAGCATATTAACTAAATTCAAATCAATATCCTCGCGTACAATGATATATAATCCCAAAGCATAATCGCAGAGAAAGAGGCACTTAAATTAGAAGACAGGAGGGATAATAAGAGGACGAACGTTCGACGGAAGGAGAGAAGAGGATGAGCGCGTCGTATAAGTACTGGCCGTATCTCTGTAAAGCGATGTTGGGGTCGCCGGCGAGTTTGAAGTCCAGTTGGAACTCTCGGCTCTCAAGAGATTTGAAATAGAGAGAGTGGGAGGATTTAATCGCTAAGTCATCGACCAAAACCAGAATCCGACGATCTGTGGGGTTTTCTGGGGAGAACGAGTGGCAGAGAATCGCCAGAAATGGAATTGCAATGCCGAGGAGAACTATTGTTCGTAAAACGAGCGACATTATTGGTGTTGCCGTTGTTGTTATAACTAATAATATCGGAGTTGCGCTAGGGATTATCGGAGACTACACTCGGCTCTGCTCAAGTTCAGAGCTTCCAGTCTTCCGGAGACTCTTTTTCTATGGGAAAAATGCTTTTCCTTCTCCTTCAGTTACACTCGCAAAACAGCAGCACGACAGCCACCCCCTGGGCAAGGCTTACAAATTTACTAAAGTACCCCCATTTGCAACACTTTGGACCTGCTGTAATAATGTACATGCAAACGCAAATTTTGTCAAAAACCAACCCCGCCCCCCCCCGGGGCCCGCAGCCCCAAGTTTTGGGCTTTTGGGGATCCAAGCCTTACAATTAGTCCGATCATTTGAGTACCCAAATTCAAGTTGAGATGCCTTTGATAATCACGACTTATGATCATTGAAAGTCCAACGAAGTCGTAAAATTGTAGTTGTGGCTAGCAAAAATATTGCAAATCCAATCTATCCACTAATTTGAGAGGTTGGGTTGATTGAGATTGCGACTGAGTCTCTAAAATTGTAGTTATAACTGATAGAAACATCCAAAATCCAACAACCCACTCAGCACATCTACTAATTCAAGGAGTTGAGTTTGTTGAGGTGGCAACTAAGTCGTAAAATCATAGTTATAGTTAGTAAAAATACCCAAAATCCAACAACCTACCCAACCCATCTACTAATTTGAGAGGGTTGGGTTAGATCAATTAGATGTTATATTAATTGGGTGTTGGATGAAAAAGAATCAAACGAGGAATACTACAATTTGTTGTATTTCTTTGAAATGAAATGCATTGTATGTTAACTATTTTTTTAATCTTTGGATTTGAAGTCAGTAAAATTTTTTCGTGGAGCAGGCTTCGCTTGAAAAGTGTTTCTACCTCAAATTCTTTTTACTGAGGGCTGTCAACTTCGAAAATGGGGTACCTAAAACACTGAGCAAGTTACTGTGACTGAAAAAAGAAAAAAAAACGGAGTCAAAATAAGCATATTGGTGCGGAGGCAATAACCAAGAAAAAGTCAAGTAAAGAGTGATAACAAGCCATCACTTTTATTACTGTTACAACTTCCAGAAAACAATCAGAGCAGATACTGCAATGTACAATAGACAGAGATACAAATATACGTAGCAAAAAATGGAATACAATATACAATATATCTAGCAGACACAACCAAATACAGGGTTCCTGCAGCGGCTAACTCCTGTCTCTATGATCATCTGTGAAGGAACGAGGCTGGGCAAGCCTCTTCACCATCAATGCCATATACTTTCCCTGGTGCTCCGCCAGTGCGAGCTCCATTTCGCTTGGTTCCCTCGTGCCGTCCCCTGAGAAAACTCCGGCTCCATAAGGGGAGCCTCCTCTCAGGGTGTCCATCTTAAACATTCCAGCTCCAAATGTGTAACCTATTGGAACGTAGATCATACCATGGTGGACTAACTGGGTAATTGCTGTCCATCTGCAAAATAAAAATTAAATAACCAGCTTTTATTGTAAAAGGCAACGCTGGACTCGTTCGCTGAGGACAGCAAGACTATACTCATCATTTTCTCTAAGGATTTAAGCAGGTAGGGAGGTACAGTAAACAACTGGAATGAAAGAGAGACAAAAAACAACACAGTATCTATAGCTAGTCAACAGGTAGAAGTTTGTCATTAGAACAAAACTTCTTTGAGGCACAGCATTATTCCCCTTCGATTATGCTTAACTCGGAGCATGCCCTTCTTAAAGTTGGATTGCCCATCCTACCCCTGGAAACTGGGATTACTAGAGAAAAGGCATATGCAGCAGGTCATATAAACTATAAAGACTAAACCGGAGGACTGGTCAAGCTCAAGCAGTAAAACTGAGCCAGCTTTAACCAAATATCACGCAGTTAAACTGCAACCAGGGAAACAGAAACCGTTGATAGCCTTCTTTTCTTTACATGGCTAGATACAACGCCCTTCATTGCACAGATTTATGAGAAGACTTATTGGCTATTACTGCCATTGAAGAACAATGGTGGCAGTCCTGGTAGATCAAGATTGCGACTTGTTACAACTAAACTTAAAGCTGTCTCCACAGAGTTTGTACTCTAATGTAGACACTGATAAAACTCATGCATGTCGCTGGTTGATTTTGAGGTGTCAGATGGTTCTGAGGTTGGCAAAAAGGATTAGAGAGAGCGAGGAAGGGAAAGAGAGAGAGATGTTGGCAGTGAAACTTTGCAAGGATCAGTAAATGAGATGGGAATAGTTCCACCTAATAACCTATAAAACTAACAAACTTTTCAACATACGAAGCAGAAGCATATCAAACAGGTATATACACATGAACACACCGTTAGGCATAATAGCCAAGAATAAAAGCCCTGTTACTTGGCTATCAATCTCAATTTGCAGATGCTGTCAACTTTATCTTGCTTCTGAAGAATAGCCTTGCTATTCAAACCAAGGAACCTTTTGATCATCAAATCATAATTTGAATAGGAGGTCAACCAGAAATTCCCAATAGCCGAGGAGGCCTTGGTCTAGTACTAAGGTTGTTCCTGGATTCTAATTCCCTTGCCCCCTCTGTGCTTCTTGAATCCCACCCCTCCCCTACTGGGGAAAAAAAAAAGAAAAAGAAATTCCCAATAATTATGAGGGTGCTAGGACATTCTCTTTATCTGTTAACGTTCTACACCTTATAAACTTACATAGGACCGAAGCCTAGTGTTTTAACAAGATGCAAGTCAAAGAAGGATTATTTGTCTAGCACCAATTGGAGCCTGCATATGTATCTAAAACGCAATTTGCCAAAAAAAAAAAAAAGGAAAAGCTGCTGCTAGGACAACCTTATCATATTTGAGCAAAAGTTCATAGATAGATAAGCTTTGTTGTAGATTAATAATTAGATATCCATATGGACAAGGCCAATAGCATAATCAGAAAAAGGAGTAAGTATATTCTGGAGCAGTGTCAGAAGATCGTTCTGACAGGTCCAATGAAACTCTTGTAAAAGATAACGTGTAACTTAGGAAGTGTTGGCAGGAAGTTCGTGTAGCTGAGATTCCTAATTAATCTCCAGCTATCAACATTCCTAACCAGCTCAAGAATCAAAACTAACCAATCTATGATGTAATCCTAACGTGATGTCAAGTGTAAAGCGGCTTAGATGAGTTGGCCTTGCTTTTGAACCAACCACAGCTACAGATATTCATTCAGATTATATCCAAACAAACCAAAGAATCCTGAAAAAAATGCTTGACTAGTTATAATCTTATGGATGTTAGATGATATATCTTGGAAGCCATGAAAATCACTTTTCGGTTAACTGAACCGATCAACACCAAGAAAGAGTGAAACCAGAGTTACACTTACGCTGTAGTCTCCTGCCCACCTCCCTGGGTACCAGTGCTAACAAAGAATCCCGCAGGCACCCCAGCCAGTTTCTGCTCAGTCCACAACTTCCCCGTTGAGTCAAAGAATGCCTTCATTTGCGCAGCCATACATCCATACCGCGTAGGAAACCCAAACAACAATCCGTCAGCCTCCACCAGGTCCTCCACAGAGATCAGTGGAATCCTATCATCTTTCGCGGGCACCTTCATCTGCTCCAAAACCTCTGTTTCCAGAGTTTCAGGAACTCTATACAAAACCCCTTCAACTCCGTCAATCCCATCAACCCCTTTCTTCATCCTTCTTGCTAAACTTTCCACGTGTCCATACATGGAGTAGAACACAATAAAAATCCTCAATTTCTTGGTCAGAGTTCTTTGCAAAACTCCGTCTTGGAACTGAGCTGCTGCTGCTGCATCAGTACTGCGGCTTCGGCCCTCGATTGTGACTGAGACCGACTCGTCGCAAACTGGATTGGTGGGCTCGTCGTGCTCAGATGCAACCAAAGGTTGCCTGTTTTTGCTTGGAAAACACCCCCCTCCTTTACCCATGTTCTGAACTGTACCAAGAATCAAAAAATAATCAGACCCCTCGACTTTAACTGCCCAAGACCGGAACTTTATGACAAATGTGGATCAATCGAGATTACAAATGGTACGAGTTTTTGACAAAATGGGAAATGGAAGAGTCGGACATGCGAATGATGGGATAGAGTGGGACCGTTTAGAATTAGTATTAGTTGTTTTTTAGGAGGAATGTGTAAATTAGCTAATTGTCCGGAGGTCTGATCAATCTCTGAGCTGAGCAGTTTGGAAATTCTGTCAGGAGACTATTATTATTCTTTTCTTTTGTACTGAGGATTCGAATCTTCCACTGTAAGCTCCGCTGGCAGTCATGGTCAACCACTAAGGGAATGTTATCGTCAGGTCGTCAAACATTTTTCTTTGTCAGAAATTGTGGCTGTACCTCCTTTTTTTTTTTTTTTGGGTGGATTACCTGTTACTAATTTACTTCATTTAGTAACTTGATATTTATATTTTACCTCAAGGTTAATTTATGAGATTACAAAATTATACCGGAAATATCAGATTCAATAATATGGGAATTCATTCCTGTTATGATACTAACGAAATGTTGATATAATATAGCAATGACACTCCAGAAGTTTTTTTTTTTTTTTTTACTTCTTACAATTAATGTCGATTCATTTACCTATGATATTATTGTATCTCTATAAGTATAGCTTTATTTGGATATGGTCAACTGTCTGAGCAAAATGAAAATTGTTAATTTACATTCTCCTCTTTAATTTCGTTGCCTCAATTCTACTTATCCTGTATTTTTTTGTTAGTTCACATTATTAATTTTAAATATCATTAGTCAAAATTGCGGGAAGTGTGATCAAATTTATAATAGTTCCAATTTAAATTGCATTTTTGTGCATCATTTCTTAGGGGCTGTTTGGTAAATAGGTTTCAACCCCCACTATAAGTTTCAAATTCAATTATACCCATATAAAATGTTTGGTTGGAGTCAATGGGAATAAATTAATGGGAATAATAGGCCTCTTCTTTAGGTTTTTTGATTAACCACCTGTTATTAGGGAATCATCTCTTAATTGCCCATCTTATTCTTCTTAAATCATCTTAATTACCCTTTTATTCTCATTAAATGCAAAAATAATAAAATAAAATGCTACTGTTTCAACAAATGGAAAGAAAAAGAAAAGAAAAAAATAAACAATGAAAAAGAAAAATAATAAATTATAAAATCCATTCCACATTAACAAACACATTGTGGGTTTTTATCAAAATTTATTATCATTGACCACTCTATGATACCAATAGTGATAGTGATAGAGGAATTCGAACCAAATGGCTCCTTAATTTATGTACTAAACATGTGAAATGGAAATGCTTTGATGTTCAACAAATCTATTGAAGATGTGGCCCTCTGCCTCCTCTCTGCCAAAGTAAGCAAGCAGCGAGGAAGAAAAGCAGAAGACAAAGAAAAAAGTAACACTAATAAAATGTTGCTCATGTATTAGTCCAAAAATACTTGCTCAATGATTATACGAAAGAGGGGTTAGCTTCAAGCGAGTAAATGAGTAGATTTATGCATGTGCCTCTGCAATTCAAGAATTTTCTAACCGTGAATAGAAATTAGCAAAATTTTTAATCTTCTTTTTTTTAGGTTTATAAAAAGATAATGTTAGTGTTACATTTTGTGCAACAATAGCATCCAAGTATAGCAAAGGAAAGAGAGCCTTAAGAACAGGCGATTAACCATTCTGCTCTATCTCTGTTTCTCTTTTTTTTCCTCTTTTTCCTTTTTTTATTTTTTTGGGATGAATTATAGTCCCATTGACATCAATGCTGTACCCAACGCAAACAATACTAACAGTAAACCAAATTAAAGATGCTTTCAGCCATCACAAAAAGATCAAAAAAACATTTCCGAAGAGCCATGTCCATTCAAAGAAAACAGAACCAACATGTTCGAGGGAAATGTTGAATCAATTCATCAAGAGCCGTTGAGTAAATCTATCAGACTAGGACACCAGAGCTACGGGTTTTTTTTTTTTTTTTTTTAATCTTTTTTCTTTGGAAGGATAAGAGGAAAGTGAGTGAGAATCAGGGGAGACTGCAGTTAGTTAACACTTGGGGTAGAATGAGGGGGTTGGCAATCTTGGCCAGTTTGTTCCAGAACAACAATGTGGGATTCATCTCCCCCTCAATACATCAATCAGACCTGAGCTTGATGGACTTTCTCCAAACCTATCCTACCTTTAACTCGACTAGTCAGCTGCCCCTCACTACTATTGCCATAGGAGATGCAGCTTAACTACGGAAGAATACAGAAGAATTGGTTCTTTGACCAGTCTGATAACAAACAAAAAATGGGTTGCAAGAGGATCAAGAGCAGAATGATCCTGAGATCAGATGACTGTAAGAGCTATGGAGCCATGGTGTTGGGTCTCCACGACAAGTGAAGAGGATAATGCCCGAGACAGATACATTGTGCTTGGACATCAATGCGGCCACATTTTTGCTGTCTTTTACAATCAAGAAACGTGATCTCATCCCTGAAATGCCATTCAACTGGCATATAATCTTCGTTGAGACTACGAGGACTGCCTGAATATACAAGCCAAAAAAGACCCAAGGACAAGCATTGTGTGTCACCAAAAAGCAAAGCTTGATTTTGACTTCCTAATGCACATGAACGAAAAAGGAGACCACTAGTGATAGACAAGCGAGATTTTAGTAAGCAGGAAAGAATCAGCGAAAGAGGAGCTGTTATCCCTCTTTCAAAGAGCCACTTCTAGAAATTTTCGGCTCCCATGGGGTTAAGCAGCCTTTGTAGTGAGAATGTAAGAACAACGACGATATTGATACTTCTCTATCCTTCTGAAGCATGGAAATTGAAGACAGGCAGCCAAAAGAGCTCCTCAGTTTCTTTTTCTCGTTGTCACACCCTTGAAAATTTGCATCATGCTGCACAGTCGAAGCTTTCACAGATTCAGGAAGTATGCAATTGCAAATTGACCCTACAGGGAGGATAAAACAAAGAACATTAGGCAAGCTAAATCTTCTACTGAGAGGTAAGCAGTCCTTTCTTATTATTATTATTATTATTGGGTCAAAAGTCAAGAGGTAAGTAGTCATAAGGTCAGATTCTTAGAGAGACAAGCACAATTAAGACTTTTCAATCAGAATCCAAAAGCATTCTACCCAGCTTCACAATTGATTTTTAAGGGAAACAACAAAATTCTGCAATTTAGGTCCAAATATGAGGTATTATGGTAGTGCCCATTTTCTTGGGCTAGCCTATCCCCCCATTTTCGAGAGAAACATAAACTGGTATTCATAATATATAAAATTGGAGTACGAAAAAGCAATGGGAATGCAAGAGAGGCTACACTTGAGATTAAATACCTAGCAAACAGTAAACTGATAGAAGCATCCAAAAACCTCAAGAGTGTGACTGAATTGCTACATATAAGAAAAGCATCAAACGGTAAAATGAAATAAGATCTGACAGTACCTATTCTTGCCAGCCGATTCACCCACTTGGGTATGCGATTCCCCGTCAATCTGTAACATATATCCTCACAGAAATGATTGCAGTTCTTTCTAACCAACTGATATGTATCACCGCTGTAATATGTGGATTGCTGCTCAATGAACTCTCTAACCTGGATAGGATCCATATAGGTTGTCCCTATGAGAATAGACTTTCTAAACTTAAATCCAGGACATTGGCGAGGTTCAACCTCAAAGACACCACTTGTTGGATAGTCATGGGCTCCAAAAGCATATTCAACTCCATGCACTGAGTATAAAATAAATAAAAATCAGAATTCCTGGACATTCACCTAATGGGACATCAAGCATAACATACTGAGCATTTGCCAGGTATCTTTCTTCTTATTAAGCAAATGAAGATGCATTCATCAACCACTAATGCAACTTTAAAAGCTTAACATAATAGATTCAGCTTTCAACATTAAGACACATGCTAAAGGTCTGGCTACTTGGTTCAACCATGAAGATGTGTAGGGGGCCCAGTTACTTTTCCGCCTAGATGCAATGTTCATTAGTTAAAGTCAATTACATTTTCGGATAGTGACATTCATGCACAAGAGTTTTAAATGCAAAGGAGATATGCATCTTGACTGAAACAGAACTTTGTCACGCAAACGTGAGAAAATTATTGAGAAGCTTGGGATTCTCCATAAATTGACAGGATATGTGCATCAGCATTGAGAGTGTAAACGAACCTTCCACCCCAGTATGGAATACACCGATGCCTGCCCAATAAAAGTAACCATTCATAGGAGTCAAGTCATACACATTGAGATAAACAGGTGCATCCTTTGGACTATAGCCTGCTGAATCTACACTGGGAAAGATGCAAAAGCAGTTGGCTGATTTTCCTTGCATATTAAAAGGAATGATTGAGCGCCAGCCTTTCTTTAATTTGGGTTTCATGTTTCAAGGATACAGCTAGGAATAGTTTAATGCCTAGCTCCAACCTGAAAAAGTGATTCCGGCATAAGTAAATCCATTAGAAAGAACAAGTATGTGACAACAATATTACTCTGCTAAATGAACTAAAATGATTTAAGATGAGATGGCTGCATTATTAGCTAATTAGATTAGGTAATGTGACATTCTCTTAAACAAATTTAGACAGTACTCAGTACTCAGTTTGTTAAGTGGTTGAGTTATTACATTTTAAATTCTGAAAATGATATAAGTCTACCACCAGAGGCATTATATAAATTTAACGTTAAAGATTTTACTATGACCTAAATTCTACCATGAAAGGCAACAATCTTTAATATGACCACATTATACCATGAAAAGATATGGTTTATGAACAAAGCAAAGTTGCTTGACAATCTCTTTGACAAGGCAGGACATTACATCCTGCATCATCTTGAGGACCAGCTCATGTTGCCTAAGACCCAAGAAGGGAGCTCTTATGGTCAACAGCCAGAATGTAGTTATCCCTATATAGGCACCAAAGAGTGTCATGAACAACGTAAGAACGTCTACACAGAAAATGCATAAGCATGGATATTCAGACTATGGAACAAGTAATTGTGCAGTAACCTCTTTGAAGTTCCGGACTTAAAGGTGATGGCACAGGAAATTGAAATGTACATAAGAGATGCAGTGAGGTACGAATATTCAGACTATGGAACAAGTAATTGTGCAGTAACCTCTTTGAAATTCCAGACCTAAACGTGATGGCACAGGAAACTGAATGTACAATTAGAAGAATCACAGTGAAGCACCAAAACATAATGCATGGTCTGGATGCGCATATAGGATAGCACATTCAGCCACTTTTAGCTCTTAAATTTGTCAACAATTTCATGACAGATTCAACAAGAAAATTATATAAAGGATACAAAAGCTTAAAGTAAATGCCAGGGGAATGAAGTAAATCAAAATCATCAATTGCTACGCCAAAATCAGAACTTTATTTTGTCTTTCTACATTCTCCTAGATCAAAGCATGCTAAAAGCCAGACACTTAGCTATCTAGATGACTGCATAATCAAGATTAAGCAACTCAGTCACTAACAATTATAGGTTCACTGTACAGGAAAAACTCATATTATATAGTTTAATAAAAGAAAAAAACTAGTAACTAATCAAATTCATCAACCCGAACGTCAGGTTTTCATGGCCCCCCCGGGGGCGGGGGGGATGTGCCAATAAAGCAGTGCATTTGCCACTCATAGACATACCCAAGAAAGAAAATCCTTTTCCACGTGAAACAATACGGGACAAAAAGGAAAAATTCATTTCCGCTGAAACAAAAATAAGAAGAAAATTATTTCCATGGATAAGCTTTAGGGAGACATGAAAGCCAGAGAAGTGGGATTAAGTAATGTAACCGCCACTATAGATGTGGGTTTGGATGTAACTCATGTTATGCTTTACCACCTTTTACAGAAAATACGATGAAAAAAAAAAAAAGACAGAGCCTTTCACGTAAGAACACTTCTGAAGGCCATATGAGAAAATGCCACACTAGATCTGACAATCCAATGACGCCAAAATTCCGAATAAGCTGGCAATCACTTGTCTGAAATGAAAATAATACTGGAACTAACATTCAAAGGAAACCTATACATAACGCAGCCCATTACGGAGATGAAGCAAATTCAGCTGACAGAAATACCAAACCAAAGTCAATAATAGAATAAAAAGAAACAACCCATGAAAGAAGATTGAAAAACTTCAATCCAACAATATTTGGGGAATAGAAAAGTTAGGAAAATAAAGAACCCCAATTACCTTGCTTTGAGAAAAAATTCATCAGATCATGAGCTGAGCGGCTCTGCCGCCCTAAAAGCAAGCACTCTTATTGCAAAAACGGCAGCTTAGAGTAGGGAATATGTGCCAGAAATACACACATTCTTATTCCAATAGTAATACTATAAAGCTGGCAGACTAGAAGGGCGTACAGATACAGTAGCAAGAACTGTCTTTTTTATTTTAGACATGTACAGATGCAGATAAAGCACAATGGCAGAAAAGATAAAGCAAGTATCTCAGGGGTCCAAAGGTGAAAGCCGAATCTGCAGTGCATACGGCATGCCTCACTCTCTAGGTGATGTGGCATTTGATTATTCCCGATTCTTTAATACAAATAAAAACAAATTTGCAGTGTTGTAATATAAAAATTCTTAGCCAAAAGCCAATCCTTCGAATCTTCCAAGACTCCAAATCTCCAGTATACCTTCACACAAATCAACAATTGAAAAAAAAAATTTGGGGTTGTTTGTTTGTCCCTTCTAGAAACCAGCTTTTGGTTTTATCTGGACCAGAATCACCATTGCTGGAGAATATATTTTGTTCTATGTTTGACTATTTCCTTGTTGCAGACAAAGATCTTGTGATAACATTTCAGTGAAATTTGGAATGAATACATATTTAGTGGATACCCGTTCACTTGGGATATAATTCTGCTTGTCTAAAAAAGAAAGAAAGAAGCAGAATATATATATACTTTGCTTAAATACCAAAGATCTTATAACTGCATATTCAGCTTAGCAAAAAGCTAAGAACAACAAATGGAGAAGTTATGATCCGAGCCTGCAGACTGCCAATCTATTCCTGTTTAATATTTTCTTACTAAAAAGTCTTTTCTGGCAAGAACTGGAACAGGCAACATTCAGGAAATTACAGAAATTAATATCTTAGGACAATGTAATATAGGGAACTTAAACTTTGTATAACAGAAATTTGTAAAATTTATTTGCAAAATTTACTTTACTTACATCACAATCACACTTTTCAACCATCTTTTTATCTTCCCAACAACATTTTTATCTCACATACATCACATCACAAAAAGTGCTACAGTAAATAACCCAAATAAAATCTCAAGTAAATTCTCTATCCAAACAAACTCTTGTTTTTGAAAACTTTAGAACACAAATTTCAACCATTTTTTGTCTTACAATAAATTTATCAAGGAACTTGGAAAAAGAAAAAGAAAAAGAAAAAGGGACCTCGGGTCCAGACCTCAAACGGATAGGAAGCCGGTGTTACTGCAAACTTTTATTTTATGTCACCATTCCGAACGAAGATATTAGAGTTTTGGGAAATGTGTTCATAAAAAATGTAAAAATTTTCTAAAAAATGTCGTAATGCATCATAAAAATGCATAAAATTTTTTTGTTCTTACAAGTTACAACATTCAGAGCAATAATGTACTTATTTAGTATGAAAGTTCACTTTCCCGATCCCCATATAAATACTCTTTAAACTCCCTCTCCCTCATAGTGTAAGTCAGTGTGGGAGCAGTGTACGAAAGTAGTGTACCATTATATATTAAAAAAAAAAGTAATAGAGATATTAGAGTACAGAGTTAGTCTTATTTACTCATCAATTATCATAATCTAACTCAATCAAATAACGTTAACGGGCTATTTATTATGATACTTGATGATATAAAGATCATAATAGTCTAAAAAGGTTTTATGATTTTTAATTCAAGATGTGCTCAAACGAAATGAAAATTGATACTACACGGGAAATAAAAAAAAAAAACACTGGGGATTTGAATTGAATTTTCACTTTTAAAGGACATGTACCATTAGCATTGAAACTTGTGCTGTATAAATTTAAGCTATAGATCTATGAAATTTTCCTCTTCTCAGTATTTATCCTTCATTATTATTAGGTTTTAGCTGTGTATCATTAGTCACTATTAGGTTTTAACCTATGCATATATTGTACGGATAATATTTTAATGAATAGCTGTGATATTAGTTTAGTTGCATACAGGATATGCAGGTACCTTTAAAATTTATTTAATTTAAAATATTAGCCATGTCGAGTTTTAATGTTTTAATTAAGTGGATAGATGTTATTATAAGAATTAATCAAACAAATAATTGAAGTGCATATTAATTATCTGGGATTAATAAATTTGTTATAAATATTCAATTATCCTATATATGTTCACCAAAGTAAGTGCTTTTATATTGTTAGAGTGAAGGCATAAAATTTGTTAGGAGAGAAGATTTGATTTTTATTGGTTAGTTGGAAGAAAACTTGAATGTTAAATGGGTAGACCCAATTAACCAATCGCCCTATGAATTTTTCTAGATAATTGAGTTAATTGAAAACCTTATTTCCATATATGCAGAATAGATTAACGTTGGATTACAGTTTACATTGGATGAAAATTTAAGTTTGAAAAAAAAAAAGAAGAAGAAAAACACATTTTGATTGAGTATTCTATAGTTCTAATTTCACAATCACTTTCACAATAGACATAATAATAAACAGGGGAATAGTAACGAGTTTAATAAAAACCCATAGAGTATCTGGCAAAATTATAGCAACTGGATTCTAAGTCATAAACAAATCTTATTTATAAATGATTGATTTTAATTGACCTTGAACAAACATTCTGCATATGTATGGTTGAAATTAAAACCCACTCATTGTCTTAAAACCTACTTACTGGGTTCGTTCCATTTTGCACACTCCAATTTTATCATCATACTTATTTTGGTCCCTAAATTATAACTTAGGACAAGATAGTTATATAAAACTTCTCCTACTTAAGTAGAATCCTTAATAGAATACCCAAAACTAAATTAATGGAACCCTAGTCAAGTGTGCAGCGACCATTAAAAAGAAAAACAGTAAAATTAGAGAAAAGGTAGGAGTTTGGAAACCAATGCATGAATCTGAGTAGAGTTTAGAAACTGAAGTGCCCAATTTAAGATTACAGGCGAAAAAGGAAATCAAGGTATAATTTGATTAAAGTGTTCCAATTTTGAATTCAGGGACTGAAATCTAAATTACAAAAATAGTTGAATGGTGTAAAGTATCTTTAACACCTACTTACCAAACACCTCTTAGTTATAGACCAAAAAGGAAATCAAGGTACAATCCGATTAAAGTATAGCAACTTAGAATTTAGGAGCTGAAATAGAAATAAAAATATAGTTGAATGGTGTAAATATATATTTAACACCTATTAGTTTGCTGGTGCGATTTAAATACTTTGCAACCTACTAAATTCTTATACGACTAGATGCAACCAGCTCTTTTTGTACGAATTGATCATCAAGTGAAGCATAAGGTGTAGGCCCATGCGCGAAGCAGACAAGTTGGTTACCAAATAGTAAAGCAGAAGCTGTTGGGATATAGGTCGGCAGGGTTGTAGAAGTAGGAGGTATGATTTAACGAAGGGGAAAAAAAAATTGGCTGGATGCAGAAAAGGAATCCCAACCGTCCACAATAAATAAAGCAATAGATCACAACCATAGATCTTGTACAACTTTGCTCACAAGCCTCTTTCGTATCGTATTTAAATTAGAACTCCAGGAAACTCATGCCACCGGAACTGGCGCCAAAAGTATAAAAAACTAGTTAAAAAGGAAGGGGGAAAAAAAAAATCGTAGCTTCTCTTCTCGAAAGTCAAGACCCTCTCAAAAACCCCCGCGACGAAAAGAACTTAGCGGCGAACTCGCTCCTGCTGAGACAGCTATCTGTAAGCCAATTTAGTTCTTGTGAAATTTACAATTTCCTTGAATATTTAAACTGCTGTTATCGAATTTTTCGCTTTTGCTGGTTTGGTCAGTTTTTTGACATGTTCATGTTTTTTATTTAAATTTAACAAGGCCTCTCACCTGGTAAAGGAACTGGTTTACTTGTCTAGTCTATAATTTATGGGGAAGCCTTTTAAAAAAATATATATTTATAGCAGCAATTGTGTAAATTTATGTTTTTTTTTTAAATTTTTCTTTTTCCTGGGGTATGAAGTAAACCAGCCTCTGATGGTTGGTTTTCAGCCGTACTAGCACCTTCTGATCGACGATATGGACTACTGAAAGTTCTCTTTGTTTGTTTTATTCATGCCTTATTTGAGGCATAGGTGCTTCTAAAGTCGGCTAGTGTATTTGTTAAAATGAATTTCGTGTTGGGATGAATCGATGAAGGTACATGAAAATGGTGCTTCATCTACGTACACATTAGAAACTTGTAGTCTGAGATTTCTTCGAACATACATGTCATTTGCGAAGGCGATTAGTATTCTGGCCCATCTTAAATGTACAGTATATTAAACTACTTGTCAAAGAGGAGGCAAAGCTTCCGGATACTGGTTTTCACTGGGGCCAAAGATAATGCAGAAGACTTCTGTATATTCTCTGATGAAAGGGCTGTATGGTGACCAATGCTAATTTATTATTCTTTTTCAGGACTAACGATTATCAATGTGGCTAAGATGCTAAGATGTTGAAAAATTATTATTATCGTTCCTATTATTAGTATTACTTTTTTGGTCTTACCAGCCTGATTTAAGTTAAGTGGGCGGCTGAGCTCCTTCATCTACAGAGCTTAATGGAAGCTGGGATTACCACTGCAACTAATGGGCCTTCGAAGGCATTTGTGGCTGAGAACAATACTAACAGACTTGTTAAGTCTTCAAAACGAGCTAGTTTATCTAAGGTATCCTCTGTCTTTGTGTATCTGCCAGTAGACTTAGTACAAATATTGATCTTTCTAACACAATGGTGGATTCCCAACTATTATAGAAATGTAAGAAAAGGTAATCCTTCTGTTGTCCATTTGTGAGAAATTAAATTCTTTGTGTATTGTTGCATGATGGGCATATGCAGATTAACTGCAGGATTAATTGTGTTTTGCTCAGAATAACCAAACAACTTGTTTATCTTACTTATATCTTGAATATTATTTTTCTAACCCCTGCTCTCCTCCCCTTTGAGTTCCATGACTGCTCCTATTTGAGACCAACATCAGATCATTTTACGGGGATTGACATGGCAAAGGACCCTTTATCCCCTGCTTTCCTTCAATCAATTGTGGATACTAAAGTAGTTGAATTTGGGGGCAGGCGTATAAGAAATTGGATGCAGATCACAGAATCCAACCATGAGCTTGGTTTACAAAGGACGAAATTTATGCAGCAATTCCAGAAAAATGACCAGACTACATCCATTAAAATTGTATTAGTACTGTGGCTAGTGATTATGAATATCTTATACACTTACCTGAGGAAACATTCCCATATTCTCATCAATCATCTTTTGATCTGGAGCTCTTGTTATGCAATCTACTGTGTAGAGTTGGCTCACTGTTCTTTATAGAAAATTTGACTGATGGAAATGTCTTGCTGCAGGAAGCAAGATGTTGAGTATGAGTTGCAAGGTTATACAAGCTTTCTTTTTTAATGCTTCACCTTTTTATGGCAGGGAAGGAAAAAGGCAGGAATTCTACAAGATAAAGCCTTCAAAAAGGACATGGATAGAATGATAATATCCAGGAGTGGTTCTGAAAATGTAGCATTTCACAATCGTGTCAAAGAATATGGTGAGAAAGCTTTGTGTCCTGGAAAATGATGTTACCGGTTCAAGACACTTAGTAACATTTTTGTCACAATCATCTGCTTCACTGTTCTATGTTCTGCATGACTTGATTCAGCTTCAACTTGTTTTCATTTGACATTTTGGCTCTATCTTCCACACTCCCGTCTTCACACATTTTTTCCACTCTTGATGGTTTGGGTGGAGAGTGGCAGAGATGGTGTGCAAGTGTGGAATGCTGTTATCTGTAAGATACTACCCACAGATTTCATGTTCCTAATTGTGATTGCAGAATTTTAGTTTGAACATGTAGGAAGGCTTAGCAGAGAAGTTATCACCATTTCAGGATCCTATACATTTGCACTAGTCTCTATATCTTTTGGCAGTCAAAGCCTATCCAGAAAAAGCATCATTTTTGAACTGGTTAAACATGCTAAAGCTCACATAGTCCTAGCTTGCTCGTATTGGTGATCCCCTGTATTGCAACTTGCTTTTATCTTGAATTAATTTCTCTAACCTTGTTGATTAATTGCTTTAATTATAAATGCAGAGAGTAGTGTATCATAGCACAATAATAAGTCTTGTTTCTGCAACAAAAATTGACAAATCATTTAATACCTGTGCCTGGGTTTGATGCAGGATTGGAATCCACATTAGTTGGACATGAAGAGGATAGAGATGGACAACTTAACGATCAGGTATATTTGTAATGGTACTTTTCTTATCATCTAGTCTTGCTATAACTTGTTCGTCCGTTGAGGGGCAACAATTGAGGAAATTTTAACGTGTTATTACATCATGGATTAAGTAAAGTTTTTCCTGGTGCAAACTGCAGAAGATGGTCCTCAAAATAATGTCTACCACGTAAGATGGTTGAGTAGGATTTTGGGTCTTTCTGTCCTCATGATTCATATTTCCTTCACATCCACCTTTGCAGGATAAATGTGATTTACTCAAGGGTTATGCCATAATTTGTTTCCTCTATTCCACTTCTGAACCTGGATTTTAGATTCTCTCTCTCCGTCTGTCTTATTAATCACCAACGCCATTTAATGATGTTTACTTATAAAATTTATTTTTGTTTCTATACTTCTGCTGATGTTGTTATCTGTAACATTGTACTGGTAGGAGGAAGAAGAAAAACCAAAAACCAATACCTTCCATCTAAATGAACCAGCCAAGATATTGGGAATTCCTCAACAGGTTAGTGCAATTATGCAACTTTTCTTTCAGAACTTGCGAGTGCGAGCAGGTTAGAATGAAGAAATATGGTCGATTACGGGTTTATGTGGTACACATTCATGCACATTGCTTTTAGTCAACTGGTTTTCTTCATGTATTTCAAATCCAAGAGCCTTTGGTGACAGTCCTTAGAAAGTCAGAGAGTTTCAATTTTAATATTAGTGAACACGTTGAAAAGTATGTGCTTTGAGTTCTCTCTAATAGCGAAGTTCGCTGTCTTTATTCCTTCTCTGGTTTTCAGGAAAGATATCTAGACTTGAAAGCCAGAGTAATGGAACTGAGGGAAGAGAATCGCTTGCTCCACCTCCAATTGCGACATGAGGCCGAGATTTCAGGGCAGCTGAAAGAAGAAAATCGGATTCTATTGGTTTGCCATCTTATGCAGCCTCTCATTTCCTTCTATGTTATTGCTACTGCGTTAATTTCAACTACACTTGTCAAACAGCTTGTTTGACTAGACAATCCCTACATGATTGGGGCATCTTTCTGAGTCGGTGTTCCACATAGCTGTGAGTGTAAAAAATGGCAGAGAGAACTAGACTGAGCAAAATAAGATTGTCAAATTCAAGCATAAAAACACATATTTTTGGCTCTTTGTGAAGGGGAAATATTACATTAAGCTAATAATTTCGTTTTCTGGTGAAACAGGATGAGCTGAAGCGGAAATGCGGACCAGATATCATCAGTTCCCTTGAGGCCGAAAATCCAGATCAAACTACAGAATAATATGATAATTAAAGCTACTTGCGAGAGCTGAGGAACGGAAGTCATTGCGACTTTTTTCTTAAATGACGCAAGAAAGAAATTTTCAGGCAGATAATAGAACTAGTTTAGACTGGGGTTTTCTGTGTGGGTGTTCATCATATTAATGGTTCCATAGGCAAGAAGGCAATGCTTATCTTTAGTTCGCTTGTAGGGTAGGTAGGTTTGAGTTGCTTTTGACTACTTTGTTTTTATTTTTTTTATTCCATCATAAAAGTTGTGATTATTTTTGTGGTTGGTTAATAAGTCAATATTTAATTTACCATCTAATTTAATCTGATTTTAAGGTATATTGATAATGACTAGGCTCCTCTTTGTTGCATTGGAGAGAATTTCTCTCTATTACACTCCACTAAAATTACTTTAAAAATTAATTTTGAAGATAAACTCTGTACATAATCTATTTCATTACTTTAGTTAATCATACACAAAACTTCATATGAAATTGATCAAGTTTTGCTGTCTGATAAATCATTGTATTTCATTACTCGTGTTAGTCATATACAAAATTTCATATGAAATTGATCAAGTTTTGCCGTCTGATAAATCATTGTAAATTTTGTCACAAGTTTGATCTATTTTTCACCATTCAAATGTTCCATGTAAATTGAATGGCAAAATATTCAATTATGTTGATCTAGAGATCAAAAGAAAAACAATGATATAATTGTATAATTTTATAACATATATAATTTGGATATGAATAAATGGGGAGACCAATAGAGAGGATCTTAACCCATGTTGATACCAAGTAGAACAAAAGGAAAATGATTGAATTGATTCGTGAGTTTTTCATCCAATAGTTCACAATCCAAAGAAATGTGGGAAGCTCTAGTAGGTACAAAGGAACTCCAACTGCTCCAAATATACATAAAAGTAAATGTCAAGTAATCCTTTAGTGTTCAGCAACACAGTTCAGCAACATAGCAGTTAAATAAATTCTTCACACGATGAGCTTCGCCATATGCCTTGCAGTCCATTCTCAAATTCCAGGCAATAACAGCAGTCGTTAAGGAAAATAGGTCAAAAGCAGATGGAGGTAGTGCTACAGATTCCAGTACGTCTTTGGTAAACCAACAAATTGTTCTGATATAACTTCTGATCCAAATTGACCTGTGTATCCATCAACTTTGGAAGTTTTGCAGTGTTTCCAATGACCACAATAAGAATGATCAAACTGAACCATCAGGGAAGGATCTTAAAGCATGTTGTTTCCCATTGACGTAATACTCCACAACTGCTTTCATTCTTGAGAGCTTGTCAGGGTGATAATTTATATGAACAATTACTGGTTTAAGCTTACTCAATTGAGCATTTTTTCTTACCGTCTTGAAAAGGACCTTGCTGTTCATAAAGAGATAAAAATCCAGAGTTCTTCTCGAGGCGTGAAGCCCATCATACCCAGGATGTGAAGGGAAAAAAAGCTCCTCATTAAAGACTGCTTGGTCCCAAGCTTTCTCCCGGGAAAGCCGATCAGTGACGCGATCCAAGAGCTCTATTGAAGGGATTGTTGGCCTTATGTAGAAGAATCCAGAATTATAAACCCATATCCTCATTGTATGAGCATAACGAGCCCAACCCATTGAAAGTTCATCATATACATCATCATAACCATAAGCCGTCCTGTTATCGTGACCATCAGTCATGGATTCCACATCTGAGTCTCGGTGAAAATGTTCAAAAGGATTTTGTAAATAAACTATATCAGTGTCTGAGAGAAGAACACTATAACCTAGCTGCAGAAACTCTCTCAATATCTGGAACTTCAACCCTGAGACAGCATGATTTCCTCCTGTCCTCCCAACTAGGTCAATCCCGTCATTTGGATCTCTCTCATAAACAGGAACATTATTGTGCCTGCAGAAGTTGGCAATTTCTTCATCCAGGGCAACAACTAAATAATTGGGTATTCCAACTCTCTTTATGCTGCTAAACCAAACTTCCAACATATCCTTGACGTTTGAATTTGCAAGTGCAACAATAAGTTCTCGCTTAACAGCAACTTTTTCCAGTGTCTTAGCCAATCTTGGGTTCACAGAAACATCCGGCACAACAGTAGGATTTGATCTTGAACTCTTAACAGTGCCAAAAGGACCAGCCTTTTGCTGTTCTCCCAACACCAATGCCTGTTTCTGTGCATTGTCTTTTCCTTGCTCAGCTAACCACAGCTTTCTAGTCAATTCTTGGATCTGCTTTCTCAACTCAGCATTTTTCTCATAAGCTGCAACATATTCTGACTTCAACATGCTGATACGTTCAGATGACTCGCATGAAGACAAGTTAAACTAGCCATATGAAAACATGAAGAGTAAGCACCATAAACTAAGACTTCCGGCAGAGATTTAATTCAGCTAAGAAAAGACAGCTACCAATAGTGTTGAATATTGAAAAAAACAAAGTTCCTTCCACCACAAAGCAGCTTTTCTTCTAAAACATGCAGTCCTATAGCATATGTTAGTCAGATATACAAGCAGTATACCAACTGGAATCACATAAATATCCACCTTGACTTCAAGCATGGCACGATTTAGCCTGTTCCACATCAAAACCCTCTTAAGTCCCAAGCTAAAACAGTTATCAAGCTATGAAAACAGGATAGGGCAGGACTATCTTTGATTTGCAGCAGACAATCAACAATTGATGTTCCATTAATATTGTGCAGTTTGACCCGACATATAGTTCGATATCTCAATGGTAGCCAAAGTATTAAAAATCAGTTATAATACATGTTCAAGTGACCATCATATCATGCTATCAGAGCTTCAACCAGCACAGGTAGGCACTAACAGCTAATTTTGTCAGCTGATTTAATTGGCAGCTAAAGCATGAACTAAACTTACACTATCGAATTCCACACTTTGCAATCGGATCATGGACGATTCCTGCCAAACTTTGACTTTGGAACACATATACTTCAGTGATGACATAGTAAACAGTCAGCACATATATCTAAAACAGTTAACGAAAGTGAAACAATCTCTTTTATTTTCGTTATTGAAAAAGGAAAAAGGGGAACTTTTTCAATAATAACTTTGGTACAGGTTAAAAATAAAAAACTTCTGGTAAAGATGAGCACAACGAAAAATCCCGCCTAGTCTCTAACAGTAAGTACAAATGACTATCAATCAGAATACAGAGAGTCCGTTTCATTTAACCTTTCCTTTCTCTTTTAATCCTACAACCTTAATTACACACATAACACATTCTCCAAAAAAAAAAAAAAAAAAAGATGCAACGTATAACAAACTATGCTAAATCAAACAGCACCAGATTCAAAAGTCGGAAGAGAAAATTACCAAATAAAGAGAGAAATGTGGTTCAGTAATGACAAAGAGCCAACCTGCAAATAGGATTTAGAGGCGATGGAGTGAAGTGGAGTGGAGACAAAGAGGCCGTGAGGGTACAACAAGGCAAAGACGCATCCAAAAACCAACCCAATTGTTAGAGCCGCTGCAATTCTTAACCGCGGCCCTTTTTCATTGCTTCTCATCACAGGGCCGTCTCTACGACCACCCATCATCATTTTGATCTAGCTATCTATCTATCTATACTTCCTGTCTACACTTATCAGAAAAAAAGAAAGAAAGAAGTTTCCAAGAAAATAACAAGAACCCCAAGAGCGGCGCTATCTCTACATGCATACAGATTTATGTGTAAATGAAGAAGTCTTGATCCAAAGCAGGCTTGCCTTTTTCTTCTACTTGTAGTCTATATGTATTTGCAGGCAGAGAAGCTGGAGGGAGTGGACTTTTCTTGTAGGAAGGACCTTAATTTTGAGAGTGAAATCTGCTCAAACGACAACCTCTTTCCTTTTCTGTTTAAGTAATCTTTTTTCCCTGAGTTAGGTGGTAAGCACCATCTGATTTGTAATAATACGTCACTTAGCGCCTCCATACTTTTTAAAAATCATTTTATTTCCTCTATTTTTAACTTTTTATAACATTAGCAACCCATTTCATAATATATTATTAAAAAACTCGTTAGTGAATAGAGATTACATTTTCATTTAAATATCACCCTTTTGATATGAACCAATATTAGTTTCATAACAAACCTAGTTAATTCCCTAACTTTTGAAGACTTGTTGAAAGACCTATTAATAATTTTTTTGTCATTAGTTTACATAAGAAATATAATAAAATTTTGAGACTCTAAATATTTTAGAAAACCCATAAAGCATATATCGGAGGACTTTATAATGAAGAAAATAACATTTTGCATCTCAAAAATGATCTGATCCTTAAATAACATTTTCATCCATACTGTCTGAATTAAAAAAATAATTGTAGGTGCATAGAGTTGCATAAATCTGTCTAACGTTTGTTATCAGTATATACAACATCTAAACGACCAATTTACAGACGCACCACAGAAAAACCAAATACCGCAGAGCAACTAGATACACGTTTCTCTGGGGGGAACGACAGGAAAATATCAATCTTAATAGCTCCAGAATCAAACTCTTCGCGCCCACATTTTGAAACGCCCTAATACTGGTATGCCTCAGGCTATCAGGAGCTTAAAAATGCAATGGATCCTAGCACAACCAACAACAGTCTTGTCTGCTTGGAGGGAGCCGAAACATTACTTCATCATCATTCCTCCTCTTCTGATTCTGAAGTCTCTACATGCTCTCCTGGACCTTCAATTGCACCATTGATTTGTTGCCCAGGGTGAATGATATCCCGAGCTGTTACAAGCAGAAAGGTAAAACAGCGATAATCAGTCTTAGTGATAGAAGCAGAAGGTAAAACATCATGGTAAACAAACTACAGTCAACCTTGACAGTTCACATAGATTACCACAAAATTTTCGAACTTATTTGACAAACATCCCTTAAACCTCATACATACTGGAACTCAAAATAATAAAGAAGGTAGAAACAAACCCCAAATGGGTTCATGGCCAATCACATCCATACCTGACAGAAATATCCTTGTAAGAAGTGTCTTAGCAAATTGGAATTCTGCTTGATGGTTACTGACGAATTTAGCCTGCATATTCACAAAATAATCAGCCTAAGTTCATAATCCAGAGAGACCAAACTCACAATCAAAGTGTCCATCTTTAGATAAGACGCAAAATTTTCTTGCTTGAGATTTTTTACCAATTTGACTGCAAGCAGAACTAAAACTCTTGAACAGAGGGAGAAGATATAATTGCCATTCTCAATTAACAATTTAGCACCCAATATTCATAAAATCTTTATCTCTTTGTCAAAATCACAGACCACAGTCAATTTATAACACCTGAAAACAGAGGTTCATAGGTTTTACCATTTCACCATACAAGCATCCTACAATTTGATCAAGTCTAGCTTGATGCCTGACAAGGAATGGACGCAGATGATGCACATACAATTGCCTTGCCCCCTAAAACAGAAAAAAAAAAAAAAGAAAAAGAAAAAGGGATGCATTAGCATTTCAGAAGTTCAGGAAATTTGTCTATAATATTTTTCAGACTTCACTTCCCAGCAAGCCGAAGCAAATATTAGCATCAAATCCTATCACCTCAGTATTGCTTAAATCACATTCTATAAAAGACTAGTATACAAGCACATTAAGTGGTCACACATAATAAACCTGAAAGCTTTTTATAACTCCCCACTGATAGTAAGTACTAAGATATACAGAGTGAAGAATCAAAAGAGAGAATGTAAATAAGTACAAAACCTGAAGCAAATCCAAAATGGATGAAGAAACACCAAATTGCCTCACTGAACAAGCTGTTGAAATAAACTTTCTACTACAAAAAAGCATGCAGGGTTCTTAACTAAAAAAAAAGGGCAACCTAATTTCAGTTTCTCCCGAAAGGTTATGCTTTTCATTAATCCATGGAGAATAAAATTTTCAACTTAAACCTACCATTCCAGCACACCGCTAATATCATAAAGTGCAAAAGAAAGGGTAACAGTGAGGTACCCTGTCAGAAACTTAGAAAGGGAAAAACTAAACAGAACAGTGAAGAGAAATGGAAAAAATGGAGTTCATAGGCAAATTGGAAGGTGCATGTTTACCTCAACAGAAGGAAGCTGAAGCCAAACAAGAAATGCAAACTTCATCTGATAATAGAGAGGAAACCTGTGAAAAGAGACAATTGAAGCTATATCAAATTGTGTTAACAGGAAGCAGCAGTAGACAGTTTGCAATCTTAAAGAGAGAACTATACCAGTAGAGAAATTTATCTGTGAATATCTCAACAATACTAAAAGATCCATAAGCTGCAAGTATTAAGAGGGAAACCATTTCAGTTCAAACTTACAGTGATGTATTCCAGAAAACACGTTAGCCTAAGTTTCAAGACCACCACAAACCTGCCCAGTACAATAGCCACTTCTGCTGCTCATTTTGATCCCTTGTTTCAATTGCTTTAAAAGTAGAGTAAACAGGCAAAACCATTCCAACAGAACAGCTGTGCAAGTCAAAAACGGAAGGCAAAAGGATATAACATCCAGTCATAAACTTATTTCACAAACAAATTGCAGTGAGAGCAAGTACTGTATTATCAAAATGTTACAATATGCAAAAAACTGTCCTAAATATCTAGCAGACTGGAGGTAATTGTTGCAAGAAGAAGGGATATTGATGTTGCAAGTAATAGTTTTTCTTGGTGATAACATTTTCTCAAACTATTACAGCTGAATATCAAAAGAACCAAAATAGCATGATAGGATGGTTAAGTTTGTTGGCAGAATGCAAAACAATGAAATTACAAAATCTACCAAAACAGCTAAAAAACTCACCATGCCGTCCGGGTTACAACATTAGAACTAAGAGGACACAGAAGCAACCGCAATCCAACCTGCATAAAATGAAGAAATTTAATAACGACAAGAATACTTAGGGTCCCATTAGGATCAATAACGATAACTTCTCTAAAAAATTGAGTAACAGTTTCAAATTAAACCCACAAGCCCATGATTAAAAAAAGAAAAAATGGAGGTGCAGAACTGGAGATTCTCCGGACCAAGCCCGACAAATGGGGATTGACCAGCCTGATCATGAAATGAAGAGATCAATTTTGAAGTCAAGTACGAAGTTGTTAGAAACTTTGAATTTAGGAGCCAATTAGTACGAATACTGCTAGATTCACCATGCTCTGAGCTCTATCAACTTTTCTACCCTAAGGATTCCAAGCCATGTCTTCCTTTTTATGATGAGCTAAAATATTAACTCCACATATCATCCAGATTAACCATAAATTCAACTACTTAAGTCATATGATAAGTCGGCTTTATTTTTGTCCCCCCTCTTTAACTTTCTAAAAATCACTAACGAAACACAGATAATTGCAGTCAGAAAGTACAGAAGAACATGGAAAATCCTACCCATAGTTTACATTATCCCCCCCCCCCCCGGGTTTTACTTCACATTTTTCAGCTAAAGAACAATAGTGAATTTTCAGGATAACAATACCGAGTTTTCAGGATCAAAATGATAAATGGACTGCAAAGGAGGAGAAGAAAGAACCTAACAAGTTAAAATTAGGTAAAAAAAAAAAAAAAAAAGCAAGAAAAGATTTCAAGTGTGGGGAAAAATCACCTCGCGGGACATGTTTGATCCGAACATAGCCATAAGCAGGGCCTATTTCCTAATCGATTTACAGATGCTCCTCCTTTATCAGTTCTTGCTGCGGCTCTTCCGCTGACAAAAATCAATCAAGTGTTTCGTTTGATTTTTCCGTCAGGAGATGGAAAAAAATAGAGAGAGCAATGTGTTTCAGTTATGAGCAGAAGATACACACTGTCTGAGAGAGTCCTGGAAATAATACGAAATTGGAATTTCCCCAATAGAGACGGCTCGTTTGTTGTCAGCGCCCGCCCACCTCTTTCCCTACCCCTTGATCTGCTTCTTGCCCCAGTTTTAAGCTTTTAATGCATCAAGGAAAACGCCCTATGTGATGGAATAAACGCCTATTGGTAATTGGATGACTGTTCTTTTTAGTCCATTTTCACGACAGCAGACATAAATTAGCAAATACGTTTGAAAGTTTTTCAGAAAACATGCCTAGCATATTTGCTCATGAATATGAAGATATAAATACTGCAAAGATGAAATTCGTCATCATCACATACTTAGTGCACATTAATGAGCAATTTTTTTTTACCAGAACTTTGCTCAGTTAGCACTCGTTAACGTATTTAAATTATATTTAATTTAATGTAAATTACACTTAACTTAGTATGTTAGTACACGCCATCAAAATTAATGCAACCTTGCATTTAGATACTTTTTTTTTTACTTTAATTATACATTTTTAGAAAATTAACTCTTGAAATCCCTCTTAATGAGAGTCTTTTTAACACTCTCATCAGCTGAACAGTATTTGTAATATGATCTTATATTAGTAACTAAAATCCCAGTTACCATATCCAAAAAAAAAAAAAAAAAGAAAAATTGAAGTTTGCGTCAAAACGCTCTATTTCTAACTTCACAGTTTTTATGTATTTAGGGGAGTAAATTATTAGTTAAAAAAATATATAGTGAATATGGGAATGAAAAGGAAAAAAAAAAAAAGAAAAAAGTTTGTTGCCCTGGAATCAATTAATTATGAACGTAACCAGGCTAACCTACTAAAAATAAAGCCCGCCTTCAAGGGACTCTAGCTATGAGCCCATTATTGACCCATTAAACACGTTGGCGACGCAGACGAGTTATAAGCAATTGATCTCTCAGTAAAACTGTGCTGCCTATTGATTCAAGGCCGGAGCAGCCATGCGTACATGTCGTTGGCGAGGTCACTCAAGGATGGACTTCAATTTCACGCCCAAGTTATAAAATCTGGGTTTACGCCGACTGTTTTTGCCAGCAACCAGTTGATTCACTTGTACTCCAAAAAAGGCCTTATCCGGGAAGCTCATAGGCTGTTCGATGAAATGCCTGAACGAAACGTTTATTCTTGGAATACTGTTATAAATGCTCATGTAAAAGCCCAGAACTTCTCAGATGCGCAAAATCTTTTCGACGCCGCACCGGAAAAAGATTCTGTTACGTATAATTCCCTGATATCTGGCTACGCAAGCAGGGATGGTTTTGAAGATCGCGCTGTCAGATTATTTCTTCGAATGCAAAATGATAGTGATGGCGCTCGAATGGATGAGTTTACTCTGACTACAATGTTAAATTTGACGGCCAAGCTTAGCGCTTTATCATGCGGGCAGCAACTTCATTCTTTCATGTTGAAGACTGCTAATGATTTGAGTGGGTTTGCTGTCAGCTCTCTCATTGACATGTACTCGAAATCTGGGAGCTTTACTGATGCTTGGGCGGTGTTTGATGGAGGCAGTTCCTCAGCGGTTGACTTGGTTTCAAAGAATGCAATGGTGGCGGCTTCTTGTAGAGAAGGCAAATTGGATTTGGCACAGAATCTTTTCTGGAGTAAACACGAGATGAATGACAATGTGTCATGGAATACGATGATTGCAGGGTTTGCCCAGAATGGGCAGGAAGAGAAGGCAATTGAAATGTTTAAATGCATGGCAGAGGAGGGATTTAACTGGAATGAACACACGTTCGCTAGTGTTTTGAGTGCGTTTTCCAGCCTCAAGGCTTTAAAGATGGGGAAGGAAATTCACTCTTGGGTTTTAAAAAATGGGATGGATTCGAATCCGTTCATAAATAGTGGGATTGTTGATCTCTACAGCAAGTGTGGAAATATGAACTGTGCAGAATTTGTTTATTTAAAGATGAAGGTTGAGAACTCCTTCGCAGTTACATCAATGATTCTGGGATATGCAGCAGAAGGTAAAATGGCAGAAGCTAGGAGGCTTTTTGATTCATTAGCAGATAAGAATTCTGTTGTCTGGACTGCTATGATATCTGGCTATGTGAAAACCCAGCAATCGGATGATGCTTTTGAGCTTTTCAGACAATTCATGGAAAGGGATGTAAGAGATTGCGATGCTTTGCTATTTATGAATCTACTTGGTGCCTGCATGACACAGGCCATTGTGGATCCTGGAAAGCAAATTCACGCATACGTAATGAGAGTTGGAATTGAAATTGATGAGAAAGTAGTCACTGCCTTGGTTGATATGTATTGTAAGTGTGGGAGCATAGGGTATGCCGAAAGAATGTTTCAAAATTTGGCCTCCAGAGACCTTATCCTTTACAATGTGATGATAGCTGGATATGCTCACCACGGGCATGAATATGAAGCACTCCAGCTTTTTGAGGAGATGGTAAATAGAGGGCTTCAACCTGATGCAGTTACTTTTGTTGCAATTCTATCTGCCTGCCGCCACAGGGGTTTAGTTGAATTGGGTGAAAATTATTTCTCTTCCATGACTGAATATTACTCGATACTACCAGAAAGGGACCATTATGCCTGCATGATTGACTTGTACGGAAGGGCTAATCAACTTGACAAGGCTACAGTATTCATGGATAAAATTCCAATGGAACTAGATGCTATAATTCTGGGCACATTCATAAATGCCTGTAAAATGAATAGAAACGTGGAGCTTGCGAAAGATGCAGAGGAGAAGCTACTGAAAATTGAAGGAGACAATGGGGCTCGATACATGCAATTGGCTGGTGTGTATGCCTCAGAAGAAAAATGGGACGACATGGCGAGAATAATGAAGAAGATGAGAGGGAAAGAACTCAGGAAGCATGCTGGTTGCAGTTGGCTGCAGGTTGGTAATGGACGTCATACCTTTATCTCCGGTGACAGGTCTCATTCGGAAACAGAGGCTGTACATGCCATTTTAGATTGCTTGGTTCAGGAACTAGAGGGCAATGTCCATGGCGAGGAAGAGCTCCGCCAGTAATATATCCGAATGCGAACGTGCTGCAATAGCCATGTACGATCTGCCAAGATGCTAAGCATGTTATAAATGGGTAAAGAAAATCGAAGTGCCATTCCGCTGAATGTGGATCACCACTAATGCATGGGATGTATTAGATGAACGCCATGGAGGAAGAAGCTTTTTGTTTTTCGCCTCTCAATTTTTTTTAGGACTGCGCAACAGATGATAACAAACCATCATGTTGGACTCCAAATCTCTATGACATTGTATTACCTCCCAAGCATTCAATGCTGGAGACGGATGCTGCGCATGGTCTAATAGACACAGACAAAAGCAGTTGATATACTTGGATGAGGAAGGCCAGACTAAACACGGAAATTTGTGTTCCAGCAGATATCTTAAATGGAGCAGCTGGAGGCTATTTTTCTGCACTCCTCTTTAACACGTAACTGGTCCACTAAACCCCGTGACTTAATCAGATAGGAAATTTCTAAATAAATAACCCGTCATTGTACATTTTAACTGGAGACTGATGAGATGCATCGCATGTAATCAGGAGTTTACAAATGGGATGCATCATATTAATCAGGAGAACTTTATGAATTTATACAATATTACAATTGCTCAATGAGTGTTATAAATACATTGAGGACAGGAGAACAAGAAAATGCGCCCATTTTTGAGTTTTACACTGCTTATAATATTGGAGTAAATAACTCACTTCCTTCTAATAGATCCTTCAACCCACTTGAGTTCATATTCTGTTTAATCAGTGACAGAATACATTCTGCACCTGCAACCATTTTACACCACAACTGGATTATGATGTAACTTACAACATTGATGGGCAAGAAACAGATCTGGCACCAAAATACACCAATTTCGCATCATCTGGAGGAAAAAAGGAAATCAGAATCAAATTCATGTAGAAAGCTTTTACATCAACAAAAGATTCAAGGCCAAAAATTAAAATCTAACCCCCCCCCCCAAACAAAAAAAAAAAAGCTACTCAAAATATTAGAGACAGCATTCATACATGTGCAGCTGTCAGCCCAAAATCTTTCGCAAGTTTTCAACATAGATATCTTGAGGACCCCATGGAAGCAGTAACAATTAGATAGGATTTAATCAACCACCAGCGCTATTCAGATATAGCATGAAAAGTTTACACTCTGCTTAATTCTCTGTGCTATTGGTAGTAGGGAAGTGAAGGCTATTTCCGCAAACAGGGAAACATGGCAAGATAACCAAAATAGAAGTTAATTTACTAGTTGGTACTTGCCATCAACCACAATAGAAGAAAACCTACATTGGCCATGACAAGTATCATTAAGTGCCAGTCAGTTAATACCAAATACAGGAATACTCCGTGTTCCCTCCAACCTCAAGAAAAAGCCACTTGGGAAGAAAAAACAATGAAACTGAAGAGAAAATTTAAGATATCTACCTGCAATATTGGTCAAACAATACTTTGCAGGGACATTGCTATCTGCCTCAACAGCAGCTTTTGCAGATGCAATACCAACAGCCACACTTTGCATGACATCTAAACCAGCACATAATGACGCTATTGTTCCACCAACCAAACAATCTCCAGCACCAGTAAGCCTCACTACTGATGCAGAAAGTGCAGGAAAATGTAAGGCATGGAAGCTTCCTTTCAACTTTGTAACGTTCAGAATCCCATTGCGGTGGCAGCTTGAATTTACAATTTCATACAACTGTCTACTCAAAGAATGAGATTTTATGTCCCTAAGGTTGAGACCGTCAAAGTCATGCTTTTCACTAGAGCACAAGAATACCCCATCTGATCCAAGAGTTACAACTATGACTTTAATACCTTTCTCTAGCAAAACATGAATAGCAGGCCTAAGCATTTGAAACAAAGACCTCACTGAAAGCTTGATATGCATATCCTCCCTCTTGATTGGGGAAAATATGTCAGCTGAAGCCAGAGCATTTGCCATGGCTATTAGCTCATCTTCATTAGGTGAAGCAAAACTTACCTGTGAAATTCAAACAGATACCTCTTACTGGCATGCCACTGGTGAAAATCATACAATCGACAACGTAAACATACAGCTTTTGTACTTTAAAATACATTTTAAGATTTTTCATATGAAAATCTTAAGTTTTGTCTATCTCCAAGATCTATATAGAATGAAGTTTAAAACCACACAGCGCCAAATATATTTTTCTTTCTAAGAGAATAATCTTTTTCATGTCTCTTTTTTCCTTTAGTTAATCAAGTATAAACCAATTCAAACACCAGCATGAGATAGATTTTAGAAAAATTGCAGGCTTATCTCTAATTCACGCACATAAGGCAGAGTATCTCAGAACTCACATACTTGGCAACTGAAGCAATTCGTTTGGATTTTGCAACTGATACAGGCTCAAACCACACTGGAGTTTTGGATTCGGCTGCCACTGTGGAAAAGTTATAACAATTCCTATGTGAACAAGTAAAACAAAATTTTGCCTTTCATGAATTAAATACCATTCAGAAGAAACAGCAACTACTAACTTAACAGGTATGAAAACTGAAAAGGTGAAAAGCTGGATAGATCAGTAAGAGCTGCTTAGTTATCCACCACCCATCCATCCAATGGACTTAAAATGGACACCTGAACTCTGGACTGCACAACTTGGTGCCTACTTCTAAGCATGCTTTGATAACCTGGCTTTTTGTGTAACAAAAGTTTTGAATTTTTGCATGCAATCTCTCTTCTTATTTAATGGAAAATGGAAACTTAAGCTCTTTCCTTCTCCCTACTGTTGTTGGCTTCCATTGCATGTATAACTATGTTGCTCTCTTTCATTTAGTGCATCCTTTATTTACAAGCAAGAAACCAAGTCATGCTGCCATATAATCACATTATGGCTTATCATTTTGGTATTGCAGCACCAAGTCACAACCCTTACCCAGTGGAGTTCCAGGTCTCCGCTGAAAAAAGGCAGGTTCCTCTTTCCAAACCAAATCACCACTAGCCACAACAAAGACACTAGCGCATTAAAAATGCAAGGCATGGAAACATAGACTTACACTGACAAGCTGCTTCCAGAGTTGGAGAACTTAAGTTTGCATCAACCATCACTACTGGAGAAGAACGTATTTTCCAACCGAACTTCCAAACCCATTCAGGAGTAAGAAATTTCTCCTGTTTTGACATATCGAAGAAACTTCCAAAGAGTTGCCATTTTTTTGAACCATGAAAATTAGCAATATAATTTTCTCAAAAGCAACTCACAATTGCTTCCACACTAGCAACAGCAGCAGCCAACTCTCCTTTGCCATCAAAGATGTTGCACACAACAGCTGTCTCAATGTCCTGATGCCTTTGGATGCCTAAAAATCAGTTGCAAAAGTCAGATCCACAGGACCATCTTGCTGGTTGTTAAGTTCTCAGCAATCCATATACAAGAAAAGAGTACCCACAATCACAAGTTTGAAATCAATGTCCAAAAGCATGGACAAAAGTTAGACTATGTCTACTTGTTGCAAGGTTAAAATGCCCTCCCAGTACTATAAATGAGGGCTTCCATCTATGGCATAACTAGCGATGAATCAACACACTCAACAAAGCATAAAAACTGTCAAAGGTAGCATCTTATATGGACACATGTAAATAATCTAAGTAACAAGATTCACACAATCTTCCAAACCAATCTTTCTTTCAAAAGTTTGATTACCTCTTATAAGTAATAAACATTCCAACTTCCTAATTGAAAATGTCAGGCAGATTCAGAAATATTACAGAGGCAACACACCAGAGCAGCCAAAAGGAACATGCTGTTGCATCCAAGACAAATAGGTCAAACTACTTCATGGCTTAAGTGCTTTCTGAGAGGCAAAAAAAGTATTAATTCAAAAAAGATTTCCCACACGCATCATAAACAGGCTTAGCTTTGGTCATTTCTTTGGTATCAGTGTGCAAAATAGGAACGAGAAGAAGGATGGAAATGGCACTCTTAGAAGAGTATGGAACTTTTCCCTCTGGTATTTGTTTGAGAAAAAGGAGCAGATGAATGCCAATGTTCTTGAGGGTGAAATTACGGGAGTAGGAGTGAAGGTTTGACTTCTCACTGGTGGTGAGATCAGTTTGTCTATCTAACTCTCTCCAGATATTGTTTTATCAGAAGCAGAGATAACTGTTGCAAAAGAAATATTATGGATTAGAAGCATAAAGGACCCTACCTTCTGTAGATAATTCAGCTGATATCCATTGTTCCAACAGCAAATTTCCTATTAACAAGAGTAAAACTTTTGTCATTTGCAAAGGAAGAAGAATGAATAATTGTTAACTCCAGTACTCCAGTATAATTAGGAAATGCATTTCCTCTCATGTGTCAAAGAATGACATAGTCCAGTAAATACATAGTGCAACAAAGCATATCTCAAGTAGACCTAGAGATCATACACAGACTAGTGCCAATACCAAACGGAAGAATAAAATTTGCATAGAGAAACAATTGAATCAAATGCACAACTTGATTGATGAGTTTGTCGTTGGAGACATATTTGTCATGCTGTCTCATGTTTAAGTGTCTAGACTTTAAAATCCTGGAACTGAGCAGCACTATAACTAGTTGGAGAAGAACAACAAACTATGCATGAAACGGCATTGATACAATTCTGACAAGCGAATGACAAGAAGTGGATTCACAAAGAGAGGTAATGCAAATTCCAATAAGGAATATCACTAAGGACTTGTACCTGCCATGTCAAATCCAACAGCACTTATCATATAGGGTTTTGTTCCAAGCTTGGACATGCACTCAGCAACATTCCTTGCTACACCACCTAATGCATAAAGGACCTGGACGATGGGTATAGGAGAATTGTCAATTACAGGAGAACTCTGGTACAACTTGGTATCATCAGGGAAAATATGGGTGAATGTTGAGAAGAGGTCAAAGACTATAAAGGATGAAGTGATATGGATATGATGCAAAACCACATTAGACAATATTTGATTGTGTTTCAGAAGTTGAAAACCAAAAATATAGAATAAAACATTCAAAAACCTAACTTGGCTTTTGTAGAGCAGCATACCACTTCAGAACTCAACAAACAGACCTCCCAATAAACTTAATGTCATGTTTACAAGTATTGGTACACCATTCCCATCGTTTGAAAAGCTTGTCATAGCTCAATTTTGCATAGTCATAGAAGCTCCATGAACATAATATAAAATAACCTGCTGCTACTCCAATGAGTGGAGACAATAACATCAACAGCAGCCTCTCAAACGGAATTTGAAGAAAAGAACTACAGCCATAAAACTGAAATAAAAACCACATGCAGATTTAGGTAGAAATAGAACGGACATTATTCATACCTTTCCTGGGGTAGTAGTCCTGGGCTTGGCAGGTACAGAAGGGGTGGCATTTATGTCCAACACCATACCACCTATCACCACTGCCTCTCCCTCCCCACTCTTCACCTCCCCCTTTGCAGTCACACCCTGGAAGAATTATTATATTGTAATACGAACACAGAAACAAAGCCAATACTAACAGCGGACACAGTTCAAGAATTTGCTTATTTCCACTAAACGACAGAGTCAAAGAATTTCATCTTCTCATAGAAAGGAAAAAAAAAAGAATATCAAGAAAACTTACTGCATGAAGCAGACCCCGAGTGGGTTCTGACTGCTGATGAGAAATACGCTGAAAATTGTTGCCCCCCATTTACGATTTCTGCACTGCTGATGCAGCCTTCAGGCATTCAACTGAAAGAGTGACTCGGCTCTTAGAGCATGAGACCGTCGAGAAAACAAAAGCATACGTGGCAGATATATTGGGCCCAAATGACTCCAGATGAGCCCAGGCGTGCTACATTTGACTAAAAGAGTGACTTGACTTGGACCATTAACAAATACCAGATATACGTGGCAGATCCATTGGGCCCAAATGACTCCAGAAGCTATTAACTGGGCTTTAAAAGCCCTCATCTGCGACTTTCAACACCGGAAGGTTAAGGTTTTTAACGTCTGCTATTTAATTAAGCCACAGGCCTCCCCAAAAAAAAAAAAAAAAAAAAAAAAAAATTTAGAGCTAATCTTACACATAGTGTATATATTATTACTATTGGATGCATCATACATGCGTAAAACTTTAGGTTTCAAATTTAAATTTAGGTTATTTATCATGTATTGAATGGTTAAAGTGTATATACGGTTAGTGTATAGAAGATTAATCCTTGTAATTGTGCGTTTATTTTTTTTCCCTTTATTGTTTTGGTTGTGGAGTATCAATCCCGTATTCTATGGTGGCTGGATTTGTATAAACTCGATTATAATGTCAAAGTCCAAAGGGTAGATAAATGATGATATTTCCGTAGCTCGTAACTTTAATGCCAGAGCAATTTGGTTCTAAAATGATAAATACATCTTCCAATCGTCAGAAGAAAATTGCTCTAATTCACGCTATCAAAGGGTAAACTTATTCAAAAGAAAATTAATTACTCAGCGTTGCGGTGTACGTCAAGTACTTGTGGCAAGGAGGTGGTGTGCATCATAATTTTTTCTTTGACCCTCTAAGAATGGCCAAAATTTTCCACAGGGAAACAAAAAAAAAAATCCAAATTTAGACCATAAGCATCATCATACTTTGATCTCGCAGTCGACAGGGACAAGTGAGCATTAGTCGGTCCAAAACGGTTAAGCGGGTGACTGAAGGCGGAAGAAACATTAGAAACGGCGTGATCTTCTGTTTCACTCCTTGATGCCAATCTAAATGGTTCTCTGGACTAGTCTACGCCGTATGTAGTTGGCATTTGGAATTATTGACTATTGAGGAGTCATCTTTGACTCTCATGGAACTGTAATTCTGCTTCGGCTAAGGGAAAAAACAACGAACGCATTTTGAGATATTAGTTGGAAAATAATCAAATCAAGCATTATGTAGTGTCATTATGTGATCGGTTATTTTATTGATTGGTTAAGTAGTGGTCTGAGTAATAGGTAAATGAGTAGCCTCTGCTGTTGTCTACGTATCAGAGTAGTAAGTCAATAGCCTCTGTTGTCATTTACGTATCAGAATAGTTGCAACCTCTTTTATTAATTTCTTATCCCCCACCCCTTTTCATATTTCTTCCTAACTTCAATTTTCTTTTTCAATTTAAAATTTTTAAACCTCCCACCCCTTTCTACATCCTTTTCACCCTCAATTATTAGATTCAGAACTTCGAACTCTAAACTTGATAACCGAAAGAATATTAAGCGTCATCCTCTAATCACTAAATCAAGCCCACTAGTTCACAGTAGTAGTTGCAACCTTGTTTCATTAATAGAGAACAAAATTTCCTTTGCCTCTCTCTTATCAATTTCTTCTGATAATTCCTATGAATTTATGTTTGATTATCAATTTGGGTCCATCAAGTTTGACAGGAATGCAATTTGCTGATGAGGTGCAGAGGCCAGCAGGCAAAGTTACACAAGTAATTTATAAATGTCTTTGTAAGGAGGAATCAAAGTTGTAATTGTAAGTTACTGGGTACAAGTCATCACAGTAGAAGTACAAACAAAACAGAAGAGAAAATCAGGATATGGGACTGCTAGTAACTTCAGAAAACTGAAAGAAGAAGAGGTATACATGTGTGATATCCGTGGGCCATTTGGCCATTCATTGCCCAAATCCAGAGAACCCACTGAATATCTTCTGGTTTTTTGTGTGGGATTCAAAGCTCAGCTCGTTATTAATGACTCGGTCCGGGGGCGATAAGCACAGACGGCCTATTACGAGTGGAGTCCTCTATGGTAGAAAAGTCCCCTTATGGTAGAAAAGAGAAAGCACATTATTAAAGCGTAATAACAAATAACAAATGGTTGCTTTTGTAAATCAGCTCAGGTGGCAAGAGTTGCAGACGGTGATAGGAAAATTGTTCAGTAATACAAGAGACGTTCAAGCTCGGTCAAGAAGAATACGAAATCTTAAGTCTTAACCTGACGGAGACCTGACATAGCCATCCAATTATAGGTTTTCATTCCTATTAATAGCGAAATTTGAACACATAATCGATATTCGTGCATCCTATTATAGGTCATTCTGCTAAAGATGGATGCATTGTTGTGCTACCTATAATTTGGAAGTTATGAGCATCTTGTGACCCTGTCGACAACCATCAAATCCCCAGAAGAATTGAGGCCCATATATATGCAAGTTCTTCTTCTATGATCAGCTGGCTTTCAACAAGCAATAATTAAAAGTTGCTTGCCAAAATGCCAATAATGGTCATTGTTGAAGGAGACTTGTATAATTGCGTCAAACTCGTTTATAGATGTACTTGGTCCGATTTTGGATTTTGATGGCACGTGAATTGGACTCTTTTGCAATTTAATATGCAAATTTCAACGTTTGACTTCCTCCTGGAACCCACAGCAGGAATTAGATAAGGACGTTTTTTTTTTCCCCTTTCAATACCCTGGTATGAAATGAAAGCTACAATTATTTATTAATACTTCATCTTTTTTTTCTTCTTTTTTTTTTTGGCTTTTTTCTCTTTTCAAGAATGACGAGAATTAAAGGCCATTAATACCTCAAATCAATGATGACGGGAGTCCTGCCAATCCTACTCTGCAATCGGTATCTTCTCTATGTTTTGTCCACACTAGAAACTTTTTAATGCAGATGTTAGGTCCTATTTATCTCTACTCACAAGTTGCATAGCAATACTAGCTAGATTGCATCCAAAAACATCATTTTCCAGCTTCGTCTCCGCTGTGATCAACACCACTTAATTACCTTTAATCAAAGTAACTGAGGAGCAGCCATTGAGATCTCGAATAATATGTACAATTACAGCAAGACAGACTAACTCTCGAGGTTTTGTATTTCTTGTTATCATTTTCAAACGACCCACATGTATATCTAGCAATAGATTAACGTGGTACGTCATACTCTTACTATGCAGTCGGTATTTGGGGGGACTACTGGGAAATTAAATTAGATATAATGAAGACATTGAGAACATAACCATGTCCCCATGCATTTACATTTGCCTGAGAAGCTAAGGAATGATATGCATGCAGGTGTAATCCCTTTACGACTTGGGACGTAGAATGATGTTGTGAGCACAAAGAATAATTATTTGCTCGGTTATTACTTTCCTCTGCGTGATTTTTGACATGTTTTCAAATAAACATCAATTCTAGATAACAAATGTGTTTCATTTAAACGATGGAAAAGTTCATGGAGAAAACTAGGGTCAGATGCAGACCAGCAGCATGGGACAGGAGCAGAAATTTTGTGATCCATGCTAGAATAGTTTTAGGAAGGCCAAAGATTTCAACTTGACAATTAATTGGAGTTTTTCCTTCTTGGATGCAAATGCAAGATTCCGCTTTCCATGCTAGATTAATCACCAACTTAGCGACAATAATTGGAAAGGATTCCCGGAAAACGATATGTTTATATGAGGTGATTAAATTATCTCCCGCAACAGAAGCAGACCATGCAGGAACTGCAAGCAAGGCGGCTATTAAATTCATCATTGCCCAGTATTATATCGTGTAAGGTAGGGCGACCTGGGGACTAAAAGGCAACATCGAGCTTGATTCTCGTAATTAGAGCAGTTGTTCATAATTTAGAAGCTGATCTCACCGGATCGACTTGAATCTCAAACCAGATGTCCCAGGAAAATTCTACATTGATCATTAACGTTCTAATGGTGTCACAAAATTGAACTGCATTTTGTCTTCAACCTGAATATATTTTACGATCAGGTGTCAATATGCCTGGCTACAAATATGCAATGAAGTGCTCAAGATCAAGCAGGCCTCATCATTAACTTGGCCAAAATTTCCAACCTTACGTCCTGATCAGACCCAACCATCTAAATGTTACTGTTTTTATTGCTTGAAATCAAGGTCTGACATCCAGTAATTGCAGAATGGACGATTCATATTGTCCTTGCACAACGTCTATTATGGAGATTTGACCATTCTCTTTTTCTTTCCCTTTAGATGTCAATTTGCAGATGTCCGGATGAATCTTTTGAATTGCTACTTCGCATGTTTACAAGGAAATGGGGTAAAGGGAAAAACCAACAAGGGCCGGCCTAATAATTGTTCTCTTTTACTGTGGTTTTTTTCTTTTCCCACCACTGGAGATTAAATCTCTGTTACGTTTTCCGTCAGCTCCTCTTGGAATCAGGGGTACGTGATGTTTGGCAATTAAAAAGTAGCAGGTTTGTCGATTAATAATTATAACTAATGATCGAACAATCCAGCTATACGCTGCTGTTGTTATATCCTTACCTTTTGTTTAATGGAAGTAGGTGATCCGTCATACGGCTGCGCTTTTTTAATACTGTGATTAATATACAGTTGCTGAAAGTTATAATCAAAAGATCCATTTATTAAAAAAGTATGTACAAACAGGGAGCAAACTTTAACTTACACATCCGTCAAACGTTTGTTGTTGACAACTTCAATAATAGAGGGGATGGCAGTCCGGATGAACATGTCTAATGCAGAACTGCACACTGACGTACACCCAATGTTAAAGGAGAAGGAAAAAATGTAAGAAAGGATCTTGAGGAGATAATCGTTGAAGCTGGCACAAATTATTTTTAAAGAAAGCCACCCCTCTCCCTATCTTCAAAAAAGTCAGCAGTAAGTTCTAAATTTTCTACTACAAAAACATATAGTATAGTTTAGCATCACATGCAGCATACGGAATCTCCGGTGATGTACATATGAATCGAATGTATTCTTATACGCAAACTCTAACGTCTACCTCCATCAAAGCCAGTCAACAACGAGCATCACACATATATACATATATATATATATATATATATATATATATATATGTGTGTGTGTATACGTACACACACATACATACACATATAGACACACACACGCACACAGAGAGATACAGAGCAGAAAAGGACTAATTATTGATGATGGTCATCAGCTTAGACTTTTCCTCGCAGTCACAGTAATGAGTAAACCTTTGAAGCCGGGATATCTGTCCGGTCTTGACTGTGAGTGACGTTTGTTTGGAATGGAGTCTCTGAAAGTCATACAGTAGAAATAACTAAGGATTCGACAAATCCAACATATGCACCACAAAGGAGGGCGACTCAAGGATCACGCACGGTTTCTAATGCCAAGACAAAAATTTGCTATAAAATTAGATATGTGAAATCGAAGGTCCTTATTGTACATGTCTTGCTAAATTACTCTTAAATTTGTTGTGAGGTAGTAGTATTCACTACTATATTTGGTCATTTATGTTCTGTGAGATGAAATTCAACCGTGCGAGCTTTGGATCTCTTGGTCGCTCCAATTGCACGCCACCTACATACTAGGGTAGAATCTTGGACCATGTATGTCCAGGGAAATCAATTTAAATTAATTGAGATTATCCAACTATTGTACACTTTTTGATGTGATGTATGTGAGATTAGAAAATAGTTGAAAAACGTATAGATGATGTGAGTAAATAAATAAGGTAAATAATGAGATATCCAAACACTTTACTTTTATTTACCTACAAATTTTTGCTTGCATCATCGACCCAAATTCCAAACGTATTAAATAATTGTTTCTCTTTTTTTCTTTTTTCCTTTTTTCCTTTTTTTTTTTTTCTTTTGTTGGGGGGGAGGGGGGCTGGGGTTCTTCTTGCCTCATTTCAGCTGAACAAAAAAAACTAATGGGGCTGAGGCTATTTGTATCTTCAGCAGTTATGCAATTGTCTACTTATTTTGTTTGACTATAATATGTATCGTTACATGAATTGATGACATCACAGGAACAGTTCGTTCATAGCCATACCACCTTTAAGATTGTTTAGAAAAGAGAAAAGAAAAAAAGAAAAAAAGATAGAGATAGTAGTAGTATTCAGCATCTTCAAAAGAAATATCCTCGTAGTGGTAGTTTTCCACACGCTCAAGTTGCCAAAATTAAGACAGCCATATGCTCTCACCAAAAGTAGAAAAGCTAGGAGCTGTGGCCTATCACGTATCCACGTACTCAAATGGATGATAGACGACGGAATTGTGTGGAAATCGGCATGTCGGGTCCCCAATATTGCAGAGCCCATCGTTGTTGACTGCAAAAAGGCTAATAACGCTGGTACTCCTCATGGTTTTGGACGGAACTGGCATCCGGCCGGGTATGAAAGATGGGATGGAACAGCAATTTTTGAATGGCTTACGCAGTTATGATGTGGTTGCTGCTTTACCCGTGGCAAGTCATTTGAGTTCTGAACGTGCTTTGACTTTTCTAGAGGAAGAAAAGAAAAATATTGGAAGGTTACCATCTTTTTCATCTTTATGATCACATTCTTATGGCAAACAAATTAAAAATAAGTAAGGTAGAGCTTCAGAAGATGATAAGGTTGAGCAATCGAAGACGGAAGCGGTGCTTATTTCTGGGCCAGACAAATTTTGCAGTAGACCTGGATAAATGAAGCAACAAGAGGCGAAGGCAGGCGAGCAGACTAAAAAAGGAAAAAGAGCAATAATCTTGCAGTAAGATAAATAGCTTAACTGTTCCGGTGCCGACACCTGCGCACCAATTTATGGAGCATTTAGGATATTATATTAGCTCGTGAAAAAATAACATGAATATGTGTTCGAATTAAGAGTTTTATATGGTAAGTGCGTGGACCTGCATCTGCATCTTCCTGAATATGCAACTGTCCTAGTTAATTTGTAACACAGTTCGAGTAGTATACACAGAGTAATATGTATTAAAATTAGATGTTAATATAAAGACAAAGAAGGGCTTCTTTTTTTTTTGGGGTGTTTCAGAGCTTACTTGACCACCATGTCTGCGTTTGATTTCGGTGCTTGACCCGATATTTTTCTTAGTACATAGGTAAACATTCAATCCCTCAAATAATTACCAACCACAATTGTCGACTCACCCTCGTTACTGGTGATGACATTGGACGCCTTGACTAGAACTTAACTGGCCAACAACTGCGGTCCGACCAAGGCATGTATTTATATATTTTTGGTCGGTAACAACAACGATAGGAAGGCTAAAGAGGTTTTGTAAGAGATTAGAGAGTATGTAGATCCATATAGATCAAAGAGGTGATACGACACACCCTCTAAATTTTTGGTCGGAAATGAAAGGAAGGCTAAAGAGATTTTGTAAGAGATTAAACAGTATGTAGACCCGTATAGATCAAAGAGGTGATACGACACACCCTCTAAATTTTTTTAACTACAAGATAAGATACGGGGTATACAATCTAAAGAGAGATCTTAAGTTCCTTACAAAGAAGGTTTAATTGCATGTGAATATGCACCCAGTTTTTAGCTAGACGAATCGAATCTGCCTTTTAGGTCATAACGGGCTTCTGCTCTTTGAGGTTAACGCCATATAAATGGCGGATGGGGCCTCACTTCACAGCTTTTATTTCAAACGAGTTTGTCTTTAAATGGGACTCTGTATAAGGCGCAAATAATTTTCAAATAAATTGCATTGCAGCGTTAAAGGGTTAAAATTATCATTTTATTCACAAGTAGATTAAAATGGGACTTGTGAGGCATGGATGCAGCTGTTTAAAGCTGTGTGCAGTTTTAAATTACTGCATCACCTATGGAAAATCTAGCTAGCTACAAACTCTCCTGCGAATTGCACACAGATCATTAGGCGTTCATTTCCTGTACTTAGTCGGTAGCTGCCTCTCCAGTAGGGGAAAGAAAAAGAATAGCATAAACACGGATAACTACACAATCATACCACTTCAAGAAAGGGAAAGCAAAAGGCCCTCTATTTCTAAAATTGCGGTCGTTAAAGTGTTCCTATGAATTATTATGACAGCTTTAGAAACCAAAAAAAAAAAAAAAAAAGGGTTTGCATGATTTTGTGAAACAATAAAATCGCATCTCATATCAAGTACTACTAGAAAATCTTATCCATCATCTTAACCAAAACCAACTAAACAATCAAGAGAATTACTTTCTATTTAAGCAGAAATTCTTTGTCGGTGCTTTAATGCAACTCAAAAGAGATTCATTCACTTTTCGTCCATTCACGTTTTCGTATGAGTTCCATTGTGCACTAACCCAAACCCATGTATTTTCATGGCACGTATCAAGCGGCATGCGCTTGGTCGGGCAATGTTGGCTCAAACCCTTTACACACGTACGCTGTACATGTTTAGAGATGTGTAACATCAAAACCAAATAACTATTCTCTTTGTTTCTCTTTCTTTTCTGCTTTTTCAATAAGATGTTACATCTGCAAGCTACAGAATATAAGATAAATGGGATTTAGTAATTGCATGGACAAATTATTTGGATGAATAATGGTATGTGTGAGTGTTACTACATTGAATTGAAAATATGAAAACATACCCAGATTAAGTCCACGCCAATTGGATAAATTTTAGTAAATTTATAGTCAGGGTCATAAGTATAAAAGTTAAAATTGTACTAATATAGTACAATCTTTGAAAATTATAGTAAATTTACCTATATATTAAGTTGTGCAACTTTCAAATATATTTTGTATAATTTACATTTTGGATTTGTATGCAATTTTTTTTTAACCAAACTCATACATTTATTGTTGAACTTTTAATTATATATAATATTGACGCATATTATATTTTTACATTTTATTTGTTCTAAATTTCTGTAATTATGGTTATTACTTTACAATATCTTCTGAAACTTACGCATATCAAGAATTAGTAAAATTTATGAGAACAATATTAAGTTTTTATGGGCACACGATATCTGAAATATTATGAAATAGCATTTATATAACAATCATAAATCTTGTGAAATCTTATGTATGCCAAATTGGACATTGAACTTTCTACAACAAATTTTTCCAGACTAAAACTTGTTATGCGGATAACCTAATTAAGCAAAATTTTTGTCAATAAATTGAACTTTCTCTAGGAGTTACCAATATAATCGAGTGGGTGAAAGGGGAAAGGAGTAAGAATCCCAAATGATTAATAATTTACTTCAAAGAAATAGGCAAAATTTATCTTTTTACATGGTATATTAACAATAAGATCAATTCCAAAAACAAAAGGTAAATTTTATCAAAAAGCAATTAAATTTATTTATTGAAAACGTAAATTTTCATTAACTTACAGTTTTAGGAGATATACTTACTAAATTTCTTAAAAAGTAACTAAATTTATTTACTAAAAATGTAATTTTTTTTATTGATGATTATAACTTACTGCTTTAGGAGATATACTTACTAAATTTCTTAATAAACTTACTAGTAAGTTAAATTCAAAAAATAGTAAGTTTGTTTATTGAAAAGGGAAATTTTCATTAATAGTTATAACTTACTGCTTTAGAAGATATACTTACTAAATTTTTTAGTCAACTTACTACTAAGTTCAATTCAGAAAAGGTAAATTTTATTAAAAATTAAGTAAATTTGTTTATTAAAAATGTAAACTCTCATTGATAACTATAACTTATTGCTTTAAAATATACTTACTAAATTTCTTAGTAAACTTGTTGGTAAGTTCAATTCATAAAAAGGTAAACTTTACTAAAAAGTAAATAAGTTTGTTTACTGATAATGTAAATTTTTATTGATAACTATCACTTCTTATTTTAAGAGATATATTTACTAAATTTCCTAGTAAGCTTACCGTATCTAATATTAATTATTTCAACACAATATATATTAGAAAAGGCATTAAAAATTTTAATTTGTTGCTAAAAACGATAAAAATCTATTATTACAAGTTATCTTCTTAGTATTACTATTGTTCACGTTACTGCAGCATAGTCCTGAATTGAAAATATAAAGATGTACCCAAATTAGGTCCACGTCAAATGGATACGAAGAGTTAAATTACACCCATACGATTTGCAGGTTGCTTGGATTACGTGAAGGAGGAGGAAGACTAGTTGACCAATATTTTCCACTCAATAATTTTGCATGATGAGGTGTAGGTAAAGAGGAGAGCCAAGCTCTCACAAGTTGAGACTCAACTGAGAGGGGTGCAGTGTCCTGTGCTTGTCTCTTTCTTCGCCCTCCAACATTTCTCTATATAGAGCCCTTGAAGAGATTGCCGTCCTTCCTACCCAGTGCCCATGCTCATCACTTGAACATTGGGCAGCAGTCACACCCTTCTCTGTTTCTCCTCCTCTGGTCATTAGTGTCATTACCACCCAAGCTAACACGCTCTCACTCTCCAGCTAGAGCTCGTCTTTTATCTCTCTCTGCAAATGGGCGCCCAGAAACCAGCAGAAAATGATGGTTTCACCGGCCAAACCCCAAAAGTTATTGCAGACTTCGACCCGTCCCGGAAACCTAAACGAAACAAGTATGCCTTGGCGTGTTCCTTTTTAGCATCCATGACTTCTGTCTTGCTAGGCTATGGTACGTGTAATATTTCCCATGTATTCCCTTAACTTAACAGCTATCATCACATTTATTTACTTGGAAGTATAATAACTGGTGTATGTGCAAATCAAGGACTACTACACACAAAACAAACTTAACTTTAAGAACTTTTACACCACTTTTTTTTTTTTTTTAAATTTACGATAAGTGCGTGCACTGTTCATTAATATGTACAAGCCGAGCGTAATTTATTGGGAGCGAAATATAAATTTGTCTAATTTACTTTTCCTTCATCTTTTTTTTTTTTTTTTGTTTATTTCGTATTCATGCAGATATTGGAGTAATGAGTGGTGCAGCAATTTACATCAAGGATGACTTTCGGATAAGTGACGTCCAGGTTGAAATCCTGGTAGGCATCCTGAACGTCTACTCTCTCCTGGGGTCAGCTGCTGCCGGCCGGACTTCCGACTGGATTGGCCGCCGGCTAACTATAGTGTTTGCTTCGGCTATATTCTTCGCCGGTGCACTCTTGATGGGCTTCGCCACCAACTATGCCTTCCTAATGGTTGGCCGGTTCGTTGCCGGTGTTGGAGTCGGTTATGCTCTCATGATAGCTCCCGTCTATACGGCTGAGGTCTCTCCGGCATCATCCCGTGGCTTCCTTACTTCTTTCCCTGAAGTCTTTATCAACGCCGGTGTGTTGTGCTCTCTTTAACATCTTGATTTGCATAGTTCACTGGAAATAGCTGGAAACAAATAAAAAAAAATATAACCAAGGGAAACCAAAAAAAAAAAATCTAGTAGTAAAATTAAGGTTATACACATAATAATTGAATTGTTTGATTCAACGAATTTTTCCTTTTTTTTTTTTTTGTCTTTTTTTGATGCACCAGTCTTGGGTACGTACAGTACTGACAAGTAACATGTTACCTGTTCGGAATACGCACGTATCTTCTGCATTAGTCGCTATTTCTACCAAAATTTTATAAAACTATATAGTAATACACTACATTTCAGAGCCATAGTTGCCACTTGCCAGCTCGTCATTGAAAAACCCAAAAAACAAAAAAAAAAATCTCATTGAATTTAGCTTCATCAATGGTTAGTGGTGGGCAGTAAGATAGCAACATTTTGCCTAAAGGGTTCAATCATTTACTGTAGTAGTACTAGATTTTGGTTTTGGAAAAGGCAAAAGTCTACATATGGGTCCCACATAGAGGTTAGCCACAACAGCACCTTTGGAAGTTGAACAAATATTCTTATTCCTAATCCTAATCAAACCAATAAACCAAATGCTACGTTAATCTTGCTGTAAATAGAGCAACGCTCAAACATCAAACACTAGACCCATTTATTACACAGAACTTAATTAGATCACCACCGGAAAGAGGGAAGGAAAAAAAAAAAAGAAACAAAAATTATCACTTATGGTTTATCAAACTCTTAGTTTAAAAAGTTTGAGATGTAAATCTATCAAAAAAATGTGGCAAGTTGACATTTTAAGTTTATTTACTTGTGAATGGTTTCTTTCTTTCTTTCTCAATCTTTAGCTCTCGGATTCAAGATTCCGAGAAAACTCTTAAGAGACATTCCCTGATTACTAAGTACCTTGCGAATGAGTTGCAGTAATTAAAGAAAAGTAGTAAAAGTTTTTTATTTATATTTATTTTTATTTTTATTTTTTTACCTCTAACTCGATGCAAACAAGTCAACGACGGGCGTCACAAAGTATTAGTAACTACTACTACCATGTGCTTGAACTCATTGGTTGATCCGCTTTTTGCTGACAGGAATATTACTGGGCTACGTATCAAATTATGGATTTTCCAAGCTCCCAACTCACTTGGGCTGGCGTTTCATGCTCGGAATTGGAGCAGTCCCATCTGTTTTCCTAGCCTTAGGAGTCCTGGGCATGCCGGAGTCACCCCGATGGCTGGTCATGCAGGGTCGGCTCGGCGAAGCCAAGCGAGTTTTGGACAGAACCTCCGATTCGTTGGAAGAAGCGGAGCTGAGATTATCCGACATCAAGCAAGCCGCAGGTATTCCCGAGCACTGCAACGACGAGATCGTGGCGGTTTCTAAGAAGAGCCACGGCGAAGGAGTTTGGAGGGATCTGCTGGTTCACCCCACACCGTCAGTTCGTCACATTTTAATGGCGGGCGCTGGCATACATTTTTTCCAACAATCAAGCGGCATTGACGCTGTGGTTCTATACAGCCCAAGAATCTTCGAAAAGGCGGGTATAACCAACACCACTGACAAGTTGCTCGCCACCATGGCCGTTGGGTTCACCAAAACGCTGTTCATCCTGGTCGCTACATTTTTCCTGGACAAGGTCGGACGGCGACCGTTGCTTCTATCCAGCGTCGCCGGCATGGTAGCTTCGCTTGCACTTTTGGGCGCTGGCCTGACCATCATCGATCATTCGGACCATAAACTGGTGTGGGCCGTAGCGCTGTGCCTGATCATGGTACTAGCCTACGTCGCCTTCTTCTCGATCGGGATGGGGCCCATAACGTGGGTCTACAGCTCGGAGATATTCCCGTTGAGGCTACGGGCTCAGGGATGCAGCATTGGCGTGGCAGTGAATCGGGTGACGAGTGGGGTCCTCTCCATGACTTTCTTGTCATTGTCCAAGGCGATTACAACCGGCGGGGCCTTCTTTTTGTTCTCCGGAATTGCATCGGTGGCTTTCGTGTACTTCTACACCCTGCTCCCAGAAACGCGGGGCAGAACCCTTGAGGAGATGGAAGAATTGTTCGGCACCTTCTTCAAGTGGAGGACGAAAATGAGAGAGTTGGAGGAAAAAAAGGTGGAGGACCAAAAACCAGGGCAGCTGCAGATGGGAACCACAACTGCTGCCAAGAATTAGAATTAGCTCCAAAAATTAGTTACTATCATGGTTAGCAAGTGGTACTAATGCCGGTGCAGTCTAATATAATAATTGGGCTCTCTCTCTCTCTCTCTCTCTCTCTGATGTAATGTCTCTGGATTTGAAAGCATATAAATATTATCCATAGGTTCAAAGAAGTGGGGGCAAAAGAGAAAAGGGCATCCAGTTTCAGATTTTACCCAGTTAAATAAGAGAAAAGGAAAAAGGGAAAAAAAGGCAGTGGATCTACTTTTGTTGACGTAGGCCTATTACAAATTCTAAAAGTGAACAGCTAGGATTAAGTAGTCTTTGGCAAATGAATATAAGAATATATCAGTACTTACCAGTAGGAGAAGTAACAGAAAGATTCTAACAGGCGAGTAGCAGAGTATTTTTCGCTCTTTGGTGCACAGTCTCCAACTGTTGTTGTTGACGAGAAAAATTGGGGCCTAAGGGATACTACTGTAACATGTTGCACAGCTGAGTTAGTTGGCTCCAGCAACTGGGTAGTAAATTATTTCAGTGCACAATGGCTTATTTATTTTTAGCGCCGACTGCAAAACTGGAGCCTCTCAGTCTTGTACTAGTGTCGATCAAGAAAGCAACATTTTGTAGTGTTGTATTTGGACCCATTTTTCTTCATTGGATACCCATTTTTCGGAGGAGGGTGGCTTTTAACCCCGAAAAAGTAAACCCCAGCTGGTCCAAACGCGTGCCCTTGTCGTGTCTACGGCGACGTTTCTAAATTTTGTGGCCGTTGATTTTGGTATGTGCCCCCCACACCCTTCTGTTTTTATCACGTGAGTAAGAAATGCTCTTCTTGTTCGCAGTCCGGACTTGTTTTTGGCGCTTCTATTCATCTGAGGTTGGCAAAAAATCCTAACTAATCATTTTCCAATCTTGAAAGCTCAAACTCCTAATTGATTGTAGAGATTTAGTTCTCGTCTTCTACAATAATGATTTCTTTATATTTATCTCGAGCACATACTTTTGACTGGTCTATATGATGGACGTGAATACGATGACTTTTAACTTACCGGAACGTTCCAAGAACCAAGTTAAAAGTTTAAAAAATAAAATAAAAAAAAAGACTCATGGAAATTTATAATTGGAGGGCAGCCGCTTGAGAAGGCAGAAGGGTCTTGATCTTAGGCCTACACGACTACAGAATCGAGTATTCAGTTCCCCTACGGCTCTACCACCCAGCCTATACTACAAACAAGATCAAGAAGCATGGTGAAATGTGAATACAAGAAGATGGACCCTCGTCAAATATACAATCAACCCTTACATAGTATCATGGTTCTGGTTGCTATTCAATTCAAAAAAAAAAAAGAAAAGAGAGGAAGGTTCTGGCTGCTATTGCTTTTGGCATCTTGCAGACGCAGTCATGCACTTGTCAGCTACTGAGCAAAAGGTCATGCATCTCCGCTTTATAGATGATCTGTGGTTGCATATAAACCTCTGCAAGCTCCGAAGGAAAGCTACAGAAGGTACCAAAAGGAATGGGAGATGATTAAACTCGGATATTACACGTATAATAGCATTATTAATCAAATGACTAGAATATCATTTGTTCGACTTTCGGATTTTACATTTTGAATATTTAATGATTTATAAACAAATTGCATACAAGTATAATTTTTCTAGTCTGGTTGCCTTCTGCGAGTAAATATGGCACGCTATCAAACCTCATTCTCAAAATTTTCACTAAAACAAACGTGGTCCATAACACTCTTAGTGTTTCACCAAATTAGTCCCAGAAACTTGTGCAGATAAAAAGTACGATCCCTAATGCTTTAATTGTGACCAAAAACAAACAAACGGATAGAAAGCAGCTGGCGTGTGGATGTTACTAAAAGCTATACCATTAAACACTTCAAATATTTGTACAGAACTTCAGCTTGAAATGGCGATTAGGATTATTAGCAAAGAAGTTAACATCTTCGCAATCGATTTTAAGGCATACAGTTTTCGTTCCAAATTAAAAATATTAGAAACCAGACTTGTTTTTGTTGAAACTAGGAGAAATGTTTTTGCACAATGCCCAAGCTCTCAGGGACTAAATTTATAGTTCTTCCTGTTCGAGGCTTAGAACTAAATTTTATGCTAATCGCTGACCATAATTCCTTTGCCATTTTGCAATTCCAAAGTCAATACCCATATCGCTAGCAATTCCATAACAAATGTGCAAGTAACCTCATTTTCACACACAGCAACAATACATACACCTTTACAAAGACTCACCATATGACGTTCCCGGAATGATGCACATCTCACTACATTCTAGCAATCCCTCCAAAAAATTTGCCTGTACGATTTGAGCAACAATGATAGGAAAATTACCACGGAGAAGAGCCACACATAATCCTCACTTCTCTATACCCTGCTGCAAATATTGAATCAGATCGTAACCAGCAGTTGTCCATTTATTGTAGGCATCTGTGCATGTACGGATCATGAAATTGGCAGCCTCACGCTCGCTCATCTCAGGGTGAAATCTCTTTCTAAGATTTCCGATAGGGTCACCCCTGCTAAAGCAGGGCAATCCGCTGTCTAACATTAACAAGACAGTGTTCAAAATCCCATCCATGTAACGCCGGGCAGCAAGATAACCCTTCACACACAAACTGCAAAACATAATAACCAAATTGTGGCATAAGAACATCTCTTAAAAGATGAGACTTAAAATGGCAACAAAAGAATTTGACACCCTTTCTTACCTCACAAAAAGATACCAAGTTTCACTTTTCATTGTACCAGATGGGTCAATTAATTGAGTCATTTCATGACTCAATTTAAAATGAGCACTTTCAAATCGCATATTTCCACCAGGAGAAGTTTCCAAAATAAAACCAAAATCGATGTGAACAAGTCTTCCCACACTGCGAAAATGAAAGTTTGACTGAGAACAAATTCCAGCAGAACTTTCAAGTTACTTGCCACTACTAGTCACAACTTCTTGATTAGCTTGAAGTGTAAGATAATTGTTTCAGTCTTTGACCAGTGGTCAAGGAGAGGCCAGGAGGTGGAGTATAAGGGGAGCAAACAGCAGGGAAGGTAAATGAAGCACAGTGAATTAACTTTGAACAAGCTGATGCAGGAAATAATACAAATATGTTGAAAATGACGATGCAATTACAAGTCAGACTGAGAAAGAAAAGGAAAGGGAAATTCAACAAGCTTATAACAAATAAGTGTTGGAAGCATAGGAATGGTAAGGACTTTCAGAACTAAGACCATAATTGGACAGGAACATTGGCCACATGTCATAAAGCTGCTTACTTGTCAAACAGTAGATTGCCATTATGTCTATCCTTTGGTTGAAGCAACAAGCTTGCTACTGCATAACCAGCACTGCTGATGATGAAGTTCTCACGAGCAGCTTCAAAACTGGGAGAACCAACAGGTCCATAATCCTGCTGAAAGATCTCATATAAACCACCATCAGTTGTCTCACCCATTTGGCTTCTGCTTCGTGTATTTGGAACAACCTGCAAAAATCCAAAAATGATGACATACAGAACACTTTAATAACAACTAGCTTAACAAATAACAACATAAAGTCGAAAGAAGTTTAATAAAGCCTGACAAGAAGTGATGCATCTTGACCAAGATTGACAAGAAAAATTGTTTCAAATTATGTTCTCCACCTTGATAATTAATATGAAGTATGGTACATAAAAGTCGCAGGTTTTATTACGAACCTAAAGTTTAGCACGAAGGGATTGCAATTACTCTATTAGCTCCTGAGTTCAGTAGCATTATGCTGGGAAAGCAAAGAGATGGGATCCTCTCTATCCTCATACAGATGGAAGTAGCCAAAATGAGAGAGCTAGCATCACTTTTCCAAGTTGAAAGAAATACTCCACCGGGTCATTTTGTACAACTCCATTAAGATATATTTTGCTTTTAACAAGGCACAGATAAAACTCATACTACGCTGTTCAACACTACAAAGGATTTTTTTTTTTTTTTTCAAATGAAAAAAATTAGATAAGCATAATGATATTTTCATTGTCACTGTACAAGCTTCCATCCATCTTACATTATCAAAAAAAGCACAATCACATACAAAAACAGAAAAAGCCAGTTGACAAGTATTTACCTCTATTATTCCTCTCTCATGGCCAGTAGGAAGAACTCCATAAGGAAACAAATATAAATTGATTCCAACACTCTCAAATATGTCTTTTAGAAGTGATATAACTTGCAAAGCAAGGACATCTTGCCGGCAGTCATCTCCAACCTATATGAAAGAGAACTTGTTGAAGCTATACATAACCATAGTCCAAGTTCATAAAGATTTAACAGCTAATAATCCATAAATGTATATTTGCACCATATACAGGATGACTTGTGAATTCCAAAAAAATTAACGAACAGAATAAAAAATAAAGACATTCAAATCATGAGCTGTATAAGATTCTACCTCAATTTTTTATTTTCAGCACTTTTTTGTGATTAGATTATCAGGCATTAACTTTGGAATTACCATTTTAACTTTGCTTTTGCAAGTTCCAACTACAACGCATGAAAAGGCCAAACACAAGAATGCATGAAGCAGCCAATGGAAAAGAGAAATACTCATCTCAGGGAAATTTTGCAATTTTGAGATCACAGCTTCTGGCTCAATCAAGAAATTAAAAGAAGCAAGATGGTAATGTGCCAACTGTTTTACCTTGAATATGCAAGCTTGAGGCTTTACATCTTTGGGATCCCCATCTCGGTCCACAACATTAAATGTGATCATAATGGGAACTTTTGCTGCTGACTGCAATGGAATTCCACTATCAACTTGAATACCCCTCACAAGTTTACTTGTGGCAGTAGGAAGATAGAGGTCATCCCCTTCCATTTGAATTTTCTCCAACTCGCTGTTTAACATAGAGTTTCAAAATTCCGCTTCGAATATAGATTATTGTCTACTTATATATTTAACCAAAAACAGATTTCCAAAGTTTAAAACAGTGTCTGTAAACAGAAAGTACCTCCGGATACCGGCTCGTCGTTCCTCCTTTGGAAGAGGAAATAGAACCCCAGAGATAGATGTGACTTTGTCAAAGAAATCAAACTCTCTTTTAAATAAGTCCAGGGCCTTAGGTGAGAAACCATCAATAATTCTTTGCCTCACAACAGGCAATAGTGCTTGAAATGAATTATTCTGAAAAAACAGCAAAAGACTTTCAAATTATAAGCACAAACATAACACAAAAGGGATTTTGAAAGACTACCAAGACATGAAAATGAGATCTCAATGTACAACGATAGAGAAGACATGGACAAAGATACATGCACATATTCCTGTGGCACAAAAGCAACATCATGCTCCAAGGTTAAGTAAATCTAAGTAAGAGATGCATAGTCAACAGCCACAAAGTACAAAACCCTTCTTTTTCCATGGGAGTCATATAACCTTGACTACCTCATAGTTTGAAGTAAGGATGACCCTGTAATTAAAATAACATACAAGCAAGTTGTCACATGCATGCCTAAAACAAGTCAAAATAAGATGACAAGAACTGCCAAAAAAAAAATGCAGCATTTGGCTTCAAGGAGAATAAAGAATTTCCCAATTTTGCTGAGAAATAGAGAAGGTACAGGCATACTTTCGTGGAAACAGCATCTTTTCCAGATTCTGGCACACAAGTCTCCCCCTGCAAAATTTTTAACACAATCACAATGACATGGATCCAGAGCTTTCCATATTATGCAAGAATACTTTTCATAACTGAATATTTAATCGCATTTAAAAAAGTGATATCTCCAGCACCTGTAAATGCCATATCAGTATATGCGCAAATATATCACTTCTTTGAGCAGCTCTAAGCAAGTATCCTTCTACAAGCCTCTGCAAGGGAAGATATTGTGACCAAAACAACCACAAGCGATTTTATGTGGCTGCATTCTAAGTAATTGACAAGACATGGCAGCTTATTAAACAGTTCGATTGGTGCGAGATTTGAAGTACATTTTAAAGCGTGCACTCTTTACAAAATTTTGAAGTTTTTTCCACTAGCAATCTGCAAGGGATAGTTATATTCTGCCTTTACTATAAATGAACTGAAGTCATTGAGTAATGCAAAATTCTTGACCCAAAAGTTTCAACATGGCAGCAATTCAAGCCTCTCTTTCAAGACCATAAATTACATTTATTCCCCAGTTCTGGCCCCCATGATAATCTTTTTAACAATTAGGCAACAGAAACTATAACATCTAATGCAAGAAAGACCTACCCCTTCATCATATCTTAAAGACTGCACCAACTGAGGCATGAAGAATGTTACTCGCTCAGGAGGATAAGATTCCAACACCCTGAGAACATAAGCCATAACACGTGGATGGCCCTTATAAGCTGGAGTTAGGAATTCCAACGCTTGTGTTATTGAGCAAGCTGCCCAGTGAGGCAGCTGTTGCAGAAGAGGAGAGTTTTCATCTACAGCTTTTGGGGTAACAAAAAAAGGCAATGCCTGAGGTATGCTGCGGATCTCCAATATATTTGTCTGCAACAGGAAATAAAAGCATGGATTAAATATTAGTCTGAGATAACTGCAAATAAGCACTTAAACTGCAAAAGGAGGCTGTTAAAAAATGCAAATTTTTATAGACATCTCATGCAGTAGTAGTTTGTCAACCAACGATTGCAGTTTCACAATTCCCTGTTAAATAATAAGAATTAGGCTACATCCATCAAACGTACACCAGAGTGCAAATTCTTTTTCTGGATCAAATTTCTGAAATTCTACGCACAAACCTTACAATTTGCTGACCTAGATGACATCAATCACTTTTGGCATTACTTAAAAGTAAGCAAATTAATATTTGATTCTCACAAATCTTTTATAATTTGAGTCACATTCTTTGGCCATGAAAAGTGGCAATAGGGATGGGCTGAGGACGGAGCTCCTAAGGATAATGAATCATACCTTCACAAACAAGAAAAAGGACAAGAGGTTGCTGTATATGTATGTATCAGTCACAAAGGGTTTCGAAATATTCTCCAAACCAAAACATGTATAGTCAGAAAAAAAAAAGTACAAACTTATCAAAACGCCCAATTAGAAAGAGGGAAAAAAAATCCTTGGTAAATCAAAATGGTGCAGTTGTTTTTCTGAAGAATTAGAAAGGACTCTGACATTCACTATCAAAATAGTTATAATCTTATGCAAACTCTCAACGAAGAAAACTGAAACAACAAATCAGTATGTACAACAAAATGCTGGGAGACACTATTTCCGTAACCAGTTGACATTACAAATCATTAGAATCCAGCCAACAATAGTGCGTGTGTTTTCCTCACCAACAGCTCTAAACCTCAAAGAGACAACACTTATGAAAGTTCAAATCTGAATGACTTAGCCGGTCAGAATGCTTTACAGTTGCATGTCACAAGAAGTAAAATCATAATCGAGGACCAGGACACAAGTCATAACTTTTTGGAAGCATAAAAAAGAGCTAAGAACTTCAATAAATCCAGAACAAAGATCTGTAACATATCTTAAACTTGAAAATCCACCATATAAGAGCTTCCTGAAATGAGTAAAGGAAGCAAGGACTTGTATATTAGTCATGCATTACTGTCATGAAGGATTATCACACAGGCTGTTCCAGGAAAAAAAAAAACAGATTTTGCATCCTGAAACTCAAAGACACAAATAGAACATCAGTGCAGCCATTGGTTACAAAACTTAGAGCCTCAGGGTATAGAAAGACACTGATTCCAGCAAATTATCAGTATGCAATATGCTATCCATCCACAAATATAAGACTCCCACAAGAAACATGCAACAAAAACATAAAATTTCCTATCAGACTGAGATGAACGCGCATACTTGAACAAGTAGTGCCACTTCAGACTTCAGAACACCATTGGCTGGAAATCTTGCAGCCAAGGATAAAGCAATTCGAGGATCAACAGAAAAGGCAGTCCTCGCATATTCGACCCATTTTTCAGAGCTAACTTTCAGACGAGATGTACTTTCCCTGAATGTTGTGCACACAGACGAGTGAGTATCAACCAAAATGGAAGAAAGTCAACAAGAAATCTTCAACTGAATAACAATTACTTTGAGCCAACAGGTTGTGCCCAAACTTCAAGCCTATCAGCCTCGTGATGACATAGCATCAGAAGCAACTGCTTACGTTTTTCCCGTCCAACAGCATAGTTCTCCATTTGGCCCCAGACTGGGTGATACTGCTCCTTCTACATAAAAACGCAAATTGATTTAAGCAACTCCAGGGTCAAAAGCTACATAAAAAAATAAAGGCAACAGGAAATTAGCATATCTGGCTACTTAAAGCTAGTCAATGCAGGAGCCAAAAGTATATTCACGATCACAGTCACCATACCGTGCCATTTACCGAGTTCCCATTTTCAGGCACCCGTCCTTTAGGATCAAACTGGGTAGAATCCATCCGCTCATTCAAAAGATGGTGAACAAACATGGAAACAGATTGACCCTCACTTTGGGCAAAAGTGTTGTTATTCATATCAAACCATTCAGGTTCATGAGCAAACCAACCCAATGAAGTCCTGGGTATTCACAAATCACAGTAAAACAAAGTTGCAAAATTTTCCTTAACAAATCATGAAGAAAAAAGAATTCCCAGTACAATGGAAATGAAAAAATGCAAACAGCTGCACTTAATCTAACCCCATACAAAATGGAAAACAAGAGGAAAATATACCAAATAAAAGAAACATAAAAGAAAAATATAAACTAGAGGCAGAATGTATTGTCCATCTTCCTACAAGTTTCATTTAACATGCTAGTACACATCATTGCAGGCCTGATCAGAGCGATATGCAGCCTATGAAATAACAATAGTTCTCAACTCCATTTGACAAAAACTAACCACAACTTTCAACTCACTCAGTTTTCTATATCTACTAGCTGTGAACCTGTCATTATCAAGATATTTCAACATTTATGTTTAACTTATATCTTGTCTCACCGTACTGCTCCATCTTGAAGATGAAGCATCAATTGATTGCAGATAGTACTTAGAACACACACACACACACACACACAAAAAGTAAGTTTGAATCATAAAATTAAGGGTAAATTACATTTAACCCCCCTGTGGTTTTGACTGTTGCCACATAACCCCCCTAATGTTTGAAAATATCCACTTCACCCCCCTAAGGTTTTATGTAAAGTGGAAAGTGGACGGAATGTACAATTTTGAACCAAACGTGCTCCAAAAGCGCGTGTGATAAAATTTTAATATCCATACAACCCCCTTATGATTCATATAAATATCCACTTTACCCCCCTGTGGTTTTTGCAATCGTCCACTTCACCCCCCTATACTTTTATATAAAGTGGTAAATCCACTTTACATAAAACCATAGGGGGGTGAAGTGGATATTTTTAAACATTAGGGGGGTTATGTGGCAACAGTCAAAACCATAGGGGGGTTAAATGTAATTTACCCTAAAATTAATTGTTAACAACAAATTTTCAAAAGAGAGAGAGAGAGAGAGAGGACAAATTACATGTTAAATATTTGCTGACATGGACCAAGAGGAAGTTAAAACAACAGAGTTTACCTATAAATCCTGTCTTCCAGCAACTGAAGCCCTGTTCTAAAATTGTGAAGATTGCGCTGTAAATGGCATGAACAGAACTTCAGCCCAAGAAGCATGAGTGTGAAAAAGGTTCCAGTAGCAGCAGGATGACATGAGAAGTTCCAAGGAAATTTTGTAGTTCCTTGTAACATTCGACCAAGTAACAAAAGCTGCTCCACGCTGTCGTGCCGAACTACCTACAGAAATAAAACATATCACTATACCTTTACAAAACAAATTATAAGGTAATGAACTTGAAGTTGTCCCAAAGAAGAGATAAATTAAAACAATGGACAATAAGATAACTGGGGGCAAACATTACTCCCTAATTTCATAGAGCTTTAAATTTGAGTTAGATTGTGGTACTAACTGTGACACTAGGGAGAAACTAAATTGTACTGAACCACCAAAAATTTTTGAAATCTAAAATACCAAGATGTTCGTTAAAATAGACAACCAAAAAAAAAAAAACCCACGTTACCCTTGGTACAAGAGACAAATGCACTCTGAAGGCCTTGAATATCCTATGACAAAATCTACCCAAATTATGTCCACTTTCCTCAATATAGCTTTAATCATACAACCAACATTTTCTCAGTTCAACACCAGAAAAGATAGCTCAAGTTCCCCCCCCCCCTCTTCGAGCAATAAAGTTGAGAAATTAAGATCATTTAAAATGATGGTGCAGAAATTCAAACAAATGTCTCTTTTAATCCTCACTAATGCAAGTAGTAGATAAGTTGCAGTCGTGTCATGACAGAACAGCAGATTTGACTGAAAATACACAATTTCCACTCAGATAAATCATGCACGCCACGCATTGCATACTTTCAGTTAGAGGTGTTCAGAGGCTGTGTACCCAACTCCCGGAACAATTTCGTGACCTGAATGGGACCTAACAGTTTGACCCCAAAAAAAAAAAAGGGGGAACCATAACCAATCCATGGTCAATGGGCACCCAGCACACTGGTTCCAGTGCCCCACTGGAACCTGACCCAGTACCTAAATTTAAAAAAATTGCATTCAATAATTGTAAATTAAAACTAACTAGAAGTTTAAAAAAACTTTATTATTACTTCTTCATTCTTTAAAAAGCATTACATAACTATCAATCATGACACATTTATAGTGAACAAGTTTTTAAAATAACATTTATTCATAACCAAAAAAAAATTAAAAATTACATACTCTGACATGTTTAACAAGTTAACAACCATATGCCCATTGGAAGGGGAGGATGCTTAGAGTCTTTCCCCACTGTCAGGTTCAAGGTTTGAATCCAATGCCTGATAGTTGGGGGTGGGAAGTGTGCAGGGAGGGGCAGGAGGGTGTATAAAAAAATTTTAAAAAAAATAAAAGAAGAAGAAGTAATTAACCAACCATATATTGTAAAAATAATAAAGTACAACATCTCAAATATGAAAATTTGATGAAAGATCTTTCCCTAATAATTTTAGTTTTAAGGTATAAAATTACCAATTTACCCTTACATGTGAACCGGGTCAGGAACCCACACATTTAAAATCTTAGAACCACAAACTGACTCGGATCCATAGTGACCCAACACATGGCCTGAATTGCATGCTAAAACTGCTTTGGGTACCCTAGTTTTGTCGTTCAGGTAGGAGTGGCTTTCCAGGTCAATATCAACAGCGCTACCTTCAGCCTATCCTAAACATTCCCCGAGATTCATGGAAACCACACGACAAAACAGCAATTAAAACAACCAGAGGTATTTAGGGAACAGGTAAAGTTGAATGCCTCAATAAAGGAGAAGCTATCCAATATGCCTTATATGTTAGTAGTGATAAAAATGTGCTGCAGCATACACATGACAACCATACTCTTAATCATCTATACAGATGAGATAAAAACACAAGATTTGATACCAAGTATACTGGTGCTATGAGCACACAGATGTGCAGGGTCAAAGGGGCAATATACCTCAAAACGATCAATAAAATAACCAAGCCATATTCTATGAGCCATAATTTGTTCAACAGGGTCCTTTTCAGGCTGCAGCTCTGGCTCCCCCGGAGAAAGGTGAGGCCTTAGCTTTGCAGCTGGTCCAGCACACCTCATGTCAGAAGCAAAAAGGCCTCGTTTGGTATCAATGGTCCACAACCATGCATCAACAAGTTCAGCAAGGACAAGGGAACCCAACCGAGGTGCTGCAGAAACTAACCATGTCCAAACAAACACACCAGTTTCCATGGCATCAGGTGTAGAAATGTAAGCAGGGCACCAGCAAAGAAGGCGCAGAAGTTGTGAAAAGCTCTCTATATTCGATTTCATGTCGAAGTCCTGGAGAAATAGAATTCTGTCATATAACACAACCAAAAGGGAATATGAACATTATTTTCCCCAGTAATATAAGAAAAAATGTCAGAGAGAATATGCATCCACTGACCAGATTTGAAAGAAGTAACGCAGTTGCTTGAGAACAAGTATCCCGAAAGGATGATTTGTCCACTTCACCACCTTTCTCAGCTGTATTGACAAATTGTTGAAGCAGACGCACAAACCTGGTAAGTAACACTTCATTGAAGGAATCATTTTTGGGATGTGAATTTTGGGACAGCATTCCAGAATCAGAAGCTGGAAGGTCAATTGTAACGGGCTTGGGATCAAGGCCACCAATGCTCTCATATAACCTTCTCATTCCAGCAATTTCACCAGCATGGTTACATTTAACTGTTGCACTGACTATTCCAGTACTGAGAACCTCCAAATTGAATGCTTCTGTCAATTTTAAGTTGCCTCCAGAAGCTGCAGCAGCAGCAGCCATGACTGCAGGAATGTTTGCAGTTTTGGTTCCACTCCAACAGTCATTTTTGCCAGTACCAATCCGAATCTCAGATAATAGAGAAACCACATCAGCAGTGGGCTGTGTTCTCTGCCAATTGTTTGCTTTGCAGATCTTCTCCTGCAGTTCACAAATGACATGAAATCAATGTCTAGTAATGAAGTGGTTAGAGAAGGGGTCCCATATTATAGCGAGTTTCACGAGAAAATAACTAGAGAAGTGGCCAGTGTTCTGATACGATACCATGTGACTAGTTACAACAAAGAACTTCAAGGACTACATGACCATGTGCATCACAGTGTAAGCAGCAATAGAACTAAGACTTTCAAAAAGAAAATCAAGGAAAATAATTTGTTAATAAGTTGAAGAACAGATATTCAGAAGCAGCCCATAAGTTTGAGAAAGTTGTTAACACTGAGTATTGAGAAGACAAATCATGTTCTTCACATTTTATTGCACTAAGCCGAAAGGAACAAAAGTATTGGTGTTTCTAAGGATTGTTACTTTTGTGAGGGGGAACCAGCTAACATCAGTTATATCAACTACAGAATTGTGATAAAAAAAGAAGACAACCACATTCCTGACATTAAGAAGATAGCAGAGTTCAATATAGGGACATGATTTAACTGCAAATGATATATGCCAGTACCCAGAGAAACTGCGGTGATGAACTATTTTAACAATTGAAAGACAAACATGTGAAGCATATGAAATGATGCATGATAAGATCAAAGGTCAGAGTAAAACAAACCTGAAGAAGGCCCTGACTTGTGCATGGCGCGTATGAGAGCGAAATAACTATCCACTCACGAACAATTTTCTGGTACAAAGAACGGACAGTAGCAACCCAAGCCGGGTCATGAACTGCAGCTGATGGTGGATCATTGTGGATAGAAAATAGTAGGAAATCCAGACAAGAAGAATTCCACAAAATCTGTAACAACAAGTACCACAGGTTCAAGTGATCTCAGAATTCGAAGAAAAACAATGTTGAACATTTTATTGAATCTCTATCACCAAAAACTTTAACCTGCGGAAACTTATCTCTGAGTTGACTCAATAAAGTTACTGAAATATCACGAATATGCTCGTCCCTCTGAGACAAACTTTTTATAAGGAAACATGCATGGATGGAAAGGGCAGATTCTCTACTCTCAGCATCATGACCAGTCTCAGAAGCCCGTTCGTCCTGCATCCAGAAGCAAGGAACAGATATTTCTGACATCCAATCTGTCATGTAAATGCAGAAAAGTTTCTTCCAACTTTCTTTCCTTTTAGAATATATCTGTTGGTGTGGGCAGGGATAGGTGCAGGGGGCAGAGACCAAGTTCCCAAGTTTTCTTTATAAAATTCCAAGTAAAAACTTCAACAGAAGTGCTGACAAGGTAAAACCTTCATACTAAGATAGATATAGCTGCATAAGTACAAAATGACACATAAAAAACAGGGAAAAAATCTCCAAGAGGATTGTCAACCCCTTTGAATACTCAACAAAACAGGACATGACAAAATACACAAGCCCCTTGCTAAATCTTGCTTCCTCTTCTCTTGCTCTTATCTTTCCATAATGGTCCACAGAACTACAAATCTCTCAACCTTGAACATTTCAGATCCATTTGAGCTCACCATATTTCACCAGGAAAAGTTAATACAATTTACCAAACTTATAACTGTCAAAAAAATTAAGATATGAGATGCTGCCACACTAAATGAATGCATACTCATACATAGCTTCATTTATAAAAATTATTAGTTTGAAAATTAAAAAATTGAACAAACTAATATACGCAAAGAAATAAATGGTAGACAAGACAAAGGGGTTTGAGCCCATATAGGTGATGAAAGAGAGCCTACCAGCCAAAGTATTGCTGTTTCAAAGGCCCGGTGAACAATTGCTGTCAAGCACTGAGAGACAGCCGGCATGAGATTTGGACTTTTCAAATACTCAAAGACACAGCTGAAGGCACTTCGAGAAGCCGTTGAACTAGGGCTACCATTGAGAATGCCACCGTTACTGCTGAATCTGATTATCTCTAGAAATGCTACAGCTAAAAGATAAGTTGCCTTGACACCTGTAGAAGTCAGAGCAGAAAGAATCAGAAAAGCATACTAAAGAGAATATAATGCCATTAAGTTTTCTCAACACTGATTATCTACACAGAGGGTATACAACATGGGATAGTGATCTAATAATACCACTGAATTTCATCAAACCTGAGATTGTGCCCATTCCTGAAACCTCCACGCGCCCACCTAAAGCAGCTGAAAGAGCAGATCTTTGGGTTACAGCAGCTTTTTCATTGCCACTACCTCGCCGGCTACCCGGGTTATGAAGAGCATTAAGTTCCAACTCATCTTCAAGCCATTTCACAGAGCTAACAACCTGAAGGGGGGGGGGGTGTAAGAATCTGTGACCCTTCTTCAAACATCAAACATTGAAAATGACAAAAGATGAAAGATCAACCCAAAAAGTGTAAAAGAAGGATCTTTCAAGAGCTACTGAAAATAAGATATCGATAGATCTTTAGAATCAACTCTTAACACAGGAACTGTTTATTTGTAAGCTAGAATTCCAAACTAACTTTAAGCATGATTTTGTGTTGAAATACGTTATTATTGAAAGTAAACCAGAGTAAATCAGTTCCATTGTCAAGTTCAAGAGTAACATATGGTGTGGTTGACATCCTACATGTCTCCACAAGAGACAATTAGTGGTCTATTAACTATAGCCTTGTTTGGGAGTGACGTTTTTTGGGAGTTTGTATAAAACTCTACTGTAACTTACTGTAGAAGTTGTAGAAAAAATTTTTGGAAGTGAAGTTTTTTATGTGTTTTGGGGGTGTTATATTAAAAACTTTGGGAGTTTTTTGAGGATTCTTGCAGATAATGTAGGAAACAGACAAGTTTTATACAAACGTGCCAAAAATTTGCATTAAAACTTTGGAAGTTTTTTAAGATTCCTGTAGAAAGTAGGTAAAAAACTAGCAGCATACAAACCTGGCAAAAAACTCAGCTGCCAAACAAGGCAATATTTTATAAAATCTTAAGAAAAACTACGGCTTTCAGAAGACCTATCTTATCACTCAAGAACAGAGGTAAATAATGACATAAGGCACCCTCCATTTATTTAATTGTACTTAACCACTAATGCTCTCTTCTTCTATCACCTCCTTTCCTAAATCCAGCTGTTTCTTCTGAATGCAAAGAGCCTCATTTTAGCGATCAGATTGAGCCTAAAACCCATATGGTGAATACCAAAATAGCCCCTCGATTAATATACTTCAAGAACTATGTAGGAGAGCATTGCTCTACACTTAATAAATTGAATGATAGTTGCACTGGTCTTAAAAACAATAGACACAAACAAAGAACCATCTAATATAATATCAAGACCATCTTGCTTACAGCTTAAGCAAAATGGATGCAAAAGTGTTCATTAGGTAGCCTGAGCTGAGAAAATGCCAATCCAGTTAAAAAAAAGTTCCCATTAAATGGCCCTGGCTTGAAGGTTACATAATGGCACAGATAGAAGATACCTTTATACTGACAAGGAATGGCACGCATATAACACAATAAACATCCTCAAATGTTCATATATCAACAATTTTTGAAAAACAACAACATAATAAAGCAACAGGCAGATGTATTCAACTAATAACTGAGCTGTGTTCAGCCAAAATCCATATCGAGTTCTACCGAAGTTTGGGCAGTAATACAGGATGCAATGAAATCAAGCAAGGTAATACACACACACACAAACACACACACTTACTAGGGGTGGAGTCCCTTGAGAGATGCGCTGAACTGCAGAAGCCCACTGAGCATTCCACATGTATGGTCCGCCAACAGCCTGGACTGCAATTACACCAATGCTACCTACACTATTCAGAGAAGTGGACACTGATTTTGTGAACGCCTGACCTTTTTGTATGGGAGGAGCTAGCCCAAAAAGAGCTATATAGAACCACAAATTGCGAAATAATTTTAGGAGTGAAGGTTCCACATCTACAGTAGGATCAAAATCTGAGCATATTTCAGCCACAGCAGGAAGTAGAGGACCAAGAAAATCTGCTCCACTCCTGCAAATGTGAAGCATTAATGGTCATACAATATCCAAACACATTTTATCAAGCAATAGTATTTTGGATGTAATATCAGAATGTCTCACCTTCCACTTTTGGATTCAGCAGCTAAGCCTACATCTGAACACAAAGATAGCAGACGATGACGAAAATCCAACCTCAATTTGTTATTGGTCAGGCCACTAGCAATCACAAGAAATCCTGCAGGAAGAGTCTAGAATGTGATTGAACCAGTGAGCACCGCATTTAAGATGACAAAATATCATAGCAAAAGTGATATATGGACAAGTTCTCATATCCAGAGGGAACAGCATACCTCAACTCGTTCTGTCGTGGCTTCTGGTGCTATGGTTTTACTTTCAGCAGACCCAACAGCAGAGAGTTTACTTAAGTAGCTTCGGATCAATAGAACAACAGCTTCACGATAAGATTTCTCAAAACCTAAACTCGCCAGGCGAGAAACAGCATCAAGAAGCTGCAGTAACTCAACAAAAAGAGGTTGAGAGATGATGCTGTAGGTTCAATATTAGCAGTAGCTAGAAAAGTAGTAATGCTAGTCATGTACATGTAGTATCTAAAAGACCAAACATGATTGCTACCTATACCTGGAGTCTCAGCAAGCCTGGGGCCGAAGCATCTCCCTCTTCTAGACTTTCAATAAATAGTGGCAATATCAAGTCAACCACTTCAGACTTGTTAACAGAGACATTTAAATCCGCAAGCAAGCGAATCATGTTAAGTTGCCCAGCAGAAGCTGCCTGCTTTTCTTTGGCATCATGCGATTGCTGAAGCTGCAAGAATTAAACGACAAACCACATTTTATATCAAAAGCATATCAGTCTGGTAAAAAAGCAAAAGAATTGAGCCTTTATATCCATAAACCACTTTTCAAAGCCAATGTGAAAAGCAGGAAAGGAAGAATGACTAAAGCCTCTACAGTCTCCTGCATATAGTACTGCCAGCAGAATACAACAATTGTATTTTTAGTACACTTTCAAATATGAAAATATGACTTTGAATTGCTAAGATTACCCGGCTCCCTTTCTACTGTTTTTATTGTCCTGACAAGCATATGTTACACTTCTTATAGCTGCCAATGCTTCAACAGAATGCACAGTAAAAGGTCAAACAAAAAAACATACAAATGAAACTGTCCTATGCGAGCACACAAGCATATCTTCCATCATCCACCTAAAGGGCAACCCAGCACACAGAGCTGCCATGGATTAAGACTCCAGAAGGGCTAGTTTCACATAAATATCTCATGATACTATGCATGCACAAGCTCATTTGCAGATCTATTATGATTAATATATGAGCTCTCCGCATAATAGTATTTGTACCAACGTTAGCTCTCTGTATCTCCATGACTTCAAGTTTAATGATAAGCTGATCCCAAAGGTAAGTAGGGAATATCAAAAGGTAAATGAGAAAACGGTTTTGCATGACTCAATTTTTAGAGGAGAACCAGTAAGAGGACGTTTACTAAAATTTGCTGCTGAGAATGCCAGAGAAGAATTCTATTGAGTTGAATTAAAATGTTACCAAGAACCTAGGTAATAATGGCGGAGAATGATGGATGAGGACGGCATAGGAGAAAAAACACCCTTGCTGTGGCTAGAGCCTAGAAGGGAAGAAATGGGAAAGAGGAAGATTTTCTTTTGTTGGGAACCTTTAAATGAAAAGAAAGAAAGAGAACAGGGACAAAATGGAAGGATAAAATGGCCAAAAGGTTTTCTCTCAAAAGATGGAGAGAAAATGAAAGAAAGTTGACGATTACCTAGTAAAATTTTTCTCAAACCCAACTTTAACCAACAAATGCTCACAAACAAAAAAAATTAATGTATTATCAATCCAAACTCCCAAAAAAGGCGAGAAAAAATTATAATCATTTCTCTTCCCTTCCTTTCTTTCATAACTTTATGTTTATGCTTCTCTTCGTATCTCTCAAAACTCCCAAATTAAGCCCAAGTATCAAAAAATGAGGAATGTAGGCCCTCATCTCATAGCACATGCATGAAGACACAAATATAAAGACACGCACTAAATGGGTAGCTGACTAGTGGACAAATATACATATGCTTTTGCAATTTCAAGAATGCAAATTCATGTCCAATATACACATGATAGCAACTTAAACAGTTTGCAATTCGAAATGTCAATGAATCAACCTACCTCTTCTTCATAATCTTTACGTTCACGAAAACTAGTAGCTAATCCCGTCATAAAAGTATCCACAGGTGGCCGTTCCTTGTTCCATCCATATTCAATTATTTCACAAGTTGCTTTCAAGACACTCTGAAACATTGCTCCCTGGCTGCAGGCCCAAGTGTCAGCCTGTATGAAAAAATGAAAAAGCACCAACGTTTTTGGTAAGTGACGCATCCAGGCACTAGAACTTAGACCAACACAGCTCAAATAATTGGTAAACCTGAATACAAGTAGTCAGCACTAGGGGCTTGAAACGAATAAGCAAGACTCGCAACAGCTGGCCACCACGTGCAACAGCAGCTTGGGAAATTCCACCGAGTAAAGAGCCAAACAGCTCCTCGCAAATCCTCAACTTCCGCCACACTGAAAATAAACATGCCTCAGCAGCCTCTATCAATAATGCAAGAGTTCCATGCAAGAACCTCTTTGATGACTTTCCATCAAGGTCAATAGACGCAAGAATCTTAATCTGTAACTTAGCCGCTGCTTGGTAAACAGATAGCTTGGTACTAACTCTAGCTTTCAATAAATGCCCTTGTTCAGACCAGTCACGCTTTCTTATCTGCCCAGAAAAGATACAAGATAACCGGCTCAAATCTCCCTCACTAGCACTGCCTTTTTTTCTCCTAAAAATCAATTTGTGGCCTAGCAACTAGTTACAAAAACCAAAAGATGAATAATTCAGAAAGCCTACCTTTAGAAATGCTAACATGGATTGGAGTTGTTCCTTCGTGACAAGTCTCACTTGTTCCAAAAGCTTGGACTCAACAGTGGCTTTGTCCAATATATGCCTTATCAATTTAAAAGCAATTTCCTGTTTTTCAAGGCTCTCCACGGATTCTTGCTCAAAAGATGTAAGAATTCCCTTGCCTCCACAGCCATCAGATAGCCCTATGCTTACGTTCAAGATATCCACATTGCTCTTCCAGCCAGAGCTTCCCCCATTCATCGCAGTCCCCTTTGATGACGACGCATCGTCAGCAACACTGCCAGACGATCCAGAGGCATTACTCAGCTCATTCCCTGGACTTGCCCTCTCATTAGAGTGATATTGAAAATGGTTCAAACTCAAAGGTGAACTCTGACTTGAGGCAGCCTCGGAAGAAATAAGCTCCCTTGGCGAATTGGGAACCGTGATTTCAAGCCGTTCAAGAAGACACGAAACTAACCTGTTAGCATCAGAGGAAAGAATGGGCGGAAAATTCAAGGCCAAGGCGTTCAAGAAAACCCTGCAAATCCCCAAATCTCCAGAGGCATTGCGTGTGGCAGAGATCACAATTTCCCCAGTGAAGCCAGCAATGTCAGTTGCAAAATCAGAGTCCGACTCCGCAGCTTCACACATATAAGCAAAGTAGTCGTTAAAGAAGGAGGCAATCGCGTCATTGCCAAATGATTGGGGCCAGAAAGAAGAGGTAAAGGATGATGGAATTGCGCGATAGAAGGCAATGATGAGGGATTTAGGCCGTTGATCGTCGTAATTTGGGCATTTAGAGAGGAAACGAGCAACAGCCAGGACGGCATTGAGCTGAGATCTCGAAACCCTAGGAGATCCGGTAAGGAGGGACTCCGCCGAAGGACACCGGCCGCATATCCAGACCAGCTTGTCAGCGAATTGCTTCGGTTTTTCAGCAATCAAGTCACACAGCTCGATCAACGATTCCATTTCCACAAATTGCAGACCGGAAGGCACTAACAAACCAGCTTATAAATTAGCTCATTCCCGCATTGCAAAGATGAATTCTTTTGCGCCATGATCGTCGTCTGAATTATGTTGAAAGATTCTGGTGAAATTACTTTAGTTGAATAGATAGCAAAACTATACACAATTCAGGAGAAAATTCGAGCTGTCCGCTAAATTGCATTGGAGAAGCTCGATCACAAATGAGAGGAAAAATGCGGATTGCGAGGGGTCAAAGGAGAGAGAATTGACATAAAGTAACATGGGTAACTAAATATCCACGTACAAAAATTTCAAAAAAAAAATAATGTGGTCTGATAATTGTAGAAAAAAGATGTGACATTAGGGTTTACAGCGGCAGTAGTTGAAGGTACGACCGGAGGTGGCGCTGGTTCGTGAAGATCAAGGCGGCGTCGTAACGTCGCTGTTGTTTCTGCAACTTTTGTTGTTTCTGCAGCTTCTCGCGCCCCTCTCTTTCTATCTCACTCTTTTCCTTTTCCCTTTTTTTTTTTCCTAACGTTCGTTCTTGTCTGCCTTTTTTTCGCTCCTCATTTTTTCTCTCTTTCTGTTTTTTTTTCCCCCACTCATTTTTCACTAAACTCGAACTCGACGAGCTCTCAAAATAAAGCTCGAACTCGAGCTCAAGTTTGATTCGAATCTAATCGAACTCGAACTCAAGCCTACTCGACCTCAAAAAAATAAAAAATAATTATTTTTATTTTTAAAAATAAAATAAAATAATTATTTTTCTTAATAAATAATAAAAATATTATGGATATATATGTAATTTTACTATTAAAATAAAAAATAAAAAATAATATATATATATATATATATATATATTCGAGCCTATTCGAGTCGACTCACGAGCTATCGAGCCTGAGTGAAAGTTGCTCGAACTCAACTCGAACGTGCAAACGAGCTGCTCGAGCAATGTCAAACTCGAACTCGAGCCGCTCGCGAGCTGCTCGAATCGTTTGCAACCCTAGGCCCAACACTCCAGGTCAATTTCTGTGGTACTCCCTGGAATCGTACAAATCACCACGGGTGAAAGGAAAAGCCCACTTTCATGATTGAATTTTGAACTAGTGTTTCAGTCATAGAGTTTGCTTGGAAAGGAGTTATTTGGGGGGGGCAACTATTGCTATTATTCACAAAACAAAATTTTTAAACACTTTTTTATCTCGCATATATCATATAAAAAAAGTCATAATAAATAATACCAAAAATTTTATCAAGTACCCTTCAATCCAAGTTCGCAATGAACCAAGCTAACAGAGTGATCTAACCAGCAATTAAACCAATGAATCATTATAATACTATAATTTTAAGTGTATGATTTCATGATTATCAAGACATATATAAGATTCAGTTACAAACATTAATAAAACATGTTATAACCAATTTTTATTGAATACTTTAATGAGTAGTGGTAAAGAGAAAAGGGAAATAAAATTTTTACAACTTTCATATGCAAAGACACAAAAATTCATCCTTATTGTACTATTTAGAAATCTCATGCATTTTTTTTTCCTGGATCATACCTCTAATGAGAAATAATGATCCACCGATTGTTAATATGTAAAATATTACTGCTAATACAGATTGTTAATATGTAAAATACTACTGCTAATACAAAAAAAGATTTTCATCTGTTTGCAAATTGGCCTTCAAACAAAAAAAATACAGAATAAACTATTTTTATGTGTAGTAAATGAGACTAATTAATTGACAATTAATTAATGGGTCCAGGTGTCCAATGACCGCTTATTAAGATGTGTTTCAAATGTTAGATTATGAGGAAAAGTGTATGAATATTAGAAAAGGTAATTAATTATTAGTATGTGTATACATGTGGTATGTTGGGTGGAAGTTAGTTGTATAATATTAGGACGCCATAATTTCACAAACTTCCCCTAAGGTTTACAACGATTGCAGGAAACTCCACTCGAGTTTTAAAAATTACACTCATCTCCCCTATTTTGATTGTTTAAGTAACAATGTAGACCACTCTTACCAGTTGTTTATTATGATTCTCTCTCTCTAACTTTTAGAGCCTTCTCTCCTCTTGGTAAGAGGTCTAACACTGTTCATAAAATTTCAAATTTTCAAGTTTTCAAACAATCTTTTGAAACAAGTCGGGTCCGGATCTTCTCATCTCTTGAGTCTTTCTAGCTTAGATCAGTGCCTTCTACGATCTTCGCTTCTCATCCTTAACTTCTTTTCCGAGTTAAGTTTTCTTTTTCAGCTGGTGTCTTATTTTTTCTGTTTTTCTTTCTTTGCACTGTTGTTCGGTTGCTCTGGTATTTGGGTGCTACCTGATTTGCCACGGGTTTTCTTAGGTGCCATTCATAGTTGGGTAATAGTACGGTAGTGGCCTTATCCTGGGAACATGAAAAAAGCCCTTTCTAAAGCTTTCCAGAAATTTGAGCTCTCACTTAAGGAGATTGGAGGCATTGATCTATGCACGGATGATGCTGCGCAAAGTGTAGCAGACTGCGAGGGCAGCTTAATAGGAAAGATTGTTGGTGAAAAAATTGCCAATTTGGCAGGTGTCAGAAGCTTCACAAATCGAGCCTGGAGTTACCCAAAAACTTGCTGGTGACAGAATTGGGGCCTAACTTGTTTCAGTTCCAGTTCAAAAAAGATGATGATAAAAGAATGGTGCTAAAAGGTGGACTATGGAACATGGATAATCAGATTCTGGTGATAAAAGAATGGGAAAAGGGGTGGGAACATGAGCCAGACTTCTTCTCATCTGTGTTCCTATGGGTTCAAATCTGGAATCTTCCACTACATTGGTTGAGCAGAGCAGTGGGGTTTAGGATTGGGGAAATCTTCAAATCGGTAAAAGAAGTGATCATCCCACCAGGGGGTGAAAAGACTGGAAGGCATCTGAAGATTTATGTTGAAATCAATGTAACCCAACCCTTGCTCAGAGGAACAATGGTAAAGCTGGAAGGGGATCTTATGTGGGTTAAGTTCAAATATGAGCGATGTCCCGACTTTTGCTATAAATGCGGGAGAATAGGCCATGGGGATAAAAGTCGTAAGGAAGAAAGTAGGGAGAATCAGACTAAAAGTGAGGCCCAATTCGGTGCTTGGATGAGAGTTGGGAGTACATTAATATCTTCGCCAGTGCTGGGAAGAAAGGAGAAAAGTGTTTTACAGAAATCCTTCACTATAAACAAGGAGTGAGGAGATGAAAGGTTCGAGAGAATGGAAATGGAGAGTATGGTGTTGGGTCACAACTTTCCAACAGCTACTCATGACCTAATTAGTTCAGAGGGGAAGATTGAAAGCAGCTCTGTAGACAAGGATCAACAATTACAGGGGGTTGAGTCCAACGATGAACTCTTAAACAGTAAGGCTGAAAAACAGGGGGCAGATGCTTTACGGGAGATACTGGAGTTCTCTCAAGAGGTTGGAGCAAAAACGGGTGAGGGTAGGAGCCATGCAAAAGAAGGAATAGGGAATAGGATCAAAACAGGAACACATAGTATGATGGAGCAGATGGACATAGAGGAAGTAGGATCTGTTGAGAATCTGGTGGAGGGACTAAAGACGGAACTATCGAAATGGAACAAGGAAAATATATGTAGTCAGATTCTAACAAGTTGAAAAAGGAACATCGAGAAGAGGACATTCAGAAAAACCAAAGTGTCATCAGAACTCTACTCATGGAGATAAACAACGTTTTGGAGGGATGCCAAGCAGGAATGAAAAGGAAGACCTGTATGGAACAATTTGAGTCAGATAGAATAGTGGAGGATGGTGGAAGTTTGTTGCGAAATAAGCTAAAGAAGACTGAAGGAGGGAGTCATGCTCTGCGTGGGGAAATGGAAGCCACCCCAGAAAGGCTTCCAACATCCCCATGAAGATACTGGTGTGGAACTGCCGAGGGGTGGGTGGATCCTTGGCAATTCCCCAACTTAAGGAGGTTTTGCACCTCCACCGGCCAAAATTAGTGTTCTGATGTGAAACTAAAAACCAGGAAAGTGTTTTGAAGCAGGTATAATCTAAGATAAACTATAGGAATAGTTTTGTGGTAAACCCTTTAGGGAAGGCTGGAGGCCTAGTGTTATTCTGGAATGAAAATATCAAGATTGGTGAAATCACTAGCACAGGTTTTTGTATAGAAGCCTGTATTGAGGATCATGAGCAAAATTGTCAGTGGTGGTTTGTAGACATGTATGCTAGCATGGATCCTAACACAAGGAGAGAGCAATGGAATTACGTTAGGCAGAGGAAACAAGTTTGGGGAGAGAGGTGGGTGATTGCAGGTGACTTCAATGATATCAAGTTGAATCAGGAAAAATGGGGGGGGGGAGAGAGAGAGAGAAAGGTCAGAAGAAAGTTGTAGAGATTTTAATAACTTCATTGATACTAATGAATTGACAGACATTGGATACGAGGGAACCCCATGGACTTGGAGTAACTACTGGACGGGGATTGAAGAAGTTAAGCAGAGATTGGATAGATGTTTGGCTAGCTTGGGTTGGCTCCATCTTTTTGAGAAATCTACTTGTCTACATATAGAAAAGGAAGCCTCGGATCACTGTCTATTAATCATTAACACCAGACCAAGCAATGAGAAGTGTAAGAGAAGGTTTTATTTTGACCAGAGATGGACCAAGAACTCGGAATCCACAACAGTGGTGCAGGCTGTATGGAGAAAGGAACAGGTCGGATCAAGGATGTTCAAAGTTGTTAGGAAGGTTAGAGAGTGTAGGTTTGCACTTTTAGCCTGGAACAAGAAACTCTTATGCAACTCCAGAGTAAAGATTAATGAGCTGAAAGAGCAATTGGACAAGATGAAGAAAGAGAATGATCCCAACAATAAAAGCAGGATAATAGGTCTGAAAGTACAGCTGGGTAAGGCATACAAGGAGGAAGAGTTGTATTGGAGCTAAAAATCAAGAAATAGATGGTTGAAGGAGGGGATAAGAACACGGCTTATTTTCACACCAGTGTTATGCATAAGAGGAGAAGGAACAAAATTAGCTTTCTACAAAAGGCAAATTGGGAGTGGTGCAGTAGTGATCAGGAGATACAGCAGGAAATTTGTGACCATTATATGGACCTTTTCACATCAGCCGCCCAACCGACATAGAGCTCGTTCTTAGAGGAGTGCCCTGTAGTATTACCACGCAGATGAATGAGCAACTAATTAAGCCAGTGGAGGACAAGGAAATCAGAAAGGCCATCTTCTCAATGCACCCGAACAAGGCTCCAAGAGTCGATGGTATGTCCCCCTTATTTTTTCAACATTATTGGTCTGTTATAAGCAAAGATATCATTCATGCTATTAATAGCTTCTTTCACAGTGGCAATTTACTTAATTCTGTTAATGAGACCTTAATTACCCTCATTCCTAAAATATACAATCCTGTGAATTTAGCCAACTATAGGCCCATTAACCTCTGTACTGTTCTTTACAAGATCATCTCCAAAATCCTTGCCAATAGGTTAAAAAAAGTCCTTATGCATTGTATCAGCCCCTCTCAATCTGCCTTTGTGCCGGGGAGGCAGATCTTAGACAACGTTGTCATTGCACATGAAGTGATCCATTTTTTTAAAAACAAGAGGAAGGGCAAGGACTGTTTCATGGCCATAAAATTTGATATGTCCAAAGCCTATGATAGAGTAGAGTGGAAGTATATTGGGAGAATGATGTTGAAAATGGGTTTTTGTCCTATTTTTGTACGTTGGATTATGAGCTGTATCTCTACCGTTTCCTACTTTTTCAATCTCAACGGGGAAAAAATTGGTTTTATTAAACCCTCTAGAGGGATAAGACAAGGTGACCCTCTGTCACATTATCTTTTTATTCTGTGTGCAGAAGGTCTGTCCAGCTTGTCGGAGGAATCCGTGAATTCAAAAGACATTACAGGGCTGAAAATCTGCAAAGATTGTCCACCTATTTCTCATTTATTTTTTACAGATGATGCAATGCTTTGTTGCAAAGCAGATGGCTTTGAAGCCTCTAAAGTGATGGAGCTGTTTGCTTTGTATGGGTGAGTATCACGACAGTTGGTGAACTTTGACAAGTCTACTGTCTTCTTCAGCAGGAACACCATAGACCAGAGAAAAAATGAAGTCAGAGTTGCATTGGATGACATGAGAGAAGCAACAAGCGGAAAATACCTTGGGCTTCTAATGTCAATTGGGAGAACTAAAAACCAAGCATTCAATTACATGAAGAACAGCGTTACTAGTAGATGGCAAGGATGGAATCAAAAGCTTCTCAGTCAAGGGGGAAAAGAAGTGTTGATAAAGGCCGTGATCATGGCCATTCCAAACTACACAATGTCATGCTTCAGATTGCCAACTGGAGAGAGTTAATGAGCTAATTCTGAATGGCCAATGGAATAGAGAGGCCTTGCAGAGGTGGTTTAGCAATGAAGATGCTCAACTAATTTTAAGCATGCCCATCAGTTGCTTTAAAAGAAGAGACAGGTATTTTGAAAATTTTCGAAATTAGGAAGGTACACGGTTAAGACTGGTTACGAGAGGGCAAAGCAAGAGGAGGTGGGCAACTGAAGGACAGAGGAAAGGAGGGGAGAAACAAGTTGGGAACAAAGTAAGGCGAGCTGCTGGAAAAGAATGTGGAACCTCGACATCAAAACCAAACACAAACACTTCATGTGGAAATGTTTAAACAACATTCTGCCTGTCAAAGATGTGGTGCGGAAGAGAATTCGAGAATGCTACAATATCTGCTGCGGGTGTGGAGAAGCGGTAGAAACTCTTGAACATATGTTTTTCTTTTGCCCCATTGCAGAGACCGTTTGGAAATTAGCTCCAGTTAATTGGGAGGGTTTGGAACAATACTGTTGTAACTTCTGGAGGTGGTGGCAGGCAGTAATGCAAACTGCAACTAGGGAGAGAGGCTCGGATCATATCCACCTGACTGTGAATATCCTTTGGCAGTTGTGGAAAGCGAGAAACAGAATGGTTTTTGACAAGGGACAATCAGAAGCAATGAGACTGTTACAGAAAGCTTATGGAGAATGGCTGGAGTATGAGACAGCTACAGCAGAAGAGAAGGAGGGTAGGTATAAGGAAGCTGATCTGAACCATTGTCAAAACAGCTGGGAACCCCCAAGGGAAGGAGTGATGAAAATTAACATAGATGCCGTAATCTCTGGACAAATGGTCAGAACTGGAAAAGGAATTGTGGCCAGAAACTGGAAAGGAGAAATCATTAGAGCCGAAGGCCTGGTTGAACAGAAGAAAGGAAATGCAGCTATGGAGGAAGCGTTGGCAATTAGAACAGCTCTAGGAATAGCCCAAAATGCAAGATGGATGAAAATAGAAATCCAATCAGACTGCAAGTTAGTGGTGGATCAAATTGTAGTAGGCAGCATCCAAGAAGGTGATATTGCAACAATCTTGGAAGATATCGATGAGTTGAAGAACAGATTTGAGATATGTAATTTTAGTTTTGTCCATAGGTAAGGAAATCAGTGTAGCCATCTGTTAGCCAGATTTGCTGTAAAATTAGTTCAAAATGTGAAATGGGATAACCAATTCCCAGTGTGGTTAACAAAGAGAGCAGAGATGGACTTCAGCGTAACTAACCCTTTTTTGTACCTAATCTTGTTTTTACAAGTGTTAATAGCAATATTAGTGGTTTCGTTTGTTAAAAAAAAAAAGAAGTAACAATGTAGACCCAAGAGACTATGTTTTTTTCTCAAAAATCCTACAATGCGCTTATGGATATAATTGGCAAAAAAGGGAAGAAAATGACTCTATGAATCCACTTCATTCCATTATCCTTACTTGCATAATACCGTTATTCTGTCAAACCAATCAAACAAGTTTTCAAACTCAATAGTTCCATCAACATTTCTAGTTCTAGCAGATTTTAGTAATTTCAATATTTTCTTTTACCTAGATACTTCTGTTGGTAATAATTGAATCAACTAAAATCTCTCAAAAAAATATCCAAAAAGTTGTCTACAATATTATGTCGACCTTAATTTTTTGCTTAAATTTTAACATACTATACATTAATCTAACATTCTAAACTGCACTGCCTGGCTGCCAACTTCCTAGAATATAATAATCGAGATAGTCTTGATTACTACTATAAATAGTAATATTATGAGTACCTCCTTTATAATATATACCTCTGGCTAGTAGGAAAATAGAAAACAAATTTTATCAAATTTTACCTTTGTAGAAAAACCATCAATTAGAATTACAAATAAAAAATAGCAAACCAAATGAACGACAACATGTGTAATTCATTCTCTCTTTACCTTCCGAGCATCCTTTTTTCTTTTTCTTTTTTTTTTGTTGATTAATCAGTTCATTAGATTCATCTTCCATATAGTTTGACATGAAAATATTCAATTAACTTATTATGACTTGGTAATTTGTATTTGCTAATATCTTGCAAAAAATTGAAAAATAAATGAGAAAAGAGAAAAGATTTCATGGTATAATAATAAGTGAGAATAAAATTGGAAATAAACATTGAAATGATAGGCAAGCACTTGTGACACGTTTGTATAATGGTTTTGAAAAAAACTGGAGGGGAAAGATACGAGGAGACGGTTTAATTCGATTCTCGAGTGACTAATTGTTGGTAATTTTATTTTGATGACTTTAACTATTAAGTGAAGGGTATTTTAGTCATTTTATTGCACAAAGGGAGGTCCTTGTAATTATGCAAACCCGAGGGGATCCAAGTGAAATTGTTAGAAACAATAGGGGAGGTTTCTGAAGTTATCCCTATTAGGAAAGATAATAATTATTAATATGTGTATATATGTGGTATGTTGGGAGCAATTTAATTGTATTAACGAATGCTTAACTAGTATTGGTTAAGAAAACACTTAATTAATTTCCCAAACTAACCTATATCTAGAAAAGTAAGTAGACGCTCCAAAACTAATTTCTTCTTTCTCCCCTAGGACCATGCAAGGTTTTTAAAATCAGGATTCTATCTTGGATCGTTTTTTACTTTGCAGAATCGGATCGTAGGATCGAATTGTGGGATCGATCAATCCTACAAAAATCATAAAAAATAATCTTACTAGTAATTTTGATATTTGCAATTCATATATACAGCAATAAATAATGCAACTCATGTACAATCACTATAATAGTATTATTAATTGAGATTACAATCGTATTATCTAAAACATTTGGGATAATCTAAAAATTAAATAAAAATTTTAGAACTACATGTGACATATTGTAAATGAATCCGATTAAATTAAAACTATTATTCTTTCTCAATTTTGAGTCCAAATGCAATTACTGGACAAGGTAGATGGAAAAATTGATTTTATATATGTGTGTGTGTATCATTTAAGTATTTATTAATGAGACAATTAACTACCAATTTTTAAAGATTCACCAATTTTTATAGGTAAGGAATTAGCATAACATAATTATGTGGTTTTAAAATTTTTTGAATCTAGTTTCTAATGCAATAAATAGTAGAATTTTCTATACAAAATTATGATCAAATTATTAAAATTTTTATCATAATATCTTTAACTGATAGGATCGTATTAAAATCGGATCGAAATCAACAGTCATAATCCAGACCGGATCGCGATACTGACAACTAAGAGACCATGTCTAAGCAAGGGAGAAATGTTGTCTAAGCAAGGGAGAAATGTGGACTAGACTCTGGAGCTTTATTTGATGAGCTGAAATATCTGTGTACATATACAAAAATACGTGTGCGCGTGTGTGTATACATACAAACAGTCCCCAAATACGTACTGATCAAACGTTAAATCCCAAAAATGAGTACCAAAATCTTAACGGTATACAGTTTGTATTTAAGACAAAACAAACGAATTTCCTATTGTGTTTGCAAATGACAATCAAAGTACTGTCTGCATCCATTAACACTAGAATTAACTGTTCCACAAGAGAATTAGGAATTTAAAGGAAAGAGATCCAAAACTGTCATAAAGAAACAAGCCCTGCAGCACTGAAGTCTGTTGTGCTTACCAAATCAAGGTAAGATAAAAATCCAATATGCATCAATGCAAAATAAGGCTAATTTATAGTAAATGCGCCAGGCCGGAAAAAAAACAAAGGAAAGAGCAATACAATGAAGGAACGCCCACAACTACATAAAAATGGTGGAGATGAGAAACATTCTTAACAAACTAGTACAAGTCCATTGAAATAGAAATGGGAAAGACTGGTCTAATCATTCAAATGAAACACTTCAGAATTCTAAATCAGATTACACAATGTCCAAATCGACTACTGTTGAAAATTTTAATTCAAACTGCACAATGCCCATCAGATATTAACACTCATACAGAATCAGAATTTTGAGCACCACAACTAACAAATCATATTTAAATCCCAAACATCACTAATTCAAAGTTCATCATAGCCTGATACTTCCAGTCAGGAATGAGGAATGCCCACAAGGAATAACAGTTCCAGCAAGTTGGAAACCCCAAAAATCAATCGCCTTCATTTTCTGTGGCTATCCATATGCACTAGGTATCACCATACTCTAGCCATAGCTAGAAGAATGAATCCAATTCCAAGAAATCAGAAGCAGACTACCATGATTCTTCTTTCTCTCTTTCTTTTTATTTTCTTTCTTCAGCGATCAAAGGGCCCATTGGGATCAAGCTGTTTGCACAAACCAAGGTACGTGAGATAAAGGACGCGATCTTTGGCCCCCGTACGATGATTCTTGGTATGCTTGCAGAAATATTTTAGCTGCTCCAACGTACAACAGCCAAGCATCTGACCCAAGAGCAAGAACAACCAATTAATGTTTCTTTTCCCGTCAGGAATGATGGGCTTAACGCAATTGTCCTGTTCACATAACTTGCAAGCTGGTAGAACCGGGTTCATCCAGACCCCGGGGGCTCTGTCATGCATGCCACTTTTATTCTCAGCAATGAAACTCCCGACTTCAACGAACTTTTCCCTCAGATCGTACTCCATCTCGTACCGCTTTTCGCATCTTTTGCATTGAACTTCCCCGCTGATCTTGAAGATTTGTTTGGATAACAAGTAGTTGAGGCTGTGGACTGTGGCTCGGCGGGTGGTGGCCCACGGGAACGGTGCAGGAACCGTCTCGCTCTTCCCTTCGCGTGGTGCTTGGGAAGGGTTGCGGCGGGGGCGAGCCGTGCGGGACGGACCCGCCGGGGCCGGGGAAGGTTCTGGACGATGAACCACTGCCCGCGGCGTGGGGTGTGATGATGCGTCAGGGAGAAGATGAGGCGGCTGCTCCGTCTGCTGAGGCATTGGCACGGGTGGCATGTAGAGAGGGTAGGATGGCGGCGGCGGCGGCTGGGGTATGAATGGCTGATGGTGTTGCATGGAGGGGGGTGGAGGAAGTGGTGGCTGTTGGTGTACGGGAGAATGTTTTCGAGGAGGCCTGGTGGCGGCTGGGCGGAACGAAAGGGAAAGGGTTAAGAGATCATTGTCGTCATCTTCAACGAGGTGATCAGAAGAAGAGAATTTTCTTGGGATCTGAAATTCATGGTTGTTTTTGTCGTTGGCTTTTCTCTTTCTGTTGCTGATTTCTTGATTATCACTGGAAATGTCTTCTTGGTTGTTCATAGTTGGACAAAAGAACCCAAAAAAAAAAAAAGAAAAGGGAAGAATAACTGCTGCTGGAAGTTTTTGCAGGGGAAGAAAGAAAGAAATGCAAGAGCGAATCTGATGAAGGGTTGAAGACAAAAGACCGCAGGGAGGGTTTTCAGAGAGACGGAAGCTTGTAGTTGGGAGTGTTAGAGAGAGAAGTTGTTGTAATTCGTACTGTAAGTAAAGAGATAGAGCGGTATTAGAGATAGAGATAAACATGAGGGAACAGATGATTAAACCTGCATGTGTGATTTGGGATTTTCGTGGGAGTAATTTTATTTTGGTTAGACTTCTTTTTCAAATTTCAAAATGTCCATCCAACTTCTTCATTCTTTGGGATAATTTCACCTTGAGGTTTTTTACATTATCACTTAGCATCCTTGAATTTTAAAAAATCTCAATCTATCTTCCCAACTTCAAGCATTTTGTAACATTTGCAACTCATTTAAAAATAATATACAAAAACTCGTGTTGGGAGATATTGTATAATCTCATTCCAAATTTGCTCCTTTTTCTTGTCATCCCTTAATTGTCACAGTAGACTAATTTTATCTCTTAATTTTTATAAACTTGGTCTATGTAATTCTTTGATAAAATTTTAAAAAGTTGATAATGGGGTCAAGATACCCCTCTTTTGTTTCTTTAGTTTCGATAAGAAATAATAAAGTATTTTAAATTTTAAATAATTTATTGTAAAATAACTTTAAATATTTTATTATAATGAAAATAACTTTTGCACCAGCTTGAAAACATTAAAACATCGCAAACAAGTTTACGTATAAAAATTTCAGCATCTTCTATTTTTCTAGTTTGTTCTCATTATATTAACTCAAGATGCTTTACGATGAAGAAAATAATCTTTGTAACTTGCACAAAACCTCAAATAAACTTTCAAATATGAACTCTTTGTATATTAAAAATATACTATATTTTGTCTCATCATATTTAAAATCTTTATGCCTTTCGCTGTGGTTTTTAAATTGTTATTAATATGCACATGTTTTTGTACTAAAAAAAAAGACAACAAAAGAGCAAATTAGAATTGAAAATACATTCTTTCTGTCAATACGTGCATTTTTAATGTTATATTTTAAAATGAATTGCAAATAATACAAAATTCTTAAAGTAGGCGAGATCGGTGAGATTTTCCAACTTCAAGGGTAGCGAGTAATATCACTGGAGATCTCAAGAGAGGTTTATTTTGTGTTCACACATTCCCGTTGTCATGCACTAGGAATCTCGCAGAAGATGAATGGGACGACATTTGAACAGACTAGTGCTCGATAGTGTTATACACTTACATGGATCTGCGCTACCGACTATTTCTGAGTTGAATCGAATTTGTGTAAGAAAAGATCAACATCAATTCTCTTGTAATTATCTGAACTTAATCACATATGAACATTTTCACTTCACGGAAATGTATAAATCCGGGTCCTAAAGGCTAAAACAACCACAATCATATTTCACAATTAGCCTCATCTATTTAAATTCATGTCATGTACTATATGCGTTTAATTATTTAAGGACGGCACAACCTACAAAGAAAGAAACACCACTCGTACCATGAGCCAGATAATACAGTACTTGAAAGAAAGCATTTGGGGGCATTTTTAGGACAAAACTTGATGAATATGCTTGGTTAAATTAAAGCGGCAAAATGGATCCATATCCACCAATTCATCTATACAAATGAATTTGGATGACCCATATTGCTTGGGCTATGCATGTATATGTTGAGCTGAGTATTTTTTCCTCTTCTTCTTCAAGCAGAAAGTAACAGAAATTGAGCACTAAATTTACTCAAAATTTGGACAGGAAATACAACATGAGCTTGTTCTCATTTTTCTTGTATATATACTACTATGCAAGCTAAAATGGCTTGGTCTTATCTACTTTGGACTCTCTTTCCTACTTGGCACTATAACAAAGTACGTTATTATAACGCGCTCTCTGGTAACTTACGCGCTTATCTCATTCTATTCTACCAATTGTCCTTACCCGCTCTCTTAACTCTCTATTCCGCCTTGCACTCTTATCCCTTATTCTTAATCTTTGAAATTTTAAAAATACAATTTAATCATAGTAAAGTCAGATTCCATCACCGATTCAAAGGTTTTCAAAATTAAATTTAAATACACAATGATCTTAGCATACAAGTTGTAAACTTGAAGATATCTCTTCCTTTTAATCGTCACAAGGTATGTCAAGAACCAATTGTCTTTTTTATTCTTTTCTTTTTCTTCTATATTTTTTTGTATTTTGATTTTCGTTGAAGACAAATTTCTAAACATCATCTTGGGTTTTCAAGTTGAAGACAAATTTCTAAACATCATCGTCTCTTGGGTCAAAGTTATTGACGGTGAATTCGCCATTGTTAGGGGTTCGTTAGATCGGGGATTAATGAAAATGGGTGGTGGGTTAGGAATTGAGGAGCAATTTACTTAATTGAATGTTGGGATTGAGTGAATACAGAATTGATTTTTTCGTTTCTTTTGAATTGCATTTTTTACCGAATTCTTTTTTTTTTTTGGTTTCATTTTTGTTGAACCGCATCCCTTTTTTTGTAACCATGCATTGCAGTTCACATTCTTGCCCTAACGCCAATTCTTTTATTTTTCTTTATGAATAATTTAAAAAAAAAAAAAAGATGTACTAAAAGACGCTTCAAGAACTTGTAAGAACTACATAGATCTGTTTCGTGGCTATTACAACAACGTCAAGTTCCACGAGTCATCAAGGTTGCTTCCTTCTCCCCCATTCTCATTCATAGTTATTTTTACTCCCAAATGCCATTGTTGCTCATTTTCTTTTTAAGTAAAATACGATTAGATATTTTATTGTTTGAAGTAGGATTTTAAAGTGCATGGTGGAGACCCCTTGGGTGTGGTGGCGAATCCATCTACCTGTATGGCCTATTTTCTTTTGCTCTTTTGGGTGGGAGTGGAGGGACGATATAAATTCAATATCATGAAATTTTGTCTATTCTAAATTTTTTCTTGCTTTAAGAAAAGTTTTTCCTTCATTTCCTTCTTTTCACTTTTGTGAAGTCCGGTTTGCACAATAATGAAGACTATATATGTTTCATACGTGTGTGTTTGATTTTCAGTTTAGGATAGTCTTATTGGTACATTTATTGAAATAGTTTGGGATTGTGACTTCTTATAACCTGGCGGCCCAAATTTGAGGATGAGATTACTCCACTTAAGCATACCTGGAGCCGATTATCATATACATAGCAAATGCTGGTGAAATACTAATGGAAGCCGTTTTCATGACCTTTGCATCACTTGATAGTAACTATATGCTTCCCTCAAGTTACAATTAAAATTCAGCACTAAGTATCTCCCATTAATTACTGCAACTTGCACTATTTGATCTCTATTTGCTTACATTTTCTTTTTCCCCTTTAACTATTCCATCTTGAATTACTAGCAAGGTTGAATTTGGCCTTCGAGTGATGAAAGGAGTTTGAGAGTTCCTGAAGAAGGATTTGGGCAAATGGCAAATGGCAAATGGCAAATGGCAAATGCCAAGATGAGGTGGACCACAAGCAAGAGGATGCAATGTTTCTTGATGTATATTAGTCATAGTTTTTTTTTTACTTCTGTTTTTATGTGCATTTTGTTCCTTCTTTGATCAAATGGAAACAATTTTTTAGGCAGACAAAGCAATATGCTCGACAATGAAACGTGCTTGTATTGGAAATTGCTTCTTTAGAACATTTTTATTTTTCTTTTTTTATGCTATATTATTTGCTCCCTAGGTGCTGAACCTAGGAATCTGAACTTTTTAATTGTCATGCACACCTACTTGGAATTGGATACGTACAGGGGGGTTTTGTTTAGGGTGTTAATTTTAATACTTAAATTGAATGGTTGAGTTATAATTGGTACTATTTAGACCCTTAAAATCAATAGTTCTTGGAAGCTTCAAGTTAGTATACGAATTAAATTAGCAACTTACATTATGAACTTAAAACAATGAAAGAACTCCGTTGCATGAGCATGGATATCAACTTAAAAGAATTCCAAAGAACCATAAAATACGGATAGTCCACGTTTATGGCAAGCAGTAGAATAGAGAAACTCAACCATCCTAAGGTTTTACTTATCCATTACTATTGGATAAGGAAAATATGTCAAGAAAGATAAGTTTTTTTTTTTTAAAGATTAGTCTAATACTTTCAATGTTTAGAATATATATATATATTCTATTCAAATAAATATTATTCACTATTAAGAAAGATAGAAATACATTTGATTGATCACTAATCTACATTCAATATCACTTATCTCTTTAGCCTTATCTCTTTGTAGGTGAATTCTTATCAAGGTGCAAAATCAATAATGTTAATCTACAATTAAAATTAAAATTTTTATTTGGTATCCTATCACAATAGACAAGTCTCTATATATATTGAACTATTGTGGTAAAATAAACATCCATAATTCTTACATCCATGTGAAGACATACACACATGACATATGAACACACACACACACACACACACATAAAATATTATAGATGATTGAGTAATTTGGTAAGAAGTAGTAAACTGAGTGATTAATATAATTCTTTTTGATTGGTTCAAATCCATCTGTTTCACTTTCTACTTCGCAAGATTATCAGGTACACTCTAATTCAATAATTCAATGTACTTTTTTTGCTCATTTGTATCATAGTTATTGTTAATGGTTAATCAAAAATGAAATAATGACATGCATTTCATCTAAATGAAACCTACATAATTTTTTGTTCACCTAGCTCTTAATAAAGCCAAAATATATTTCTGGTGTTATATGTATAGCTTTTACTTTTTGTCCATATTTTACATGGATGATTTCGTAAGTTATCTACTGATAGACGTTTTTTCATAGATTACATCATCCCTTATCTTTTCTTTTCTATTACTTCAGTACTCTTTAGAAACATCATGAAAATATTCTGCAATTTACTATGTTAACATACAAAAATATAATTTTTGTAGTAAAAATTAGTTTTGTCAAAAATGAAAAAGTTTAGTCTACTCGATTTAGGATTCCAAGAATTAAGTTGTAAGTGATAGCGGTTTGGCTCTAAAGTTGTAGAGTTAATTTCTCAAGAAAATCATAAATAGAAGTTGTAAACAATTAACAACTGCAAGGTAAAATTTAAAGTATGATTTCAATAGGAAAACAAAAAGGCTTATCTCGAAATTGTAGAAACACCAAATGTTCATCTTATCTTCCCCAGTAGATCAATATACCTTTTTTCCTCAATTGTTATTTACACAACTTTTTATCTACCTTCAGGTTTTTGAATGTTATCTTATTCTCGAATGATCACTTTTTCTATTTACAGAACTTTTTATCTACTTTCAAGTTTTTGAATGTTATTTATAGAACTTTTTATCTACACGGATTTTTGAAGATTGTTTTGAACAACAATGTGCACAATACAAATATGCTTAATAAATATTATAATAGTTTTATACAAAAAGTTTGTATTTTATATGGACATTTTCCTATACATAATTTATTATTTTTTGATGATTCCCGTTCAACGAACGGGTACAAAACTAGTTCGTACTGTAAGTAAAGAGATAGAGCGGTATTAGAGATAGAGATAAACATGAGGGAACAGATGATTAAACCTGCATGTGTGATTTGGGATTTTCGTGGGAGTAATTTTATTTTGGTTAGACTTCTTTTTCAAATTTCAAAATGTCCATCCAACTTCTTCATTCTTTGGGATAATTTCACCTTGAGGTTTTTTACATTATCACTTAGCATCCTTGAATTTTAAAAAATCTCAATCTATCTTCCCAACTTCAAGCATTTTGTAACATTTGCAACTCATTTAAAAATAATATACAAAAACTCGTGTTGGGAGATATTGTATAATCTCATTCCAAATTTGCTCCTTTTTCTTGTCATCCCTTAATTGTCACAGTAGACTAATTTTATCTCTTAATTTTTATAAACTTGGTCTATGTAATTCTTTGATAAAATTTTAAAAAGTTGATAATGGGGTCAAGATACCCCTCTTTTGTTTCTTTAGTTTCGATAAGAAATAATAAAGTATTTTAAATTTTAAATAATTTATTGTAAAAATAACTTTAAATATTTTATTATAATGAAAATAACTTTTGCACCAGCTTGAAAACATTAAAACATCGCAAACAAGTTTACGTATAAAAATTTCAGCATCTTCTATTTTTCTAGTTTGTTCTCATTATATTAACTCAAGATGCTTTACGATGAAGAAAATAATCTTTGTAACTTGCACAAAACCTCAAATAAACTTTCAAATATGAACTCTTTGTATATTAAAAATATACTATATTTTGTCTCATCATATTTAAAATCTTTATGCCTTTCGCTGTGGTTTTTAAATTGTTATTAATATGCACATGTTTTTGTACTAAAAAAAAAGACAACAAAAGAGCAAATTAGAATTGAAAATACATTCTTTCTGTCAATACGTGCATTTTTAATGTTATATTTTAAAATGAATTGCAAATAATACAAAATTCTTAAAGTAGGCGAGATCGGTGAGATTTTCCAACTTCAAGGGTAGCGAGTAATATCACTGGAGATCTCAAGAGAGGTTTATTTTGTGTTCACACATTCCCGTTGTCATGCACTAGGAATCTCGCAGAAGATGAATGGGACGACATTTGAACAGACTAGTGCTCGATAGTGTTATACACTTACATGGATCTGCGCTACCGACTATTTCTGAGTTGAATCGAATTTGTGTAAGAAAAGATCAACATCAATTCTCTTGTAATTATCTGAACTTAATCACATATGAACATTTTCACTTCACGGAAATGTATAAATCCGGGTCCTAAAGGCTAAAACAACCACAATCATATTTCACAATTAGCCTCATCTATTTAAATTCATGTCATGTACTATATGCGTTTAATTATTTAAGGACGGCACAACCTACAAAGAAAGAAACACCACTCGTACCATGAGCCAGATAATACAGTACTTGAAAGAAAGCATTTGGGGGCATTTTTAGGACAAAACTTGATGAATATGCTTGGTTAAATTAAAGCGGCAAAATGGATCCATATCCACCAATTCATCTATACAAATGAATTTGGATGACCCATATTGCTTGGGCTATGCATGTATATGTTGAGCTGAGTATTTTTTCCTCTTCTTCTTCAAGCAGAAAGTAACAGAAATTGAGCACTAAATTTACTCAAAATTTGGACAGGAAATACAACATGAGCTTGTTCTCATTTTTCTTGTATATATACTACTATGCAAGCTAAAATGGCTTGGTCTAATAAGCTGGTAGAGATTGCAAGAATAAATATCGACTGTAATGGCAGAACGGACACACATTAGCAATAGCATGCTTGATTGGTATGGCAAATCTGAACTGTTGTTTGATTATGCTGTTTATTTTTTCTCCAAGAATATTAAATGAGTGACTAAAACTCCTGCTTCCTCTTATCAATTGGCAATACACTACTACTAGTCTTCTTTCCTCTTTTTTGGTTTGGAATTTATCTGCGTAGATTTAATTGGTAAAATGTATAGGGATATCATTAAATGGGAAGCCACCTTTGGTAATTGGAAGACTAAGAATATGCTCCCATATACTACACATCATCCTTAACAAGTTGGTTTTCGGCTTATCATTCGGCCTTTAAAACTAGCAAACATGTTGACTACAAATAATAGGACAAGTGTCAAAATAATATTCAATTTATCCTTCATTCAAAATTTTTTTTTTTTTTTGAATCTTGGATTTTATACGGGTTTGTCAAACTATAAACAATTACTAAAAATTTTTAAACAATAGACAAAGGAATATGGCTACTACATTACTGGAGTAGTAAAAATCCATGATCCTATGAACTCTTGGAATCCCTACATCTAAAATTCCACAAAGGATCCATTTGAATAGGAAATGCAGGGGCAGCCGCATTTTCTTGGTTGATGTGAGAATTTATAGATGTTCTTATCATTTGATAATGCACCAAATTTTCCACAGATTACTGGTTCACATCCCATACTTCAGCCGACTTTATCACTGGCCGTCAAGTTCGTTGAATTTCATGCATCGAGAAAAGCGAAAATTCATCACACTTATTTGGGCTGTCAATTTCGAAAGTTTAGGCCTCATCATTCCGTATTTGGGCTTTTGGCCTTTGAAATCGGTCACCCCAATCCTTCACAAATGAGGGTCTAAAAAGATTGGGTCCAGTCCAAGCCTAACGTCATAGTTTTCGGACTGATACCAGCCCGGTAAGGTGAATGCGCGGGTATTCTTTTTCTTCTTCTTCCTCCTTCTGGTCAGCAGATTTTTTAGGAGCGATGGAATGACTTTCCCCAATCCCCATTTTCCTTTTCAATAGCTGGAGCCATTTGTAGTTGCGCAGTAGAAAGAACAATAGAAAACGTATTCTGGGTTCGGCTTCTTTTGTGAGTTCACAGATCTCTGTTGTTTCTTTTCTTTTCTTTCTCTCTCTCGTTATTACATATTTTTTAGGCTAAATATGGCTAAACTTTGAAGCTTTGCTTGCTGATTTGATAGATATTAGCCTTTCTATTTTAGCATCTGCTGTTTGTTTCCGGCTCTGTTGACTTTTCCTTTTTCTTTGAGTTTTTGGCCTTAGATTGCTACAAAAACATAAAGAAAAGAGAAAAAATCAGCTACATGTGGAAAAAAGCAGAAGAAAATAAAAGTTTTTCTTCGAGAAAGAAAGCAGGGAAATTATTTCCTGATTTTAGTACCTGTGCAATAATTATGCTTGTGTCTGACAAAAAAAAAAAAAATTATGCTTGTGGGATAAGCAGTTATAAGCTACTGCTGATACTAAATTCACTAGGAGCTACCCTTTTTGAGCATTGGATAATTTCCAATTTTCAGTACAAGGCAAAGCAGTTTTGTAGGGTTTGTTTCTTAGCCAGGTCCGGGCATTATTGACTTGGTCTTTGCCTGTTAATGTGAGATTTACATATTTATTGTTAATTTCACTGGACAGATATGACGGTCAGGAGGCCTTGATTCATCCTTTTGGATATCTCTGTCTTTCATATATAAGTTTTTTAATGAGGTTATGGCTTGTTGTGAGTTGTGTTCTTTATAAATAGGGGTATTGCCTGGTGAGTAGTTGTTTAATAGTTAAATGGCCTGAAAAAGGCGAAATTACCAAAAAAAAGGGGAATATGAGAGAAATTCCACAATTGTATGGATTGTTGAGCGTTTCATATATCAGCTGATGGTTATCTGGTGAAGGCAAAAGGGAGGGGGTGGTGTTTTATAAATTATCCAAGTCATTTTTGCTTATCTGTTAATTTCATCTTGTAATTTCAAACGTGATGTTTAACCAGAAAATTTTCTACATATGCATTACAAACTTCATGTTTTGTACGTTTAGGAAATAATGCAGTGGACTATTTCCCTCTTTATTTCGTAATGATGGTACAATGTGATTGAAGTGATGTTAAACATGGCATCTTGTAGGTGTTTGATGGACAATCATGTGGATTCCCTGAACAATGCCTATGAAGAATTTGTTGCTGCAGCCGCCAACGTACTTGAAGCTAAGGACAGTTCTGAGGGTCAAAAAATGGCAGCCACTGATGCAGCTTTGGAAAATTTTAAACAGCGGTGGGAATTGTTTAGAGTAGCTTGTGATCAAGCAGAGGAGTTTGTGGAGTCTGTGAAACAAAGAATAGGGTCTGAGTGTCTTGTAGATGAGGCCACTGGCTCAGTTGCTGGGAAGCCAGGGCAGGCTGCCACAAGTGGTCTTCCACCCATAAGTGCAGTTCGCCTGGAGCAGATGAGTAAAGCCGTTAGATGGCTTGTTATTGAACTGCAGCATGGTGGAACTGCTGGTGGTTCTTCACATTCCCATTCATCAGCTCCATTTGACGCGAGATTTTCTGAAGATGCAGCTCAATAGGTAAGCATGAGCTTTCTGTTGTTGAGCTGTTTATATTTGTGTAAACGAATGTACTTGTCATACAATATGATCATGTTGATTTGCTGAATTTTGAGAAAATTTAGGTGAATATCAGTTGTCTTGTACCTTGGGAGCTTTTGTTCTTACACATGGCTGGCATATATATTCTTCAAAATCAAGTGATTCAGATTGTTAGCAGATTTTAGTGCAGTAACACCTAGGAATTTCTTATTCTTTTTTTTTTTTTAAATGTGAGTTTCACATGTTGAGACCTTTTCTTTTAACACCATTTGAACTTTTGTCAAGAGATGCATAATGACATTTGGTTTTCTTGAATATTAATATACTCACCTGTAGTGTGCTTAAACATGTGCATTGGTTGGATGGGCAATCTGTGGTTTGATCTTTAATAGTTCTGTTGAAAGTGTTTTGTCACTATAAATTTGGAGTCTATCTTCTTTGCTTTTTCATTCTTGACACAGTTAAAGTTTCATTCTTATGCATCGGATGTCCTGCCCAAATATTCTTTAGTTATTAGAATATATTTTAGATTGGCCAAGTTTCTCTGCCTAAGCTAAGTTGGTGACATAACTAAGTCACCCTACTATTCGCCTGAGAGTGCTTGCTCGTTAGCCTACATCCGTTACAAGTTTCATTGTAATGATGGTTTTAGGTTTTGATTTCCAAGATGTCCTGGAAAACAGAGAAAGTGTTATATTAGGGCAATCATTTGTCAGAAAAATGGTCACACTATGCATTATCTCAGTACTCATTTGCTACTCTTATGCCACATGATATCCGTCTGTACATGTTAATGAATTGCTACCGCACAAGTCCAAACACCTTATGCCTTTATCATGCCACTAGCCACAACAAGCCTTAGATCTAGTACGGGTAAGTGTAGAACGACTTATATTGAGTTGCTTCATGAAATTTTCCACGGGAACACTTTTGTAACCATCATTTTTTATTTTGGTCTTGGAAGGACAAAGGTAAAAACAATTCTCCAGAACTATTAACTTTTACCGTTGGATGTCTATAACCCATCAATACCCTGGACCCAATTGGAAGTACTCTTGCTTCCATCTGTTTCATGGGGAATTTTCTGGTTTCCTTTTACCTTTCTAACGCAGACTGGTAGGTTGCAGCTACCTTCAGTGCTTGTTAACAAGGAAAAGGCGTGGTAGTCCATCTCGATGCCTCTTCCTATACTGGTTTACAATGGTTAATTATTCTGATTATTATAGATTCTGGCTGCTGGTTCTGTAGCACATTTACTCCAATGAAAAGCTTAAAACTCTAGTGTTTTGCAGGAGACCTGCAAAGAACCAGAACTGATGGACGCAAGGCTCCTCTCCCTCTTATGCTACACCGGCCTAGGAAACTTGTAATGGTGATGGTGGATGGAAGTTGGGTTATGCTGTATCATTGTGTCTTTGAAGTAGAAGCTGCCCATAAATCTCGTGTCTAGAAGGTGGAACAATGCCTTTATTCTTGTTCTGCTTCAGTTTCCATGAGAGTTTTCCACCTGAAGGGGCACTAAAAGGACCATTATCCGATAATCAAAAAGAAAGTAAGAGAACTACTGATAGTCGTGGATCAAATTAATGTGAGATAGCAGGTGCAGAATGTAAACATGTCAAAGTTTGGATTGAACTTGCCCAAATACGACGAGTTATTTGACTTGACACCTCATGTGAACAAATGGAAAAGCTCAACGTACACAACATAGCGCGGTAATCAACACTGCATAGCATTTTAATTTTTAGAGCCGACCTCAAATGTCAAATGTTAACAAAGTTAATTTCCCCTGCAACAAGAAAATTACACGGTAATCAACAATATATGTAGCATCTTTCTCCGGTTGAAATAAACTCTGGTGCATTTGACTCTCGTTAAAAACGTGTTTTGGATGAGAATTGAGGCTTGTGATTAATATTTGACATTAAGGAGCTCTCAGTTGAAAAACAGAGAGAGTATCCTAGAGGTAAACATGACCTGAGTAACAGGGGGTATACCAGAATCATTAATATCTTTGCATTAGTGCTATGTCCAGAGCAGTCGCATTAATGCAACAAACAAATTCCACTGGTGTCCACAGTTGTGCTAGGACTACCACCTCTCCAATCATCATTAATATCTAGTAGGAGTAAAAATTTAGCCCGAAGGAGAAAAAATGAACACGTGGTAGGCTTTATAATCAAGCACGTCACTATCCCATCCTACCGAAGATTTTCCAGAGTCACCACAAAACATAAGGACTATGTCATGTCCCTAAATTCAGGAAAAAAAAAAAAGAAGAAAAAGACAATAATCCTCAATAAATCCCAAGAGGTAGAGGGGTGAGGGCTGGGGGCCGGAGAGCCGTGACTGTGCCTAAGTGCCGGTGATCTTTAATAGTCCAGTAAAACTAGTTAGTATGGGAAGCATAGCATTACCAGCAAAAAGAAGAAGTACGGGAAGCATGGTTCCCATCAATAAGTCATGCAATTGCAGCGACAACTGCAGGTATAAGGGCAATACCTTACGTCCCTGTTGTGCTTATCATCCCCCACTTTGCAGTTTGCACTCATTTTTCCTCTCTCTCCCCTTGATTTTTTCCCTCTCTTTCTTGTGCTTACTCTTACGTCCTGTTCTTTACTACTGCTTATAGTACTACTTTTTTCCTCAAATTCGGACAGCCTCTTCAATCTTATCATCTGGGTTCCTTTTATGTTTTCTTGAACATATTGACTATGGTTTCAGTCCGGAATTTCTTGTCTAGCAGCCGTTCTAATCTTAAGTTTGTTCTCTCATCAAAGATTCTAGGCTTGGATCTTTTAAATGTGATTATTTTGCTTCATCGGATTGAATCAGTGTTAGAATTTCTCTTCTCTTCTGTTTTTCTTTTACTATGCATTCTTTGTTTTTTATTTTTATACTTTCTACTTGTTAGTGCATTACATTTCAACTAATGAGTGCTCAAAGATTGGTTTTTTATGTCATTATTGGTCTAAAAAATCATTTTTGTTTGCCTTTTACATCGTTCACAGGATTTTGGATTATGGATATGAAATACAGAAGCTTCTTAACTGGGTTTCCCGGGTAAGTGGTTGAGGTTCAAGAATTTTACTCTTCCCTTTTCCTCAAATCCCTATTGTTGGTTTTATTTTCAAGCGTTTCTTAGGGGGCATTTCGTCGGGTTGAGTTGTAACATGGATATGAATTTTCTTTAATTGGAAATTTTCCATTCGAAAATGCCTGTAGATCTTGGTCTTTTGGCGTATACCTCTTTGTGTTCATGGTTTAAATCCACAAGGTAAGATTTTGCTAACCATTGAAACCATTGGATGCAACTACCTTATTTATAAGAACTAAACATGGTGGAGCACTCACATTCACTTGAGAAACGCTTTGGAATCAACTTTTCTCCACAAAATGACTTCTGTGCAAGAGCCTGTCTTACCTATATAATGGACTACGAAATAAGCTCCTGGATCTTCCACTTCTCTCATGTCCTTAGTTTGGGCTATTTTTTTCCTTACAGGTGTCACTACTGAATGTGTTCTGGGCCTATAGCTACTTCTTGATCTGGAATCACTTCTTAATCTACTTCTTTCATGGCTTTGGCTTTGTTTACGTGGTGATGATTGTGACCTTGACCAAGGGATAGCTTTCCCTATAAACAATTCAAGCATTTTCATGTTGTGCTGTTAATTTAATTCGCTGTGCTGTTAATTTAATTCAAGCATTTTCCGTTCTTAATCAATGTCAAATTAGAGATTACTTGGTCTTACGATTGGTAAATGCTTGACATTTCCTTACTTGAATACGTAATAATATCGATTAATGTTGTTGTTTGGGCTGATTGGCGTACAGTACTTTTTCCATGTCCTCGGATGATTATTATTCTGTGGATTTTCATTTGACTTTATAATTTGTGTTCAGAGTGGAAATCTGGGTTTTCGTGTACTTTGGCTTATTCTGCATTTTGCCGTCACCATATGGTACTTTCTGCTGGGAGTAGTGCAGTCTTTTGAGAGCTTTCTCATTGCTAGTGATATATTGACGACATATGGAGCTCTTGATACCAGCAAGGTTCGTTATTTGGCAATTGTAATAGACAGCAAAGAAGCTCAACAACTTTCAAAAGTTTTTGAGTTATTGCAGTGGGTTGCTGATATTGGTCTGAAAAGTGTCTGCCTGTATGATCCAGAAGGTAAAAGGGATATCCAGAAAGCCGAAATGCTTTAAAATTTGCTTAACATTTTATTTGGTAAGTTTCATGTGACAGGCATGGTAACAGTAGCATTTTCCTGTTGCAGGAGTGTTGAAAAAGAACAAGGAAGCTATCACACAAAGATTCAGCAATGCAAAATTGTCTGAGGTATTATAATCTTCATCCACAATTAGCTAGATCCTTTTCTACAAGTATTCATGATCCTTTTCGACAAGTATTCATGACAGTATATGTCATATGTTGAGTTTGTCAGTTCAATATTTCACTGTGACGTATATTTTAACGAAGTAATCAATTTTACATAACTATTTTGTGTAAAAGACATTATAGGCTGTTTGTATGCATGACATAATCTCTTATGTTTGTAATCTGTTGGTTCATTGTGTTATTATGTTGAAAATGTAAATGAAGTTTCGATTTGCAAATTTGTTGAGCCCAAGAGCTGTGTCCAAGCCCTTTCTCTTGCTTATTGCCTGAGTAGTAATATTTTTTTTTTCAAGATGCATGGTCTCTGTAGATACTGCAATTATTTGGTTTGAAGGGTGAAATAGTAACTTTTAATAAAAGACTGAAGGATAATAAGGGTATTAGGAAACATGCAAGGAAGTGACAGGAGACGACTATTTAAATGGAATAGCCTTAGTAGGGAAAAAGGTTTTGATGTGGCCAGTGTCATAGGTTTGATGCAAAGCTTTAGCTGAATTTTGATGAACTTGAATGAAAGATGGTGCATAACAGACTTAGACTGTGATTTCTTGCAGGAAGCTGCTGTTAATGGTCCGCTTGTTACCCGCAGAAATCTGACTTTGGAGTTTGTTTCTTTTGAGGATGGAAAAGAAGCAGTTGCCAAAGCAGCTAATTATCTCTTTGTTAAGCACTATGCAAATGGTACTAAGGAAAAGCCAGATTTTACAGAGCCTCAAATGGGCGAAGCTTTAGGAGCCATTGGTATCTTGTCTTGCCTCTTTCTGTCTTCCCAGATTTTCTGAACATTTCGCAGATATTTTTCTAGCATTTTCTGTGCAAGTGTATATTAGTATTTTTGGTACTGTCTTAACAGGTACTGGAACAGCTGAGCCTGATCTGTTGCTAATTTATGGACCCACAAGATGCCACTTTGGGTTTCCGGCATGGAGACTTCGGTACACTGAAATAGTGTAAGTGTGCAGATGTTATTTTTATAGGAGCAAATTCCTAATTGCTGCTGTTTTTTTCAACTCTTAAGGTGCCAAGAACTTTGCTTGGATATGTTTCAGTGGATTACTTTGCAATACTCCCACCACAGTTGCATCTGTTTCTGCTTGAAATTGTGTAAATAGATGGCTATGTTCTGGCCCAGTCATCGTGGTTTTAGTTCATTGCTGTGCTTGCTTTTTGAAATATCTTGAGCATTGGTGTCATCAAAATTCAGATTCAGGTAAAATCCATATAATTATTAATCTATCCTGTTCCTTTCCTCTCCTGAGAGAGAGAGTGTGTGTAGAGTTTTGTAAATCACTTTTGTTTTGCTATAGATATTGACTATCTCAAGTGGTGTCAAACGTCAATTTCAGTTTGTGCATCGGAATTTCGCTTGAATTATTTCTTGTTTCCTGTGTTTTGCAGACATATGGGGCCATTGAAGTCTATGAGTTATGGTTCCCTTGTTAAAGCCATTTTCAAGTACACTATGGTGCGTCAAAATTATGGTAAGGTTCTTTCTCAGGATCTCCCAAGTCACCTTCCATCATCATGCATGCAATAAATAAATAAAGACGAGTCCTTAGAAGTATAAAATAGAAGACTTTTAAATCCAGAACCAAAGGGAAGTAATTAACTCCGTTCAGATATTCTCATAAACAGCTGATGCTCTGGTCGCTGTGCTTTCACTCGGTCAAAAGTTTGAAACAAGTTTTCATTCAGGAATTTCCCATCAGATTAAACTACTCGTCTGCATTGGCTCATTTAGAGTTTAGACCAAACCTTCCATCCCCCTCCTCTTGGGATCTCAGGCAAAAATTTCATGATACTCATCTCCACATCCATCCATCCATCTTTGTTAACTTATTCGGTGACTTTAATCTAATGAAAAAAGTTAGCAGGTGCTCTTCATTGATAGGTGGAGGCTGTGGTTGATTTTATCACATCAAGCAAAGTGTGTCCAAGTTAATAATTTCCGTATTCTAGTAAATGACTTTGGGATCTGCACTTCTTGGTGCCCTAAACCTCACTTTTTACTAGGTTTCTATTTTATGTCAAAATTTGAAAGAATGCTTTTTAATTGCCTTGTGGGCATATTTTGAATAATAAACATGGTAAATGAGTCTCGATATAACCTCTAAATTTACTGTTTGGTTCAAGTAAGAGGGGGAAGGGAGAAAAGGGAGGTTTTAAGAGTCGAACTAGGGATCTCATGGTTACTAGATGCCTTGGGGACAGTATAACCTGAATTTTATTGTCCTTGATTTCAATTCCTCCCAGGTTCATAAGCACTTTCATCCGCAGTGACGTATTCTTGTGGGACGAACAGAATGTGGAAGATTGACTGAGCAGACGTTGTCAACATTGGTTTAACTGTTACGCATTTTATTGAGAATGTCTTTTTGGATTGTAAGATCAAGGTTAAAAGGTATCCATTGGGATGTGTGTCCAATTTGCTGACCTTTTCTTAATTTCATCCTGTTACTATACTTGCTTTTCTTTCTATTTCTATTTTTCGATCCATATGATCCACATGGAAAATGTTGTACTCCCTCTGCTCTTTTTTCCTTAGGGAAGTAGGGGTTCCTGAGATATCTTGCTCCTATGTGGTAGTATTTTTTTGCGTTATTTAAAAGGAGAATCAACCATATTCAAAACAATTACAATCAAAGAAGGTGTATAACCTGTCACACAGAATTGGCATTATTTGAAAGGAAAAATAAGAGGACAAAAAGGCTTAAATTGTTTATCATGCTTTTGTACTCTGCGATCGTAGTTTCCATATGCCTGGAACGAATAATTGACTCCGGAAGAAGGTCTAGAAAGTAAGAGCTGTACGTGACAGCTGTAGCATCAAGAATTCCTAATACAAATTTCTTCTGCACGCCCCCTATATAAAGAATGCTGGATTTGCCTAAACCAGTGCAAGAAATTAAAACAAGAAAGTCGCAGGCCTTTGAATGCAAGAAAGCACAAAACTTTTGACTTTCTAGTACAAACATAACAAGGTGCCCTCGGCAAATTGAAGAGAAGCACTTGCCATACCAATAAGCGAAGATGTTTCATTTTACACCTTCGCCAAGTTCTGTTCTCACGCATAACACGTACAGGTTAACTCTATTGGTATCACAACAACGGAGACTCATTCCACTACTTCCGATTACATAAGCGATACAATATTGAAAGAGTGGTTGAACAAGCAAGGAATTTCAATAAATTCTGCAGAGGAGGGTTTGCAATTTAATGTCTCAGTCAACAAGATATCCCAAACGGTTGCAAAACAAGCATTGTCTCGCACCTGCTAAATGGCACATGTCAAACGCCATAGCCTGCCACTTTGCTTGCACAACTTCAAGCCTTGCTATGCGCTGCCGTTTTCACAAGCGCAAGTCACTGTTTGGAAAACATACTATAGCTCCACGAATCACGTCTTTGTATTAGTATTCTGTTTCTAAAACCCCATCAATCAGACCAAACTCCATAGCCTGCAATGAGATAGCCATAAAGAACTGTTACTTCTGCTAATGAATGTGGCAGCTACAGGGAAGAAAAACCGATGTTCTCAAACTAATTCCACTTAATGGAGAAAGGCTCTTAATAATTTGTGTAATATGAGCTGACAAAAGAGGACAAAGCTAGCAGCATTACCTCAGAAACAGATAAGAAACGATCCCTTTCAGTGTACTGTTGCACTTTCTCGAGAGGTTGGCCAGTAAAACTAGCATACATTCTGTCAATTTTCTGCATCAAATAACAACTTAAGGAGTGAAGAGCTATAAGTTGACAAGTAGCAAAAGTACTAAAAGAAATATAACAAATCTGGGATCACAGATAAATATCATACTAACAGAAGCCTAGCCTAAGCAATCAAAGCTTCATTGACATCAGAGGAGAGATATTCTATACAAAGAAACAACAACTGGTTATTGGTTTCTGTTTTAACAAAATGGTGGTATCCCAAAACAGTGTTAAACATTGATGGTTCCAGGAAAGAAGCCAGAAGAGCAAATCTTAAACTGCAATAATTAATGGAGAACATCAAAGTAGAGAAGCTCATTAAGAAAGAAAACTGACATGACGAGATTGAACTGCTTCATTCACTTGGCGCCTTACATCCTCCACATGTCCCTGCAAGAAGAAATGAAACCATTTGTGAAGTACAGTTGATCAATCTTGCCAAGCAAAAAAATTGGTTTCTTTATGTCAAAAGAAGCTGGAAAGATGGTCGTTTCTTTGAGTCAAAATAAAGATCTGCCAGGGATAAAATAACATATTTATCTCCATTCTGTTCCATCCTATCCCTTCCTTCTAGGAAATGAAGTTGAATAAGGAAAACCCAAGAGAAACAGAAAGCTGGTGCATACCATAGCCCTTTACAAGCTATTAATTTTTTTTACTCATTCTCACTCTTTTTTTAAGGTCCATCAATGATGATATTTACGCCAAAAGCAGAAAAACTTGAACTAAAGAATGGCATCATACCCCACATCCACTTTGTGGTTGATGTATCATAATACGTGCGTTTGGCATCGCATACCGCATGCCCTTTTCTCCACCAGCAAGCAGCAGCGCACCTTGGCTTGCAGCAACACCAAAACATACTGTACCAACCTTAGGTTTTATCTGAGACAAAACAATTGCCAAAAAAGAAGCTATGCTTGTAAAAGCAACGAGTGAAGACATTAAACCAACTGCAAATCTTCTAATTACAAACTCTGAAAAAAACATCAAAAATTCAAGCAAAATATAATCTTTACTGAAAAGCAAAGGCATGCAATATAAATCAAAGTATAGAATCACTGACAGAGTAGTTATGCCTACCCAGGACATGCAATCATAGATTGCCAATACAGAGTAGGTGCTCCCTCCTGGGCAGTTCAGATACATCTGATATGCAGAAAATGCATTATTGGTTATCAATTATTTATTTCACTCTACTAAAATTTTAACTTTATGGTTGATAGGTAATATAAAATCACCAAAATATCAGCATCTTCGTCAATAGTGGCCAGAGTCACGAGCTGTGATATAACTTGTTGAGCCACCTGAGAATTAACTGGCTGACCAATAAAGATAATGCGGTTCCTAAATAGGACAGTAGAGAGATCCAGCGGTCCCCCTGGTGTTATTACAGCCGGCATAACGGGAGGGTTCCCTTTTTTGGCTTCTATAGGACCATAACTGTAGGCAATGAAATATCATAAGAACATAGTGTTCAAAATCAAGGAAACCATTCTGTAGGTAAAAGATAAGCATGAAAAATAAGTTTGGATACTGTCCATGTCAAATCTGCACCACAAGCAACCAATCGCAGCGAATTAAATTTTCTTTAGTGGTTAAGTGATAGTAAATATGCTGATGTTAGGCACTTTTGGAACAAATATTTCAATAACATCCTACAACATTGGCAGACCAATTGGGATAAGGTGTATTCTGGTACAGTGCAACGATTTTTGAGACGTGGCCACAGTTATTTTCTAGACACCACTTCACCACAGATGCAGTTCCATTTTTCACCATAGCTAGTAGCTAGGCAAAATAGCCTAGACATATATTTCATGTGGGTATTTTCAAATTTAATGTGCATTTTCCATAATAACAGCATAACATTGGAAATTACAGATGGAGTCAACCACACAGCCATCTTATTAGATCAATAAAACAGTCTGTGTCTACTTTGACTTCTAAATCGTTGAAAGCCCATGAAATGTGGATGCTCTCTGCTCCAAACTCAGAAAAAAGAATTACATCTCTAACAGTCAACAATACTAGATTGTGCATGAACGTTCTAAATCTTTGATCCCCTTCTCATTCCTTAAGAACAATCCAATCCCTTCCTAAAATTTTGAGTTCAATTTGTCCCAAACACGCAGAAAATTAATGAAAACTAGCTGCTCATAAACACACGCAACATTAAAAAAAAAAAAAAAAAAACTGCAAATGCGTCATTGACATGAGCATACATTTAGAGTAGGGACTCATCTTTGTAGGCTTAATACAATACAAGGAGACAATAGACAACCTTAAATTCGCGCGAGCACAAGGATCCTTTTGCTCATGCTTTAACAACAACCCGTCTGTTTTACTAGATAATCCTGCTAATTTCCAACAATTTTGTTAAGAAACTGATTGAAACAATAATTAACAAATGTTCCTAAAACCAGATGAGGAACTGATTTGAGGGGGGAAAAGAAGACAAGAAAAGAAAATGAAGGGATAGTATATTTCCTTGCCCACTGGGTATTAAAAATAATAATATAATTTATGTTTATTATCAGAGAACAAAATTATCTATCAAACACTTACCAGTTGCAGATAAATCAGCACAGGGATTGGGCAGAGCAGATAGTAAAGGTCGCTTCTGATTCCTAAGGGAAAACAATCTATAAACGGAATTGAAATTATCAAATAATAATAGATAAATGCAGCTTCGAGTGTAAGTGTGTGTGTGTCTGTACCGTGAATTTGAGGAAATAGCGGATCGATACCCGTCAAGGGATGACGCAGATAACGACGGCGCCGTTCTCAGTGGATAAGAGACTCTGGGTGAATAAAACGGAGCTGCAATTGTTGAAGCCACCATTTCTCTAACTATGCTTTCTCAGTCTCTCAGTGTATGGAGGAACGAGAAGCAACAGAGCAGACGGGGAAGCGTAACCACGGCAGCCTCGACCGGGGGATAAAGTAAACAAACTAAGAACCGGGCATCTTCGCAAATAAACGAAAGTCAAAGGACTCATGACGAATGAAACCAAATACTTTCTAAGTACTGCCAGGAGGCTTCTGTTAATCGCGCATGGTACAGTGTACACATTAACATAATAAATATAATTACCATAGATATTAACACAATAAATATATAGATACTAATACAACAAGCTGAAACGTGAAAACATACAACAAATTTTTTTAACACAATGAAATTGGTGCCTTACTTGCAATTTGTAAACACACCATCTACCACCTTTAACTGTGTGAGGATCTTGATCGAACGTGTGATACGTGCAATTCATAAAACAAATATTATTTTAAATTTTGAGTATATTTGTACGAATCACTTTTAGAAGAATTGGTTCTATGTGTGCTAATACAATACATAGTCGAAAATTTGCTAAAATAAAGTTTGTAAACGGATAGTTATTTAGTAGTAATTTATAACTATAATTGATAATGGCTACTTGATAAGAGGGGGTATATTGGATAGTTATCAGTAGCAATTTATAAAGAACATAAAGTGATAGAAAATTATTTCCATCAGAAGTCCCTTCCTCCTTCATATATTACCAGTGCATAAGGTACAATCTTATGTGTGCACAGATTTTTGACGAAAATAATAAAAAAATAAATTTTAAAAAGACAAAGAATACCAAATTAATTATAGAAATAAAGATGAGAAAATATTGTGCAACTTACGATTACCATTTTTTTGAAATATGTACGAGTCTCATGGGTTAGTGGAAGTTTGGAAGAAGTTATATTAAGTAGTTATATAGAATATAAAGGTAGAGGGTGGAAGTTAAAGTCAATTCTTTTGTCAATTTTTGATAGAAATTAATTTTTACCTTAATCATATTTCATCAACATAAGTACTCATAATCATCTTAACTATTGTAATTACCAAAAAACCTATAGCCTTATAAATCAAAATTTTTAACGAATTTATATAAATTGTATTTACATGAAAAACAAATTTTATATAGTATTTATTCATTTTAATTATTTTAAAATTACATGCAAATTGTGTGTGCCATTAGCACCAGTTTGAGAGAAAGAAAGGAGAGTGGATAAGATTAAAAATGAAGTGGATTGTAAAAGTGTAAAAGAAGAAGAATTCTATCAAATGACAAAAATTTTTAACACCGAAAAATGCTCACGCTTTTATAGATAAAGAGATATATAGTAGTACTTAAGGTACACCCTAATGTGTGTACAGTTAACTGCATAAATATATATATATACATACATACACATACATACGCCCGTGTGTGTATATATACACACACATATACACATACACGTATATGTATATGTACATGTGTATGTAATTGAGCACCATGCACACATCTCAGATTAGTGCAAGGAACTAGGTACCATTCGTAAATCGCCTTTTCAAATTATTAAATGTTGCACGGTATTAACCCTATTCTTTGGACTGAGTGCTTATTCGCTCGAAACCAAAAGTAGTTGAATTAAAAAAAAGAGAAAAGGAAAAAAGAAAAAGGAAAGCACTTGCCACCGTATTATCAGCATAAGCTGGATTTTAGGTTGTATCATTATTAATTTGTTAAATTAGTAGTAACTGAGAATCTCCACAACTCTAACGATTTCTCAGCACAGAAAGATGCAGTAACTCACAGATATGGTGGAGTAGTTATTTAAACCACGGCACTACTAGATTTTTGCTAATTTCCCACTTTCCCAGTTCTGAGTTAGATTCCTGCGGATGATGAAATTATATGTGCTGGTTGACTGTCGCTTCAAATAAAAAATGAATACAAAATGAAACAAAAACAAGCCTTGTGGATTTGCACAATAGGTAGATTTCAGGAGAGTACTAGGATGAGCACTCCAAACACGTAGAATTTACAAATCTAGTTAAAATTAATAAACAGAAGTCGATGCAAGCCAGACAAGATTATTCTCTGGGAGAAAATGGCAAACAGGAGAGCTTCCGGGCACAATATTCAGGACACGAAATGCTAAGTGATTAGGGTCCCAATTCGCGGTATCCATATGACAAACGACAGCAGCATCCACTCTTCCTCCGTTCTCGCCCACAAGCGAAACCTTGAGAAGTTTGTTGTCCCTTTTAGTATGGCAGTAGAAAACTGCGTAAGGGTATGGCAGTACATGACATGCTACCATTCTGGTGGCCGAGATTACTTGGGGTTCATCCTGGACTGTATAGTTCTGCAGTATGCTAGTGGTTTGTTCTGTTAGGTGAGTCGTAGTTACAACTTTCAGTGGGGCTTTAGATCCCAAGATCTCAAGTGAGGAGTCAAGCATGGATTCCAGGGATGTTGCACAAAACTTGGCATCCTCTATCACTGATTTGAATTCGCAGTGGCTTAGTGTATCTATCATCGCTTTGGCTTGGCGGGATTCTTGGGAAAAGGAAAAGAGATGGAGAAGATATGGGATTTGGGACGACGAAAATGGGATGGAATCAGCTTCTTCTCTAGACAGTAGAGGGGGTCTGGCAGAAGGCTCTACGACGGGGAAATAGATTGGAATCTTGTTTCCAAGTTTGATCTGTTTGTCGGTGAAGAAAACCTTTACTGCAAGATCATACACATGATCCTTGTCCGACGATACGGATAAACTCATTTGATCGTGTTTTTTAGGCACCCCATTTGTGACGTGCTTCTGGCTAAAATTGTCGCCAACCGGAGCGTAGATTGGAACATCAAGGTTGTACCTGGTTGTATGTAGCATCTCACGTGTGTCTTTATGATCATGAATATTTAAGGGTTCTCCAGCAAATTTCCTGCCTCTACTGCTACAAACACACTGCAATGAAATTCAATCTGATCAAGGTCAGGCACACGCTTTAGATTCTGTAGCATAAAGTTTCATAGCAGAAATTAGAACGACCTGCATTGATAGTAAGAAGCAGTTCTCAACCATCAAAAACTTGCAAAGCAATAAAGTAGTATATTTTGCATGGCAGAAACAGAAATATTACCTGCAAGACAACCAACGCGTGAAAGAAGAAAGTGCAAGAATTGAGTCCAGCAGCCATGTCTGCTTTTCTGTTATACTTAAACTTCCTTTGCTTTCTGGAAATGAAAAGGAAGCAGTACTGCTAAGTTTTGACTTTTGAGCATTACTTATAAACAAGAAAAATCTTGAAGTTCGTTTAATACTCCCTCAAAAAAAAAATTCGTTTTGATACTAGTATATCTTCTGCTGATCAAACCAGAGATGATTATGCTTAAATTAGTGGGAAAATGTTGTGTGCCACATGGCTCCTACTAACTCAAGGCAAATAAGTCGCTGACTCATCAGAAGCTTATTTTGCAATTTATTCCTTCCGCTAACCTAGCACTTGTAAAGTCTAAATAAGGGAGGAAATGTAGCAAAAAGACGTTAACTAATTTTGACACTTTAAAATAAAATGAAACTTTTTTTTAAAAATTTTTTGTAGGTAAGTTGAGAGAAACTTGTCGGCTAATTAAATAAAGAGTGAATTAAAAAGACATTTCATGTCTAAATAATAGACACAAGATTGAAAACTTCAATAACTCAAAAAGTGGTCTATCTTTAAACTTAAGTGTGTATGTCAAATATTGTAACCAAATCTATCTCCGCAATTGTGTCCCTTTCTATGAGTACGAAACCCGATATGAATCCTTTCCTGAACACCAGCGGATCAGATCAAAATTAATGTTTTCCTTGTTAGTTTTCTTGAATTAAGGTCTCTTTCAGGGCAGAAGACCAGGGGAACTTTCGTAATAGCAAACTGGAGCTTAGCTCATTCATGATTCATCTAAAGGCAATGGTTGAATACCTGATCGATAAATTTTTTAATTTGTTGACTTTGATTAGGTAACAGCAAATCAATGAAAGTGGACTTTTGGAAAACATATAAAAGCTGAAGAGATCACAAAAGGTATAAAACAAACGAGGACACTCTGGGCTGGAGTGTATCTGTAGCTAATTCGCCAGAGTGTACATGAATCTGTTCTACAGCTTACGGTATTAAAAATAAAAAAAAAGAGAGAGACACAAATTGGGTCACTAGCAAGTAGCAGATGAATGGGTGATGTTGGTGTGGAGTTGACCATCATGGCGACATGTTCAACGATTCTGTAGCCAGTGGGTGATGGTGGTAGTAGCGGAGGTGATAGAGTTGACCATCGTGGAGACGCTTCCAACTTCAATGATTTTTGTGCTCGATCATACTGCCTGAAAAGGAATCTCAATTCCCAAGTGAGTGAGGTGTTTTTTAAATAAACAAGAGTTCTTGAATCCAAACCCTCCTTGCAAGTTGAAATCCTTCTCATTTTACCATCCAATTCATCCCTTCCTACGATATCAGTAGAGTTGTGTCCAGATATTGCATTGTACGAAAGTTTTTCTTCTTATTTTGGTTAATGGTATAACCACAAGCAGGCTACAGGGGGAATCCATATCCATAATCTATTCCCAGATGCCAGGGTTGTTTTATGCCAAGTAGTCTGCATCCCGAACAAATACAATGATGTCAAATTGTGTCAGTGATTACATGCTTTAGATTTGAATAGAGCTCATGACCAAAGGAATTAATCTCAAGGCATTCGGGCTCATCATTCATGCCAGCCCGACAGCTAACATACCATTAATGAATCCTGTAATGAACTAGTTTTGGTGTGTGTGTGTGGGGAAGGAAGAATATTGAACCGGTGGTTTACTTATTTGTTGGCCCTTGCCCAGCTATCTTCCTTGTAGCCAAGGCCAAACACCGTGGGGTGGAATAGTTGATGATAGAGTACATCCAACTAGCACGCCACGCATACTAGTGGGGTGATGGAGGCAGGCATGAGCACCAGGATTGGATTGCCTACCATGCGATTGCAGATTGAAATTACCTTCCTTTTTCTTCTTTTTGTGTGTGAGATTCTGAGGTGTAGGAAGCTTGACATTTTAAGTGGACGGTACCTTGTCCCGCAATCCAAAAATGAAGTGGGGGAAAAGAGGTTGCCATTGGTTCTAAATTCATGCAAAATCTTATATGTCATACTTTCACAATAAACATAGCACATGAATTTAGACTTGCCTACAACTCGGAGATATTCAGTTTCTCTCTTTGTTTAAACATGTCGATCAAACGTGAAAATAAGAATCAAATTACAGCCCTGAAATATATATCAGGGCACTCTTCGGTTACCACTGATCAGCAGTTGGAAACTAAACGGAGCATTTGAACAAGAGTTCTTCACTTTATTCCTTGTTCCCCTTGGCCTACAATTGAGGTTCATCCATCCATTAGAGCTGTAACGGACACCTCTCCGTGTGTATATATATATATGTGTGTGTGTGTGTGTGTGTGTTCCATTTCCCCTCTTCTATAGCTGTCATGGCAACAAGCTATTTGCACTTTGGTAAAGGTCTGGAACCAAGCTAACCAGTCTGAACTGGGCATCGATCCTAGCTCAATTTTTGCTGAAGGCTAAAGATTTTCCCTGTAGACACCTTGTTGTAACAAATTTTGATTGCACTTTGGCAGAAGAAAAAAGAAGCAATCTCTAACCGACTTAAGATAGAATCATAACGATAGATCGATCAGTGATTACTGATGTAAGGATACAAGATGCTATAAACTTGGGAGAAATCAAGGAAAAAAAAATAGAAGAACCAACAAGTGACATGTAGCCCACCACCAAGTCATCTGCTTGCTAAAGTCACAGGCATGCCTGGAACACTTGTCGAAAGCGGGCCAGTGGTTATCGAAGTCAGTGACTCAACATTAAATTCAGAGTTGAAATCTAAGGCAGCTTTTGCAATTGCCAAAGTCAAAAGCTAGGTTTCCAAAATAGCGCTGATGCGCAATTCCATTGGTTGAAAGCACTTGTATCGACCACAAAATCTTTAGATAAGCATGACGGAACATTAAATCTTACATCCAGAAGTTGCAATTTGCATCCCCATTTCAATTACGAGTGTTGATCTCCCATTGGACTGGATCCGGCAGTCAAGAAATCCCAATAGCTACTGCGGTAGGTGTCTTACAATAAAATTCTCAGCCCCACTCGCTGTGCTCCGAGACGTTTCGTTACCTCAACTCAACTGACGTCCAGCCTTTGACATTTCTCCCCTCCCTTGGCATCCAAACTTTTTACTTTTCAGAGTTCTGACTCTTGGAACCAAAAAATTGAATAAAAACCAGGGCAGAGTTGTTTTCGGGAGTGCACGTATTATTAATAAACTACTACATACACAACATTGGTGTGTGATGAGGTCCTTTGATTAATTAAGAACTCAGATTGTGATCTCTGGTCCCGGATGTAGCACCCTCCGACAAGCCTTCTCTTGATCGACTAAATTATTCTTTAAAATTTGTGCTGTGCTCTCGGGAAAAAAAGAAGATGGAGAAGGAGTGCTACACGAGAATTTTTTAGGGAGTCACCTATCCTAATACTACTCTCGTATGAGCACGCTTAATTTTGGAGTTCTGATGATGGATTCGGTATATTAGTGCTAGTATAATCACACCTGCACTGTCAACTCGAATCTATTGATCCATGCTTCGTCTGGCTATGCATTTAAGTACGTCTTTTTGGACGAACAAATCAGAATTCTTGGCCCCCCAAATAATTTTTAGATTGAAACACTACTGTCAATCTAGTCTAGATAAATAGGAAGATGACAAAGGGCTAGCGCTCAGCTACAGATCCGGATATTGTAGGTTGATTAAAAGAACACAAACTATGGGTCCCCAACAAGTTGACTCTTAATTTGTCACTGATAATTTAAATTCAAAAAAAAAAAAAAGGGTTCTTCCACTTAATAACGCGCTACTTAAGTACTCCATCGTAGGAGTTATTAGGGGGAGAAAAAGAAAAAAAGCCACGACTTAAAGAACATGACGTCCTAAATAGTTTGAACCAATGAATGATAAATGCTGTCTGGAGAATGCTAGATAATGCGGAAACCGTAACCTCGAGTTTCTCCATACATACTTGTATTAATTTATCAGTTACTAGGAGCGGATTGTGATTTTCTGTTTTGTTGGTTAGCAAGAACAGAGGATAAAGAAATCCGGGGAGAATGAATTGCCGAAACAGAAAAATATTAAGCAAATGACAGAAGCTACTTAATAAAGTTGGATCGAGGGATAATAGGATATATACATTTTCTTGCGGGTGTCAAAGTTTGATGAGCATCGTATGTTTCCATTCCGAAGATGTAGCCCAGGGCTTTACGTTGACTTTCTATAATAATAATTTTAAAAAAAAAAATTTGTGATTAGTTACGACAGCAAAGGCTAACTTAAGAGGGCATCATCTGAGTTCGAGGTTTTGTGCTGTGAACAAGAAGATGCCATTGGCTAGCGCTACATTCCCCAGTTGAAAAAACAACCTGATTTCGAAGAGAGTATGCTCCTACCAAAGGCTGGTAACTGGTGATGAATGGCTAGGTTAATCTGTGTGCGATGCACAGAAATTAACCAACAAATGTATGCAGCAGACTCCAGTGGACCTTAAAGGCAAACACACACACAATTTTTGTTTATCTTTTGTATATAGTCTTAACTGCTAGTATTTAATTCAAAGCAAGTGTCAAGAAAAAAGGGTAGAAGAAGAAACTAAGAGAAGATCCTTCTCCATTGCAGCTGAATACCAGGAATTTCAAAGGAACCGGGAAAAAAGATCCAAGGGATTAATCTTTGCGATTAACTTAAAATTCTCTAAGTATATTTAATCTGTACTGCTTAATTCACACCCACGTCCTAATGACGGGTGCATGAGCAATTATTGAGGAGCTGGTACGTGGTTTGTTTTTCTTTTGATGATCTATTCAATCCGTTTAGTTTAAGAAGGATCCAGACTCGAGGAAACTGCCGATTTGGAGTTGACCATGACCAACCACAATCCTGTGATGGGCTATGTTACCTCTTTCTCCTTATGGGGTGGGAAACATGTTCTTCGTACTTCTTAAAATAGCAACTACTGTGCATGCCAGTATAAGGTAATGATCATGCTGCATATGGTCATGTGTGCTAATTATCCTGGACCGCGAAGCAGGCAATCATCACCCACTATTGAACCCAAAAGTCAAAATCTCGTGGTGAAGTACTATATATACAAAAGTCAAGAGGAGCACAGTTTCCCCAGAGCTAAGTTGCAAAAAAGACTAGACTAGTAATTAATCAACTGGTGCCTTTCTTAATTTGAAGGCAGACGAGATGAGATCTTGCCTATTGGTCCTCCTCTTCTTCTCAGTTGTTTCGGTAAGTGATTTGCTCTCCTTTTGACCATATATACTTCTGTGCTTGCTCTTTTAACAGAAACATGCATATACTCAGAGTACTTGTTCTCCAATTCTATATTAAGTGTCAGCTTTCTTGTGATTTTTTACCCTCAAGAGTCTAGCACTGCACTACTAAGATCTTCTTAATTGTACACGATCATCAGCTTGTGTGTATTAGCGAGGCAGCAAGACACGGACCAGAGGATTACTGGAAGAAGATTATGCAAGATGTGCAGATGCCTAAAGCAGTCTCAGACCTTGTGCATGAAGATTCATCAAGATCAGACGATCATCATCATCGCCGCTACTCCAATAACAACGTCAACCAGCACCCCGAGACTTTGAACATGAAGCGTTTCCTCACAAACTTTGATACGAGTCCCAATCTCATAATCTATCAAAGCAAAGTTGTCATCCATTAATTAATGAAGCTCCTCGTCGTCGTCGTCCTCCTCCTCCTCCTCCTCATTATCATATATGGGGCGAGATATTAGTATTACTTTTGGGCTAAAATTACACGCATATGTAGAATAGCAGCAAGTCAGTGCATTGTATGTCTATTGCTACAATGAAATCCAGGCGTACGTATAGGATGAGTATACAAGTATTAGGACCGCAAAAGATAAAGAAGAGTGGGCATGTAGCCAGATTTTTATTTTTGTTTGGTTGCTGGCAGTGACCTTGTTATATTATCAACGTTCGTCAATCATTCTTATATGTTCCCCCTTGTCCTCTAGACTCATTTCTGTATTTAAGAGCGATTCGCGTTTCGTGTACTGAACTGATTCATCTACTCATTACTGGTTAGTTACTCAGGGGACAATAAGTGCGGCTGCTAGGTTCAGAGATGCAAAGCGAAATGAAAGTCGAACTTGATCCTAATTAAGATGTGCAAAAACTACGGCCAACGATGTCAGTCTGTTTTGCTATCCTTGCAATTTATGTACGTGTGTTTGCCTGGATTTTGACGTGTAGAAAAATGCTGTGATTTTGAGTGTGAAAAAGCCTGCTCAACCTTTCTAACTAGGAGTACCTGGGAGAAAAGCACTAGCAGAATTACGTTGTAAGATTCAGCCTACCTCAATATATAACTTCACGGGTGTGTTTGGACTTTGGATGGATTTGGAATTCAAATCTTCATCCAAATCCCCTAAGTTGTTTGGATGATTCTAAAGATATTTAGATTTCAAATCCATAAAAGAAGAAAAAAGAAAGGAAGTTAGACGAATTTGAAGGTTAAAATCAATGTACTTTAAATCCAGACAATAATTATTTGACACTTCAACATCACTCTTCTCAAGCTAGCTATCCAGTTATTTCTTATGGGAAGAACAACAGGTACCCTGTGGGCTGTGGCCAACGGCTGCTGATGTCATCGACTTCAGCTTGTATCCTGGTGTGGGTTGAAGACTCCTGCATGTGTGAATTTGTGTGCGTGGGAGATGCTTTTCTTCCCGGCCAACAGATAAGAAACGAGAAATAGAAGACTCTGAATGGAGGAAGGAGAGTTGAAAATTCAATGTTTGACCCCTAAACTTTTCTGTTTTATGTTTTCTCCCCAAATTTTCTTTTAATTACGAACTCTCTTCATGGTGTAATAAGTTTTAGTCAAATAAGGTAATTGAATTGGTATGGATTTCAAATCCTTCCTAAAGAAGATCCTTTATAAGGGAATAGAGAAATGAGAAAGTTTAGCAATCGAACTAAAATTCTCACAACAACTAATGTTCATATTTAATTAAATAATGTTTTGGAAAACACAACCCGTTGGTTATAAGGTAACACAACCCGTTCCTTAATGTTAATTGCTAGTAACCTTTGTTGCCAAGATGATAAAACGGATTCTCCCAAGTTCGAATCCGTGCTTAAGGGGTTTGAAACTTGCTGCTGTGAGCGGCCAAAGTACGTACTCAGGTTTCCATTTGGCCCTAAGTAACAATTGATTGAAGAAATTGATAGACTGAAGTAGGGCTTCTGAGGTTCCTGCCTAAAGGCTTTTTCTCCTAACGTACTTGCTCAGACACGCCTTGTATAAATCTACAATTTTCGTCGTGTTTCTGTCAATTTTGATTCATGCCCCAGATTGTTTGAGGACCTGACTCGTATCTCAGGTTTGTATCCAGCAGCAGCGGGCGTTACGTATCAGTTCAGTTGAATGAATCAATACCCAGCTGTGTAAAGATCTACATTTGATAGCAAAGCAAATGCCATCAGCTGTACATGTGCCAGTTTTGCATTCCTTATCTGCATCTCAGTCACGCGGTCAAATTTTGATATTCACGTGCATCTTTTGTTTTTTCCCTGATAAAAACGTGCCTGGTGTAAAACCAAAATCTTTCTTACTTTTGCGGGCTTAGCGCTTGAACTTTTCTGCTATGTTTCTTTCATCCATTGAATGAAATAAAATATTAGTAGGCACTATAATTGCCTGGATTTTTACAACTGACGGCATTAATTCCTTGTGAATCTTTCAATTAACGGCATTTAGTGTCCTCCTATAATTGCCTGGATTATTACCATTGACGGCATTAATTTCTTGTGGATATTTCAACTGATGGCATTTAGCGTCTTTCCAGGTACAACCAATACTCACAGGAGAACGACCCTCCTGCTACTACTACTACTAGTGTACAAATAGAACCTATGCTCTTCTTGTACTCTCATCAATTAGCCAAGATCCCCAGCGGGTCACCCTTTAGATTTTCTCTTATCTTGTACACTAGGCTTTAAGAGTAGCAACTCTTGTTAGTTTGGCTCCGGAAGCAAAACAGGATCATCAAGTTAAGACATGACGAGGAGACATCTCTGTGCCGCCCCGGTTCTTCTTCTGACTTTCTTTTTGGTATGCATCTTAATCCTATCCATCACTAGCTAGCCATCCCCCAAGCACTACTAATTTGATGAGATCTTCTCCACGATTATCTCTGAATAGATAAACTTGTATCTTCTTTTGGTAGCAGCATGAACCTGAAGCTTTTTCTATCTTGTCTTGTGTGTTATCTGTCTCAGGTTACCAGCAATGCTCCTCTCACCACTGCAAGAAAGGACCCACAAGAGTACTGGAACACCGTCATGAAAGGGGAGGCCATGCCTCAAGTGGTTAAGGACCTCCTCCCTCAGACTGCTGAATCTCACCCTAGCCAACAGCAATTTATGAAGATTTTTGATACTAAGGCAAACGCTATAATCTATCATACCGGCCGAGTTGATCACCTAGGAGAGAAACCTCCTGTCAAACAAGTAGATATTTCTGTATTTGAAGGAGCTAAAGCAACAGCTAATTAATCAGTCTCCTTGAGTGGCGTATGTATGCATAAGATGAATGAAAAATAGTTTACATAGACTTCAACAAGAAGATGGAAGAAATAGTCCAATAAACCTGTGCAGCTGCTCAGAGAAACCATGATCAACTGGTTGTCCCTTTAAAATTTTGATTATCCAGCCTGATTAAATCTGCTCTTTTGACTCTGTGGTTTAAATCTGTTCTCTATTTTTCTCCCCTCAAATTACCGAGGGAATAAATTTTTTTTCGAAGGAATAAATTTAATTGACATAAAAATTAATGCGATATTTAATATTTATATCGTTTTTTATTTTTTCAGAATTTGGTCGACTTAACCAACACAAATCCATAAGCAACAAAGCATCCTTTGTTGTTTTTGTCTTTCTATTAAGTTTGGGTGACCTGAATGTTCTCTTTTGTGTTATTGAAGTTAAAATTTCATATTCTTGAACAATTATTTGCTTTTCTTTACATCACTATGTGAATTTTTTTATTAGCTTCAGTGAGTTTTTCTCTCTCTCTCTCTCTCTTTTTCTTTTTTGTTAATGGTGGATTGCAAAATAATTTATAGTATTATTGCAACTATAACAACATCTAATTTATATTGAAATTCTATTACTCCAATTTGAGTAGCTTAACTTCGCAGAGAAATGCTTTATTTGGTGAAACGTGGTTATATTTCTTATTGAAGACATGCTTTACGAATATAGAACTTATATGGTTAAAATTTGCAAGCTGCCAGGGCTATTTATTATATAATATTCAAGCTAGTGAGGAACTTGGATATATTTTGATTCACATTTGAAATACTTTTTGAATTTGGATATATTTTAACAATAATTATTATTTCACTTAATTCACCATAACTCAAAAAGAAGTTTTACCTATGTAATTGTTATTGTGATTGACATTGATGTATATTATACTCGTTGGTTGTAGTTTAATGCTGTCAATCATTAGAAGAATACCTACAGTAAAGTTCATTAAGTTTAATTTTTGTGATAATCGAAATAAAATATACACACTATAAAACTCTTTCCCTACCCTTACAATCTATCTCCCATTATATCTTGTGTTAATTTTTCTTACTTATTATCAAAATATGCATACTAGAAAGGTGCTTTTAAGACTTAATAATTGTACTCTTATCCAAAAACTAAAAATACTTGTGGTACTTTTTAGAAGAATCATGATTACCAATTTATATTATATATTTTGTTAGAGAAATTATAGATAATCCCTATATAATTTCATTTATTGCCATGTGACCTTTTTAATGTTTCAAAATATCTATTCTAACCCCTATAACTTCATGTAAAAGTGAAGGCTTGACATAAAATAGTCGGAATAACATTAAAACCAACTTCTGCTTACATTTTTAACCATCGAACTCGTCATACTCTTAAAATAGATTGATTGATTGCTATCTCCTGGTTCTCTTCTCACGCTCAGAGCTTTATCGAGCTGTGTTCCAATCTCTTTCGTGATTCTTTAATTTGCCAACTTACCACTTGCTTTTGCTGGGATCCGGAGAGGGCTTCAAAAGGTGTAGATAAAATGCGGCATTGTCGTTTGTACATATATTGGCTCTGTTGGATTGATCAAGCAAGTTAAAAAAGAGTGCATGTAATAGAGTGAACAATTTCTCCTCAAAAACAAAAGAAGGAAATTGGGGGACGTGACAACTGACAAAAATCTTGCCAAGCCAGCCCTGCATTCTTGAGCTCTGATCGAATCATCCATATAGACCCACTTAACAAAGCCCAAACACAACTACTCGTCGGCGGGTACATTGAAATAGGTCTATAAAGAAATGGTAGTTAGTGTCTTTTTTGATCTTAGCGCCATGAAATTAGTCGTTTCATCAAATGGATAAAAATTAAGAAGTAAACGAGGAAACGTCCGCGAAGCCTCCAAAGGCAAAAAAAGAGAAAAAATATATATATCAAATGACTGTCCTGACCGTCAACCCTCAGCAACCGTGTTCACATACCACATGTTCCAAGATTTCAAGATTTCATAATTCTTCAGGAACTGGAACTGGGGTGCATAAATATCCCACTAATCATTTCATTGATTTTTCAAGGGACATTTTGGCAACGAGAGGATTGTAAAGAGTACTTGGAATGGAAGAATAGATGCGTATATGTCTAGAATTTACGACAACTGGGAAAGGCTGGTCACAGCCACTCTGCGCAGAGAGGAGCTGAAGCTCACCGGTCAAAGGACCCCAAGTGATATTTCCTTGGCATCATTATCAGAATCATCCTCCTTTAGCTTCGCTGCTTCCTCTGCCCGAGTGTCATCTTTCAACTTCTCTAGCTTGTTAGTGGGTGAATCGTTTCCCTATCATCAACTTCTTATTGCTACCGATTATTTTAATGAATCCTCCAATCTCATCAAGCACGGCCACTCCGGGGATCTATTCTACGGAATTTTACAAGGGGGTACTCCAGTTGTTGTGAAGAAAATTGATCCTTCCTTGGTCAAGGATGACTCTGATTTCGTAGCGCAACTGGAAATTTTTGGGAAGCTCTCTCATTCCAGATTGGTTCCGTTACTGGGGCATTGTTTGGACAAGGGGGATGACAAGTTCCTGGTTTACAAGTACATGTGTAACAGGGACTTGTGCACTTCGTTATTTTTGGAACTTGATTCGGAAGATGATGACCTGCTATTACTGCCATTAGATTGGAAAACCAGGCTGAAGATTGCAACTGGAGTTGCAGAGGCTCTTTTTTATCTGCATCATCAATGCGTTCCACCTCTTGTTCACAGGTACCCCCAAATTCCCAGGACATGCTCACTTCGATCAGTTTCTTTGATTATAACCAGATTAATTGAGTAATGGATGGTACTGTTCACTTGGAATAATTCTTCTCTCTCCTTGAAGGGATATTCAAGCTAGCAGCATACTTCTTGATGATAACTTTGAGGTGCGTCTAGGAAGCCTAACTGAGGTTCGTAAAGCTCAAGTAAAAGACAGTAATCAAAACAGAATTGCCAGGTTCCTGCGGCTGCCAAAGTAATTACTAATATTTTTCTTCCAAAAAATAATGCTGTGGTTCGTCATGTTCTTATTTATACATTTCTCTCAAGTATTATAGTTTTAATTTGCACAATTGGCCATAGTCCAGTATCCTTGAGGGTTAGAAACGGAAATATGTTGTTCAGGAGAGTTAATATTGAAGCTTGATTTATATTAGGAGTATTGTCATCGACTTTAAATGTCATTTGCTATGATTTCTGGATTCTGATAAAAACCTTCAGCCTGTTTTCATCTGCATTGGCAACTGACTTCCCTCTGTGGCATTCAAATTCGAAAATCGACCTAAGCTTGAACCTATCTTTTTGTTTCGTCAGCAATGCAAAACTATTCCCTTTCTTACCCTATTCACTTTCCTTAATTCAGTACTTGCTTTTGTAGTTTTGTTATTCCTCTGGAGGGTTCTTGACGATCTAATTTTCTTTATGCGCAGGGGAGCTGCACAAGAAACTTCTGGTATGTCCCTTTGACTTTACACTCTGAATTGTGACTGCAAACACCCAATGCCATCTTCAAATTAGGATTTGTTGCCAATCAAAGATGGCAAAATTTGCTTTAAATATTCGCATTCAGGCTCATCTACACTACAGTACCTTAGTCACCCGTTGCAATCCATCTGTTGAATGCTTTCAGTATAATCTTTCATATAACTACAGATTCTAACAGCTATTGAAAATTATAGACATCTGAATCTCTAAAAGTTGGACATTACCATGTAATAGACTCTAGAGTCTATACTTGTCTTGGTGTGTCCTTTTATCTTCAATGAATATCATCAGTTTCTGTGGATTACTGCTCTTGTGTTTGAATGTAAGGATTGAGACTGGCATTCCTCATTTATTTTAGCAGTTGTCTGGGGGTTCCTTTTGTTTTGGAAAACAAATTGAAAAAATTTGCCACTTTGGTATAGCAAAAAGACACTGCACTGCACCTTGAGAGAGAGATAGAGGTTTCTTCAACCAAAGTATAAGAAAGGAAGAGTAGTACGAATTGAGTCATCTATTTCTTAACTCGTAGGTTCTCCCCCTGCACTTTATTTAGTTTATAAAAGAGTCACGGAGGCAGAACTGTAATAACTTTGAGAGGTTGCTTCCTTTGGCTACCTGCAAAAATCACCTTATCCTAATAAATTCAGTTTTCATTCTTTATTTACTTCGCCAGGGTTATGTTATTTACTCATCTCATCTCTTGAAACCCCTTGGCCAAGTCTATTTCAGCATTCATGAATATTATTATCATCTAAAACATCTTGACTTGCCAGGTACATCCAAGGCGACAATTGCCTATGATATCTACTGCTTTGGAAAGGTTTTGCTTGAGCTTATAACTGGCAAGCCAAGTCTTGCTGTTTTGCTTGAGCTAGTAACAAGCAAGCTGGGTCTTACAACTGCCAGTGGTTACCCGGTAAGGCCAGAAACCGTCCCTGTAATGGGTGGAGCTGACAATCGTAGTGTCCCAGGAAGAAGTGATGATCCTGAGGAGGAAGATTGGATGGCAAATATTCTGCTTTACGTAACTATGTATGATGACAGAAAATTTATTCTCGAGATTGTAGACAATTCTTTAAACATAGATGATAAAGATCTTTTGATGGAAGTATGGGCAGTGGCTATGGTTGCCAAGGCGTGCCTCAACCCTAAGCCTGCAAGGCGGCCCCGGATGGCACAGGTACTTAAAGCTTTAAGAAGCCCTTTGAAAGTGGTAACTGAAGAAGGCAGGCTGTGGGGTTGGCTCTCTGCTTCTAATGGTACTGGTCCTCCCAGCTCGGTTCTCCCACCACCAGTGAAGAAAAACGAACCTCCAGCTGCATTGCGGTCCGCAGAATTGGAACTAGAATTCTACTGAATTGTACTACTTCTTTGGATTCAAAATCAAATGGCATGAATTCCATCGTTTGGGCAATAGGAAGAAATGTTTGAGATTGAAATACTACAAAATAGCGGCTGATGAGCAGTATGCTCAAATTTACCCGTTTTCACCCACATAAATTGCAAAAATTTTCAGAGCTTCTCAATATGATGATGGCAACAAGAAAGGGGAAAGGAAAAGAAAAAAACTTCTTTATCCCTCTTTTAAATTTTAGTAGTTGTGGAGCTGAGGAACTATATGCCTGGAGACGGGGTTTTTGGACGCCTTGGTAGTAAGAACTAGAAATCTGGATGCCTGCCAACTAGGAATCGGTTTTGCACATCCTTCACTTGAATCCTGAGAAAATCTTCATTTTCGTTAGATTGATATCAGATTGAACCGTCAGCGTCCCGAAGGACTTGTAGTACAAAAAATCATCAGTAGGTTTAACTTGAAGTTTCCGGTTTTATTTCAGACTACAGTTGTCCCCCAAGAAAAAGGGACCGTAATTCGTTAGGATACTTTGTCCACGCTCCTTAAAGTATCGGAAACCGAATCGTAAATATTTTGATGGCAGAATTGGACAACAAGACTAGCACACAAGTACTTCAGCAGAAATGCGCGACTAGATGGAAGAAGTGGATGCAACCAAGACAAAGTTATCTGCTGGAAAGAAATGGCAAACAGGAGAAGTCCCTGGTTTGATTCCAAGCACGCGGAAGGAGACATGATTAGGGTTCCACTGAGAGGTGTCCATGTGACAAACAGCAATAGCTTCAACCCTGCCACCATTTTCGCGGTGCAGTGAAATCCTGTATACCCGACTCTCGCTCTCTTGATAATGGCAGTAAAATACTGCATAGGGATAGGGCATGGTGTGACAGGCTACTATCTTTGGAGCTGAAACCTGTCGAGGAACTTGTATAATAGTATACTGCCGTATCCCAGCAACTGATGTCGTAAGATGAATTGTTGATAGTGCTTCGATGTTGGCTTCAGACCCCAGGAATTTTCGAGCAAAGTTAAGCATCGACTCATAGGATGTAGCACAGAACTTGGTTTCCCCTTTGATGGGAGCAATCTCGCATTGTCTTAGTGTATCTTCCATGGCTATGGCCTGGGGAGATCCTGGAGAGAATGAAAAGAACTGAAGGAGGCTTGGGAGTTGTTGCGTTGAAAAAGGAATGCCATCTGCTTCTGTTCTGGACAACAGAGGAGGGGATGATGAAGACGTCAAATCTCTGTCGGGGAAATAGATGGGCATTGTTTTGCCTAACTTCAGGTCATCCAAAAGGAAGAACACATTGGTTGATAAATCCGCATGATTCATCATCATATGGGAGGGGGTATGGGCGTGAGCTTGAACATGCCCTGGCCGAGTTTCTTGTCGTTGAGCATCATCTTTCTTATTATTTTCCCGATCATCAACATCCATGCTACGCAGTCGTAATACATCAGTGTCATTGGGTGTCTGCATGCTGGCGTGGTTTTGGTCGTGGGAAACTGTCAATTTGCTCCATTTCTCCTCCCCATCTATTTCACTGGGACGACCTTGTTGAACTCCCTGGAAATGATGCCAATTTAATTGGTTAATAATCACAAAAAGTAGATTTGAAGCTGAAGGGGGAAGGATTAAAAGCTTACCAGCAGAATCAGTAGACTAAAGAAGAGACCAATCCTACAAGCAAAACTGCCAAGATCCATGTGTATGGTTTGTTGCACTTTACTGAATTGGGCTTGTCGACAGAAGGTAAGGCTTAAGCGAGTGAGGAAAGAAGAGAGCTAACTTGTGCTCATTGACGGTCCCATCATCATTGGTGAGGTGTCACATTATGAACATCCTTGCATGTCGAGTCACCACTCACCAGTTCAACACTCACTCCCATATGAATTATTGAATTATGTGAATGGATAAGCATGCGACCTGAACCTGATCAACACCTCACATGACAAATTATTTCGATGGTCAGAGTGACTTTAACGATTCAATGCTTTCATGTTTCTGGATACATCAGGAGAGGGTGTGTGTTTAGATAGTAGATTATTTGAAATAATTTTTTTAAAAAAATTACTGTAATATTTTTTTAATGTAATACATATGAGATAAAAACGTGATTGAAAAATGTTATGACGATATAAGTAAAATTTTTTGACAAATAAACTCCTATCCACCAATATGTTTTTCTTAAGAATTGAAGGCATGTAGGACGAATCTTGGCCGAAACCGAAGGAGGGAGGGGGGAGAAAAAAAACACTTACAGGATGAATTTTCCTCTCCGTAGGCTTTAGTAGTTTTGTTTGTTGTTTGGATTGTAATTTTCTACCAAAAAATTTTTACGGTTTTTGTGATCACATCTTCTAAGCATATTTTTACCTCATATACATCACATCGTTACAGTGTATTCTTTCAAGAAAAATCCAAAAAATGGCAATCCAACAAATTATCGATCTGCATTCATCCCCTTTTTTTTTTTTTTTTTTTTTTTTTGTTGAAACAAGCGAAGTGAATGTTCGAACTTGTCTGGGCCTTTTTGCGTGTAGCTTAGCTATAAATCAAAAGAATAATACACAGGGATCTTACGCATGGGTCGTATCTTGGCTTGTCGCTCATTACGCGGTGCAGTGGGATACCAATTGAGGTGGACTCGGCACCTAATTGATTGATAATAGAAAAGAGGCAAACTTACCAATTACGGTAGTAGGACACTTTTTTCCTTCTTTCTTTTTTGAGTTTTTGTATGGACAAGACGGACAAGCATTGTCAGGGGGGAAAAAAATTATGGATTAACTTTTTTACACTAGCAGCTTTGGATGCATGCCACATGTGCATGATTTAAATTTTAAATTTAAATTTGTATTATGTGGCATAATCTAAACTTGCTAGTGTATGAAAACTTATACACTGACAGTGTATTAAAACGTTATCCAAAAATTATATACCATCAATAGAAGTAGGACTGGACTATCTTTGGGGGTCTGTGAATCTCATGATTCAAGTGAGAAGTGGCCATACATTTGTCTTTGTGTTGAGTATTTGTGCTTTTATTTCTATTAATGGCACTCTCATTATTATTTTGATTATATAATTTTTATTTATTAGATTATATAATTAAACAAACAGCATTTTCCTAATATGGAGTGTAAACAGCATTTTTCTAATGTCAAATCAAGTCTACATCATATTAAGAACTTGTTTTAAGTAACTTGAGTATCTGAAAACACTCAACCTCCACCACAATTAAGCAATCGAATCAAATGATATCCATATGAAAAGTTGAAAACCACCTTAATGTAGCAAAATGGTTTCAGCTGGTCAGCTTGATTAATGCGATGAGTATTAAAAAAAAGGCATGAGTAGAAGCCATGAGGTATTGCAGCATAAGATTATTGATTACCCAGACTAATGATCAATACAACTGACAGGGGCACCCGCGTGGTTCATGTGCTAGAGAGCTTGAGCGATAAAACCAGTTAATTACCTGCGTGATTCCTGTGGTCTAATAATGGATTTTGAGAGGGGGGAGGGCTCTATCCTAGCAACCGGTGTTTTGCCAACGAATGTTGGACTAAGGGTGAGTTTGATAAAACTGAATTTTAAAAAAATTGAAATCTAAAATTTAAAATCTGAATCTGTTAAGTTAGTTAATTGTTAAGTATTAAATTTAATACATTTAATTGTATATTATATTAAGTGATAAGTGAATAGTCTATCATTTAATTTTTGGAAGCAAGTTTTGGTTAGAAAATTCAGTGCCACTTAATTAATCCAAATATTCTATCTTTTATTATCAAACGCATCTGAATATGTTAAAATCTGAATACATTAAATTTAAGTGCTAAATCGGAGTATCAAATAGGCACTAAGTGATAAATGATTTAATATTCCTTAGAAAGATTTTGGACTCGAGTCATGTAGATGGAGAAAACAATTTTAATAGATTATCAATTAATTAGACATGAAATTGATATTTTTTTCATAGTCACTTGAACTATACAATAAGAATTATCAAGGTAAACAAATAGTAAAACAAATATAAAGGAAGTTTTTTATTTTTCAAAAGTTCCTAAGAACACTTCATTTGGTACTTACATTTACTAGGATATATACTTGAAATTACTAACAATAATCATTTGCAAACTATGTCCACTAGTCATGCAAGACTTTTGTAATAGTAATTAATAAAGTTATACACTAAGCTACAGGTTTTTACCCTCTTCCTACACTAATTTTTGCCAAATACACGTTGTCATCTAATTTTAACTTATTTAATAAAAAGATGTTCTTTAGGTTTGGGCCTATATTAAGTGTTTTGTGAAATTCTATAGGAAATTAGGAATACATCTATGATATATGATATAGTTAATCAATTCACATCTCGTTTCATCTTCAAACGCTATTTAAAATCTAAGGAACGATAACAATTCAAATTCAAAAACATTAAGGACTAAAAGTGAAACGTCAAACCTATTAATTAACAGCAATTTGATTATTAACCAGTATTGGTTTCCTATTAATTGCTCTAAACGTGCCTCAAATTCGAAACCTTAGGAAACATTATTTTTGTTTGGATGAGCACAATAAGGATGGATTTTACACATAGGTCAAACATTAACGATCAAAACTGCATGTCTCTCTTTCTGCCCTTTCATTTATTTACTTAACCGAAGCAGAGTGAAGCGCAGCTGTCCTTCCTCGAGTTAAATCGATAGAGAGTGTCATGACAAGAAAATTTAATGACGAGTCACTGAAATCTTTTGGCCATATTTTGCCCTGATTGACGTCCCACGTGATACATGACGATGAAGCTTGTCTAAACACGTAATACATGACGATGAAGCTTGTCCTTTATTAGACATTATGGAATTCATCATTGTTAATGAAATAAAAAAAAGGAAAGAAAGAAACTAAAAATTTCATCAGAGCAATAGCAATTTCTGTCTTTATAAGTAGCCAGTAACTGGTTGCAAGACTCCAGGAATAATTGTGGAGGCAAAACTTGAGGACGAGAGACATATATGGCTTCCCCATTAGCACCCATTGCTCTCATCTCACTTGTCCTGGTAAGAAGCTTATTACGAGTAATAACTAACCAACCAACCAACCTTCTTCCATGTATTGGCGCAGACCGGTTAGCATCAACGGATTTCTTTCTGCTACTTTTAATGAAATTCATCGTGTGAATCCCAATGGGTTCGTAACGTAGCAAATCCTGAAAAAGTGATAATAATGATAGAAGAATCGAGGCATGAGCCACTAATATGTTTGTTGCATACTGTCATCTCATCTCATGTCCTTTGAGCATTTGTTAAAATAAAACTCTTGCAGTTTGCGGGCATCACAGAAGCAAGAAAGGACCCTGGAGAGTACTGGCAAGGTGTTGCTGCTAGAAATGATCAGCCTCTGTTGGAAGCAATTCAGCACCATCTCCACGTAGATTCCACCCTCTCCAACAAGGAGAAAACTACTGCCGCCACTGATTGTCACACTTCCGACCGAAAAGATCCTGTGGCAGCAACAGACGAGAAGAAGTCCTCCTTTGTCACAGACTTCGAACCCAGACCCAATGTGTCCGCCTATGGAGATGATGCTAAACTGAAGAAGGAGAAAACTTTCATGAAAGACTTCGAGCCAAGGCCAAATATTTCTGCCTATGGGGATAATACCGACGAGAAATCTTTCGCTAAAGATTTTGAGCCAAGGCCTAATGCTTCCGCCTATGACGATTAGGCCGCAAGAAACAACTACTACGGATGCTTTCTAGAGAAGAAGCGGCGCTTGGCGCTTGTGTCTGTGTTGTACAATAGCTGCTGTCGGCGTTTAAAAAAATAATAATAATAATAATACCGTAACCATATGTTATCATGTAATTCTGCTCGGATTGTAGTAGTAGTATCTTTCTATTTCTAGTGTCAATTTGTTGGGTGATACGTTTGATCGATAAAAAATGTGGTTTGACTTTGCGTTCCAAATGATGCCAAGAAGTATTAGTAAGTACTCAGCTAAAAAATCTACTTTGCTGTCGCATTATTTATTTATGTTTGGTGTATTTGTGAACCTCATTCTAATCATCGTGATATCTATGTGATTTCTGTAACTTCGTTTTCCTTTTAGTTTAATTTTAATCAAGCCAAAAATATACACACAATAGCTATCTTTGTCGTTTCAAGCGGAATAGTGAATGTCAATACAAATTCGCTCAGTTGGTAAGGACAATCACTCTTTCATAACAAATTGTGTATTTGAATCCCTTTGTCTATGGGAGACTGTGTAAAAACTCCTGATCTATGATTCTGAGAACATGGTTTGACCCGTGATGGTAACCGAAACCAAATTCATCCAAAATTTTTCTTAAAGAAAGAAAGAAAAAAAAAAGTGGCGAATATATAGAATCAACATTGCAATTGACACCGTAATGTTTAGCGTAATAAAGTCAAGTCTAATCACCTAATAAAGAGGACGAAAATCACATAAAATCAGTACTTAATAAATACTTGTCATATGGAACTTAAATAAACAAGCCCGCTCAAGTAAAAATAGGGGAATTTCTCATCAGAGTGGTGCTGTGTGTCGAGGAGTGAGCTTGATAAAAGAAGAAGTGGTTCAAGTGTGCAGATCAGCTTTCGTATTTGATTTACACCAATCTTTAGTGTAAAAGGTTGATTTATCTCACTGTGGCAAGGTTTTGAAACCCAAGCCATGTATGAACAGGAAATTCAATTGGGTTAAGGGTTACCAGTTCAATTATTGGGCTAACAGTAATAGAACCATTTTTGACCTGTGATGTCATAAATATATTGTAATTAATAAAGATACTATTTGTATTATTATATAGACCATTACACACTAAAAAGAACTAACTTTTTAAAACATGATATGTAATAGTATTAAAAATAAAAAAGCTTGTGAATATATGAATGAAAATTTAAAAATTTGTACAAAAATCAAGCTACAACATATATAATAGAATTGTAGTAGTGGTTTTTAGATGGAAATATAAAATCAGTAAGAAATTTTAAAGTTTTAAACAATTTAGAGTTAAACTATAATTTGTAAAAGATGGAATGCTACAAAAGTGGATATTGCAATAAGTTGGGGTAGAATTGAAATCTAAAATAAAATATAAGGATTAAATGAAAGATATTAGAATAGTAGTCAGAATTTGCATCGTGTATTTGATGAGCGAGGCAATCTGAACGGTTTAGTGAAAACCATTTTGGTTCACCAGTTCACTGATTAAACCGAATGATTCAACTGGTCTCACATAATAAAGCAGTTATCTAACTCTACGAATTTCATCTTTAACCCTGTTTAGAAAACTACCTGGTTGATGGTTCTAATTCAATCAATCGAGTGATCTAGATTGGATTCAAAACATTGCATTATGGCATGAAAATATAATACTAATTGAGGGGGAAACTTTTACTTTTAGAAGCTTCCTCCTACTAAAGTTTAGAGTTGGAAGGGTTTGAGTCATAAATCTAATAGCTTGGGATAGAAAAAATATGGAAAGAAAGGTGAAATGATTAAAAAAAAAAAAGAGCTAATGGTGTATCTTGCATATAGGGGACGAAAGTCCTCACATGATAAGGGAGTGAAATTTCTGACAAAAAAAAAAAAAAGATAAGGGAGTGAAATGAAAAAAAAAAAAAAAAAGAGCTAATTGGTGTATCTTGCATATAAGGGACGAAAGTCCTCACATGATGTATCGTAACAATTAACATCTAAGCCGGAGGGCTGGGTTGGTACTTGGCTGATACATGATAAGGGAGTGTGTTCCTATATTTGAAACCTTCCACCTACATTAATAAAAAAATTAACATCTAAAACTTTAAAATCAACACGGATAATTCAATTCTAATTGGAAACAAGAGCTAATAGATGTATTCCAATTTTTTTATTAACACAGATGAATATTTCTTTTTCTTTTTTTATCATTATTTTCCAATTTTCCTTATAAACCACGTATTCTTGGAACTCTGCTTATATCTTGCCTTTTTCTGTGAAAAAAAAAATCTATTATAGCAATTTTCCTTTCATATTGCAATTTTCTGTAACTCATTGGACAAACTTTCGAAAAAATTGAAAAGAAAAAGATAGCAATGAAGTCCAGGCCACCAAATCAAGAGGTGTGACGCCTCATCCACACCGTCAAATGGGTAAAATTACTTAATTAGTCAGATCTCCTTTTGCGCCCGAATCATGATCATGGTCCCGCGAGAATGCAACTTAGAAGGCTGCAGTAGACCAGTAGTACGAGTACTAGTGTACCACTGATCAAGGCCCACGAGTGACTTGTCCTGCAGACACACCCAACTAAACATAGACCGACAATCCATGTTAACAGAGTTATACAAGGTGGAAAAAGTAATTTTGATCGCATTATTTTCCCCCAAGATTTTTAAAATTCATTTGTTTCCTTTTCCTCCATTAAATTATAAATGCAGAGTATAAGCAGATAGTGCGCCGAAGACAACCACCTCAATAGTTAAAAAACTTGAAAATGGAGGAAAAGCGCACCGGAACCCCACCGCCGGCAGCTTCATCGTCTGAGGCACCGGTGACAGATGCCCCTGCCAGTTCGAGGAGGAGAGGCGGAGGACAGAAGAGAAAAGCAAACGCCACCGGCAGCGGCAACAGCTCGACTCCTCAAACAACCTCGTCCAAGCGCCAGGCTCGTGAGAAGCCGCCGCCGGTACCTTTCCCTCCGATCCACAATGGTCCGTTAACTAGAGCTCGGCAGCAGCCGAATAACGGTTCCGTCGGCGCCGCTTTTTTACGTTCGCCTTCCGGTGTGAAGAATGAGTTGGAGGAGGTAGCTAGGAGAGAGGCTGGAGGCGGAGAAGTTTTAAAGGGGGACGAACCAAATGAGGCGGCCAAGGAAGATTTGCAAGCTCTGGAAGCCAAATTTGAAGCTGACTATGAAGCAATTAGATCGCGAGAGTCTATTTCTCATGTGGTGCCCAATCATGCTGGTGAGGTGGAATTGATGTTGCTGAATTTTGAAAACCCCTTAGGTTTATTTGCATTGTTGATTTTTTAGGTTTCGAAGTTTCAGTGATTGGTAAATTTGGCTAAATGAAGTTTATACAAGGTAATTTCCAGAGAAAAGGGATAATATTTATTTAGTTCTGGTCAGTAAATAAGAATATACAGAACGTTTGTTTCTCTCTAACACCCGTACGCATTTTTCGAAATTTTTACACTTCGCTGTAATAAAACATTATTAGGGTGTCTATGCGAAGGAAGTCCTTTATTACGAACGTTGTCTGATTGTTATATCTGTTGCATGTGCTTTATATATCAACGAAGTTAACACTGTGATTGTTTTCTTAGGATTCATATTTATTACTTTTCTTGCTATTATTTGAACCTATATAGGGTGGTTTTCTTGGACAAAAATTCATCCCCTGGAAGAGAAAACATTGCCATCTTTCTTCAGTGGGAAATCTGAAAGTAGGACCCCTGAAATATACATGGAGATTCGTAATTGGATTATGAAAAAATTTCATGCAAACCCCAGCACGAATATTGAGTTCAAAGATTTGTCTGAGATACCAGCTGGCGAGTTGGATGCAAGGCAGGAGGTGATGGAGTTTTTGGAATATTGGGGGCTGATTAATTACCATCCTTTCCCAAAAGATGATCTGACCACAGTGAGCGTCACAGGTGATGCTTGTAAAGACGGAAAGGCTGAATCTTTGGTGGAAAGTTTGTTTCGATTTGAATCGGATCAATCATGTGTGCCAGTTATTCCCAGGAAATGTGAAACAACGCCATCCGTATCATCTGGGTTATTTCCAGAGTCTGCAATTGCTGAAGAATTGGTCAAGTCCGAGGGAGTTGAGTACCATTGCAATTCTTGCTCAGCTGATTGCTCTCGCAAGCGTTATCATTGCCAGAAGCAGGTTTGTTTTTCCCATCTTATGATTTATCTTCCTTGTAGCATGTTGTGGGGAGTGAATCTATTTCCGCTGAAATATTTATTTTTTCCTAATTCTAAACCACTGTGTGATCGAGATATCAACTTTGACATTGCTTAGTTTGTAATTGAGTGAGTTCTCTTAACTGCCTAGCTGACTGAACTATGGTATAACTGGATTTATTCCACTGTAGTACTTGCTAACCCGTTAGTTCTTTGGATCTTATTCTGAAACCTTTGAATCATTGACATGATGACTCGAGAGAATTTTCAATCCAGAAATCCACAACTCTGCCTTTTGAAGTAAATACTGAAAACCACAATTTCAATGTTTAATTTTTGGTCCTTGTATGGGGTTCCAATTGATGATTTCTGAAGTCTTTGAATGCTCTTCTTAGATGAATAATCCTGTCATCACCTGGTTAATTTGAAGAATTCCTTGTCTCATTGTAATTCCATTTATGTCCTTCACCAAGGTCTTCTTAACCTTGCAATTTCAAATTTTTTTTCCATATTTTGTTTGCATAAATTTGTTATAAGCATTGGCTTAGCCTAAATTAAACTCTTCTATGCTTTTGGTGCCACAAAACATTGCAATCACCTTGTCATGAAGTCAATATATGAATAATTTTAGAGTGCAACTTTGTCCAATGAAAAGGTTGTATGACTGAATTCACATTTCTGTTATTCCCTGTACTTTAAGATTAAAGTTCCATGCAAAACAATATCAGAATCTGAATACAAAAAGAAAGTGCCATAAGTATCTTATTATAATTGGTTAACTATTAATTTAGTTATTTGTCAAGGGAAGACTAAAATTGTGTGTGTTGGTTGCAAAGTAAAATTTGAAGGTAAAATTTCCCTTGACCATGTTTGATATGCATGTTTGAGCAAGATATTTAATGAGGCGATGACAAAACATAGACATCTGGATTCTAAGACAGCAACTATAGTCAATCCTTTTATGTCTATGGGTCTCATTGCAAAATTTTTGATATACACTCACCCTAATTTGCCACATAAACTCTCCCCAATTTGCCTTGTGAATTTACTGTCTCCAATGATTGTATAACCTAAAAAATTTAAGTCAATTTGCCATCTATATCCATTATCTCTTCAGATTGCTGATTATCAATTGCTTTATGTCACATATGGGGATATAAAATTGTCATGCTTGCTTATTCATTGTGCAAAAGTTAATCTTCATACAGGATGCACTGATCAAAATAGTATAGTTACAAAAATTGTCACAGATTCTAAACATTGAAATCGTTGAATAGTATAAGTGATTTAAGCCTAATTATTGGTCAAAATCTTCCTACATTTAATAGTAATATGCATAGATGGCAATTTGACCATATTGGCGCCAATTATAAATGTAGAAGAATACTTACAGTGTCTGACAAGGGATCTAAAGCTAATCATTGACCAAAATCTGCTGCAATTTCATTTAATTGTGGACGGAGATGACAAAATGCATTTTGTTTTTATTCTAAAGTCCATTTAGCCTTGCCAAAATATGCTATTGCTTTAGGTCAATTTGTGTATTCAAAATGCCACCAAGAAAGATTTATTTATATCTCTTGAGCAATACAGGGTTGTTTGTTTGTGTAACTTGAAAAAGAAGGGATCTTTTCTATTGCAAACAAAGAAATAGGCATACTCCATGAAATTGACATATGTTTTGATGAGCTCTTGTTGCCTTTTAAAATTTTTTAATTGTTAAATTTTCATTTCAATAATACTTGCCAACAATGCATGACGTTAGAGGTGCTATTTTGCCACCAGAATTGGACTGGATTCTTATAATATTCCTAACACTTCGGTTCTGCTGATTGTATCTCTGTTACGCAGGCAGATTTTGATTTATGCACTGAATGTTTTAACAATGGGAAGTTCAGTTCTGATATGTCCCCATCTGATTTTATTGTGATGGAGCCTGCTGAGGCAGGTGGTGCTAGTGGTGGAAATTGGACAGATCAGGAGACCCTCCTACTCCTTGAAGCTTTGGAACTTTTCAAGGAAAATTGGAATGAGATTGCTGAGCATGTCGCTACAAAAACTAAAGCTCAATGTATTTTGCATTTTGTTCAAATGCCAATTGAAGATACATTCTTGGATAGTTGCGATGAAATTGATAATACTTCCAAAGGAAATTCAGATGCAGTTCCAACTAATGATGACACTTCAGCTCCAAAAGATGGCCCTGAAACAGCTGAGAGCAAGGACAATGCAAAAGACAATGACCCTTCATCTTCTCCGATGGAAAATTCAAAGCCTGAAGACACTGATGGATCAACAGTCCGTGAAGCTGGTGAGAATTTCGTTGTGAAAGCACTAACTGAAGCATTTGAAATTGTTGGTTCTCTCCCTTCACCGGGTGAACGGCTTTCTTTTGCTGAAGCTGGTAATCCTGTGATGACACTGGTATGTGGGTTTTGTTTCCTTATATGGCCCCAAACTACTCTTTTAGTCTCTGTATGTTGAAGTGAATTGAGATTAGCTTAATTATGTAATTAATTCAACTGTTAAATCATCTTGAGGTTTTCCAGTTAGCAAAGCAAGTGTTTGCTTGTAAGCTCATATTTTCCTTAAATCTTCTTCTAAAACATGGAAAGAGATAAGCTGAATTTTGAAAAATAAAAGCATGTTTTAGAGACAATCACATCATTCCATGCTTAAAAATGTGCAGATTAGCACTACTTACTTTTACACAAATGAGGGCAGTTCTTAAATTTTTGTCTTGTTTCTAACTTTGTTCCATATTTTACTTTCTCATGTTAGGTTGCATTCCTAGTAAGATTATTGGAACCTAATGTTGCCACTGCCTCTGCACGTGGCTCTTTAAAATCCATTTCTGGCAACTTTACTGGTGATCAGCTGGCAATGAGGCACTGTTTCCGCTTGGAAGAACCACCTGATGAAAAAAACTCTGTTCTTTCTGAAAGGTTGGTGAGCTTGTTTGTGAACTAAATTAATAATTTAAGCATTGGTTCTAATTGTGACATAAGATATGCAGACCTGCTGAAATGGTTGAGCAAGAAACTCCTAGAAGTGATGAGCAATACCCTGAAAAGCATGAGGAGAACTCTAGCCCAGTTGTTGATGGTGCCCATTTATCAACCGAGGAGGACAACAAGAGTAAGAAGGATTCTGTTGTGGAAGAGGAGAGACCACTGGCTTCTCCAAGTCTTGCAAGTTTAGATGAACCTGCATCTGCCAAGGAAAGTAATGAAGCAACAACTAATGAGGAATCAGAACCTACACATGTCATTGAATCGGATAAACCAGACATCCCAAAGGAACAGGTGCTAGCTAATGCCGAGAAATCAGATGACTTAGCAATGGAGATGGAAGTTCCTCCAGGTTTTGAGAAGGAGCCAGATGATGCAGCCCCATTGGGGGAACCTTCTGAATCAGCAGAAGTTTCAAAGGATATGGACAACTTGGAAATGAAAGATCGTGTGGAACTAACTGCTTCAAATTTGGGGGCAGAGAATGAAGCAAATAAAGGTGTGCTAGAAGAAAATTTTGTTGAATTAGACTGCTTCTGATGAGGGTCTTTCTTTTAGGTAGAGGAACGTGTTTAAAACAGTCTTCGGATGTCAGTAGGAATTAACTTGCAAAGAATATTGGATAACATTGAGGAATATGGGAGGGTCTAGTGATTAAAGCTGTTAAGTACACTATGCTCCATGTATTTTCTGCAATTTGATAAAAAATTGACAGATGCAAATTCATGACCTATTGTGTGATTTTTTAGGGGAATAAAATATAAACATCCACCATTTGGCCCACTTTAAGGATTTGCTACTACTTAGAACTCTTATTATACTCGACAAAGTAAGTAGTATTTTTCTTAGATTTTGCTGCTTGCTGATGCAGAAGCTAAAGATATCATTGATGAGGGAAAATGTGCTTCAAAGATGAAAAAGGATTTTGGTACTGATAAGATAAAACGAGCTGCGGTTACTGCTCTATCAGCTGCTGCAGTGAAGGCAAAGCTTCTAGCGAAGCAAGAAGAACAACAAATTCATCGACTTGCTGCACTATTAATTGAAAAGCAGGTATGGTTATTACCAACCAAAGTGCCATCATGAGGCTCCAAATTACTTAAACCAATTTGTCAAAGTTGAATAAGTACTCTTGTTGATTGGCAGTTTGTTAGGTGATACTTTATTTATTAATGTTTTTAAGCTATTGAGCAAGACACCGGGGGATAAAACAATGCAAGTTTAGCTGGTTCGCCTGTCATTCTTTAGATGTTAAAAACAGTTTCATTCTCTTTTCCATATGAAAATGTGTCTAAATATCATGGAGAAACATAGCAGTTGTTTCTCAAGTAGTCTGATAAGATTATTTGACTTTCAACTAGTTATTTTCTTGTGTCATGTGTTGGATTGATGGAAAGTGAGAATTAGCAAAAGGAAAGTTTTAGAATTCCTTATAGATTTTAAGTTGTGTTTGGCATGAAATATGCATCAATTGACTTCTCTAAGTCTGCCTAGGGTCTGACCCTCTTGCCCTGCTTAGTGTTTGAATGGTTAATAGTGGGTTAGCTAGCTTGGCCAATTTATTAGAGTTTCCCATTATTTAAAGTTTTGTCACTTTAAAGAATCCTTGTTTTGTAGTTGCACAAGTTGGAAACCAAGTTGGCTTTTTTCAATGACATGGAGAATGTTGTAATGAGAGTTCGGGAGCAGTTGGAAAGGTCAAAGCAGAGGCTCTTTCACGAGCGGGCACAAATAATTGCAACACGACTTGGGATGTCAGCTTCTCGGACAATGTCACAACACTTGCCTATCAACAGAGTGGCCATGGCTTTTGCAAACTCTGCATCTAGGCCCATTATTGGTATGATCTCTCCAAGGCCACCGGTTTTTAAACCCATAATAGTGTCAAATCCAGCGTCAAGCTCATTTTTGCCTGCAACTATTGCAGGAAGTTCAGTGCAGCCGTCCAATCAGGACCACCCTTCTTCAGTTGTCACTAAGTAGCTTCTGGTGACATGTGCATGGATCGTCTCATTCTTGCTAGTCCTGACTGTGGCCCACCATCTAACAAGTATGTACAATACTTACTTATGTGGTATTGAATGTTAGAAATAAAGTAGGAGATTCTGATTCCAAAAAACTAAAATAGAAAAGAAAGATAAAGGAATTGATTAACCTTTGAAATTCTACTTGTGGATAAACCAGCAGATTTTTCCTTTACTTCACCTTTGCCCATCATGAAAATGAGTCATCTAGTTAAAAGTTTTTCTATAGTCTATGGTTTTCTCGTCTTGGTAATTTTGCCCCTCATTACGTTGGCTCCTTTCTTTTCTTCCCTGCTGAGACGGATGATGAGGTGTATTCAAAACTTCATTTTTCTTTGTTCTCTCAATTAATTTTCTCAAAGCCTGTGGTGAAGCAAACGTCGTGGTGTTGCTTTGCTCTTGAATGTTTTATGATCTAAATAGTGTCCCTCAAACCTGAACGAGAAGACTCAGGGCATGAGAAAATTAGGTTGACATTTATGGCTCCGGAAGATAAAGCAATACAAAATTAGGGAAAGTTTTTGATGCAGTTATATGGGAAACTCTTCTTCCTTTGTCTGGCACACTAAAAAGTTCATTGATGATTCTTGCCCTTGGTTGAGGTCTACCGTCTATACATTCAGGAGATGCATCTTCTGGACGCACTTTAGATTTTTTTTTCCCGGTGGATTTGCTGTGCGTTTTGAATGTAGTATAACATTGTCCCTCCTATACATACGTCAGCATCAATCTCTGTTTTATCTTGTACTATTGTTATGTGTTGAGAATGTGATCCATACATTAATCAGGTTGGTGCCAGCATCTTTTGTTCGGCTATATAATTGGAAGATCATCGAGAGCATTAAAAGCATATAGATGCTTCTTCGAATGGATTGGAGGCTGGATCCAGATTGAATTGGCTCATAATTTGTATGCATCCTCGTGGAAGAACTTATTATGAAGCCTCTAGATGGATGTAGAAATTTTCTCACTAAAGCATCTTAGGTTAGATAAATTGTTAAAATATGCAGCATGCAGTTTCTAGGAGCATTGGTCATTGTGGTTTTTTTTTTTTTTTTTTTTTTAATCCTCCACATCTTCCCACGCCTTCCCACACCACTGTAGGGAATTCGAATCCTGAACTTGGCAAGAGGGAAGACCTTAAGAGCCCTCCCCCTAACCATGAAGTCTACCCTTAGTCATTGTGGTATTTAGTGTTGACCAACTTTGAATTCGTGAAACTTTTATTTAATTTTTTTTTTTTGGCACCATTGACGGAGTATGTTATCCAGATATATCTTCCCAAGTTAAACTGTCTTGGCTGTTGCTGGGTTTTTGTTCATCCAAGATGTCATCTGTCTGATAAATATCAGCATGCCGATGAGAGCCAATTTCTTTTGTTATTGACATTAAAATGGGTTTTAAATTGATGACGTAATCGAGCACCTGCAAACAACACGAGGCAGCGTTTTTATGTAGATTTGATAACTAACAATCATAAGCCCGCCAGCAGCACCTTGCGCACTTTATACCCTTGACAGGGGTGGGAGGGATGGGACAGCTGACAAGATTAATAACAAAGGTTAAAGAGCCTGATATTGTAAGATTATTGGCTGTTAATTGGTTCTCAAGTGCAAATTTTGACTACAAATGCATTCTATAATGTCGCTGCATCGCAAGACTATTACTTGGATTGTTTTAATTTACCTAAAAATTTCTACTTGCATCCTGAATTGTTCTAATTTACCTAAAAAATTTTACTTGAATTATCGACACAAATTTCAATCACTTCTTTATCTCATATACATCACATCAAAAAAGTAACAGTATTCTTTTTAACAAATTATTCCAAATAATCTACTATCCAAATGCACTCAAAATATGTTATACAGTGAAGCGGATACCAGTTAATCATAAGCCTTTTCGCTTTTTATGGCTTCTGATCAGCCGACCACAAACTTTAAATAATACAGCATGTCGTCGTCAAAAGTCTACGGTGGTACCTCCCTGGGTTCTGAACTCGCTCAAAGGCTCAGAGCACTCCCCACTCACCCAACCACCCACCCCTCCGCCTCGCACTCCCATAAGCCAAAAAAAAAAAAAAAAGGAAGAAGAAGAAGAAGAAGAAATGCCATCAATCCCCACCCGAACACGCAGCAGCAGCAAGGAATTAAATTTCCAAGTGTCTAATGGCGTCCGTACCCAGTTAACACCCAACGCAGGAGTGAAGTTTACTGCTTGTAGGATAAACAACTATTCTAGCAAGGTCTCCAAAAAAGAAAAAAAAAAAACCATCCAGTAAAACCAGTACATGGCACTAGTAGGATTGCTTTTTTATATTGTCGGGAAGGAAAACATCCTATTCACTCTCGACGGAAGGAGGCATGGAGTCCTACGAAGCCTTATGAAAACAGCAAATAAATACAGTGAAGAGCAAAAACTTCTGAAGTCGACAAACATGTAGAGACCATCAACTTTCTCATGCAAACATCAATATACAAGTTTGGCCTAATAAATCCAATAAATAAAATGAAGATGAGCCAGATGGCGGAGTGCTTTGCAGGATTTGTTCTGTAATCAGACCATGTGACTCAATTTCAACACTCGCACCCAGATGACCTCTGCTGGCTGCTGCTTGCAACATCAATAGTGTCAGGCAAGTATCTGCATGACGTTCAATTCCCACAAGATAAAAGCAACAACATTTTATTAGCACATTCTCACCATATTTCTAAAAAGGGTAGCATACCAAGTAGATAAAATAAGATAATTGTATCAAAAGCACTAGGAAACTTTATAGTCTTATATTCTGACTTCGAGTTAAACTGAAATAGCAAAAGACCATGTTTGCGGTGCTCCAAAGATTATTAATCAAATTGCATTTGCAAACTCAAGTTAAGCATGATTGGACTTGAGTAGTCTCACATTGTGTAACAATGAATGAAGTATTTCTCAAAGCTATCAACTTGCGAAAGAAATAAAGAAATATCCATTTCTTGAATTCATGCAGACCTAGGGACAAAAGGTAGGTAAGAAATGGGACATTTACAGCTATTATGTAAGTGATTTCTTGTATACCAGGAAACTTAATAAATTTATGTGACAAACATTAGTTGGTGTCCTCAACTCCTCTGACTACCTGAATGTTATGTCAATTTCTCTACAACATATATAACACAGTTTATCTCTTTAAATAATTCCTTTTCCTAGTAACTACTCACCGGAGAATACTAATTCATAGTTTCAGACTTACATTTCTTCTTCTTCTCCACTTTTTAAAGCATTTTTGGCAATGCATTGAAAAGCTTCTTCCACATTCGTACCATCCTTTGCAGAAGTCTCAAAGTATGGAATGTTTCCCTTAGAGGCACACCATGCTCGGGCCTTTTTCTCAGACACCTGTTGTTTCCACACAAAACATTAAACTTGTAGACACAAAGTATTTCAACTTTTAAGATGAACTTTGCACCAGTACAACCATTTATCAGTGCCTCAAAGTTTAAAATTATGCAAATCATATTTAAAACTTACCACTCTACTATTTCCACCATCCACATCAATCTTGTTTCCCAGCACAACAAATGGAAAATTATCTGGATCTGAAGGACTGGCCTGCAGTGTATTGTTATATGATTCAGCGAAATTCTGTTTTCCAATATTAATCAAGCACTCCAAAATCTCACTGATGCTGGAGCTTTGCTCATAACTCATTGCCAAATTACCTGTATAAGGAACTCTTCCCTCCAATTATTTAGATTATCAAAAGACTTCATCACATTCACATCGTAAACAAGGACGCAGCAATCCGCACCACGATAGAAAGCAACACCAAGGCTCTGAAACCTTTCCTGCCCTGCTGTATCCCAAATCTGGGTAACACATGAACCACAATCTTAAGCCTTTGCACTAGAAGTTACATACTAGCACATTAACTTATATGATAAGTAGTAACTTTTTAGAATGAAAAGAAGCTCAATCATAGGTAATATCATGCACGAGAACCAGTGATGCCACTAAACAGGAAAGAAATAAACATCATCCATGAGACAAACACACCCCTTGTGTAGGAAAGTACATTTAGTTACATAAACTACAGATAATTACGTTCTTTGACTACAGCTTTGCTGAACAAAAAGTTCTTCCTCATTCCTACAAGAAATGCCATACTGCCAGAAGGATATCTGCGACAATTAAGTGCACCACACAGCTAAAGGTATATCTCAGACAGTCAGATGCACAAATTGGATTGATCATAGGACAAAATAGTTCTGGTTAGGATGGAGTAACTGCTGAATCACTGTTATACTGACTCTGCTAGAATTCCTGTAGACTCCCTCGACATGCTTTTTCTGAAGAATATGATTTTGACAATAAGTCCCAAAACCTGTCCTTGATCTAATTCACACCAATTACTCAAAAAGAATGAAAACACTACAAAACAATTTTTTTTCACCAAAAAATCTGAGCATTATTGTGTAGCTATAGAACATATATATTTGTACCAAATCTTGTTTAAACTATTCTCCTAAATTCAAGGCTGGAAGCAGTGAAATCTGGGAGTGAAAAATAGGAAATCAGCAAACAGCATTTCAGCATAGAGAATCCGTATGTTACTGCTCCATTAAGTCTCTATTGCTGCTCCTTAGTGAACCAAGTAAATAAACAAATTACAATGACACAGACCTGCAAAGTGAAGAGCCTGTCTTCAAACTGCACTTCTTTCGTCAAGAAATCAGCTCCAATAGTTGCCTTGTATTGATTGCTGAACTTCTTGTTTACATACCTAAAATCATCGATTCAAGGCAACCAAACTGACAAGCAAACAAGCAAGCAAGCAGCCAGCAAATGCAAAACCCTGGGATGAAAGTTCAATTTTCTCTGTTTGCAGTCCGCAAAACAGACCACCAAAAATCAATGTAAGATTCTAAAATAAGCACACTAAGAAGGATACTGATTCATCAATGAGGTCTTCCCCACCCTGCAATACAATACAAAAAAAAAAAATCACCAAAGGGAAAAACGGTAACTTTCTTTCGGAATTCAGACAAGACACGCACAGATATGCTGAACTCAGATCATTAATAGCAGAGAAAGAAGTCACGGCATATCAAAACCAATCATGGAAATATCAAAATCGGGCTGTCACAGAACTCCAGAATTGAAGATCGACACTCCGCAGTATGCTTCCATGAAATCATAGATAAACCCTACTAGTCCAACACCTACATGATCTATATATAGATGTATGCACACCGAGAGGGAGGTTGAGTGAAAGACTAACCCGCTGTCACCGAGGATGATGACCTTCAAGAGCGTTCTTCTACGGGAAGGCATCTTGGCAAAATCAAGAGGCCCGGATTTGACGGCCGAACCCGGATCTGCAAACTACCACTCCTCCTTCTTGTCTGTCGGAAAAAGGACGAAACGTTTTGAGAGAGAAAAGAGGCGAGAAGTTAGAGACGGGTGGCGTCTGTCGTCACGTCGGCGTTGATTTCTGATTTTTTTTGTCTATTATCACTCACTATTCTGTTTTTCTTTTCCGTGGTTGCTTAGAGGAGCAGAGCAGGTGGGCGTAGGGCTGCAAACCATCCGAGCTGATCGCTAGCTGCTCGAATTTGAGATAGACTTGAGCTCGAAAATATCGAATTCGAGTTGAGTTCGAACAGCTCGTTTACATGTTCGAGCGGTTCTATAGCTCGTGAGCCTGTTTGATAGACTCAAATATATATATTATTTTTTTATTTTTATTTTAATAGTGAAATTACATATATATTCCTAATATTTTTATTATTTATTAAGAAAAATAATTATTTTATTTATTTTTTTTAAAAAATAAAGAATTATTTTTTTCGAGCTCGACTCGATTTAAACTCGAGGTCGAGGTCGAGTTTCATTTTTTCAGCTCGTCGAGCTCGAGTTCTAATTCGAGTTCGATAAAAAATGAGTCGAGCCGAACTCGATAAGGCCAAAACTCGACTCGACTCGGCTCGTTTGCAGCCCTAGGTAGGCGAAGGCAAGGCGACGACGTTTCGGGAGGATGTCACTTCAGTTATCTATTTTATTTATCTGTACGTTTAATATATTTTATCAAATGACTTATTTTTAAGTGTCTTTTTTTTTCTTTCTTTTTTTTTTTTTTAGAGGTTTCTACCACGGGAGGGTGATTGTTTTTAAATTTTAAAGAAGTATCTAATTGTAGAGGTGTAATAAAATTTAATATAAATTACCTATCCTAGCTACTGCTCACAGCTCTTGCAAATAATACCCATGTTAGTGTCTAGTTTTTTCTTAATTTTTTTTTAGGCGACAATTTCTATTCATACTCTAACCTATATTATATAGGCGAGAGCCCAACTGGATCAAGAGCGTCTGCACCTTATGTTCAACTCATCTTCTGAGCAGAGTTTGGTTATGTAGTGTGTTGGTGAGTGGTAAGCATCATTTTGTCCGCCCAACTAACTTTTACCCCCTAAATTTCCCCACATACCTGAATCCCAGACCATCTAATACGTGCATCTTGACAGACATTTTTTTCTTATTTGATCAATTATTGTACCGTTTCCAAAAGAAGATTATCAAACTTGTGCACAATTATCCATGAGTTGAATATCCACATCAACCATTTTTCTTGCTTTCCTCCCCCTTTTCATTTTATTGAGTAGTTGTGTAGGGCTGTTAAACGAACGAGCGGCTTGTGAGCTTGTTCATTAATTAAATAACCCGAGTTCAAATATCAAATTAGGATCATTTTTTTTGAATGAGTTGAGTTTGGCTTGACTCATAAATAGTTCGTTTAAACTCATCTAAACTCGTCTGTATATTTATTCAAGCTGGTATTACTAATTAGAAATGCTTCTTTCTTTCTTCTTTTTTTCTTTTTGAATTATTTTGCTGGCCGTTTAATATTTCTTTTGTTATATAAGATGCAGGACGCAGTTCTTCTTTTCTGTTATTTTATTCCATCATCAGTGTTTATCGTATGAAAGTTAACAAGTAACAAAAACTATAACTTTGAAGGGGGATGGTAAAATTGGCAATTTGTGGTTGTAATTGTCACCTTAAGCATAAAAGCGCCGATAATGGGGGAAGTTTGACATTTGTTGGGCAATAGCGAAAGAAGCAATGATCAGGTTGTCTGTCGTGATGAAAATCTTGGAGTAATTGATCAGCCTCAGCTGGAGTTGGACTCAATGAATAAAAATAAAGTACGTGCAGGAAACAAAAGCTGTCTAAATAAAAGATTTAACGCTGCAGTGAATAACTGATCAAGCAAGCAGGTTTGGGTATCTAGTTAAAGAAATCTAGAGCCTTAAAAAATTGTACCAAATTAAAAAAAAAAAAAGAAAAGGAAAAGCCAAAAACTATTGGAAGGACCTAGTACAGAAGACATGAGATATTCATTGAATGGTTGAGGTAATTTCTCATTCAAGTATATATAACAACTGAAATTTCGTTCCCTTATTTTCGGAAGGTGTATGGGGATGAAAAAAAATGGAATGCTAGTTTGTTTCTTGATACTATTTGCCATGCAACATCTATTTCCTCTGCTTTCCTCGAGAATTCTCCCTGCCCTTCTCCTCAAGGTATCTATCTATCTCCTCCGTCTTCCTCCATATTTGTCCTTGATGTCCTTTTTGACTAGTAAGGAAAGATCACATTGCATATGAACTCTAGCTACGTAAGAATATCATTTTCTGCATATGAAAAGAGATCATGATGAATGCAAAATTCATTTTTTCCATGCAGTTTCTATTGCAATACATGTGGTGATTTTGATGGTTGGTTTTCCTTATCTGATTTTCCTCAAATGTTTGGCATTGATTTGTGATGTCTTAGGTTGTTAATACGTAGGAAACTGGAGAAAATAAAGCCTCACTTGTGCATGCATGTTGATTTGATTCAGGGTTCATTGTCTGGGAGACTGGCGGGGTTTGCACGGTGTATCCTACGGAGGTTGTGATCAAGGGGGGATAAAAAGGACGGCAAAAAAAAAAAAAGAAAAAAAAAAGGAAGAAGAAGAAGAAAGAAAAAGCCTTGCTAAAAATGTCTGAGGAATCTCCACCACCACCACCACCTCCACCATCCAACTCAACAACGTCCCCTTCGCCAGAGCCGCCACCATCATCTCCTCCTCCGCCGCCACCATCATCTCCTCCTCCACCTCCATCTTCTGACGGTGACGAAAACAAATCTCCACCCCCACCTTCCAAATCAAATGGAAATGGTAACTCACCGCCTCCTCCACCTCCACCACCACCACCTCCTCCTCCTCCTCCTCCTCCTCCTCCGCCACCGTCACATTCTGGCAAATCACTGCCAAAGTCCCCCTCACCACCGACATCGAATAACGATAGTGGTGACTCTTCTACCAATCAAAAGGCTGTCATCGCGGGGGTTGCTGCTGGAGCGGGGCTGTTGCTGCTTCTTATGATAGTCTTTTTGGTCTCTTGCGGGAGAAAGAAGAAGCGAAAGCCGCATGATCAAATGCACTACTACAGGGACAATTCCCATGGAGCCGGAAGTACGTATTATTGCTGAATTTTTTTCTCAACATTTAGACATTATTTGTCACCTATTTTTTGGGCCAAAAAAAAAAAAAAAAAAAGGTAGGGTACACGGCACTAAACCCCTTAACAACATTTGGTCCGAAAAAACATTTTTCCTTGTGAAGTTTATTTTTGTCCACCTTGCCTCCCTCAAAAATAACGTTTGACCGTTAAAAACTATCCTTAAAAAATGCTCCTAAATGTCCTAAATATTGGTTGCTTCAAATTTTGGTAATAATTTTATGGTGTTATTTATTGAAATTCATTTACACAAAACTTAATTAATTTTCTTTTTCAAATTTTCTAAAGCATATAATTTTTTCAAGTATTGATGTGAGGTATATATGCGGACTTCCTTTTTATTGTTTCTTTTTAAATTGTTTTAATGAGTCACTGAAATGCAACATATTTTTCTCTAATGATTTCGTGATCATTTTTGCAGAAAATGAAAAATTGGATCTCATTCTCATGGACACATTTGATCCAATATACTAATATGAACGCATTTTTGTCCTTTTATCTGTTTGTTAGCTTTGATCGTTAATGTAGGGAGTAAAATGTTCAAAAATAAATTAGCTGACAAAATTGATTTTGGGACCAACATGTTATGAGGTTTGTTGCCATTTATCCAAAAAAAAAAAAATTAAGCGTGCATCCAAAGGGCGTAACCATGATCTATATTAACTGGATCTGTGCAAAGAACGGAGTATTATTGAATAATTTCCTAGCTTTCTCTTATATTGTGCCAACAGACTCATTAAAAAAAATAAAAAATTGTCAACCTTGAAATGAAGAGAAAGATATTAGACTTTTACATATTTCAAATCATAGACTTGTTATAGGGAATGCCAAGACCTATACAGTTTAATGCTAACTCATGGCACCTATAAATTATCAATGCATCAAACTTATGTATTTGACCAAAGAGGTGCATTATATGGTGTTAAAAAAATATTTTCTTTTCCCATCATGGGATTCAGTATTAAAGCTACCTTTGGTAGCATTTCTTACTCACACTGTGGAATTAAACGAAACTTTATTTATTCTGATCAAGCATATTGTGTTTTTTAAATCTTGGTTACATTAAAATCATTTTTAGAAATAGTCATATTGAGAAAGTTAGGAGAGGTCATTATTATTATTATTATTTTATTTATTTATTTATTGGCAAAGCTGGCTTTTAGTTCAATCACTTTATGTCTGTGTTATTAAAAGAATAAGAAATATCTTGAGATGAACTGTGAAGCACTACTTTTTCAGAATAAAGTTACTAGTTTGCACTGTGGATTTTGCTTGGTTGAATGATGGTTTTCTTACTCTTTTTTTTTTTTTTTTTGGGGAGAATGATTTTTGGTCCCAAATTTCTTATTTGTTGACGACCAAACATCATTTATTGAAAAAATTAAAAACGAGAAACAGAACAAAAGAATTAAAAAGCCATCAGGAAATTGATATTATAGTAGTAGCACAACGGTTTCACTGCTAATCAAATCGAGAACCGCCGTAATGTTGCAGGTGATTATTACAGCGGGCAACATAGGAACTGGCAAAACCATCCCCACGGTCAAGACCATGTTCTTAAGATGCCCCCAAGCACCAACGTGAGCTCGGAGCATGGGTGGCCAATAGCACCGCCACCTCCCCCACCACCTATGAGTAGCAGCGATATGAGCTCAGCAGCTTATTCCGGCCCCCATAATCCACCTTTGCCACCGCCACACCCTGCCGTTGCTCTCGGGTTCACACAGAGCAGCTTTACTTACAGTGATCTGGCAGCCGCGACGGGAGGATTCTCCAATGCTAATTTGTTAGGGCAGGGTGGGTTTGGCTTCGTTCACAAGGGGGTCTTGCCAAATGGGAAGGAAATAGCAGTGAAGAGTCTCAAGGCTAACAGTGGGCAAGGGGAGAGGGAATTCCAAGCCGAAGTCGACATTATCAGTCGAGTCCATCACCGCCATTTGGTGTCTCTTGTTGGATATTGTATTGCCGGATCACAAAGGATGCTGGTTTACGAATTTGTTCCCAACAATACACTTGAGTATCACCTTCATGGTACGCCTGCATCTTTTATTTATCTGCTTTGATTTTGTATTTTGGTGGCAAGAAAAAACTTGCATTCATTCATTCTCTGCTAAATATATGTACAAATATACTGCTTACCCAGTGCAATAAGTTTGTGTGACAAAAACTTAGATGCAATTATTAATTGCCTCTGGTTCTTACTTAGTATGCAAGCGAACGTATTAGGTTCAGCTTTTCTTCTTATTTTTTTTCCTTGAAAATAAGAATCGAAGTTCATGACAGAATGGCCATTTGCTTTAACTTGTTTCTATACCTCCCGTCTTTAAATTAAAAAAAAAAAACTACAAGAAAAAGAATGCTCCACACAAGAAAGATTGATGATCAAGAGTCTGCTTGATTAACTAGTAATGTATTCGTGAAAATTGCAGGACCCGGTCGCTCTGTCATGAACTGGCCAACAAGGATGAAAATTGCACTTGGATCGGCCAAAGGTTTTGCTTACCTGCATGAAGATTGTAAGTTGTCATGCTTATTATTATCCTTGCGTAGTTGGAGGACTGTGTTGCTGCTCGCTAGCGACCTCAAATTCCTTGTTAAATCTTTGGCAGCCTAATCTGAAGTCTCCACTGATGAATTTGTCATTTTCAGGCCACCCTCGCATTATCCACAGGGACATTAAAGCATCAAATATTTTACTTGACCTTAACTTTGAAGCTAAGGTATCTTCAGTGTGCATGGTTACACTCTCCTTATCTTTTTTTCCCTCTCTCTCTGTGTGAATGCATTATGAGCACGATGGATAAGTCACTTATAAATGAGAGTACTTTTGTTCATAATTATTTAATTAGGTGGCGGATTTTGGACTGGCTAAGCTTTCTTCTGATAATTACACACACGTGTCAACCCGCATCATGGGGACGTTTGGGTAAGCAATTTGATTGAGCATTTCTATTAACTACAAAGTAAACTTGATCCAAAACCTTTTGTAGGCATGTCGAGGCATTGTGGTTAATGGCGGCTTAATTTGGTGAATTATGAGCGAAGATTAATGGATGTTCGAAATGCAGGTACTTAGCTCCTGAGTACGCCTCAAGTGGGAAGCTCACTGAGAAATCTGACGTCTACTCTTACGGAGTTATGCTCCTGGAGCTTATTACAGGAAAACGCCCTGTGGATGTCAGCAGTGACGAGGATAGCTTAGTTGACTGGGTATACATGATGAACCATTCCACTTTGAATCTCTGATTATTGTGTTATATGTCTATAAGATAAGAGATGGTACAATGGGAAATGGTAATTTTATAAATTGTATGAATCTTTTTGTACACGGGCCTGAATGAAGTAGAAATGCCAACAAAGAAAAGCGTAGAAGCGTCCAGGAAGATTCATTTTAGCTGCCTAAATATATACTTCACTCTCAATTGGTTCATGCAGGCAAGACCGATACTGGGGCAAGTGGTAGATGGTGGAAGTTTTGAAGAATTGGTGGATCCAAAGCTGGAAGACAAATATGATCCTGCGGAGATGATGCGTATGGTGGCCTGTGCTGCTGCATCCATCAGACATTCTGCAAGGAGACGTCCGAAAATGAGCCAGGTTCGTCTTAACTAGTAGTACTTGATTGATTATCTGTACGATGATCAAGTAACTGGAAGAATATTCCAACTGATGATTAATTTTTGATGAATACACACACACACACACACATATATATATATATATGAATGTCCAGATTGTTCGTGCACTGGAGGGCGATGTATCACTGGAAGATCTAAACGAAGGAGTGAAACCTGGACACAGTGCATTGTTTGGCTCCAGTAGCAGTTCTGAGTACGATAGTTCATACCACACCGACCTAAAGAAGTTCATGAAGAAGACAGGATTGTCGAGCCAAGAATTCACAAGTAGTGAGCATGGCATGACTGGGGAGTTCGTCCATTCCAGCGGTGAATCACAAGAAATCCATCCCGGGACTAAGAGCCGAGGCCACACACCTTGAATCGATTACCCTGTACTCCCAAATTCCCCCAGTTCGTGTGAAAGAAGAAGGCAGAAAGGCGGAGGAGGAGGAGAAGGAGCAGATCCCCAGTTTTCCCACAACCTCAATCTTTACAGCACAGAGCATCGTTAATGCATCACGAAATATTCAGTTTCAGTCGATATTATGAACTAATTCACAATGCTGAAGTGAAGACAACCCCCAATTATGTTCGGATGGTAGTGAAAGGCACGGATTTGCTTCGAGAATATATATATACACACACACACACATATATGCAGCAGTCATAGTTTTAAATTTATGTTCACTAACGTTGTTACCATCTTTGCATCTTTACATCACATTACTGGGCTCTGGTTGATCAATATTGTGGATTCAAATTTTTTCTTTAATGTATAAACGATTTTTTTTTTAATATTTGTTAGTGAATTTGTTTAGGGATGATAGTAACTTCATTGTGTATGTGCCCTTGTGATCTCAATATATCCGGCCGTTTAACTATGACAAAATTGCCAGAATGGAGAAAATAACAGAGAATTCATTCCTTGATCACTCCTTTAGTAGTTTTTTCTTTTCCTTTCTCCCTTCCCCTCTTTTGTTTCAGGTGATATATATTTTGACTTGAGCCATCCAACTTCATGATTTCATTTCCAAATTATAAAGCAGCCAATACCTTGTCAAGATCAATCACAAAAAAAGCCTTAGGCAGTCACAAAAAAAAGGTAAAATTGAGCCCCAGTGACCCATTGTCACCCTTTAAAGTAAAATATTAACAGGAAAACGGATCGTCATCTAGGATAACCCGACCGCGATGCTGTCTCAAAAAAAGTCGGCAGCATAAATTAATTTGGAGGATGCTGTGCCTGTGCCTGCGCCACCTTCATTCTGTTTTTGGGCTGTCAACTAATTGGTATTCTTAAAGACAAGCATCTCTCTAATTACCAATCGTCTAAACTTTTCATTCAATTTTTAATAATTATATGATATCTTTTCGTTATCAAATAATTATTATTTTTTTTGTTTTGCCAACCCCCCAAAAAAAAAAAGTTTTTCTTTCTCCCATATATGATGAATAGCACAAAGTGTAGTTAAACTTTGAAGTGTTTTTTGATTAACCAAATTCTATTGCAGTATTTAGATCGAGTACTAATTGTTCTACACGTTAGCTATGTATTATATCTAAGAACATTTTATTTACTTAGAGTAGAGACCCATTCAAGATTAAACTGTGTATTATGTATATTCTCACTATCCAGTCTAATACTATAAACAACAATTTTACTAAAAAGTATTCAGAAATTTCTTACCAACAATAAACACTCAATTTGTCTCAATTTTAGAAAGATATTCTCCATCGCAAGATAAAACAAGAAAACAAATTTAGAACCACATACGTAAATAAATATCATATTTGGTCTAGCAAGTTAAAATTAGTATCTCAAAGATGAGAGAGCGTGTTTGGATAATAGATTATTTGGGATTATTAAATAAAAAAATACTATAGCACTTATTTGATGTGATGTATGTGAGATAGAAAGGTGATTGGAAAATGTGTTGACGATGTAAGCAAATAAAAGCATGGTAAATAACATCTTTTTGGTTCAATCCCCTCCCGTAGCTTCCTAAATCCCACTTCTTCCCTATTTAAAAAATTAAGGGGGAAAAAAATCTACATTCTCACTATTTAACCGTGTATCAAGAGTTATGTCACATGCATTCTCTAATTCATACTCATACCAGAATAAATCTTCTATTTCCAGTTTCTCTAATTTCACCTTTTTGTTTTTTTTTTTACTGGCTAAATTATAGTAATTAATTTGAGCTTTCTTTCATTAAGTTACTGGCCCTATTGGTAAAATTCCTATAACCCCTCCTGGGAAGCTTCATTTGTACGACGTCGACCCAAAAGAGAGCTCCGCAATTCTACTTCACTCTCCCACCCCATATAAATACACAGAAGAAGAAGAAGAAGAGAGAGAGAGAGAGCAGGCGGAAGCGAAGAGATCTGCAAATTCCCTTCACATATATATACATCTGCATATGTACATGTATTGAGTTGTACTTAACTGAATAAATCGAGCTCTGCAATTTTTCGTCTCTCAACTGAATCTCCACAGATCTCACTTATTCCCAAATGGCTCAGCCTCTCGTGAAGAAGGACGACGATCGCGATGACGAAAGTACTTCTCCTTTACAATTCAATCGTTTTCTTTTAATTGTACAGCAGTTCGTATTTAGTGCTCATTTTTCAGATCTGCATTTTCAGAATTTACCCTCCCCCCCCCTTATTTTAGTTAAACCAATTTGCCCTAGCGTTATTGATCCATTGCGAATAGATTACGTTATAATTCAGTTTGTTTCCGTCTCCCCACCCCCCAACCACCCCCACACAAAGTTTTGGCGTATATTTAGAATTGATCGTTTGTGCAGTTCTTGTTACTACATGGACCATCTATTTCGAAGTTGAAATCCTCGTCCTGGGGATTTATTTACTATTTGTATTTCTAGTCCTGGTTTAGTTCTTCACTAGACTAATTTAGATGAGATCGGTAATTTTGGCTTAGATCTGCTTTAGCCTTGAGAATTTGTTTGAACCTCGCCTCAGTTTGGTTGCCAATACAATGCGATGTTGTAATTTCGATTCTTTAATTTGTAGTGGACTACTCTCCATTCTTGGGGATCGAGAAGGGTGCTGTGCTGCAGGAAGCGAGGGTCTTTAATGATCCTCAATTGGATCCTAGGAGATGTTCACAGGTCCAGTTTTCAGCCTGCCTTGTTACCCAATATTGAATCCTGTTGTCATTTCTGCTGCTAATTTCAAACTAACTTCTGATGGTCTGTTTGTTTGTTTTTCCAGGTTATCACAAAGCTTTTGTATCTACTCAATCAGGGAGAGACCTTTACAAAGGTTAATTTCAAAAGCCAATACTTTTATGGTTTTTCACTATTATGCATTTATGGCAATTGAGCTTACCTGGATCATGTTTTTCAGGATTATCGTTAACTATAACTGATCCTTGACATTTTATGCTTGCTAGCATGTCAATGTGCTTGTTGTACGAGGTTTAGTTAATTTGTTTTGTCTTCATTATTTATGATCTGTTTTGCTGATATAATATGGATTTGATATTCCATCCTTATGGTCTCTCAGTTATTGATTATAATGCTTCTGATACTTTAAAAGTAAATCCTTTTAGTCTAAGTTAGCGGAGAAAAAGCTATCAACGTACTGGTATAAACAGGTTTGCAATAATTCTTGTGTCTGAAATTTGCAACTCATTTGTTATTTGACTCTCATAAAGACTTAAGTTGCTTTTCCAAACACATAAACTTGTTCATGCTAATCTACTCAAATTGGTTCAATTTACAGCATTTCGTGGAAGTTAACCTCGTTTGTGATCTATGTTACTCGGACTCGGGTATGGGTGTCAGATTCGAATATGTGTCTAAGTATCTAGTTCGTCAATCATATAAGACTAGGATCCTGGGACACTTATAAAAACTCAGACACGGGTACGTGGGCATGGCAAAAAGTTTAGCAAATCTATAAATTTTATACTATTTCCAAATGCTAACAAATTATATACTATTTCCAAATCTCGACTGTATCGTCTCAAACAGTCAAAGCACCACCTCTCCTCTCTCAGCTCTCTCTTCTAAAAAGACAAAGCATGCCCCTTTCTCTTCCCAATCAAATTCAAAAATTAGAAGCAACAAACAAGCAATTCTTTTCCGTCTGTGTTCTGGGAGGTGAAACATCATCTTGAACTTCCTACTCCATGGGTCATGGCTGCTGCGTGGTGAGAAACTCTGCTCCTTACCGCATGGGTTGTGACTGCTGTATGGTGAGAAATTGGCGTTTAAACTCTGTTTTGCTCCAATCTCTCAAAGATAAGACAGCCATGAAGCTAGATTTGTTGAATCTTCTAGTCACCTTTCTAACTTTCTCACAAGCTTCCTCACCCATCTCTCCTATTCTATCAACCTCACTCTCCTTTAAAAGTCAAAGGGTCCAAAAATTTTTCAACGTAATGGACAAATATCCCACACCCACACCCATGTCGTGTCGTGTCGACACGGGTACGTGGGGGTAAAATGAAGAGTCGAACTAACATAGTTTGTGATTGAGGATCCATTCTCATTTCTGATTGAGAGTACACTTTTTACCTCATATTTACAGATTGAAGCTACTGAAGTGTTTTTCGCTGTCACAAAGCTTTTTCAATCAAAGGATGTTGGTTTGAGGAGAATGGTTTACTTGATGATAAAGGAATTGTCCCCGTCAGCAGATGAGGTCCATGCATTCTGACTTCAGTTCTGCTTTTACTTTTTGTTTTATGCTCCTATTTTTTTCCTAGAAGATTGGAACTTGACGTGTTACCTATTTTGGAATAAAAGGTTATTATTGTTACCAGCTCCCTCATGAAGGATATGAATAGCAGAACTGACATGTATAGAGCAAACGCAATTCGTGTCCTCTGCCGGATCACCGATGGAACACTGCTCACACAAATTGAGAGATACTTGAAACAGGCCATTGTTGACAAAAACCCTGTTGTTGCAAGTGCTGCCCTTGTTAGCGGAATTCATTTGCTACAGGCATGGTTGAAACTTGTGAAATTATTTCTACTTGTGAATTGATGAGAATTTCAGTTTGGTGATTCATGATTTCTTGGCAGACAAATCCTGAGATTGTGAAAAGGTGGAGCAATGAAGTGCAAGAAGCTGTTCAGTCAAGGGCTGCTTTAGTGCAGTTCCACGCACTTGGTTTGCTGCATCAGGTATCGCTTCTTATGATTTTGGTGCCAAGAGTCATGTTCTTATTGCCTTTTTTTCTTTTTGTGCTAAGATTAGGCCATTCAGTGAACAAATATACTCGTGCAGTTTAGACCTAGAATAGTTTCATAGACAGACTAAATTTGCATGTTACGAATCCCATTTATATGGCAAATAAAGAAAGTTAGCTTGTAGTTTTAGATTGAGTTGAAGCAATTGCTGCTATACTTTGCCTGAAATTTGTGGAGATAGTTTCTTTTTCTTCTTTTGATTGGTGATCTTGCAGTTTAACTTGTTATAGCAGTGTACCACTCACATCTTCTTAATGGTTACAGTTCTGGAATAATATTTTGATAATGACTTGTGGAAATACATTTGACATGTACGCAGCAAAGACATAACTTCATGACTTAACGCTGAACTTGCAGATACGTCAAAATGATCGTTTAGCTGTTAGCAAACTAGTTACCAGCTTGACAAGGGGGACTGTTCGTTCTCCATTGGCGCAATGCCTTTTGATTCGTTATACTAGTCAAGTAAGTATCTTGTTAAATTTGTTGGTTTCTATTGTCATACTGTTTGGTTTTGGTTATTGCTATGTGGTTCTTTTGGTTTAGTTCCACTTTTCATTATTGATTGGGGTGTTTTGTCTGTGGCATGTGTTTAGGTCATCAGGGAATCAGGCATGAATAACCAAACGGGGGAGCGTCCATTCTATGATTACCTTGAGGGTTGTCTGCGACATAAAGCAGAAATGGTTATTTTTGAAGCAGCAAGGGCAATCACAGAGTTGACTGGTGTGACCAGTCGGGAATTAAATCCTGCAATTACTGTCCTGCAACTCTTTTTAAGTTCTTCCAAGCCAGTACTTCGATTTGCTGCTGTTCGTACTCTGAATAAGGTGAATTTTGTAATTAACTCTATTAGGATTCCCCGTCTGTGTTTCTTATTTATTTAGTTTTCAATAATGGGGTATGATTTTGTGTTTTATATCTATTTGTATGATCAATCAGTATATTGTAGCTTCTTAGTAGGTCTTACAGTATGATGTTGGTGTAGAAACTTTCTTTCGAGACAAATAAATTGAACATGGAATTATCCCAATGGGCTATGGCAAATTTAGACACGAAGCAATGGATTTGACAGAGTGATAAGTTGATCTTCCCTGATACTAAATAATTTGGGCAGGCCAATGAGCGTTAAATAGCATATAGATATTATGGTATGAAGGTTTTGTCTGTTTTTTGGTTGTTTTGAGTAATAATCTCCCCTTTTTTTTATTTATTCTGGTATTCTGGTGCTCGTAGAGTCTAGCTATGGATAAGTGCAATTAGACTTGTTGATAGTTTGAAATAAGTTGGTGCCTGCTGGCTTCCTCTGCCATTTTTAAGAGATAGCTAAGAGAGCCTGTGGCTGTGATAGCTATCTAGAAATTTTTAAGCTGAATCTGTGGCTCTTTTATACTGGTTTAATCATAGATAACCATGCAATATAGTAAGAAAATTGAATATTTTCTTTTTTCCCCCTTCCCCTTTCTAAAGAAAATTGAATATTTTCTTTTTTCCCCCTTCCGCTTTCTAGGCTTTGTTCTCTACCTTGCTCATAATCCAAATTGCTCATTGGTAAACAAAATTGACTTGGGGAGGCTCTGCGGGTTTGGCAGGAGGAGGGTTGATAGCTAAAAGAATGAAATCCAGTATTCCCTCAGTTCTTAAAGTGGTCTATAGTAACATGTACTCTGTAGGTATATTATCTGAGTTTGGTCTGCTTTCATATAAACAGTTGCTGGTTTTTTGCACTTGACATGCCACAATCATCCTGTATAATGGCATATATGCTTTTGCTTTGTGCAGGTAGCAATGACCCATCCAACAGCTGTAACAAACTGCAATATAGATATGGAGAGCTTGATTTCTGACCAAAACAGGAGCATAGCCACTCTAGCCATAACCACACTACTAAAAACAGGGAACGAATCCAGTGTTGATCGATTGATGAAACAGATAACGAATTTTATGTCTGACATTGCTGATGAGTTCAAAATTGTTGTGGTAGAGGCCATCAGATCATTGTGTTTAAAGTTCCCCCTCAAGTATAGATCTCTGTGAGTGTTCCATAAGTTACTGCAAAGAACTTGCGAATGACATGCTTAGATGTATCTTATCTTTGTGGCTCATATCTTCCCCCATGATATTCATACTTTTGCTTCTTGAAAAACATTCTTCTGTCCTTTCTCTAGGATGAACTTTTTAAGCAATATTTTGAGGGAAGAAGGCGGATTTGATTACAAAAAGGCTATTGTTGACTCAATCGTAATCCTCATTAGAGATATTCCAGATGCTAAAGAAAGTGGGCTGCTACACTTGTGTGAATTCATTGAGGATTGTGAATTTACATATCTTTCTACTCAGGTTGTCCATCTTTCCATTCGATGTATTAACCCTGTTCTTTGCGATTTCTCCTTGTTCAAGTTAGTGTATGTTGTTTTCCGTTCTGACTTTAGTTTTCTTTTGCCATTTTAGATCCTTCACTTTCTTGGTAATGAAGGACCAAAAACCTCAGATCCTAGCAAGTATATCCGTTACATATACAACCGGGTAATCTTGGAAAATGCAACTGTTCGGGCTGCTGCGGTTAGCACACTGGCAAAGTTTGGTGCTATGGTTGATTCATTGAAGGTAGAAGTGGTTTCTTTTCTGGCATAGACATTGTTTGTTGTGATTCATGTTATTAACCTTGGTGCAACATTTGACCTTGTGTTGCAGCCCCGTATTTTCATTTTGTTGAAACGCTGTCTCTTTGATAATGATGATGAGGTAAGTCTTGTTGTCCTATATTGACTCTGATAAGATAGTGACATTGTCATTTGTGCTAATGAGTTTTACGATATATTTTCTTATATATAGAGCGTGCCTTGCATATTACTTATTTTGTTCAAGTGTAACTATTTTTTAGATAGAATTTACAAGTTTTAGCTCATTATACATTGTTGATTTTAATTGAGTGAAATTGCTCAATATCAGAACGTGATGTCTTTTATTATTATTATTATTATTATTATTATTATTATTACTGTTATCTTGTCTACTGGAAAAGTTATTCTTTTATCTGGCCAGGATTCATTGTGTTTGTCTTCTCTTATCACTATTTGGCTCCATTGCTTTGTATTTGCTTGTTATTAGCTGCCATAGTGAGGGAACTTTTTCAAATAGTGCTTTCATCGACATGGCTGAGGACCCAATTTTTGTATATCTGTAGTCACAAGAGTACTGTAGGCAGAAACGAGTTAATATTTCTTTTCTTTTAACGCTGTTTGTTTGTTTGTTTTGTCTTGTGCACTAATTTATGCTGATTACTTTCTGGAAAGATGTTATTTATTCCACTGCGGTTGCAGGTTCGTGATAGAGCTACACTTTACTTGAATACTCTTGGAGGTGATGGTTCTGTTGTTGAAACCAAAGGTGAAGTGAAGGAGTTCTTGTTTGGCTCATTTGATATCCCATTCTCCAATATGGAGACAAGTTTGAAGAATTATGTGAGCCTGCTACTAAGTTTCTTTTCTTATGCCCATGGTTGGCTATCAGATGTAATTTCCTTGTTATTTCTCTAACAGATCCAGGATCCCTCTGAAGAACCTTTTGATATTAATTCTGTTCCAAAGGAGGTTAAATCTCAGCCTCTTGCAGAGAAAAAGGCCCCAGGTAAAAAACCAACAGGACTGGCTGCTCCTCCTAGTGCTCCTACCTCTACAGCTGATGCTTATGAAAAGCTATTACTCTCCAATCCTGAATTTGCAAGCTTTGGGAAGCTTTTCAAGGTCATAATATGTGATTTCTGTTATGTTGACTTTTTTATTGTGATCAACTAATATTTTGCTAATCAACTATTTGCAATTTATCTTGTAAAAACAGTCATCAGCACCAGTGGAGCTTACTGAAGCTGAAACTGAATATGCAGTGAATGCTGTCAAGCACATCTTCGATAACCATGTTGTGTTTCAGTATAATTGCACCAATACAATCCCTGAGCAATTATTGGAAAATGTAATGTGAAATTGCATAGTTCTGGTCTTTTTGTTTAGTTTGGCACTCCTTTTAATTCTTCTTTGCCTTTTGCCAGGTTATTGTAGTTGTGGATGCTTCAGATGCGGAGGAATTTGCTGAAATTGCATCCAAACCTTTAAGGTCGCTTCCATATGATTCACCGGGGCATATATTTGTTGCATTCGAGAAGCCAGAAGGAGTCGCTGCTGTTGGAAAATTCTCAAACCTGTTGCGTTTTATTGTCAAAGAGGTAGTTGCTTTTCATTACATCTAAACATGTTTTCCTTGCAATGATTCACATTTGATTCCTATGATTATTAGGTCCTGGTGTCTAGATTAGCAAGAAGATGACTTGTAACAGTCTCTTCATGAATGGGGAACTGAATCTCAAGCTTGACATTTTAAAGTGAACTGTTGATTTGTCTGAACGCAAAAAAGGAATCTTTGTTTGTTTTATTTTTGGTGAATATGGCCACAAAAACTTAAAAACTGTCTTTGTTGGCATGATGTTTCAACTTCATCTGTCACATCTTCAATCTGGCAAAGCATGACAGGTTTCTTGTTTATTGTACTCCAAAGTCATTGGAACTCTCACGTCTCGACTTAAGTAATCAGCTACTTTCAAATAGATGTAGCAACTTATATATTGCTCGTACCAGTCAGTAAGTAACTTGTCTACATATAAGATCCATCAAATGTCACTTCTGCTCAAGAAACATTATTTTGACTGTCTTAGCGCTTAAATTTTATTGCAAGACTGACAGTCAACAGAAGAGGCCTCCTGTAATCAATTATTACCTGCTTATTGACTTGGATTGTGCTGCTAGGTTGATCCATCTACCGGTGAGGCAGAAGAAGATGGTGTAGAAGATGAATACCAGCTAGAGGATCTTGAAGTTGTTGCAGCAGATTATATGCTTAAAGTGGGGGTCTCCAATTTCAAAAATGCATGGGAAAGCATGGGTCCAGATTTTGAGCGGGTTGATGAATATGGTCTTGGCCCAAGGGATAGCTTGACAGAAGCTGTGAATGCAGTCATTAGTCTTCTTGGCATGCAGCCCTGTGAGGTGAGTGTTTTGTGGTTGACATTTGTGCAATAGTTAGCAGCTCTTTAATGAAGTAGGGGTGAAGTTTTTTGGGAATGCTAGCTATTGCTGTTGCTTTTCTGCAGTAAGTCAAGTCCATGACATTTCAATTTCTTCCCCTGAAACCAGAAATTGGGAGTATCCCGATGTTGCTATTCTTGTCCAGTCACTCTTTGGTTCTATTACTTGTCTTTAATTTTTATCTCCTTGTTCTTCCACTTTCTGCTAATGATGCCTTTTGGTTTGGGTGGTAGTGTTAGCCCTCCGCCTCTTTGTTGGGGAGGTTAAAGTGTGGATTAGCTAGGCTATTGAGAATAGCTCTTCCATTTGCTTTTTGTAAACCCCATTATGTGGACCTAAAATAGAAAATACAATGGAGTTAGTCTTGATGGTAAAAGTATAATCATGCTTCTTTCTCTCGTTGCAGGGCACTGAAGTTGTAGCAAGCAATTCAAGATCGCATACATGTTTATTGTCTGGTGTGTACATCGGCAATGTCAAGGTGCTTGTTCGGTTGTCCTTTGGAATTGATGCGCAGAAAGAAGTTGCGATGAAATTGGCTGTCAGATCTGAGGATGAATCTGTTAGTGATGCCATACATGAAATTGTTGCAAGCGGTTAGATCGTTAGGTCGATGGAAAATGGTCTGCTCATTCATGTTAAATAGGCGAATTAGACTATTCAAATTATTCTTCAAGCTGAGAACTAGTGGATGTGCTGATGGGGACATACAGCTTGCTGGTGCGATCAACCACTACAGTTAGTTTCCTTTTTGCTTGGGAGAGTCCTAGGAGTGGAATCAATTTCAGCTGCTTCAAAATGTAATCAATCATATATGAATTTTGAATTAATAGCCTTGCTTTTTCCTTTGTACTTGTTGCCATTTTGCTATTTGGCAAATTGCCTTGTGTTGTATTCATTTATGAATTTAGGGAGTGGATCTCCACTTTGGCGTGCACATGCAGATCTGAGAATTATGAACCAGGATACTCTTATAAGACTGTAGATCGAAATGTAATCCCTTCCTGTTGGTACAATTGGCGCTTAATTTCAGCTGAATGGCAGACTTGCGGCTGAACATTTTTTTTGTTTTGTCATATGGATGACCAGCAAATACACGAGTAGTTATCAAGAGTAAGATTTAGCTGAATGCGGTAAAAGGGGTCGATGGACCAATTGAATCCAGCATCCTTTCGGCTTTGATTATTCTTTCGACCTTTCACACCTAACAATGACGTCGCCTCAAGAAAGCTGTGAAAATGCGGGTTTATATAAACAGCGGATAGTTGAGCTAGCGGCATAGAACTCTTTCCAGAGATGTAAAAGCGGTCATAGATTTGAAAGGATTAAGATGGAGCACGCATGCATCACCAGCTTCTCATGGCACCTGACCTGATGTCGATAGACAGCCTTTGCTTACAATTGCTGCAGTGACAAAGCAACAACGACAATTTAAGAAAACTGAGCAATGAAAAGGATTTGATTTGAACTTTACAGCATAATCGATGAATATCCTAATCCATTCTATGCAATCTGCTCTCTTTTAGTTGGAAATCTTTCCGACATCCTTCCATGGAACCAATAGCTGTGCAATGACAAGACCTAACGGACGAAAAATGTTCCATAGTGCTTCTCTGGTTTAAAATAGTAATGTCCCCGACTAACGGCAACTCACAGAAATTCAAGGCAAAAGCTCACTTCCATTTTGCATAGAATTTTTTATCGTTCCACATCAACATTTTCTTCAAAGGAACCTCCTTGACTACATTCCTTCTCTTCAGATGCATATGCCTCGGCTTAATCCGCTTGTCCAAGCTGAAAGCCAAATACTGAGGAAACCCCTTTAATTCATCAAGACTCCTCTCCATCTCACAGACCAAATACTCAACCTTCGGCAGCAAATTATTGTCAATACTATAGCCAAATACTGCCGGTAGCCTCCCACAGAATTCAGTCGACTCTTCTTGAGAGAACCCGATGTCCAGCAAAAACCTGACCGTGTCTTCCAATCTCTGAATCCGGGTATTCAGAAGATGAGCGTTTAAATTAGTGGGCTTGTTCAAATTTTCTACACCAATATCTCTAAGATACAAAAGTGTAGGTCTCAGACAAAACTGAACATTGGACTGAAGAATGTGAGGGCATAAGAGAATCAGATCACGGGATTCTTCCTCTGATGCAGCTAACTCTGTCGTCAAGAAATCAAACGCGGGTTGCAAATCAGCCGGGTTAAATTCTGGAGAAAATACTTGAGGAGTGAGAGAAGCAAGTCTAGCAAAATGGGATTCAGAAAAGCCTTTAGATTTCAGGAAATTTACAGCGGAGAGTATGTGAAGTAAGGTTTCCGGGGATGGGTATCGGTGAATTTTCCTATCTGAATTGATGATGCCGATGGAATTGAGGTACCGTAGATTATCCCGATAAGAGGTCCGAAACCTGAGGAAGTGGATGGGAGGTTTTGAGGATGGGGATTGAGACCTATAATTTGGGCCTTTCTCTGAAGAGAACGAGCAGATTGTCTGGACAAGGTAAGCAGAGTGCAGCATTTTTTTGTTTCTCCGGAAAGCGTTAGGAGAGGACTGTGGCCAGTTTATCACAAGGAAGATAGCATCCATCGAACCAATGATTTGTGGCGAAAGGAGGGAGGGTTAAAAAAAGGGAAAGAAAAAAAATCCAATAAATATTTTGTCATATGCAATGTTTTGAAACCCCGGACTATTAACTGAACCAGCAAGGTAGTTGTGGCACGGTTCAACCAATTGGATCGGTTTAACGCCAGTTCAATGAATTGTTTTAAAAATAAATTATACAGATATATGTGCGTAGAATAAGACATCCAATTTAAACTTTTATCTGATAAAAAGGTTGAATATTTTCAAACAACTTGGACTTTCACAAATAATTCTTTTAAATTATAAGTTCAAATAAATAAATTTCATCTCAATTCTATCTACAAAAAAAAAAAATTAATCTTAAATCCTACCCAAGAACACCATAATATTCTAAAATTACAAGATTCATGTTTTTGGTAAATAGACATTGTGATTTCAAACTTTGAACCATGTCTTTGGGAGTTAAAATTTGCAATTTTGTTTAAAAAAATAGAAACTTAGCAGTTGAAGGAATTCAAAAAACTTAAAAGGAGAGATGAAAACTTGATCAGAAACAAAAAGTGAGAAGAAAGCGTGTTGTTGCCGCACTTAGTGATTAGTTTTTAAGATTAAGTATAACCTATTCTTTTTTTATTTTTTTGATTTAATAGACCCAAAAAAAAAAGCCAACTCTTCAACGATTCATTCCCTGTTCAATAGCTAGCTCGGCACTCACCAGTTTTTAAATCCAATCAATCCAAAATATGAACGAGATCAAAGCACAGCCGGTTAGTAGTCTGACGGTTAAATCGGCCGGTCCAACCCGGACTTCAAAACGATGGTCATATGGAGTGAAAACCAAATTGTACTTTATTCATCAACCCGCAAGAAAAAATGAAGAAAAAAAAATTGTACAAGTAAGTCCACAACCCACATACCGTTAAATAAGACTGATTGTGAGATCGCGCGCCTTTGTTTTTTCTTTTTTTCAGAAATCAGAAGTGAGAAGTTAAACCTAATCCACAATGGTACCCCAAAAGCTTTTGTTTTTTCTCAGTACCATGTTTCTTTGCTTTTTCTGATCCCACTATTTAATTTATTAAAGCTAATATTGCTCCCTTTTCCCCGTGGCAACTTCAGCAAATTCTGGCACTCCACGATATTCATTGATTAAAAATGGTGAAGTAACTATCGTATGGTACAAATGTTTTTTTAACTCCTTTTTCTATTTGTATAAAGAGTTAATTTTTTCATCACCATAACCTGCTTATCGTATGATACAGATGTTTTTTTAACTCAGTTTTCTATTTGTATCAGGAATCTAAAAGAATTAATTTTTTTCATGAGCATAACCTGCTGTAAGCATCAAAGCTAGCTTATAGAATTTTAAATGTGGACACAGATAAGACGCTTTAATGAGGAATTAATAGGTGAATTCACAATTGGCCTTCATAAGAAAAAATATGTATTATTTCTCCAATAAAGAAGTCAGAATGCACAAGGTTAGATGTAGGACAAATTTATAATGCTAGGCATACAGTACCTTACTGAAGTACAATAATTGTACACACAAACCGTGAATCAGGAGCCTATTTGTTAGGGAAATCAAAAGTTGGGATCTTTAGATCACTTTTCTATGCCCTCCAAAAGCCCAGATCTGAAAGAAATAGGAGTGAAAGATAAGATTTGCAGTTGACCTTGCACAAGTAAATAAAAAGAACTGATTGTGCTCACACACAGAGACATAGTGAGAATATAGAAATTTTGTGCAAACATGCTTCTCTAACCTTCAAGTTTGAATCCCAACTTCCTGTACATAAAGCACTGCCATCAGCTGACAATCCCAAACAACTTATGCGACCCTCATGAGAATTTTGAAGAGTTCCTAGATTCAAAACGACCTATCAAGACAAAGCACAGGGCAACTTCGAAAAATCAGGGAGTGAGCTGGGAGAATATAGAATTAGTACTTAAATCACGGAGGTGCATCAAATTGCAAAATTTGCCAGATGATTGCAAAAGGATGTCATGAGAGAGCTAGTTTACTTCATAAAAACGGTAACTTACGCAAGACTTTTTTTTTTTTTTTTTTTTGGTGCCTCGGTACAGAACATGAGGCATTCACTTGGGAGTAGAGATCAAAATGGAGCTTTTCTTGCACTCATTTTTAACCTCATGAGTTCAGATTTTGCACATTTAAGCAACTGCAGGTATATCCTTCATATAAACCATGTCACAACTCAAAATAATAATAGTACTGCACGTCTAAAATTGTCATGCAATAGCCTTAAGAAACAACAGGGAAAAGGTAGAAAGACAAGCCCACTATACTGGGTTAATAGGAGAAGAGAAGAAAAGAGTCAAAGTGGAACTGAATGATATTTGAAACAGGTTCTGAAAAACTCAGACAACTTTGAGACGGATGCATACAAACTATTAAAAAGGATAAAAGTACCAAGTACCTGTCCCAATAAGGTATCCCATACGTAGCAATCACCATTTGAATATCCAGCAAAGAGAAGTCTGCCAGAAATTGAAAATGCAATTGAAGTAACAGGTGGCACATCATTATCCCCATGTTGCTGATAGTACACTTGCAGTTGATGCCCAGTCCTAATATCAAATAATCTGCAAGTTCCATCATCTGAACCAGTTCCAAATCTATTTCCATCCGGGAAAAATTTTACAGCATTAACATCTCCTTCATGACCATGAAAGGTCCGGACAGCCCGACTAGCAACCCGAGTGTCCCAAAGACGGGCAGTTGAATCACAAGACCCAGACACAAACATTCTTGAATTTGATCCGTTAATGGAGACACTAAAACAACAAAAAAGAGCAAGAATGATTCCAAGACAATGTATTATTGCTTCATCAAACACTTCATGCAGAAGAAGATAATAAGATACACAGAACATAATTTACATATGAATGTACCTCAGCACATCAGCAGTGTGGCCAGATTGAAATTCACCTCCGAAGACGGATGTCCTAAGACCTGTAGTTATATCCCACAAGACACATGTTTGATCTCCAGAACTAGTGATTAAGTGTGTATCTTCATCAGGAACATATTGACATGATGACACATAGCCCTTATGCCCACTAAGCATTTTTGACACTGGTAGATTACCGTCTCTGTCAGTTGGAGAATTCAGGTTAAAGATAGAGCATACACTGTCAAGTCCACCACAGGCAACAGACTGCCCAGTCGGTGAGAAGGCACAAGTCATAACCCATGCACATGGTAGCTTAATAGCATGTGTCTTTTGGCTTGTGAGAGCATTCCATACTATTAATCGACCATCCTGGGATGCACTGACAATGCGATTCTTCTCTGGAGTCCAGTCAAGCGAATACACCTGAAACATGTTTATTTAGTAAGTAATCACAAAGACAACAGCAAATGAAACTTGAAATACTAGTATCACATCGATTAGACAAATTTCATCTAAATCATGTTCACTTAGTACCAGTCATCACAAAGACAATAGAGATTGAAACTTGAAATACCCGTGTCACACCAATGCACAAATTTCATCTAAATACAAATTAAGTAGGCATGTTCAGAGGCACTATGCTTCCCAAGCAGCAAAAGTTCTGTTTTGTTTGCTTAGTTTCTCACTCTTCTCAATTTGATCATTAGACCTGATATCCAAGACGAAGGTTAACAGGGAGAACTTGAAAACCAAATTGACTAATAAGAGTTACACCTGCTGAGGTACAGTTAGTTCTCTTTTCAATTCTATTATTATGACATAAGCAAGGAACGTAGGAAATGTAATTAAAATTCATGGAACGCCACAAGAAAAGGAGAATCAAATAATTTTGTCACTCTATTCGAATCAAATTCAGGCAATTGCAGCATCATATGGTATTAAAAGAATCAAAATCAGCTTTCTGATGAAAATAGCTAGCCAAATTACAGTTTCCCAGCCACCCCCAGCTAAATTCCAAAGTAATAACTTAATCCCGAAAGCTTGCTAACTGTTTGGAGTCTTTATAAAGCACCATAATGAATAGCAATCAGTAGAATGTATGTAAAATCCCTAGGTTGAAGAATCACGAAGCCAAGGATAGAAAATCATGATAGGTGAATCCAACGAAATGAATAGATGACAAGAGGAAACGGGAATCGCGAGTGACAAACCTTGCCGGTATGGCCCTGCAAAGTCCGACAGCAAACCAGATCCGTTTGGCCGAAGCTCACCGGAGTCTTCCCCTGCGACCTGGAGTATCCCGCCACTGCAACAACCATAATTGATAGTAATTAATTTAATTCCACACAAAAATTTAACGTCTTCCAGATCTATGACATAATATCTTGATAAACACCACAATTCAACCAAGCACATATATAGAAAATCGAAGAGAAAAACAAAAGAACGAAAGCGAACCAACCGTCGGTATCGAGAAGGAGAAGACGCTTCTGTCTCAATCGGTCCCTCAGAGCAATGACAGTCTGGGTGGCGGCCAAGTGCCTCTCCTTCAACTCCGCAACTGACATTTTTCCCTCCCCTTTTCCTCCCCAAACTCGACACAAATTCAAGTCCTCTGGACTTCTGCAACTAATTCCATAGTCTAATTCCCTTGGGTTATGTGGGCTTCATTCTAAGGTTGCTACACCTATGTAATCAGGACAAATCAAGAAAACTCTTCCTTAAATTTGGTTTTCTGGGTAATCTCTAATAACAATTAAGGGTTTTAGGAGCTAAAGAATTTGATAATATAGGAGGAGTAGGAGAGATGTAACGGAAAAGCACCGAGTAGAGACAGCCACGGCCGAGTGTTACCGGCTACGGGTGGCAACTGAAACGGAAACTCCGTGTTAGAGACCCAAATGCCAAAATTTGAGACAACTACTACTACCACCAACGCCGTAATTCAGTCTTTTTTGTGGGGTCTCTGGTAGGGGGTATTCAGGTCACCAGTCACAGGCTCAGGGATGGCCGTACTCACTTTAGAGCCACCCGTTTCTTCCTTCTTTTCGATTAATATACTACTACTAATACTCAGTGGGAAGTCAGAACTGTGATGGTGGTGGTTGGGGGCCTTTGGCCTGAAGCCGCCGGGTCCTCATCTTCTGACGTGGCGTTAGGATGTCCCTACCACGTAGACGTCTGTGTCGGGGTGAATGCTCCCACCACATTGGCTTGCTGTCCCTTTCATTCATAAGGGTTCAGTAGCCAGTCCTACTTTCACAGTTCACACAGTCGGGAGGAGGAATTTTGACACTAATCCACAATTCCAGATTTGAGAATGACTTGGAAAAAATATCCTCATGTTGATATACACAATCATTCAAAATATCCCTCACATTTCAACAAATGAAATTTTTTATCATTCACTTTTAAAATATTAACTTTATATCTCTTACAAATTCAGATTAGTAAAATTTAATTCCAACCTAAATTTTTGACCTAGAGTATTATACACTTTTTTCTATATATGCTCTATATTTACATACCTTTTTTTTTCGTATAAAGTATCCACATTAGTTTTACAATTTACGACCAAGTCCTGTTCGAATTACTGTTGGGTTCAGTCCTTTAGTTCTATGGTCTACGACTAATCCCGTTCGAATTGTTGTTTCTTCCATTATCATGTGTTTTGAACCCGAAACCTTATGATTAAGATATGCAAATCCCTTCCACTTACACCAACATCCGTTGGCTTTATATTTATATATATAGAGTATTATCCACTTTTCTAACAATATATGGGATCTAACACTTTTACTCCTAAAAAAATGATATTATGTGGATCATAAAATAGGTTTGGGGTAAATTTTGGTTCAACATTTAGGTTTGGACCAAATTTTACAAATTTGATTGTGTAAGGGATGTGAAAGCACTTATTATTACTCTTTATAAATATACAATATACTTTCTCAAATTAGTTTTATTTTTTAAAAAAATTAATATTTGAAATTTATCTTAATGAATGAATCTTGTTTATATTAGTAAAGTAAGAAACTTGGTTTAGTAGCCTTTTCTTTTATTATTTTTTTTTCAAAGTTGCAAACTCGACCATCTGTATTTTATATGTTCAAAATTACACACTCTACGTGGACTGTTAAGAGTAAATTCACCTAGAAGGGGCTAGGATTGATTTCACATTGGCGTACTCTCCGCATTTGGTCATTAATGCTGGAGTTTATTGAAAAGGAAAGGGTTATTAAACAAAAGAGTCCATCTACCAAAAACCCCTAGGACGCAGAGAGGCTGACTCAAAGTGTCCAAAGTCAGGCTGAAGCTTCTCGGGCAACAAAAATCTTCACTGATGCAGCCTTTGATAGTAGATCGAAGAGAGCTGGCCTTGGAGTCGTTGTGTGGTCTGATGATAGGAGACTCAAAGCCACTTGGGCCATCCCGGTGGAGCAAACCTCGGACGCGGCACTTGCTGAAGCTTTGGCGATTAGAGCTGCCCTCCAATTAGCTTTAGAGCTCAAGTTAGCAGTGATTAATATTCTGTCAGACTGTAAAGTGGTTATTGATGCTATTAATGATAAGACAGATGATGAATCTTGACTTTCTATAATCACTCGTGATATTAGAAAGTTGAAAGATTCCTTTTGGATCTGTCAGTTTAATTTTGTGAATAGAGTTTGTAATAGTTAGTCATTGGTTGGCAAAATTTGCCACTAAACTAATTCTAGATGTTAAGTGGGAATCTAGTTTCCCTGTGTGGTTAGAGTCATTAGCCACAGGCAGATCATAGGATAGTTACCCTTGTTTAATGTATTGTTATGTTAATATCAATATAAAGCAACTATTTGGACCAAAAAAAAAAAAAAATCTACCAAAAACCCCTATAAATCATGAAAACACTCACGAATGAGAACTCCCTAAAATCGGTTATCTATTAATTTGTTTCTGTCACTTGAAACTCTTTTGAAAGTTAGGTCGCATACAAGTCACATGCATTTCTGGATCTTAAACGTTTTATTATTTCCTTTGACTTTGTAGCAGCGTTTCTCAGTTGATTTTTCATTGGGGGCCTGAGGAAGGGTGACTGGGGTGCGCCGAGAAGAAAACAAGCCAGAGCATGAAAGCCAAATAAACTAGGACAAACACAGGTTCATTTTCTGCCCTGCCCTTTCCTTCAATGGAATGAAATTCACAAGGCTCCTTACACTTCGACGATTGCTTAGCTACATCATGAAATTATTACTTCTGCTCGCTATGACACACTCTGATTACCTCAGGCATCCAAATAATATCCCTTTCTCTTCATGTATTGCCCCCAGGATAACTGCACTGACCATAGCCTACAAGAGCAGAAAATTTCGGAACTTAAGAAACAAGAAAATTGTTACCAACATATGCCTGAGAGGAAAAAGGAAAAGACAGTCAGATGTGTAAATTTTGATTGTCGAATATAATGTTGAATGGAATTCTAGAGACAAGATGGGAAAATATTACGCCACCTGCTGCACTCACAGAACTGGTAGCCAATACAACGCAAATTCATCCCACATACCAAGCAATCAATCAAAACAACAATCACCCCAACCCACCCCCCGCGCCCAAAAATAAATAAATAAATAACCGTTCACAAGGTACACATACAAGATAAGAGCTTTGTTCAATTGTACGTAGCTAGTCTGAGAGGTGGTAACATTGTCAAAAAGATGATTCTTGTATATTGACCTGAAACGGAACAAGTTTAACATGAAGGAATGAATGGTCTTACTTGGATTAGTGTAAGTAAGAGCGGCGGTCTGCATGAAATCGCAGTTCCAAGGATTCCTGCCAGCAGTTTGATAGAGGAGATTCATTGCATAAGCAGCATGCGCTGCTACAGTATTTGGTTCAAAACATGTTCCACCAGTTTGAATTGGACTACAGTCAATACCTTGGCCACAGGCATAGTCAAGATTTGACTGCAATTGAGCATCAGAAACACCAGGTTTGGGAACACACCAACCGGCTGCTGGCTTTGGCACTGGTGTAACTGGGGTTATGGGAGTCACAGGAACAGGAGCCACAGGAGTTGCTGGAGTTGCTGGAGCTGTAGGAGTAGTCTAGGAGGAAGGTTGGCCACAATAATGAAAGGTGTTATCAGTTAGCAAATGCAATCCAGAACTTAACGTGAGATATAAATTTCAACGTTTGATGAAGTTCAAGGTATTCCCTGGTTGCAAATACAGTATCTATTTACTTAGTAGAAAGATTTACGAAAATCAAACCAAATTCTACCAGTATCACAGGACGGATGTCGTTTGGCACCAGCTCTAAGTGTCCTCTTATTGCATGACAACAATTCTCTTCTTATGAATGTTTTCAATCTCTCTGCACACATAAAACATTATCTCTTCTGCTTTAAGAAAATCTGACAGTTCCAGAAATGGTTACCATATTAAGTCCAGGAACATCGACAATATTACTTCAGAGGTGATAGTTATTCTAGGCTTGAATTCTCTATTTTCTTTCAAACTCGTGTTCGTTTTGCCAACTGAAAGAAGATATCATCCATAAGAATTCTAGGTTACTCCAATATGTGCTACAATTTAGGATAAAGTCCTCCCAGATCCCAATTTTGCTTATCTATCATGCCACTGGCATATGTTCTGCACGATATACCTTTGCTGACATGCTTCATGTGCAGACTCTCTAAAGTGTTGCTTCCTTGTGCTGCTGCTATATTCAGGCGAGGCCACATCAGCAGTTACCAAACTTATTTGGATGTATGAAAACTACCACCAATGCATGTGCTAAGACTAGACTATCAGCTGATTCCGTTAAAACTATTTAAAACCTTCCAAACATTTTGGGGAATTTACCCATGAATTACTAGTCCTGCATTGATAGATTACCTGACTGTTCTTTGAAAGATCAACTTCATAAGTCGCAGACAGATCAGGCTTGAACAGCCCAAATGACCGCTCTGAGCTTGGCCCAGGCTTCAAATCCTCATCAAAGATGGCGAATATATAGGTGTCAACCGATTTTCCAGGCATCAGTGGAGTGCCAACCAATGATCTGAGGTGGCTTATCAAGTTCCCGTTGTAAGCTTTTGCATTGTCCAGACTTGGGCCAACTTCATTGGGATCTCCCTTGTATGGCCACCCGGTCTCTGCAACCACAATCTCGACATCCTTGAATCCTAATGCATTTAGGGCAGAATGCACTGCATCCACCTATACATACATACATAATGCGCGCGATATTAGTGCACATGGAAGGTTAAATTGGATTAGGTGACAGTAATCCTCGTTGTTGTCGGTCGGTCCTTGTTATCTACAATGAAATAAACAAAAAACATAAAATGCAGCAAATGTGCTATGAAATATGAGGTCCACAACTAGTGGTCCCTGTTCAAAGAAATCCAACGAGAAATTCTACACCCACATAGTCCACAGATCAAACAAAAATCCTACGGCCGGAGAAGCTTCTCTGGTTTCTATTCTCTACAATTATTAGCATGGCCAGCCTGTCATATAGGAAGCTGGGCTCCACTCCACACAGGCAACATCCTTTCAAGCAGGACAATTCCCACCATCAGAGGCCACGGTAATTACACAGTTGCTGGATGAGGAGAGGCTTGAAAACTATAGAAAAGTGCAGTTGACCAAATACTCCTCTTCTTTTTCTTTTTTTTTTTCCTTTTTTTTTTTAATTATGCCCAATATTCTTTCTCTTAGTAGTAACACACAAATTTTGTTACTGCACAGAAATGCAAAATGCTAGTAAAAGATGATTAGCTTAGAATAGAAGTAAACTTTGGGTACGAAAATATCGATGACCGACCAAGAAATCACACCCAAAAGCCCTTTTAGCTATTTGAGTTGGGTAGATCAATCCAGATGCCCGTTGAACTTAACATTATTAACAAAACATCCAAAACACTGACTATGCAGTCCATGTGCTACTGCTGCCCACTTTAGAAGGTGTCTCCGACTGTTAGATAAATAAAATTATTACGATAAGAAAATGTGAAAAAGGTCCCAAGTAAATAATTTTCCGGAAAATTTTCGCTGGAATTAGGTCTTCGTTTATACTACTTGCGAGCCCGTAAACAACAACACGAAGTGATAAATTAAGACGTGGATTGTCATTTTTTGAATTTTTTATAAAAAAAATATATACTGTAGTGACGTGATTACGAAAAATATAAAAATTTTTTAATAGAAAATTATAATCCAAACAAGAACTGAGCTACCAGTCTAAGAGAGAGACGCCTGTCATTTACTTCTAACGTATACTGGCAGTATCACTACCTGAAGTTGAAGTAACAGTCGCCGACGTCGATTTTATGCAGGGGACCCAAAAATAGAAAGAAAAGGTGTCCCGCAAGACAAATTATTGCGAAATAATAACAATGCGTCCGAGCTGTAAGTGGGACCAGCTAATTATAACTGACCTGAGCATCAAACATGTTCATGTACTTAATGCCGGTTCCTGAGTCGACTCGTCCAGCGTTGGGTTGGAAGAGACAGAAAGCCAATGTCTCGGCCCGTGGATCACTCTGGTATGCAAAATATGGATACGGGTTTATCATAAAAGGGGAACCATTGGCCTGATGGAATTGCAATAACGCTTTCATCGTGTCCCCAAACCCCGGGTTAAAGGTTCCGGACGATGGCGGGTCAGACTGAGTCAGCACGGCCATCGAATGTACCGTTGATACCTTGATTTTCCCACCAAGCGAAGCTGCAGATTTAAAACATTCCAATTTTTTTTTTTTTTAAATTGAGCCGTTTTCTTATCAAATTTCAAATGAAAAAACAAAAATATAAGGAAGCAGTACTGAAGACAAAGAGTGAAAAGTACTGGTAGTAACGGAAGAAGAAGGGGGGTGAAAGAGAAAGACTCACAGGCTGTGAGGGCGTTTTGGACATTCTGCATCGCCGGTAAGAGTTGAGAAATAAGGTTTTGATCGGGGGAGGTCATGACCTCATTACCGACGGTGATGACGATAATTTTGCTAGCTGGGTAGTAAGGCAAGACGTTGGTGGCGACCCACTGTCCCGCGAAATTAGGGTCGGAGGCAAGCGCCGGAATGTCTCCGTTGGCTGCGCCAATAACAATGCCGATGCCGGTGCCGGCCAAGGCTCTGATGATAGCTGGATCGGCCCCGTACAGCCTGACCTTCTCAATGCTAGTGGACTGGAGCAGCTTAGCGGTGGCAGCGGGCGGGGGCAAGTTGTCGGCGACTTGTCCATAATTCACGCCAATGAAAGATTGCGAGCCTTAATCATTAAAAAAAAAAAAAAAACAGAGAGACAATCAGGCACGAGTTAGGTGGACACAGGCGTGTCTCAGCTCAGTCGCCACAGTTATAGTAACTGAATACGATCCAAGGCGGCTAGTGTTAAAAGAATGGGAAAGGTGTTTGCAGCAGAATGTAGTAATTGACGTGGTGTTGAATTACTTTCCATTCCTGGCCCAGGAAGCAGAAAGTAGCAGAAAGATGGGTATTACATCATGATTCTGGAGAGTCAACAGAAGACTTTCTCTCTTCAAAGTCTTTGTATGGAGTAGGTAGAAGGAGAAAGAGGGGGCGTGTTCTGCTTCTGCACTGGATCGTAGTATTTCAAGATGACTTGCAAAATTATATGGTAACCAACTAATACTGCCATATATCACTGCTAAATCATCATGAATTATGTATAATTTTTGCAGACAGGTGTTGCCTTGCTTAACTTAAGAAATTTTGGAAATAATATATTACAGGAGCTCATAGCCATCTACACTCTAAGAAATTATTTATACAAAAAAAAAAAGAAAAAAACCTAGCATTATGTTTGCAGGAACATGCTTCTGCAGAACTATATATAGCTCCTGTTTTTTTCTTTTCTTTTTAAGTTAAAGACTGAGTGAGTACTGAAATAAGTAGTATGAAAAGGGAGAGGTAGGGTAGCACTTACAGGCGAAGTGAAGGAATTGCAAGAGAAGAGCGGCGCAAATGAAGACAGGAGAGTTGAAATTGAAGAGAGGCATGACGACGCATGCGACTTTGAGAGCTCTGTGGTCGTTGGAAGCACTCAAAATTGCTAGGATTAATTTGTAGTCAGATTTGCGGCAAGAAGAGAGCGAGAGCGAGAGCGAGAGAGAGAGAGATGGGGATTTTTTTTTTTTTTTGGTTTTGTTTTTTGTTGTGGGGAGTGGGGGTTGGTGCCTGGTGGTAGAGGGTGTGGGGGTAATCGGTGTGGGGTGTTTACTGTGTGGGTTTCTAACGGTATCATGCTGAAATGTAAATGGATGTGTAGCCGTGCGTACATGATCATCTCTCTGCGTCGTCTGACGTGGAGCGGGCCAAAGAATGTGCTTGGAATTGTTGCTGCCAAGTTGCAGACGAGGAGACTCCCTCTGTGTGTGTGTGTGTGTGTTGGAAGTTGGAATTTTGCAGCATGGTCGCTGGGGATTTGATTTATGCAGAACAACTCCCCCCTCTTTCTTCCCTGTCCGTTGACTGCTGTTTTGGTTCAGCGTTTGTATGTGCATCCGTCGCTGAGCGGCTGTCTGCATATACGTCTTCCCTTGTCGCAGAGAATCAACTACTTGAACGTGGGAATGGGATCCCAAAAAAGGAACCAGAAAAAAGGGTCCTCAGACTGTTAAATTACTAAGTAAATATATTAAGCCTACTCCTCTGCCTCACCGTTCCTGAGGCTTTTTGTGCTGCGTCGTAAGTGCACAGATTAGCCAAGTGCAATCACTGTAGATGACAGAGTGGCTTTCCGTTCATATTGGGTTTGGAAGACACGATCGACGTTCACATAAAAGCAGGATGTGCAAATAATGGGTGGTGGGCGTCAATTCACAACTGACCAAAACGTCTAATTTCTTAGAGCCCAGCATCAATTTAGACCCTCAACTGTTCTGCTAAAACTGAAATGGCACTTACGCTTTATCTTGAGCTACTTTTGCTTCTTCTTTTTTTTTTCCGTCAACTATTTTAACAAACCGGAAATGGTCGTCAAACTTTATTATGAGTCAGTTTAGTTCCTTAACTGTTTACTTAAACTAAAATAGTCCCTCACCTGTATTCATGTGGCCAATTTAGCCCTTATTTGGTTGATTCATACAATTTAGTAATTTCCTGCACTGAGGCCCAAATAAGAAATCCAACCATAGTTTTTATTAAAACATAGAAAAACAAAAATATTTGTCAATAAATTGGCATTGGCCCTATTTTTTTCCCCTATAAGACGCTCTATTTTTTTTCCCTCTCTATATTTCTCAATTTTGTTTCCCTTTTTTTTTCCTACTCAAAGATGCAAAAAGTTGATAAATTGAGTGCATGATCCAATTAAAAGACCAAACTAGCCACGTAACTTTAGTTGTGAGAGAGAGAGAGAGAGAGGGGATGGCGCTGGCAGCCGCGGGAGGTGGCGGCCGGCAATCAGGAAGGTGGAAGAGTTGATTTGGTGTAGGGGCGTGGGGAGGAGGGAGAAGGGAGGAGAGAGGGAGGAAAAAAAGAAAAAGAAGAGAAATGGAAAGTTTCTAATTTTTCCAAACACTAGATACATCAGTTTTTCGCTCATTCTACAATAAGTTACAACTAGTCTAAATACCCGTGCTATGCACGGTGATGTCATTATTGAAAGAAATAAAAAGAGATGGTGAATTGGAAAAGTAATAAATTTTTACTCAAAATGATTAAAAGCTAAAATTTGTTTAGCAATAGTTGAAAGTATGGCAATATTCGTATGTCATTCATCAAATATCCTTGCGTGGATGATGGATCCTGAAATAAGAATAGAAATTTATATCAGAAAATGAATGATACATGGATAGAAATGAATTTGATAGCATTTTTTATTTGGTTTGAAAAATAAAATACTTACAAACATTATGCATTCGAATTGATAATCTTGTACGAAAATGTGAACATTATTCACATCAATCAATCTTTAATATGAAAACCAATATTGGTGGATTATTTAATTCTATTGAATTTTGTGGAGTTCGTACTACAAATGACAAGGCACAATCTTTGCATGAATTGATGCGTTGGTTGAACAACGTACCTCTATTTTCCTGAGAATTAAAAGCGTAAGGAATTTAAAATTAGTGCATTTTTACATAGTCTATAAAGAGTATTATATAAAAATAAATATGTATAAAAAATTTATACCTTCCTCTGCAATTCTCTAAAATATGAAATATCACAACGGAATATGAATTATGCATATCAGTCTTGTAAGTTGAGATGCAACTCAACGCTGGAATATTTAATTTATATGTTAATATTGTATCTGTTGGAGGGAAAAATGTGATATACAATATAGAAAAATACATTGAAATGAAAGATACATGAAATTAATTACCTGATAATAGTGTTGACTACGTCATTACAATGTATACACACTGTTTTTCCAAAATGAGTTTTATATGATCGTTTACAATTTTTGCATAACTCATCAAGTATTACAAACTGTTCAGTAATTAATTTGCTACAATTAAATCTATTGTTGCACATTTATGTTAGTCATGGCATAACTCATCAAACATTACAAACTCCGACTCAATCTTCCACTTATCCTACCACTATGCTATTTAAACATTACAAAAAGGGTATGCAATTTTTATTATCAATAAATCATCCAGGAAAAAGGAATGAGAGCAAGACTCAGCACACTGTAGGAGGAAAGAAAGATATCAATCCTAAGCCTTTCTCCACAATTGCGTTTAAGTAATATGTTTAAAGTTGAATCACAATTCGCCGACGACAGTTCACCTTGAGAAACTAAAGATACAAATACAACTATTAGGAAACAATTAAAGAAAAGGTACCTTAGTCTCTTATATCTGTCAGAACTATAGTCCACATTTTAAAACTAAATCTATTTTAAATTGAAGCCAACATAACTAAATAACAAATTAAGTGAAAAAAAGATTCAAAATAGAGGAACATCAAAATATATGGAGGTTTGTATGGTATAAAAGCCTGGCAAATTACACGAAAGTATGTGAAAATCAATTTGTCTTTATTTTGGGAGGCTAATAGGATTAAGGGGTAAAAGAATTCGGTTTATAAAATAGCAAATTGAGTGTACAAAAGAATGAAAATTGAGGAAACAACAAAACGTGTGGATGTGTCTATGGTATCAGACCGACAAATTATAGAGTAATATTATACTTGAAATATCAATAATATTTGAAAGTATAGTAAGAATGGCAATATTCGAATAATAAATAGGACCAGAAATTGTGCTTTGATGTGTGCAATGTTTCAATTTATGTAATTGAGATTTTATCCATCACATTTTATGTGAAAGTTATCTTTTGTCAATGTGAAGTTATTGAAACTTTTCAAATGCTTGTGTGGGATCGTTGTGGTGCTCATTTCATTTTGTAAGCAATTGTTTCATCTTTCGCATTCTTACGAGTTTGAAATCAAGGCGTCGTTGAAATGCATATAAAGGAGTATGTTCCATGCTAAAATTCAGGCAAGGTCTTAGTTACGAATAAAGGAAGGAAGTTGACTAACACAGCTTTTTTAGAAAGAATTGTGATTGAATTGATAGGAGTAAGCAATGAAAAAAGATAATAAATAGTGTTGAAGTAATGTGAATAAAGAGGCAAGGATTGACAAGAGATGGTATATAGCAATGAAATAATAAAGATCCGTTCAAATGTTAAAGAGAATTGGTTAAGATAGATATCTATTGGTTGTTTTTAAAAATTAAGTAATTAGTAACCATGAATAATAGGTTAGTAGATCTGGATGAGTAATCTCTTAGTGGAAATTATAGACATTCTTAGTGGAAACTATAGACATGAATAAGAGTTGAGGGAAAAATATTTAACTAGGATTAGGATCTCCTTGACTTATGGAGGCTCTTGGGGAAAAGAGTGCCCTGCAATACATATATGATAGATAGATAGATAGATAGATAATATTTATATAAACACCCAAAAAATACACCTTTCAAAATCCAAACGGACCTATGATTTTCGATTGCTCTCAACACTAGTGTCCAGGAATTTGACTCAAGCCACAACCATGGCCAGAGACGCGCGTACGTGACTATGACAAACATTCAGATCTCTTACATATGAGAAAAATACAGAACAAAAATCTCACGGCCAAGATGCTCAGCCGCCCAGCTTGACATCAAGCGAAATTACAAAAAGCACCATAAACAAAATCACCTTTCGGACCAAAAAAGAGTAGATCCAAATGTCACCAAGAATGAAATAAATGACATACCAACCCTCAACCCTACAAAGGTATTGAAACCAAAAGGAAATGATGGGAGAATTATCAGCAATTAGTGGGAGAACTCTCCTCATTTACCCCGCAGAATGGGAGACCGGAGTAGTAACAAATTGACCATCCTTGTACACATGAACATACTGCTGTGGCAAAGAGTGCTCCCCCTGCAATAAATCACATAGCTAAGTAACAAGAAACAAGCAGAGATACAGATGAATTTCTGCTGTTTTCTTTTGATTACATATCATTTGAGATATGTGGGAAAGTATTGCTTACAATATTAGAAACTTAATTCTAACCATAAGCAGTATCTCCATGTAGCTCCATTAGAAAATCTCGATACAAATTGGGTTTATTCCGGGGTCTGAGCCTAAGAATCATTCTCAAATACCTAAGAACTCCTTATGACAAGACAGATGCTTAAGATCTATTAAACAATAGCATGTGACTCATTTTCTTCTAACAATATCTATCCTATGACCTTAAATCAACTTTCCCAAGATTTCAAATTCATCTTAAAAGGGAGACAAATTATCGTAGAAATAGACTGTATAACTTTGCTTGTGCGACAAAGATGTGAAGTTTCCAGAGATTTAGGAACTATGTAAAATTAATCAGCCAATATAACTTGATTAAGCTCATAGGGAACAAACTCAAGTAGACAAGAGATCTGTAATTTACACACCCCCACACAGTTTTTACTCCTTAATGATCTTTGAAATTTTGGCTAATTTGCTAAGCAATTAAAGCAATAATCCACTTTTCCTCTTTCTTCTATGTGGGATCTCTATATTAGTATTTTAAGCCGCCAGCAAGAAGATTCAACATACCCAATCATCATGTTGCCCAGCACCAGGTACTAAGACATTGATTTCACTTGACTTAGCTGTTGTTATAGAAGCTTCCAGAGAGTCTTTACTCAAGTATAACTGGCAACCACCTGTATTATCCACTGAAATTGTTGGAGCTGAGCCCTGCAATAACCAGACAAAATATAAAAGACAAATACAAGTTTTGAGAAAGAAATCATGCTGAAGTAAATATTTTTTATCAACTAACAGCCACAACACATAGTAAAGTATAATGAAAACCAAATTTATTAGGATCAGAAGTGAGATATAACTGAAAATCAGGATCTTCTTCCACTACACAAAAGGCATACATACCTGGCATTGCACCTCAACGCCATTACAGTTAACAATCTCACAAGCTGCCACCACATCCTGTTAACCACATTTAAATTTTTAAAAAAAAAAAAAAGAAGGGTAAGCCAGATGGCCTCAACATGATAGGGAACCTGAAATACGACTAAATATATATGTCCACATGCCTTAAATACAACTCCCATCTTAGAGCATTTGTCAATCGTTATGTTGTTAACTTTTCCTGCACACCATCCCATTCAAGTCAAGCTTCAAACTGCTAGATCTACAAAAACTAAATTAAAACTATGACAAATTGGTTAATCGATGCCCTTTTGCATCTCTATAAAAGGGTCACATTCATCAGTAAAATCAAGGATTACCTTGGATCTGAAGGACAGAATCCTTACACCCAAAGATGTACACAGACTGCTTTGCATCACAATCATCAATTACCAAGTTCTTTTTCCCAATTTGATTTTCTACCACCCATCTGCCAAGAATAAAGCAGACAACTGATCAGTGACTCTATGACTATCATCAATTACATATAGATCAGGTAGTACAGCATTGACTCACTTACGACCCATTTGAAGCTCTAATTTTGGAGGTCCTACTTTTGAGAAAGAGGATGAACCAACTCGGCTTTCTTTTTCACCAGCACTTACAATACCACTTCTATCAGCACGGTTCTTTGTCTTCATATCAGCTGTGACCTTTCTCAATCCTGTAAACCAGAAAACATCATAGGTGTCCAAAATGCAACCTATGAAATGAACTAAAACAAAGGAAGGCAGTGTTACCAGAAGTCGCCACCTTTCCAGAATTAAGTTCTTCAAATACAGCAGCCATCCCATCCTTCGGCTGTGAGGATGAAGGCTTAGGAGTTTCCAAACTGAAAAGGGAAGCTGGTGGTGGAGGTGGAGGGGCAGGTGCACCAGATGCGGAAGCTTTTGTAGGTGCAAAGACTATAATTTTCCCTGACACACTCCATACAGGGCCCAAGGGATAATGGCTCTTCACATAATCCCTCAATCCTGGTACGTAAAGCTCTTTCAGAGCTCTGGCCCATTCAACATGATTCGCATCCTTGTTTCTGTACTCCACAAGGATCTAAAGTGACATGAAAAAAATTAGAACCTACAACTCATTAAGTTGCCTTCTATCTGTTCATTAGCTTTAAGTAGTAGCACCACCCATTGGAAACAACCAATCAACAAGAATGGCATAATTAAGTACATATTTCACTATTTCAGGTAGAATGAATAGATTGACACAAAGATTTGGATCAATTCACCCCACCTTGAAGGAAGAAAAGTTAGACCAGGAAGTAGAGATACGAAAGAGGTAAGATCATTTAAGGAAACAAAGAAACTTGAGACATTTGCCTACAGACTACTCACACAGCAGATACTTAACTGCCTATTGCACAACAGAAGCATAACATTTCTTGATAACAGAAACAGCAAGAGCACAAGGAGTTCAAGTGCACTTGGAAATGACAATGCACCTTGTTACTGTAAAATTCAGCCATCTGCCAACTTTCTTCAACGTGTGCAATAGGCATGCTCATACCTACAACCATGATGTAGAACGTGTAAATTTGAGGGCAAAAAAACCAACTCCATACAACATTTATTATTCAACTTGGAGAAATATCATCTTACCACAATCTTTTCCGGAGTATGCAATCCATGCAAGAGCAGTTAGACTGTCAGCAGCAGCCTTCAAGTGGTTGAAGAAATCAGATCGCTTTCCTTCAGTCATTTTTGTTGCTTTCACAATCACCTCGTTCAGTGGTTTGAGAAATTCAACCAAACCTGCCATGTCAGGTTTCTGCACAAACAAAGTTACATAACAAGAGTCACACAGGCAGCACGAGACAAGCTTAAAAAATGACGAACAAAATGACAGCAATAAGAAGACCAGGCTTAAACATCTCTAAACAATAGCGTAATGCACCTTAATCCAGGTGAGAGATTACCCTGGATGACAGTGTCATTTTGTGCAAGTTACTAGCTGTGATAAAATTATTGCATTGCAACAAAATGAGCAACCTCAGGCGCATTGCAGCAATTACTTCGCTTCAATAAGGATCTAATCAATGCTCATTTATTTTTTTTCCACCTGATAAAAGATCGTAAGATGAAACTTGAAATTTTATTTTGATTCTAATCAACCACAATTACTGCAAAGGTCTTTTTTTTCCCCCATCAATCTGCATATACTATGATAGCTTAATTAGCCAAAAGGAAAGTAAAACAAAACAAGACGGTAATTCTCAGGTCATGAATAATATTGCAATAAAAGTACACTGACCTGAGACTGCTTGACTTTGATCAGAAGCTCTTTCTGAGTGGAGAAAGCCTGTTCAATAATCTTGGTAACATCCAGAACCTGTCCTCCAATCTTCTCCGCAGCACTCGAAACCCTACCAACAAATTGCGCTATGAGATCCTCATATGCAACGATGGATGGATCCGCGGAAGCCGCATCTCCGCCAATATCCGGTGAAGCGCCTCGTCCACACGACAGCGCTTCAAGGCGCGCCACCGCCGACTCCAATCTCTGCATTAATTTCTCATCCATTGCCCCCAATCCTCTCCCCCCTTGTATCCGCGTAGTTCTCGTTTTATGTACCCCGTGAGTGTGTGTTTCAGATAGAGCAGATCTGGTTGCTGTTAAAATTGTTGCTTTGTTCTGGGCGTGAGAGTGATGGCTTTTAAACTGTAGACCGCCGAAAGGCGAAAAAAGTGGATTACAGGAAATTAGAAAATTGAAAAAAAAAAAAAAAGGAAAGGAAAAGAATAAAATGATGTAAAAGATGCGTGACTCAAAAATCTCAGACATACGGGAGTGGGAGAGTGGTGGGAAAGATGCTTGGGGATACACGTGTCAGACGACTGGGCAATGTTGGCGTTTCCTGGGGAACATGGTTTGTTTGGACAGGAGAATTCTCTCAAAATTTACTTACTTGCATTATTAACACATTTTTCAACCACCATTTTATCTAATACACATCACATCAAAAAGTACTACAGTATTTTTTTTCAAAATTATTATTTCAAATACTCTCTATCCAAACAATATTCAATCTCTAATTTTGAACGATCTTTTCTAGCTTCCTCTCTCCTGGGAGGTTGTTTACTCTCATGCTAATTTTGGATGGTACAATTCATTTATTTGATGCATGGACGTTAATATGCCTAACTGCATGCAACGCAACGAGGGCATCATGAAATATTGGAGATTAGGACAGCTACTGCTGAATTTTGTATGATTGGTACATGTTTTTTCACATATTCGATTGTAGTTATACATTGAGTTTCATGTACATTAATAAATTTGGGTCGATGTCTGTAAGGACGCGTTAAAATATTTTTTAAAATATAAAATTAATTAGAAAAAGTAAATAAATATTGAGGACAGTAGATAAAATTAGAGAGGAAAAGTATATAAATATAAAGGAGGACAATAATTATTCGTATATACATATATACATGATAAATTAGGTGAATTATAGTTGTATTAATAAGTATCATAGAGCACCTGGTAGAAAAACGGATAAAATTTACGAGTATAGCAACAATATTCGGACAGCTATACAAAAATCCCAATCATATATATCCTTGGTTCGACGACATTGAACTAGTGCTATTGACGTCTATCAGTACTTGATATAAACTCTCAGTCCGTAGCCCCAATCTTTTGATTCATTCAGAGCAGGCGCTGCTGGCCAGCATCGACTATGGCATGCTTGCTCGGGACTTGGAAGACGGTAAAGCCCACAAGGTAACCTTCCTTCTATACGGTATGTTATGTCAGAAATAAATCCTCAATGGACTGCACATTTTTTTTCGCCCACATTGCACTTTTTTTGTTTTTTTCTTCCCCAGGTGCACGGTACAGCCTAGAATGCCCAACACACACCTCACTCGACTGAAAATAGGCAAGTCTCTCTCTTTATCACTTGAACAAAGCAGTAGTTTGTTTACATATTCGAAATATAAAGAGTACATCAATGCCAAAAGCGACCCAAGAAGCACTACTTTCTGTAAACGAGAGACATATATTTAGGGTAGAAATGATCATATATATACACTGGCTCGTCCAAAACAAGGGGAAAATATTTATCCGACCACGTGCAAAGGAAGGAAACGGTGCTACTCCAGCAGTAGTTGATGTTAAAATTTACACTGCAAAACTAATCTACCTTCTGATGTACCATGAAATCTGATCATCATCTCCTTCTAGATGTTTGCTCACCATCCACCACATCCTTGGTCCCTAATTGACCCCTAAAGCTACCGCCCACAGGTGGATGGAGCGGAGCTGTTTCCTGGGCTAGCCGAGGTTCCTGTAAGCATGAAACAATAAAAAGCCAAATGAGCATGTCGAGAATTGTAATTCCAAAGAGAAACATAGACAATCCCCAAGCAATTCAAAACCTAGAAAACATCCAGCTTTTCATATCTCCAAACAACTGAAATTCAATGTTTCTTAGAAGTCTAGGGAAGTTTATAATCAAGCAGACAATAGCACCAGCACACAAGGTGATGGATACCCCTCTAGATTAGCCAGTCAGGAGGTCAAGTATAGTCCCTTTCAAGTTTTAAAGGGGGGAAAGAATAACCCAAACCTTCTTCTGTTATACACTCACAGTAGAAAAGAAAATTTTCATAATATTTAACTTTCTGCGTTTCATCGAACCAGCTGGGAAAATCCAGTGCTTCTAACTTGCCCACTTAAATGTGACCTCCAAAGTTCAATAAATTCTATCAAATGAAGTTTGGATGCATCAGCACATGGATGAGAGCCATTTCACAACAAGGAATAATGAGGGTGTCACTTACAGCACGAAAAGGAAATTCTTCAGCTTCAAGCATATGTACAATTTGCCCCATCTTAGGTCGCTTGTTGGCATCCAAATCTATACAGCGAAGGCAAACTAACAGCACTCGCTTTAAAGCCCTTGAAGGGGGATGGATCTCAATCAGGGGGTCTAAAAGCTCTTCACCACGACGATTTGCAACCATTCCTTTGAACCAGTCAACCAAATTCATCTGAAATTTGAGTATTATTATCACAAAATAACAAGGATCATAACGCACTTTTTGAGGAAGTGTGCTGATGTCTAGATTTCAGCGATTGAAAAGTGTGTTTGTATTTATATGCAGTTCTTCTCTTTGTTTTCCCAGTTTGGGTTTGGTCAGGTGAGGGAGGGTAGTTTGTATACGAGAAATAAGTTTTCACCTCTGCAGGTGGCCTGGAATAATCAACTGGACTTCTTCCTGTAATTATTTCCATGAGCAGAACTCCAAAACTGTACACATCACTTCCCTCATTAAGCATACCAGTACTTGCATAATCAGGGGAAACATACCTGCAGGAATATGAACAGGAACAGTTCTAAGGATCAAGAGAACAACTGACACTTCAATTATACAGCCACATAGCATCATAAATTCATAAGGAGTACAAAGTAAAGACAAACCCAAATGTTCCCATCACTCTTGTTGTCACATAGCTTTTCTCAGATCCTAATAGCTTGGCAAGGCCAAAATCTGATACTTTTGGGTTCCATTTTCTGTCCAGAAGAATGTTACTAGATTTTACATCACGATGCACAACTTTGGGCTCTAGTCCTTCATGCAAGTAGGCAAGCCTGTTCCAAATAGAAAAATTAGTAATTCAGGTATAAAGTATAAGGCAAACAGAAGAAAGAAAAAGGCAAGTTAGATAAAATCAAATCAAAATTAATAGAGACGACCACGCTTAGGGAAGAACAGGTTTAGACTTGCATTTGGTTGTCTTTGGAAAATTCAATTGCTCCATCAGCGCTATAGTGAAATTTGAGTTAGAATAGAAAACTTGTCAATGCAAAAAGAAGCTGCTGCTTAGATTAAACAACAGCAAAGAGAAGTTTTTGACGAACATCAATATGCTAGTCTTTGCAAACAGGGTTGGATTGTAGGGCCACATTATTTGACAATAAGTAAGTTTTTCCAATATGGTTATCTCCACACATGAGATAAGTACTTCACTAAGTGGCTTAAAAGATGTGCCGGTAACTCAAAGCAATGGGAGAAGTTAAAAGAAAACGTAAGTTTGAACCTCAGAAATTCTACAAGTAGAAGAATGGATCATGGGATTGTACTACACATACAACTGAACATATCTCAGGATTTTGTGAAAGAGTTGTGAATTAACACAGACAAATTAAAGCAAATTGAGATATCTAATACAAGTGATGACATTTGATGAAAGATTAGTTTAACAACTAATTAATATCATCTGAACTATAGAAAATAGTCCAGAAAGAAGCAAAATTTCCATGAAGTTTAAAATGATATCACAAATGCATCATGTCTGAAGGCCAACTCCTATAACTTATGTTCTAGTTAATTATGTACTAATGTAACTCAGGAACTGCTTACTCAATATCCAAATTGACAAAATTGTGATCACCGAATAATACTCGTTATACAAAGTCAAACAGTGATTAGCGAATTAGTGGAACTCATGGAGCCGCAAAGTGGTGTCCTTGACTCAGAATAGTCAGATCAAAGTTTGCAATGATACTGGAGTGAGACCATAGTGCTTATTTTGGATCTCAATCCAGTAAACGCCAGAGAGGGGAAATTTCTGTGTGTGATAGTTGTAACACATAAATGAAGTGGGGAAAAAAAAAAATCGAAGATTCAGTAGTGGTGTAATGAACAATAGATGGGCGACGTTGCCATGCAATTGAAGAAGTAGGATAAGCTCACCCTCTGGCAGTACCAATTGCAATCTTCATTCGGATCTCCCAAGTGAGTGGGCTAACAGGCCCTACATCACCATGCAACCATTGCTCCAAATTACCATTATCAACAAACTCATACACAAGCATCCTGGATAGGCATTTATAAATCCATTATCTAATGTCACAAGGGTGATATATATGCATAACTGAACAGAGGAAGTGACGGAGAAAATACCTCCGAGGACCTTCTGCACAATAACCAAGAAGGCCAACAAGGTTTTTGTGTCTCACTTTGCCTATAGCCTCAACTTCCACCTTAAATTCCTTTTCTGCCTGACCCCTGTCAACAAGTTTGATAAACAGAAACAAATGTTTGTCTTCAAAGTTTCAAGGTTTAGAAGACATGATGCAGCACAAAAGATGCATACATCAATACCATATCAAAAATAAAACAAATCCATGAACATTTCTTCAATATTCTGAGAGATCACACGTTAAGAGTAGGATAACTGTAGGACGAATATTGACTACTGATATAACCACAGATATTCCCAAATATCATACTAAAGCAGAATAATGACAAGGACACAAACTTTCAAAAGCTCTCTGCCATCATTCCAAAAGCAAATAGTAGCCGAATCAGATAACTGAAAGCTAATAGTTGTGCGGATCAGTTGTTACACGGTGAAAGCTGTTAATCAGCATCATTCTGTTTTCACCTTTTACAGCCAGCATAATAAGTAGAAATAAGAAGGACCTGATAGCACGACCAAACAAAAGTTGAGAGAAGGGCCTAAAATTCAAGTCCACATCATGTCATCCGCTTTCTTTTCTCTTGTGAAAGTGAAGCATATAAACTTATCCACTAACATCTTATATAGAAAGTCTGGATTGCTATTTTCTGGATTTTTCATAGAAAAATACAGTAGCGATGTGATGTATGTGAGGTAAAGAGGTGTTTGGGAAATGTGATTACAGAAAACGAAAAAAATTTTTGGTGAAAAATTGCAATCCAAACAAGGCCAAAAACTTGTTGTCTTCAACTTCGACCGTATGCTAAGAATTAGGAATACACAACCCCCTGTCCCCCACAATACAACAGAATCTGATCATCCTTAAAAAATCCAAACTCATGTCCAAAGATCGTAAATAAGGCTCACTTTTTAATGCAATTATACAGAACCAACAAGAAAAGTAAAGTCAGATTAAAAGAAAAAGAAAAAGAATTCAAAAGGAAAAAGAAAGTAGAAAATAGGGTTAAAAAAAAAAGGAGGAGGAATAAAGAAGAAAGCAACCGTTTACTTTATGCATTTTTTTAATGCGTTTGGTGACTTTGATCAAAAGAGACAAATACAGCCAACAGCACTTTACAATTAGAACACTACACTACAATCCAGATCTAAGAAGCTTTCAGACTCCTTCCATCCATTTCCTGAAATTACCAACCCAAAAAAATAGGCAACCAACTGCAGCAGTTAATCAACAACATTATCGAAATTAAAATCTTGAAAATAGTTGACAGCATGACACTGAAAGGGGAACCCCCAAAAGAAAAACAAAATTAATGCCTTCCAAGCTACGCATCCAAATAACTCAAAAGATCAGGGATGTAATCTGCAGTAATTAAATGGTGATGGTATGTAGTGAAAATGATTGAAATGTGACTGACTTGTTGTTGAGAAGATTTTTGACAGCCACTACAGAACCGTCCGGCAAAACACCCCTGTAAACAACCCCGTAGCCTCCTTCTCCGATGACATTCTGATCGGCGAATGCATTGGTGGCAAGTTCAAGCTCCTTCAAGGAGTACCATCGTCCCCACCCGAGGTTGATCCCCTCAGTGGACGTTGAGGTGGACGCCGTGACAGCAGAGGACGATTCACTCCTGCTGGTACTGGAGTCATTGCTGTCGGAACTGGCTTTTATACCCTCGGACTCAATGATCTGACCATACTTCTGGACATCTTTACCGAGAATGGGTTTGCTTTCTTTGTCCGTGGCCTTGGCAGAACCGTGATGACCTTGTATAGAAGAAATCTGGGCTGGATCCGCATTATTTTGGAGTCGGGTAATGCCTTTGGAAACCAGAGGCAAGAGTCCGGAAGTCTGCCTGAGGTACAACCGGCGGTGTTTGAAGCGGAGAAAGAGAAAGATGAGGACGAAAAGGGCAATGGTGATGAGAGAGGTTGCAATAATGACAACGTAGAGTTGGAGGCCCAGAATGGGAGTGGTAGAGGTGAGAATGCTGGCAGGTGAATCTGCGGAGGTCTGATTCTTCGTCATGTTCTGTGGTTGGGTGAGGGAGATTGGAGAGCGGAGAGAGCGTGGTCCGTGCGCTGAACTAAACTAACACTACTCCACTGAGTCCACTAAGAGTGAAGAGAGTAGGCCCCGCCGCATCGGATCAATGAGAATAATAATGCTTACAAAGTTGGCATAGCGGAGAAGGAGGAGGAGGAGGGGGCGGAGGATTCAGGCTTTTTTCTTGGGGACTGCTGTCATCAGTATCATCAGAGAGAGAGTGACGATGAGAAACTTTAGTGGAGAAGAAGATGACTGCTCCGCTCTCGGTCTTAGCTCCCAACGGAAACTAAAAGTGACAGTGAGGACTACGTAGTACCTGATATATCATATACTTAGCTCACTCGCTCCCTGACCTTGACCTTTCGGTTCGACCGAGTGTTTGAAGCAGACACAGATGTAGGATGTTAACGATTTGGCCTGTGTCTTCACCCATTATTACCAAAGGGCCACTGAGCACCGGACCCGTAGACAAAGCGATTTTGCCCGTTTGTCGGAACCCGTTGCTTTCGTCCAATGACAAAACTACCCTAATCGAGCCCAGCCAACTGTACGTACTCCCTATGTCGGTGCCGCTGCCCCATTTCCTCCCCTCTCCACATCCACCGCCGTTGGACAATTTCACAAGTTTATTTATTTAGACGCCTCCTCCTCGATGACCTTTCTACAAAATCAACGCTACTGCCTTTTTTATGTTGCGAGTAATTGAGTAAACCAACTCATGCTAACATAGTTGTTTGGGCTCAGCAATTGAGCTTACGACCAAGATAAACAAGGGCACACAATTATAAACTTTGCTAACAATAAATTTAAATTGCAATTTGGACTAGAAAAAATATGCAATTATGAGTGCACGATATTTCCAGTGTAAACGCGAATTTCTTTTGAAGTAAAAGTAACCCAAAAAAAAAATTTTTTGAGTATATAGGATTATGGCTAGAGGTGCCAAAACCAATGACTTGAACGGATTTGGGATGGTTATAATTAGGTAATGAGTATAATTGGATCAATGCATTTATATCCAGTTAATAAATGGGTATGAGCACAACTAATTTCCCATTTACGACTCATTTGAAATACTACATTTTTTTGCATGCTATTTGACAAGAAATAACGGCTTTTTATTGTAATTGTATTAATAGAAAATTTAAATTTATCTCCTTAACATTTACTAAAATTTGAATTTAAATGTATAATTATTTTTATATAGGTTAAATGGGTGAGTCAAATCAATCCACTACCCATCAATTAAATGAATATAATTGGGCACCCATTTAAAGTTAATGGGCAGGTTTAAATGGGTTATTAATGGACGGATTTCAATGGGTTAGTATAATAGAGTTGTGATTCACACCTCTAATTATGGAGTATACGTGTTTTCTTCTTTTTTTTTCTTTGAATAAGTGGGAGATTTTGAAACCAATACTCTCTATTTATAGTCCCTTCAACCTTACTTTCTACATTTGTAAATGTATGTTTTATATAACTTTTTTTTTTTTTTGCCTTAAATAGGTAAAACTTGTGATCTATCAGAAATGACATTGGAGGTGAGTGGTATATAGTAAGATAAACGATATAAAAAGCTGCGACATGCGCGAAACTGGTAAAAATCGATGGATATGGTGAAGAGGGGTGAATGTCAAGGAATTGATGCAGTGTGACAACAGCAAAACCTACCACAAGAATTGACAGAGAAAGAAAAACCATATTGACAAAGTACTTCAGAAGACTTTGGAAACAAATGATCCTCCTGCATTTCAACTACTTTCCGCTGAAACCCCTCCCCCCAACAAAAAACTACTTTCCCTCTCTCTTTCTCTCAACCGAGCATATGCAGCAGTTGGTGGGAACATCTGTGGCTCAGCAGCTATTGAAAACAAAGAAAATAATAATAACAATAACAATACTGTAGGTAGCAAATTGGCAATTAAGGCAGAGAGCAAGTGAACGAAGGATAGTAGACAGCATATATTGCGATACAAGTTATGAAGATGGACAGAGCCCAGGTCGATCGGTGACGTTTTTCACGTACAAGACAATCCACCTCAATTTCTGTCCTAACCGGTAAGGTGCCGCGCATCTCATATTTATTTGTCTTCAGCAGGACCTCGTGGTCTCCTGACCTAACGCATTTTTAGGATTTTGCGTACAGGAGAAATAATTTAAAGGGACAATTTCAAAAACTATGCTTGAGGTTTCTTATTTCTTATATATGCTCAGGAGCTCCCCTGACGTTTTAAAAATGAAAGACCATTTAAAATGTCCACCACACTTTGCAAAAGTAAATCCTTTTATTCTTCATTTTTAAAATGTTATTTTCATGTTCCTTACAATTTCAAGTTAGCAAAACTTGGTTCTAACTTAGATTTCTGACCACTTTTTAATCTAAAATCATCATACAACTCACGGAAACGGTTAGATCCCACTCTTTTAGAGGAAAATTGAATATGGATCAAGTCAGATTCCACTATTTTGAGGAAAAATTGAACATAGTTCAGTCAAAACCTTTTTTCGTAAGGGACAAAAATGAATATAAATCATGTCATTTGTTTAACTATAAATGAAAATTTTGACCTTTTTACTCTTAAAAAATTATCATGTGTAAGTTACAGATGGATTCAAAGGTAAAAAGTAGTCAAGAAAACATAAGTTGCTACCAAATTTTATCGACTACATTTTGTGAAGGATGAAAAGTTACCATTTTAAAGGTAAATAACGAAAAGATTCATTTGATGAAATGTAAATGATATTTTGAACAATTTTTCCCTTAAAAAAATTACACTTACCTCTCTTGATGATATAAAATTACTTCAATGACCTCACATATCTTTTAAACCCCTTTTCACACACACACACACAGAGAGAGAGATAATAAATAAAAAAATGAAAATAAGCAAAATGGTCTTTTTATCCTTCCAAAATTCATCTTCTTCTACATTACAACGCTTCACCTTCGTGACAATCCAAAGAATTTCCTCAAGCTCCACTATCTGTGACCCTCACCTCTCTTGATGAAATGGTAGGCAAGTGTCGGATTCTAATTATTAGAGTATTTTTTTCAAGGCATAGTAGATATGGGAAACTATCGTTTAACACTGCGAAGGTTGGAACTGCCTCTTGGTAGTTTTTTTTTTTTTTTTTTTTGCCTTTTTCCTTTAAGTAGTAGGTTTTGAACCTAAGATTTTCTACTTACAATTCTTTCCACCTTATCATCCAACCAAATCTTCTTCGGGTTGGCAGGTTAAAAGGCGATCACAGAGAAAATTACTTTTTCTTGAATTACAATAAATGTATTATTGGATATTGAAGGGAGAATATTGCTTGCATCAGCTTTCTGGGTCTACTTTGTTACTTAAATCACCAATAGAAGAGAGGTGACTCCCCCTACAACTTTTAGAAATCTCACGAGAGATTTCTAAAATTATCTCTAATTTGTATCCAGAAACTGACTCTAAGTGGAATAAACAAGTAGAAGAACTAATAGTAGGTGAAAAGCACTTCTTGATATACGGATATAACCCCGTTAGAGAATCTAATGCGATTATGTCAAGTACCATTGTTTGGACAGTGGATTGTTACATATATCACATCAGAAAAAGTTATTTTTTTTAAATAAAATTATCTAAAACAATCTAGTATCATGGTACAGGATAGGGCAATAGAGTAAATAATTAAAATATATATCAATGTCGTATAAATGGACTACTAGTTGATAACAAAAAGTAAAAATCTACAACCAAATTGCATTAGAAAAAAAAAAAAAAAAAAAAGAACAACGGCAAGATGCTGATTCCAGGTGATAAAAAGAATTGCAATAGAACAAGTCCAGCACAGAGCAAGAAAAATGAGTATACATTCTTCATTTATATGTTAGCTAGCCTTTAGGCCTCACGTAAACACAAATTAACTCAAAGAAGGAATTCATCCATTATGCCGATGTATAATGGAATTCACACCTCAAAATACTTTGTATCTCACAAATTACGTTTTGTTATTCATTTGTAGTAATATTAGACTTTGTTCGAGTTGAGATTAATTTTTGTGAACACGTTTTTTAATCATCATTTTTCCCTCATATATAACAAATTGCTATAATACATTTTTCTATTAAGTTTCAAAAAATAACAATTTAAACAGGCTCTTAGTCAAGCCCCCAGTAGGGTAGCTTGGCAGTTAAGTCATCTGTTTTTTTAGCGGCCAACCAAGGTTCGAGCCCCCCACTAGTTTGGCATAAGTCAGGGTATCCCATTGTGTCGACCAAAAAAAAGGGTTCTTAGTCATGAATTGTCTTCTCTCTATTTCTCTATTCTTTTTTTTTTTATTTGGTGGGGGAGGGATGAAAGAGTAAAAAACCCCTATAGTTAGGCTAATATACAGAAAAGCTGCTAGTAATTTGAAATTGTACATTTTGTTACCTCATAATTTGAACTAATATGCAAATTGATGGAAATCGTTAAAACTAACACATTTGAGTTGGAAAATAGTTTTCCAACACAAAATTTGACCTAATATGCCTATTTTACGTCTCAAACTTTAATAAAATTCCAAATTGGCCACAAATTTACAGAAAACAAGTTACATAAAAATTGAAAAATATCAAGAGAAATAAACAAATCTTACAATTGCAATATTTTCTTAGAGGGTCTATTGTAAGAATTTAAAATAGAAAAATTAGGAAAATAGTAATACCTTTATATAGTGAAAAAAAAATAGGAAAATAATTGATACCTTTAAATTTGAGATTTGCCATTGCAATATTTTCTTAGTGTGTATTGTAAGGATTTAAAATAAAAATTTACAATTACAATATTTTCTTAGATTATGTATTGTAAGGATTTAAAATAAAAATTTAAACACACTTTCCATCTATATGGTGAAGAAAAATTAGGAAAATATTTGATAGATTTAAATTAGAAATTTGTAATTGCAATATTTTATTACAGTATGTATTGTAAGAATTTAAAATAAAATTTTCAACACCTTTTTTTTTGTCTATATAGTGAAGAAATAAATTAGGAAAATAGTTGATGGTGTATTCATTAGGGTAAATCAGTCATTTTACTTAAAATCGTTGTTTTTAACAGTTTCCATCCAGTTTTCACTTTAATTCAAACTATAAGGTACGGAAAGGTATGATTTAAAATTACAAGAGGGTTTTTTGTGTATTAGCTTAATCACAGGGGGTTTTTCTATCCTTTACCAAAAAAAAAAACAGAGAAAGGAGACAGATTAAGGAAAGAGGGGCTCAGCGCGCAGGATTTTGCAATTTGGCTTTTTAGGACTTCCCAGGTGCCAATCGGGAGAGGTTATTTTGGAAAATTTGGTGACAGTCGAGGATACTAAGGACATTATAATACGTGCGTGACAGTGACCAAAAGAACGGGGGTGGGGCTCCATTGGGTTGTGCGGATGCTGTGAAACGTATCCATTAATGATGGGAGCCTCGTCAGGTGACGCGGGTCTCTGGGGAAACAATTACAGTGGCCTTGTAGGTCACGTTGAACCTATGGTGCCAAAATTGAATTCCCCCCCCAAAAAAGCCTCCTACATTTGGCCGTTGAGCTCCTGTTTTATGGGAATGGAGCTGGAACACTTTCTTGATCGATGTAACTCAGTATAAACTGTGTATAGTTTTAAGAGTAAATGCAGAAAACCCCTTCAAAATGTTTGATCCCAAAGTCACTTTACTTTTAATGTTTATTTCGAGTACTTGGCTCTTGTTTCTGTCTCTTATCTAACTTTTGAATCAAATGATTATTGTCCTAGCAACCTTCTTCTTATAAACAGAGATTAAGCTTTCTTTTCTTTAAAGAAGTCCAAAACTCATTGCTATGTTTTTTTTTTTTTTTTTTTAACAAAGTAACGGCTAGATACTAAAAAAGATGTCCTGGATATTGGCTATTTGAATATTGGGCACTTTTTTTTCTTTTGTGTTACTTCATTGAAATTCTTCTGCACATATTTTTTTTTTTTTGGTACAAATTCCTAAAGCATATAAAATTTTCAAGTATCAAATAGGGGTAGATATGTGAATTTGGGACCAAAATTAGGGAGATTTTCTACCATTTACCTATTATTTTTATAACAAAGGAATTATATTGAGTTAGTGGTGAATGTATATATATTCATGTTAATTGTGTAGTCACACTTAGTCTAATAAAACTCATTGAGCCTTATGTTAATAGGGCTCAACAGAATTTGCGTCTCAATATTAGGGTGAAATTGGATATGAGTGGAATTTGGACTTTATGAGGTTGACACCCGATTAAGGTCCGACGTGTATATAAATATACATATAAGTATAATTATATATAAAAAATATATAATAAGTCATATAAGTTAAAACTTTTATACACTATCAATGTATACACAGACAGCTCTAAATATATGTCATGTAATTTAATTTCAATTTTAAAATTCATCTTTCTTCGTAGATAATATATATCTACACTTGCTAATATATAAAAATTATACTAACAATGCATAAAAATTAATTATACATCTCTATTATGTATTTGGATTGAGTTGGATTTGAGTCCAAAGCTGGTGTCACAGTGTGAGCTGAATTAAAGTCTTGTAATACGGGCCCGAGCATGAAAGTCGGAAAACTCACGTGACATTCTTTCTTGCTAGCAATTTAAATTTTTCTTACCAAAGAAAAAACAATTTAAAATTTGACATTATTGGTAGTCTGGGGCGTACATTTGGCTTTGGGACCGCTCCCTATCCCTATTTTACTGTGCCTGCTCCATTGATGCTCACCTCAAGACGGGAGGCCTTTTTTTTTTTTTCCTCCTCCTCCTCCTCTAATTAGATGTCACTTTTATAATTTACTCCTATTTTAATCTATGAGGGGATCCAATTGAGTCACCAGGGAATCAATGGAATTGAACTACTATCGGATCAAATGAGTGCATTACACATCTATTTGGATCTAAGAAAAAGCTACATAAAGTGGTGAGTCACAAGAGTGACAATTAATTATAGGTGTCAAGATGGGTGATTTGGCTATATATGGGTAAGTTATAATTGGGTAATGGGTATAATTGAATCAACCTATTTATATCTATTTAAATAAATGGGTATTAATGGGTACCTATTTATACCCATTTATTTAAATGGGTGTGGGTATACCCAACTACTCATTTATGACTTGTTTGAAATATTATTTATTTTTTAAAAGATTTTTTGCATGGTATTTGACAATAAATAATGGCATTTTGTTGTTATTACATTGGTAAGAAATTCAAATTTATCTCCTTATCACTCACTAATATTTTGAATAAAATGTGTATTTGTTTTTAAATTGGTTAAATGGGTGAGTCAAGTCAACCCATTACCCATCAATTAAATGGGTATAAATGGGTATCCATTTAAAATTAATGGGTTGATTTGGATAAATTATTAATGGGTTGGGTTTGGATGAGCCATTACAAATGGGTTGTGATTGACACCTCTACAATTAATGAGACGTAAAATTTGAACTCTTGACCTCTCACCCTGATGGCTAACAACTAAGGGTTGTTGGTTGGGAGGGAGGGACGCGGGGTTGGAATAGTTACCAGAAAAATTGTTCCGGACGGTTTTGTGCAAAAGTACAGCATGTAACTCCACTTACACAGGGCGTAACTCATTTTCCACAACGTGTAACTACAGAACAAAATTTTGTGGGTCCCACACACAGTACAAAAAACAATGCATAAAAGTGGTTTGAGTCACAAAAAAAAATTTTTTTTTTTTGCCAAATCTGGCCGTGAACAGTTCAGGAGCGGTCCTTCTGATGACCGCTCCTGCCCCGCATCCCCGGGGGGGGGGGTTGTTTCAGTCATCGTATTTCATCATATCATGGCGTCAATGGAATTTTAGTAGTCGGCGAGTTTCCACAGGCTTCAACTCCATTTCGTTTGACATCATGGATTTTTTAACCCAAATTTGCCTTGCCGGAGGTTGCGTTAAAAGGCCCAATCCCTACTCCAGCTTATAAAATTGATTCGGCCTTTTGGCCCAGTTTGGACTGGCCCCAGATCCCATGTCATCTTCCGTCTGTGTTGTGGACTTACTTACTAATAGCTCTACAAAATCTTAGAGAATAGATAACGTACATTGTATTTCTAAAAAAAAAAAGCCTATATTACCATGTGAATAAGCTAATTTTGATTAAACGGCATAGGATTCTTTGCTAAGTGCTCCAATATATATTCTGTAATGTAGGCAAAAAAAAAAAAAACTAATTATGCGAAACATGAGTTGACCAATTTATAATCTTGTACTAATTTATATACATACATCTATATCTATATTAACAATTCTTTTATAACACTTGTGTTGGGTGGTGGTGGAGCAGGGAGGGCGTGTAAGTGAAATATTTTGGATTCAAAACACCCCACTTGTAATTTGAGTCTAAGATTTAGGCCCCAGTCCAGTCGAACCTTATATATTATGTTGAGCTATATATTTAGTTGGCCATGCAGGCCGAGCACGTTCCAACCCAATTTGAAGTGGGAGGCAGCTTGAATTAGTAGTCTGTCAGTTACGAATCATGGCATATGCAACAAACCACAGTCTTCGACTGCGACAAGTGTGCAACACTAGAGTCAGTCCACTTGTTTAGTTTTACCGGTCCAAATCCGTCTGAGAAGAGAGGAATAGAATTAAACAAAAGAAAAAATCTGCAGAGATTGGAATCTAAGACGTAATTGTTGACAAGAGGTTATTATCATCCTCTGACTGTGTTTAGCGACAAACAGATCAATTCTGTATGATCTTTTCTTTTTTTAACTTGCTTACAGATTTAATGAAGAGATACTAATTACTTTCCCTTTTCCTTCCGTCACTAGCCGAGCAACCCAAGAAGTAAGAAGTAACGTAGAAAAGCATATTGTAATGAGTGGCAACTCCCATCTCCCTCCCCGCGGGGTCAAGAGGCAACAGCATCTATTTTACACCTACTCGTGTACTAACCTAATTTAGGGAGAGAGAGGGAGAGTTCACTCGGCCAAGAAAAAGCGACGAGAATTGAATCATTATCCGACCAAATCGGCTCTCTGCGTTGCCTTCTGGGTTTGAGAAGTCATAAAATCCTGACGGAAGTAATGTTGGTTGGGATCGAACTCCTAACTAATACCCCAATAAAAAACTTAAGTTCCTCCTAATGATCAAAGTGTAGTGGTTAGAGTGGCAACTACTAACTCGTTAATACGGCACACCTTTTAGCTCCATAAATGCATTGATTAAGGAGGACTCGTCCCTAAGGGAAAGAAATCAAGAAGAATTTGACGTTAGAAGGACATGGTGAGAAGTTTTACCAAGTTGTACCCTAACAACTCAGCATTATTTTACATATTTTGTGAGAGTCTGTGTAACGAATGTTTATTGATATTTGTTAAGGTGTAATTCACGTGTTGCATTTTGGAAAAATGAAAGTTAATTGAGCAAATGTATAAATAAAAATAAGGATAATAATTATTTGTGTGTGCACGCATCTAGCAGGTTAGGCGTGATTAAATTAAGGTGTGTTCGTTATCCATTAAAAGGAAAAAAAAAATCATTTTGTTTTTAACAATACGGCAAGTAAATGATTTTAAAAAAGCTAAAAAATAAAATAAAAGAATAAAATACATTTTCCAATACATATAAGATACTCCCGTGCTCATCATGTCTTCCGGTGACGTGTTCATAGTTGCGGATAATTCCCAATTGACTCCGACAAGACTTGATTCAATGCTACAGCGTTTCAACACTCTAAACACATACGGTTGCCTTTTTAACTCTCTGTTTCACTTCGATTTCCAGGTGTTTTCTCAGTCCCATTCCCCTTCCCTAATCACGAGAAATGACGATAGTTGCCGGCGGCGTTGCTCCCAAAAAGAAACAACGCGTCGGAAGCAACAGCCGCTTCCCCTCCACCCTCGCCGTCATCGACTCCTCCCGTCCCGACGACTCCCTCACCGAAGTTTCCCATAAACCCTTTGGTCTCCGCCGCTCTTCTTCTTACTCTTTCATCCCCGCCTCCTCCTCGTCCTCCTCCACCTCCGCTACCCCTTCCGCTGGTGGATTCAATGATTCTTCCACCGCCGACGTCGTCCTCCGTCTTTATGTCGAGAATTCCGCTCCATTCCTCACCGACGACTCTGAGTCCATCTCCGCCGTGGACCAGTCCGACGTCCAGATCTATCTCCACTCCGACGTCCTTCGCCGCTCCAAGTACTTCTCCGCCTTATTGTCCGATCGCTGGCACAGGGAATCATGCCCTGGTGACGACGTCGTTACTTCCTCCCCGATCGTCTATCGCTTCAACCTCGGCGTTTCTGCCACTTATGGCTCCATCGATTACCATCTCACCGTTCTTCAACTCCTCTACACCAACGACTTCTCCAACGTCGTCGATACTGCCTCCACCGCTCTCTCCTTGCTCCCCGTGGCCCTCGAATTGCTCTTTGAAGACTGCGTTAGGGCGTGCGTTCGATTCCTCGAGGCGGTGCCCTGGACCGAAGACGAAGAGAAGAAGGTCTTGGGCTTAGTCCCTTTCCTTAGCGAGGAGGAGTCTCAGGAGCTTCTGGCTAGGGTGTCACCTGGTAAGATTGAATCCTCTGAGGAAATGCTTCACGGATTAATCATGTCTGCTATCCACAATCATCCCAATATGGCTTTCGCTAAGGCTTTCGTGGCCAAGTTGTTGAGGGATTTTTCGTCCAAGGAGTCTGCCAGGAGAGTGTTGGATCGCGCCTTTCAGACCAGCTTGAAGATTGTCAAAGAGTCGTTGGAGGAGTACTCAAGTCCTGATTTTCGTGGAGATCATAACGAGACTGAGGCTATCCAGAGGTTGAATTTGCACACTGCGATGACCAATGGGAGGCATTTGTTGTGGTTGGTGGAGAGAATGATTGAGCTCAGAGTAGCCGATACGGCTGTGGAAGAGTGGAGTGATCAGGCTTCTTTTACTGCGGATCTGCAAAGGGCTTTTCGCGACGATGCCTGGAGGAATATAGTTCCGGGGCTGCCTGCGGTCGTTCTTAGGTGCACTTGCAAACTTGCCAATGCTGTTGCCACAGGGAACATTTTGGCTGCTAGACAGGTATTTGTCTGCCAATGATAACATCACTTGCCTGGTATGGATATATCTTAGCTTTGCTAAACATCACCACTGTATCATACACGTTCGACTGTAGCTACTCTTTTTTTCCTCCCTTCATTCTAAAAATGTATTATCCTGTTGCAATGCTTCAAGGTTTCAATGGCAAGGAACAAAGTTGAAACAATTGAGCTTTCAACTAAATCCTTGCAACTTGTTATTATGTCAGTTAAAACCCTTTTCCAGATTGACAGGACTTGAAACACTTTTTCCTGTTGAAAGATCAAGGTTCTCTTGATTTGGCTGGGATTAGTCAACTTACCTCGTGGATATTTTTGTACTTGAGTGCTCAGAATGGTTCATAATTTTATGTTACCTGAACAGGTTAGAATGAAGCTTGTTAAAGATTGGCTACCGGTGTTGATTGTATGTAAAGACAATGTCTCCCCTATGATGTCAAGCCACAAATCACTTTACCAGGAGCTGGAAGAAACATTCCTGAGAATCATATCCACACTGCCCATGTCAGATGCCCAAGAGTTGTTGCAGCAGTGCCTCAGCTTTTCAACTCGAAATGTTGATGATTGTCCTCACTTGGTCACTGCATTTACAACCTGGTTTCGACGTGCGAATCAATCTTTGCCGGCGGCTGATAACCTTCGTCAATGATGGTGTTCAAGTTGTGATAGGCTTCATTGGCTACAAAGTCGATTGTCATTATGGGAGGAACACTGCTGTGTTTTGAAACTCTTTAAGCGGAGATGATTTGTAAATTAAGCTTGATGTATGTTTGATGTGGCTCTTCAAACAACCAAGCTCCGCTTCTTTCAGAAGAGGCACTGGGGGTGGCAACTCTGCACCTATCTGGACCAGTCTTGCTTAGTATGGTTCTTGCTGGCTGATATCGAAGTGGAGTTGTTGTCATTACCTCATGAGAAGAGGTTGTGCCCTGTAAATGAACTTGATCCTTTTCTGTAAATAGATGCACTTTTTTCTGGCCTCTCTTCATTTCTTCCCTTTGTCGTTTCCCTGACCAATACTCTTAATGGTATGTTTTTCCGCGGATCGACCTATACAAGTCCTGCTAATTGTTCTTTAGTTTTGATTCCAATTTCATGAAGTCACTTAGTAGGCCAAATTGAGCACCCGATCGTTCATCAAGTCTCGCCAATCTTGAAGATGCGTGCCTTTGCTGTAATTCATGATTGTTAGAGAGTCAAGAGCATCAATCGGGATGTGAACGCACTCTGCTAAAAAGCCTACCACGTTTTCCCAGTAAAGTTTCAACTTTGCTCGATTGACACACTAATGCCCTCTCTCGTATCATATCCCATCGTAATTTGAAGTAATTAACGTCGTCGTCTTCTAATTTGAAGTATTCTGTAATCGTCTCTCCTTGACACGATCGAGAAAGTTAAAAATACAGCAGCCAATTGGCCATTGAAATGTGGTAGCCAGGTTACGCACATAATTACCGACTAGGATGCGTTTGGATAGTAGATTTTTTGGGATAATTTGTTGAAAAGATAACTATAGCACTACTGTAGTACTTTTTTGATGTGATGTATCTGAGATAAAAAGGTGATTGGAATTTGTGTCGATGATGTAAGCAAATTTTTTTAGCAAAATAGAAGCAATCCAAACGTTCTGCCATATGCTAGTCAAGTTACGCACATAATTAGCGTCTCGGGTTCCAGACACCAGCCCGCCCAGCACTCTCTGATGCTTGGTGAAAAACCTGAGACACTTCTCAATGGTTTGACCAAAAAATTTGTGGATGTTGAAGACGTTTTTCCAGGAAGAGCCATGCAAATTTGGTTATATTCTGCATCATGCGTAAGATCGACTGCAGGATATTTGGAAAAAATTGAAAAATTCGTGGATCCAGACAGAGTAGACACAATTATTAGGGTTATTTATTTATACCAAACCAAAGAGCGGGCTAGTTTACAGGAAAAGAACTTTATCGAGGAAACAAGGCTCAGTCCAGAAGAGGTCAGGAGATTGTTAGAAAAGTTACCAAATTTGTTTTCAATTCGACAAGAAGAGACTATATCAGAATAGCCTCCTCCTGAAGTTTCTGGTCGTTCCTTGGTAGGTTTTGACTAGCAATCCCACTCCTATTCCTACTCCAACACAAATACTAAGACCAATCCCGACACCTACTCTTACTCCAGCATTGAACCATGACAGTTCTCCATCCTCTCCTTCTAAGTACTCCATCCCTGGATGATGGCGGCTATAATCTTCCGTTTCTGGATCACAATTCTGCTGCTCAGCAACCTGCAATAACACAAAAATGGTTTCAAAAAAAAAAAAAACAAAAGAGCATGGTTTGATAAGCAAAATAGCAGGATGAGACAACTTTTTGCAATATAATTGGAACTAGGAAGTTAAATTGAACATTAAGCTCATTCTTTTACTTCCCTGATGTTATGATTTAAACGGACCCTACCTTAGTTACAAGCAGGTCACCGTCCAATGGTGGATTAACCTACCTAATAAAATCAGCTTACTTACGAGAAAGAAATGGAAACAAAAAAAAGAGAGAGAGAGAGAGAGACAGAGAAGAGAGAGAGAGAGAGAATCAGATATCTCTGAATGTTGAAAAACCGTGAAAGTGTGGAAGTCATTTCATTTCTTAGCATGTGAGCACGTTGCAAGGAAAGCTGCTTGTTATTTCATTATGGTAATCACGGAGCATACATAAAAAAGGAACTAGCTACGATTGAAGCAGATTTCACACAATTAGATTCTTAAAAGTTGCTGTGTTTTTGTCCTCTGGTGTTTAGGAATATGCAAAGTTGTATTTCAGTTGGAATACTGAACATTTTCATCTCTGTACCCTCAGATGAATTTGAAAAGTACTAGTCTTTCAGGGAATCACAAAATGGCATCTACTTGAACTGCTTCGTGATAAATTACGGTTTGACATTTTTCTACCATCCATCCTGGATCTAGTTAAAAAGAAATACAAACTGTTAACAAATAACACAAAAATGTCATTATTGTATTATTCCTGATTGTGGAAACATATGGCAGACTCGTGCTGTCCTGCACGACCAGGATAAGTTTTTATATGCCTGTCAAGTATTGCTTGAACCAAGAAGACCGTTAAACCATAACCAAATGTAGTGCTTACAAATTCAGCAAGGATTTCATTCTCAGCAAAACATAGACAAAAGGACATCACTAACTCGACACCAAGTTCAAATGATTGTATCCAATACCTGCATTCCGTATATAGATGATGAGTTATCTTTCTGGCTTGCAGTTGTCCCATATTCCGGAATCGAATCCAGCATTGCCTTCCTCATTTGCTTCCTCTTATGACCAAGCATCAGAGTCTTAGTCAGTATAATCGGACTACCTGAAAAGCAACCAGCTACATAGACTTCGATTGATGGTGCGCCTGACTCCAGGTACATATACTGATTTCCCTTGAGGAGAACAGAGCCAACTAGTAAATCTGAGTCGCAATTCAAACTCCAACACTGGTCGTGATTTCTTGAATCTGCCCCAGCAAAGCCGTTATTATTGCACAATTCTAGTGCTCCCGATAGCACAAGAACATCCTTGTCAAAAACCTCAATTCTCACACTCCCCGTTGTCCGAATACTGTCAGTACTCACGAAGGTAACTTCTACAGATTTCTTGTCTATCCTATCTCTTCTTAATAGGGTTGATACGCCATCTGAATAGATGCTAGTTCTAACGCCATTTACTTCCAGAAGGGTATTGCAGTCTAGGGGAACATGATTTAAGGTAAGATACTGGGGAGTTGAATCATCGATCTCGCATTTGCTAACTCTGACATAAAAAACTCTCAAATCCAGCCAAGATAAAGAAGTCCCGATGCTGCCGGACAGGTACTTGTAGTGCCTCGGACTAGCAGGGCTGTAGCCATCCTCAGCCACTCCATTGCCGCTCTGTTTCTCGTGAAAATTCTCCATGTTCCTCAAAGAAAATGAATCTCTCTCTCTTAGTGAAATCCATCAAGGCTTAATTGATATGATGACTTTAAACTCCTCATCGAGAAACAGACCGACAAGAAAAGACAACCTGTAGAAATGTCAAGCACAAAATACGAAAGACACTCAGAGCCAAGAATCCTACACATTTCAAAGAGCATCGAGGAATGCACAGCTGAAAGGAACCGATGCAATTGCCACGAAAGAAAGGAGGGAGAGAAGCGGGAGAGGAGTCCTGATACAATATCCAAGAAACTTCCAGTTGAAAAGTCGTGGACTTCACCAAAATGAAACTCGTTAGAAAGAAAGAACCACAAGAAATAGGAGAACCAACGAAGAGGGAGAGAAGCCTTTCCTAAAAGGAGGCGGAAGCCTCAAGGTGCATATTGGAAGATAGAACCTTGAAGACGACAAAGAACGTTTCACATAAAAAAATGAGCCCAAAATTTATTTTCGAGCAGCAGAAGACAAGCAAATCACAACGGGAACAGAGAAACAGGAAAAGAAAAGCAAGGAGCAGCTTTGACAGGTGGGAGAAACTGAAAGCACCAGCTGAAGCACACAGATAACAGCGTTGCAATTCCCTTCAAGAGGTAAATTCCTAACACAGAGTTGAATCACAAGCAAGAGAATTTATAAGCTAGAAAAAAAAAAAAAAAAGGAGCCTGCACAGGGCCCTTGTCCCAGATAAACAAGGCTAACCTGTTTTCTACCAGTAAAATTTGTGGTGCTAGAATAATAAGATACTAAAGTCAAGATTAACATAAATTCCATTCCATTTATAAAGTGAACAAAGAACAACTGAATCATTATAACTTGTGGAACAAAATAATTTCTTAAACCTCTAGAGATTCAGGATGCAGGAAACAGTAATTAAAGCTGAATTTGTCACTAATCAAGTGCGATCAGATATTCATAAACTAGAGACGATAATAAAGGAGAAAAAAGAATTACTCGGTGCTAATAAATCACAAGCACACTTTCCAACAAACATGAAGGCACTAAAGGACGGAATCATGCTTGTCATACCGAAATGAAGAAACAAACAAAAGTCTTTGCAGGCTGTGCAGTGGGAGTGTGCGTCTTTAGATGCCTGCGTGTATAAACTATAAACAACAACACAGCCATCACTAACAACACACAGCCTGCTCCTTGATTACATGGCATGCAAATACATGGCACAACTACTCACCGGCCAGACGCCCACCACAACACAAATACCTTCCCTTCCAATGCAACTCTCCGGTTGATAACTCAATAGGCCTGTGTTGTTTTTCAGGTCTTTAATTTCCAAATATCAATAAGCAGGGAAACTACTCGGAATAGTTACAATATGCCTCTGGGGAATTGTGGAATCAATTCTCCCACATGAAAAGAACCCAAAAAAAAAAAAAAAAAAATAATACACCTTGGAAGAACGTACCATCTAATTCAAGCTACATAATATCAGAAAATAAGAACAACCCAAGTGCTCAAACTTCACATTGAGAAACGGGTTGTCCTCTGTCTCTGGTTTCCTGCCGGTCAAGGTATAGATTATAGAATCAATCACACAGGAAAACATTTAATCAGAGTAGGTGGAGTGGTAAACAGTAAAGATGCTTTCTTTATTACGTACACGTACAACATTACTTAATTTACTTTCCCGGGTTTGAAGTCTAATCACACGACTAATCAAAGACGTGAGGAAATATACGGCACAAATTGCACGGGTTGTTAATGGAAATAATGCTGGAATTTTGGTAACAGTGGACCCCAGCGCGTCTAATATTTCTGATATCTTATCCTGAAGGGAGAGAGGATCTGAATGAAAGGAGATGGAAGGAGGGGGGGAAGAAACCAGCAGAGAGGTTGACAAGGCCGATGCAGTGAAAGGGATGTGCAAACTGAAGTGCCATCATCATTCATCATTCATCATCATATGGGTTGGACTAGTTGCATTTCACCAGTTACTACTTAGGGCTAGTGGCTGGCCTGGTCTACCGCACTGCTTCAAAGCTGGCGACGAAGCACGCCTCGATTAGACCCGACAAATCGGCAAGATCATCCCCACTACGCAACGGCCGAAACTAATCGTCATGTATTTTTGGGTTGAATGGAAGAAATCTCCTTACGGACACGGACAGAAGGGGAAATGGATGTGCAACTTTTGGCAGTCCACAGAATTGAACTTGCCAAGAATCTAGGCCAAATGAAATAAGTACTAGTACTACTCCACCACCAGATTGATAATTGACTGCTGATTGTTGGAGACAGAGAGACGGTCATGATTCGTGAGCTAACTAAATCCATAAGTAGTAACTCATCATTTTGTCCTCAATGCTGCTGTTAAGATTCCCACTGAGCACTTGATTGCTTTTTAGTTTTTACCAATGGATGATCCTCAAGATTCAACGTGCGTTGCTGCGTTTTCTTCTTCTTCTTGATGCTTTTCCGCTGCTTTTTTCTCCTCTCTACCTTTTCTTAGGGTTGAAATGGTCCTGTCATTGCTATCTGCGAAGCCCGGACTCCCCCTGCAAGACGCAAATTACGCCCATTTTCAACCCTCAAACTCCATTTCAAGAAACGAACCAGCAAAGACGGATAACCAAATCCGAACGTCTTTCTTTTTTTTTGGGTGAAATGGAGGGCTGAAAGCCCATTACAAACACACTAATCCGAACGCCTTTCTTTCGTGCAACGACAGAAGATTCAGCATTATGCTAGGAAATTAATGCATGTGATAGCTTGAATGCTGCTAAAGTTGCCAGGTTCTTTTGGTTGAGCACTAAAAATCAGATGACCTTCCTTATTTATTAGTTACTAAATACAAAAGTGCATGCAACTCCGAGCCGTGACTGCGGTGTAATCGTACAGGCCATCCAGTCTCATTCGGGCTGCTGGCGCTCTGAATATCCCATAATACCAGAATAGCCAGCCGATACAGAGGACTGAAGCAGCACGTGACCAAGCGTCCAGTATTCACCCTCTTCATGCACCGCCCACATGGCCCTCTCGCAAGGCCAGACAAACTTGCAATTTCTCATTTTTCTCGTGCAATTGCGGTGGCAGGCTAACCAAATCGAAAGGCTTTTTATCTAAAATGAATAACATACTATTGAAACTTTTGACCATCTAAAAGCAAATCCCTGCCTCTTCCCGTTAGCATCATGAATAGAATAATACTTGAAACGTGGATGCGGATACCTATGGTTTATACCAAAAAAAAAAAAAAAAATTTCTGAAATGTGGCATGCTGGTGCTTCTTGGCGAGGAGTTCCAAAATGAAGAGTTAACTAGCATTTAATCATGAAAGGGGGGATTACTCACAAGTCACAAGTGCTTTGATTATGAGTAGATAGGCTCTGGCTATTGTTTAAAATTTGATCAAGAGTTAGCTGATGTTTAATCATGAAATGAGAGATTACTCACTAGTATTTTGATTATGAATATATAAGCTCTCGCTATTCTTTGAAAATATGTAGAGTATACAGATGATGATACGACGTATAGACAGCCGCTGCTGTACTGTGTAAACTTTGTTGCTCTATTCAATAAAAGCTTCATATTTGCTCCCACCAAAAAAAAAGAAAAACATCTGAGCTCATTCTTAAGTGTGTTTATGGAACTTTAACCAAGAGGCACTAGTGGCTTCCGCCACAGAAAGGAAAGTTGAAAATCATTTAGTAATGAGTCCGTTTGATCTCCGGTAGTTTCCCTGTTCCATATCCGACCACTTTTAATGATTGCTATGTCCAGGCAGCCTTTAACAACTAGACGCGTCAAATTTTGGACAGCATGGTCCGACGAGATTTTTGGAATCTCATCAGGCATACAGCTTCACGTACAATACAATATGGGGGTAATTCGAGTTGCTTGAGAACAATCTCAAAGGCTTCCCCTTATAGCAATCATTCTTTTTTCTGGCACGAGACAAAGTATGCGACTGTATAAAAACGAGGAACAATAAATTAGGCATCATATTGGAAACATACTACCACTAATCCTCATGGTTGCAAAAAACGAGTACAACCACGGCTACTTCCGTCTTCTAGACAAGTTCCAATTTATAAGTAAGCCAAGTCAAACAACTAATGACCAGTCCAACGGGTAATGTCTTCAATAGGCTTCTCCACAAAACAAACGCAATTCTACATCAACGACTTTGCTTTTCTCGTCTCTCCTTCAATTTTCAACTTTATTTTCTGGTTGCGTGACGACCGTGGGGAAGGGGAAGGAAAAAGGTAGGCAGAGAAATGGTGCTTGAACACATTTAGAATGTACACAAGTCCTCGACCTATCTAATATCTGTCAATTTTCAGCATCCAACCAATAATACGAAGGGGATAAGAAATATAACACCTCTAGATGAAAATCAACAAAAGCTTACTCTTCAAAGCTACAGTGGAAACCCTTACTCAAGAATTCACAAAAGGATACGGCTAGGTAAAGGTTTGGGACTGGACATAAGAAGTAGAAGATAAACCAGTCGACTGCAACCTGGAGCTTTGTCACCGTGGAACAGCAAAGTCTAATGCCATTGTAGAAAGAAAAAGCGAAAACAAATCAGCAAAAAGTTTTTCTGATAGCGTTCTCAAAAATCATTTAGAGTAAGATTTTAAGACTCAAACCAAGTGTAGAAATATATTTAAAAAAAAAAAAAAATTCCCCAGCAATTCAAGGAGATAGCATCAGGAAAGTTTAAACAGGACATTTAGGACAACAGATAATGAAGCACCCCAAGGAGCACCATAGTTTTGTGCTTACCCTTCATTACCTGCATTCGATAATGAGGGATGGATGGTTGAAGCAAAGAAGAGGAGTGATATGATTGGTAAACAGAGTAGGAAGCATCACACAAGTGCAAAACTATGGTGCTGTTCCAGTTCCGCAGCAAAGGGTAATGGTGGGTAAAATCAATAAATTTCACGTTACTAGTACTTTATTTAGATTTTCCTAAGTGAAGCACCCCAAAAATCATTTCATTTCCCAACATAGGTGTATATGCAATACAAGTCCATCAAATGCAGCATAAAACAATAGTCAACTTGAAACTCAAAATTCAGCGGATTCTGAACAAAGAAATTGTTAGGTATATATAATCCTCTTATATACTTCTGGAAAAAATACCTACTCAAGCCTGTTTAGTAAAAACAAGCAGATAAGACCAGTAGTTGAAGCATAAAGTCTTGAAAAGCCAGAGAAGAATTCGCAAGAGAAGAATTGACAAATGAAATTATACAGAAAAGGTTGCACTTCAACCTCGCCCAAAATGTATCCAAGACAGAAATCCTCCATATCCCAGTGGGGAGAATGGGAAGTGAATAATGCCACTTGTTATCAGCCGGTGTTTACCAAAAAACAGCAAATTCAAGCTAGTTATTGAAATCAAACTCTAATTCCAATATCAGAAGTGGTACAGGGGGAAAAAAAAAAAAGTATCCAATTGTCTTCTGGTGGTACCCCAGCGATATCTTGTCACAAAGGTATTGCAAGTCCTATACCGCCATCAAACACAACAAACTTATGAGAACGTAACAGAGAAACTTACAATGGTACAGCTACGAAGTTTGTAAAGGATTATGTAATAAGTGGACTTAATGTGATCATTTCGACCCCTAAATCTTAAATGAACACACAAAACAGCTTGATTCTCGAGACAAATTTCAATCACTTCATATGTAGACTACATAACACAAAAAGGATACGGGGGAAAAAAATTCAAAATCAATGGACCATAGTGAGTGAAAGATAGGAAAGGAATAGAAACCTTGAGAGAGGAAGCTCCAGCAGGAGGAATCAAGGGCAATACTGGACCTGAGACGAGCTGAAGCTATGGCGCTATGAAGCGGCATCATCGACTCCACGCTCCCAATCGCCGCAACAACCCTGTCACGTCCAGAAAACAAATCATTCATCGTTCCAAAACAAAAAAAAAAGTAATGCATAAGAGTGGAGGACGATTTTGTCACCTAATTAAAGTACCTCATAAGTAATTAAAAAAGAATCAATGAGATGAAAAGGGTACCTTGAGGCAGCTCGAGGGAGGGGTGAGGCGGAATAAGAAAAAGGAAAAGTTGGGATTGGTTTAGGAGCAGCCAGAGTTCTTCTGATTACCGCGTTGGGACGAGAGGCCACAGACCTCGCACTCGCCATTGCAGCTAATCTGTACGCCGTTGCCATTCTCGTTTTGGTATTTCCTTCTGACGGAGACTATCCTTCTAATCTCTGTCTATCTATCGAGTGAGTAGCGAGAGAGACAGCTGCTCAAGGGTTTTTCACTTCGAGCTCTGTAATCGCAAGGGTTTTGCCATCATGCGATGCGCGTGCCAGAGAGACGACGCCGCTTTGTGGAATTTGTTTAAAATTTTCAAATCCTCCCATCAGCTAGGCAGAGGTGTCAAAATGATCGAGTGGTCATAATTGGAAAACGATTATAAATGAATTAATCAATTTATACTCATTTAATAAATGTGATAAAATGGGTCAACAAGTGCATTAAATAATTGCATATAGATATATCAAATTATTCATTTATGACTTGTTTAAAACTCTACTATTTTTCACATATTGTTTGATAATAAATAATTAGAGTGTATTGTAACTAGATTAGTGAAAATTTTTAAATTTATCCCCTTAATACACACCAAAAATTGAATTTAAATGTATAATTATTTTTAAATAGACATAAATGAGTTTGATAAATCAAAATACTATTCATTAATTAAAAGCCAATCAAAGCACATTGCATGTTAATGAGTGGGTTTAAATGAGCCAATACAAATGACTTGTTATTGACACCTCTACTTAAGGACGCAGTGTGGCCTGACTCAAAACTCGGGACAATTTTAGTGTAAGACAGAAAAAAAATATTTATCGTCCTACAATTAAAAACATTGCCAGGTGGAACCGATTAGAACTTCCTGCGCTTTACTGGATTCCTGGGGTACGGCCTTCCAAGCTACCAAAGGATGCGCCCAAGGCCTCAATGAATGGAGAGAAAAGTTAAAAATAGATACATAAATAAATAAAATTAACGTATTCATAAAATTCATAGACAAGAGACACTTACGTAAAATCATACCAATATATACATCTATACATGTTTTACATAATTCTACAAGAAGATGCCCCTTCAAGTCATTGTGAAGACAGGACTGGGTACCACTCTTGGGGAATGCATGTATATCGCAAGAAGCCCGTAAGTGTACCCTTCAGAACACTGCATCAGCTAGAGCATGCTGTCAAAGAGCCAACATCAGTTTGGGAATCAGGTGATTCTTCAAATGGAACACCAGATTCAAATCTTTGACGCCTTTTTACTGCAGCCTCGACCCTCTGATCAAACTCCTCATCAGTGCCTCCCAACATATATCGCAGTTTGAAATTCACCCGCTGTTCCACCATAATCCTATGCCGAGGAATTATTCGATCATCTAGAGAATAGCTGAAAAACCTGCAGATTGTTTGGACATGTAAGTTTCTCGTGGATAACAAGCACCACTTAGAATGAGCTTCTGAGTACCATATGTGCATTTGAACAGATTGTTGGAATGAACTTCTTCACTATGTATACCTTGGAAATTCGATGAGATCCTGCAAAGGTCGAACCATGGTTCTCCGCAGATACTGGTATTTAGGACGGAGGAGTTCTATGTTGTATCGTAGCAGCATGGGAAAATCAGCTATCATCTCACCCAATTTCTGGAGAGGGATGCCAAGTGACAAAAAATATTTGACATTGTGATCCAGTTTATTTGCTATGCTGCACCCGAGAAGCTCTGGCCCCAGAGCTATTACCTTGCCAATATCCCTCTGGGATACTCCCGCTTTTGTCAACAGAAAAACAACCTGAAAGAAGGTCAAAGATTGCCAGTGATGCTATATACTACAAATAGATTTAATGTTAATGTTGAGCAAGAAATGACATGAAAGGAAATCACAGGTTGTGGTTTACTAGACAAAGCAATTTCTCTTACCAACTGGCATGACACCTTCATTTTTAGCAAATATGATTCAGAATTTCAATTACTATATATTTCACCTAATTGCCAATAATCATAATGTGAATCTTATAAGTAAAAAATAGCAAAACAAAATAGGGATATGCCATTTCATTGTAACCATACACTTCACTCATGATCCAGATCATCTTTCTTTTTCTAAAAAACAATCCCACATCTTCTAAGGGATGGCAATAGTGTAAGATGAGAAAGAAGAAAATATAAGATAAAAAAAAAAAAATCTGATTTGTCTGATGACTTTTCTGCAGATAGGAAGAGCTCTATCTGATGCATTCTATCACATATGAGGCAGAATTTCACCAACATATCAATCATTCAATAAGCTTAGGAACAAATGAATCATGCATATGATTCTACATAAAGATTATTCAGAGGGTATCATATCCAAATATAACTAACTGAACTATTTGTATAATCATTACAGCCCCATTATATGAAGTATAGAAAAATGGAAAAAAAGGAGAAGCAAAGATGTTAAAAGTAAAAAGTGACAACATACAACTGGGCGGATCTTCTTGTTAAGGCTGTACGTCAACAGAGGGGGAAACTTTGCAATCATATTGCCAATGGCTTCTTCTTCAACACCTATGTCCCGCAAAAACTGAACCTTCATATAACAAATATTCATTTTGATTAAATATGAAATACGATGACACAACTGTCTGATATTATGTGATTATCATAAATTTAGAGAAAAGAAATCAAAAAAGAAGTTTAAGGCAAAGGAGAGATGGCCATGACTATAGGAAACATCAGGGGACAATCCAACCCCACAACAGGGCTAATATCTTCCACCAGCTTCACAGGCCACGCAAAAAATAAATAAATAAACAAAGACACCAGATACATCTGACTGAAATACCAAATGCTCTTTTGTCATTGTATGGATTTAAATTCATTTAGAACTATGAATGCAAAAAAGTATATACATATCTTTAAAGACCCAACATATCACTGAACGTGAGATCAATCATTGTGGCATACCTTTGGCACAATAATGGTTTCCAAATCAACACAGAATACCATTGGCTTGATACAAAGAATTCTTTTCATGCTGTCTCTGGACATCCCAAGGTAGTAAAAATACTTAACAAGAGGCTTCCATCTCTCCTCAATACTACAAGCTATCAGTTGTGGTTTAAATGCTAGTAATCTGCCAACTTCTTCATCATTGATACCAAACTCTTTCAAGAAATTAACCTGAGAACAAAGAGGTCCATCTAACTTAGCTAACAGGAGGTATAGCCAGCCCATATGTCAAAAAACATTTATCAAGCTTAGCATTATAGCCAGGAGAATGTAAGTGCTTTCATACTATCAAATAGCAAAATTCTGTGCTCCGTATTCATGCTTGCACTGCCAAAATAAATCAGGTTTATGCTTCAACCATTAAATGAACATGTAGCAAAGGGCAGAGAAAGTGTTAACAGATGTACCTTTTGGTTCATTTCTTCCACTGAAAAGTATCCAAGCACCTTAGGATAGTCAAAAACCATTGTCCCGAAATCCTTCTTATCCATCCCCATATTCAAGTAAAATCCCACACGAGCCTTGAGTTCGTCCATGCTAAAAGACAAGATTTCAGGGCATCGACTCACAACATAACCCATCCAATCCTTCCTAATTCCATTGTCCTCCAAATAGTCAACAATCTCATCCAAGTCCTGTGAGCTGCGCTCAAATATATTCCCTCCAGCTCTCGTCAATGCAACCCCAATATATCTCCCTCTCACGTATATTGTCTTCAACCACTCAGCCAGTTGTCTTATAGAATTAAGATTTCTTCTTGACATGCAAATGAGCTTTGCAATTTGAGGATAGGATAATGAATTGTGTTTCAACCACCTACAAGTTTCAGTGAGCTAAATCATGATATCAGTCCAGATTTTGCAAGCAGCATTGTACTCTTGCTATTGTTATGGAAACTTAACCACATAATCATTTTCATAAGTCACTCGTTCTAGATGACCACGTTCATTGGGACAATTAAGCGGTAAAGCCATTAAATCCTGATTATATATCCAAGATGATCAAAACTTCAGGGGACAGAGTCCTATTACCTTATCAGAGGCACGACACCAGAGTCGTCTACGAAGGTTCTGGCACGAACGTTGTAGGATGCTGTGGAAAATCCGGGCAATTCCTTCATGGAAGCAGCTTGAATCATCACAAAATCAATAAAATCAGGCAACTTTGAAATCAAATTCGTCGAATAAGTGATCCCAAACTTGCCCTTTCTCATAGCCTCCTTGAAAATCTCCACAGTGACTCTCCTTCGTATCTCAAGAGCTTTCATCAGCATCTCGTCATCATCATCGTTAGCAGTAATAACAATATTGTTCTTTTGCTTTTCGAAAAGATTTTGAAGCGGGGGCAAAGAAGCGTTGAAATCTGGGCCACTTGGGCATTGAACATAAATTGAGCCTGGGAATTGTGGGGTTCTTTTTCTTATTAGAGACATTTCTAGAAGCTTCACTTTATCTTCTTGAGGTATTAGCTTTTCTTGACTCTCCGGATGCGCTGACGGGGGCGTCGAGTTTCCTTCTTGATGGGATGAGAGGTGGCTGAGGAGGAGCACGGAGGATTTTGCATTGTGGGTTCGGAGGAAATTATCTTCATTGTTCGACTGGGCGGAGGAGGAACTGGTTCCCGGGTTTTGGTAGTGGTTGCGGGAGGAGGATATGGGGAACTGACGGGTACGCTTATAGGTAGGGTTGGTGGTGGAAGGAAAGTGGAGATTGGATGAAATGGAGGGGAGCCGGCAGCCTTGGCGACGGAGGATATCGATTGAGTAGAGCTGATGATTTTGGGATTGACCAGCTAACATTTTTCATCCGCAGAGCGAAGACAGTTGAGACAGCGGAAAATATTACGGGTTGACCGGGAGATTGAGGGATCAAATTATCAAAATTTAAAGGGATAATATTAGAAACCTCTCCTCATATTTGTCTTATACACCTCTAAACTTTTTAAAATATTACTTACCTTCCTTAGTAATTGTAAAACAAGTGTCTTAACCCATACTTGGTAAATAATCCACATATCAAATAAATGAATGTCAAAAAATTAAAGAAAAAGATTCAAAAGTCACTCCCTTCTTTTCTGTCTTTATCCAACATTCTATTTTACTCATTTTTTAGGTGGTTGCGCAATTTTCTATTTATAAATTATAATATTATTTTTTCTGATTGTGATAAGGTGGAGTATGAATATATGATTTCTTTATTTATTTAAATTTTAAAATAATTGAGCATATCTTAAAGACTTGAATCACGAGTTGTGAAGATGTTGAGAAAAAATAAGTTTCATAAGAAATTGATTTTAGGTATATATAGTTGAATTTTTACTAGAGTATTTCATTGCAAATATCTTTTCCATTTTTCAAATTTATTTTTTATAGATTATAACTCTGTGATATAAACGAGAAATTTTTTTTAGGTGGTGTTTTTTTTTTTTAGTAAATAAAGTGGTTTGAGGGTATTTTTATTTAGCAAAATGAGTAAAAGGGTAGTTTGGGATTTTTATAAATTTTGTTGTACAAATAACAAAAGTAAGGGTTGTAAGTAATATTTTTAAATCTCAAGAATATCAAGTGATATTAAGAGAAACCTCAAGAGAGGTTTCTGACATTATCCCAATTTTAAAGTTAAAAGTTAAAACCTTGGGGTTTAAGGTCAAGCAATAGAGAGCTTATTCCAAATTACTACTTGTTACTGTATAAATTAACGATTTTATTTTTCCTTTCAGGACGATTGTAGGTTTAGAAAATAAATTAAAATTAAAGGGAACAATTTTTCCATGTGAAAAATTCCTTTAATTGTTGAGTTGATAACTTGGTAACTCTTCAACAATTTATTCATTGAATTGCATTATTGATATGAATTTTGTATATTTTTAGAGTACTATTCACTTCCAATTTCGAAGTTTGAATCCATGACTTGACAAATAAGAAAAAGGAAGAATGTGGAAATAATTGAGGGACAAAAAAAAAATTATATGTTTGGTTAAGATTTCTGATAGACAGTGAAGTTGTAATATTTTCAATTTCTCTTATTTAAATATTTGAAAATATGACTTTTTTTGAATGTGGGAATAGCACATTAGAATTTTGTACACATTAATATAGTGTATTCATTGTTCCCAAGATCTAAAATAGTTAGTAAACTTAGTGATGCGATAGTGGTTCAACTGTCAAACCTTCCTCCTCATCTGTGAAACTTTTGAATCTCCATTTTTACACTACACTAATATATATAGATTAACAAGATCACACGCACGACACATGTCCAAAACAATCAACATTGGAGCAAAGTTTTTAGTCACAGAATTATAAACCTGCTAGTCTTAAACTTCATTTCTAAGTCACAATTTTATTTTTTAACGTTGAACCACCAGCATAAAATGGATCTTAACTCATGCATATATTATATGGAGTAATGCAATTGTTTTATGATAAGTCGTGATATTAGTTGCATCTAGGATCTATATATTTTGTGGTATCATTGATTTTGAAATAATAAATTACCTGGTCAATTTTAATATTTCCTAAATTATTTGAGAATTTCTTAGAAAAAATAGTTAAACAGATAAGTTCAGCGATCCTCTGTGATTGTTTTAATATATGTACAATATTTGATCTATCTCTCTGTATGTATGTACGTGTCTATATATATGCATGTACATTCCAAAGTAAGTTGTTTTATACTGTATGTATGTCTCTATATGTACATAGATGTATGCATGTATATTCCAAAGTAAGTTATTTTATATTGTTCAAAAAAAATAATTCAAGTAAATAGATAAAAAGTTGTTGAAAAAGTGATTGGGTTTTTAACTTATTAGTAGATGAATGCGTGAATGTTACATGGATAGACCCAATTTAGTAATTGACCAATGTGTGGACCAAATCTAGCGGGTCAAAAAGATTTGGACCTGCAGATAAGAAATCACGAAGAGAGGGCTCGTCTCCTGTTTTACTTTCAATGCTCAAATTAGTGAGATAGTTTGAAAATAATGGTAAAAAGCAAGAGAGGATTTTCTCTGTGTTACCTTAGAAAGGAGGAAATTGGGGGTATTTATAGTGGAGATAATTCATTTACATCCTTATATAACAATGTGTGTATTTATAATTGAAATAACCCACACTTGCATCTGCATATATTGTATGTATGTCTCTATATGTACGTAGATGTATGCATATATCAATCATTTGATGGCTTCCTTTATTGGAACAAAGGATATGGATGATCTTGAGAAGAAAACATCGAAAAATAACCCAGTCCTCAGGGCTTCTTGAGACCCGATCCAAAGTTAGGATGTGGGCTCGTTCGGTGAATAGTTTTTTGGGTGTTTCTTAAAAACTTTACTGTAATTTACTCTAGAAATTGTAGAAAATTTTTTTGGATGTGTAAAAATTTTGTGATAGATTTTGTTTTTTCCTTTTTCTTTTTCCTTTTCCTTTTTCTTTTCCCTTTCCCTTTTCTTTCTTTCTTTTTCCTCCTCCCCCAACCCACCGCTGCCGGCACCGACGACTTTTTTTTTTTTCCTTCCTTCCCTCCCTCCCTCTCTTCTCTCTCCCCCTCCTCCTTCATCCTTCTCCTTCCCCCTCCCTCTTCCCCAGCCATCAGGTGACCAGGAGGGGGGGGGAGAGGAGGAAGGAAGAAGAAGAAGGAAAAAAAAAAAAAAAAACAGTCAGATGAGTGTTTTTGTGTAAGAAAAAGGAAAGGGATGGAAGAAAAAAGTTTTTTTGTGTAGTTTTTTAGGTGTGTAGGTTAAAAAATTTAGAAGTTTTTTGAGAGTTCCTGTAGCTAAAGTAGAAAAAAAAAAAGTTTTATACAAATTGAGCAAAAAACACCTTTGCCAAACAAGCCCTTATGGGTTTGAGCCCTCACAACCACCAAAGTTTTTCAATTAAATATTAGGAAAAAAAACTACTTTATTGAAAAACCTTGCTTTTGTATAATATAATTCATTGTCCAAATTATATATATATATATATATATATCACAAATTGACATGTGGAATTCTATTATAAGTATTTTAAATTCTATTTTCACGGACTTTTTTTTTATTTTTATTTTCAGGGATTCGATTTGATGTCTTCAGATATTTTCTCGACTCCATTTCCTAGAAAAGTTGAACGCAGGTGTTGCAAAAACAAAAATATATATTGTAAGCTAATAGCGGGGCAGGTCATAGGCAAGGTCTCTAATATTTGAGCACTGCGGGAAAACGCCCCCTGGCTGAACCGGAGAAAAGGGCGATCAGACCTACCAGACAGCGAGAGAGCTCTGAACCGGCCGAGTTACCGAGTTTGGCCAGAAGCTATTCCGACGCACAAATTCGGCGCTGGTTATATAAATTTATTGGCAATGATTAAAGCTGTGATTGTGATGAACGACCAAGGCAAACCTCGCCTTGTCAAATTTTATTCTTTTCAGGTCCGTTAACTCCCATCAATATTCTTTTCTTCCAAAATTGGAAAGAAAAAAAAAAATTTTTTTGGGTCGCTTTCTTATCTGTTTCGGTTTGCTGATGGATTATGTGACCTCAAAATTTGAAATGGATTTCTGTAAGGTTAGGCAGTGGAGAAACAGCATGAGCTGATTCGGAGCATTTACGGAGGTCAGTGGAAATTTGATATTTTTTACTTCTTCATTCTTTTTAAAAATATTTCAAAACAAAATGTTTCGCATTCTAATAAAACTAAGATGATAATCAGGATTTCTGTATAATTTGATTTGCTTATCTTTCGCTCTTTACAATCTGCGACGCTCTTTACAATCTGCGATGTACCGTTTCCCGTTCTGAATTCTGGATCCAACTAAATATATTTGGATTAATTACTTTAAAGCTGTGGTGAATTCTTGATAAATTAACTTGGTGTCAATCTTTTCAGGAAGCTCAGTCTGTAGTTGAATTCATGGGTGTGGAATTTTTTTTTTTTTAATTCATTATTTTCAGGGGCTTTTCTTGTATGAATGTCTAAAGTTTTGTCATAAATGCAGTTTTATGCAGTAGAGCCAACAATGTGAGCAATTTCATTAAGGTGGATTCGCTGTTTGGACCTGTAAGTTCTATGTCTCATGGTGCTCTTTTGTTTAAGTTAATTGGAACTTTTATGTATTGAAAACTTTGACATCCCTGGATGCATGTTTGGCTTCTTGGAGGAGTTTGGCATTGGTCACTATCTTGTCTTGATCTGTTATGCGTGACCAACTCCTTTCACTAGCTTCTTTGGAGTTCTGTGTGTCTTATCTCTTCTGAAGCGCTACTTCAATTTTCCTATGCACAGGATGCACGACTTGTGTACAAGACTTTTGCCACGCTATACTTCATACTTGTATTTGATAGCTCTGAGAATGAGCTTGCCATGCTGGATCTCATGCAAGGTATACTCGTCATGCTTGCTATTTGTCAGCTTTATATGTTTGAGGTTGTTGGTTTCATTTGATCAGATTCTCACATTGAGAAACATGCCATTTACTTGTAGGACTCCTGGAAGTAAGAAGATTAATAAGAAAAATGGGCATTTTGTGCTGTTGATCTCCATAAACTGTTGCTTTATATTGCCCTTAGACATAAATGTTCTAAGCTTTATAGACTCCATCCTTTGTTTTTTTGGCTCTACAATTTAAATTAAATTTTCATTAGTTATTATCCTCTTGACAACCATTTGCAGATTTTCTACTGTCACTGGCAGTAAGTAGTTTCTTTAGAATTTATGGACTTTTAGGCTTATACTGGAAGGACTTGTTTTTGTTCCCCTGCTTAATGCAACGAATTTTCTTAATTTAGTAATATCTTAGTTCACCTCTAAATTTTTTCTTTTTCTTTTCTGAATACATTAATTTCCAGTTTTTGTGGAGACATTGGACAAATGCTTCCATAATGTATGTGAGCTTGATATAGTCTTCAATTTCAACAAGGTAAACCTCATTCTCTAGTCTTGAGCTAATGTTTCAAGAGCCTGTTCAAATCAGTTTATCCTTGGTCGGCCTATATAGATACTGAAGCATTATTTGGTAATATGATTAGTCTTTTGGATTTCTGGTTGCTATTGTAATTCATGTTGTAGTGTGGTTACTCGAGTTGACATTATCTTGCATGATATTGATGGCTTCCTGGTAGATTTTGTAGTACTTGGGAGCCCACAGCAATAGGAATTAATGAACAAGAAGGAATCGCTGCCATGAGTTTGCTATTAGAGAATTGACTGAAATTAGTAGAATTTGGTGAAATTTGGAATCGAAACTCATTCAAGCTGAGTCTCACTTCCTCATTGAATTAGACCGTAGATTGGACTAAAGCTAGCTCATGATTACTGCATTGTTCCCACTTCTTGTAAATTGCTCATGATTCGGTGGTGCAGTTGAACTTCCAGGTGTTGTCCTGTGTAAGTGGTTCAGTGATGTGCTGCTTGATAACCTGCAAGCAAACATGCTAGTGTTTGTTCGTTTGGATTTTGATAACTGGCTCAAGTAACATGATGATTACATTCTTCACTAGCCCCATGCAAGCCGCTAATATGCGCGCATATGCTTCTCGTCTCCTAGCCTTTCATTTGCAACAGTTTTGCAGGTCCATTCAATTTTAGATGAAATCATTTTAGGAGGTCAAGTTCTCGAGACCAATTCTTCAGAAGTTGTAAAGGCAGTTGAAGAAATCTCAAAGTACTCTCTCTCTCTCTCTCTCTATGTTTATTAGATGCATTTGTTTTAAATAGAAGCCATTTATATGTAGGATGGAGAAAAATGCAAACTCCATTACGTTAGTTCCATCAATTTCTGGCTGGAGCAACAGATAGCAACAATCTTGCTCTAGTAAGGATCCACAGCCGTAATCATTTGCAGAAAAGTTGCAGAGACCCACTCAACCCCTAGACAGACACAATTGAGTTTGCGTGGATCTCAGTCAGTTGCTCTTTCCATGAATTCACGGGGGTAGTCATGTTGTAGACTTGCATTCTACATTTAACACTTTTTGAGCATAGGCTTGTTATCAGAGCTTGGTAAAGGGCGGTTCTGGTGTTTGTAATACAAAAGTCGGGTGAATATATGTCCACTGTCTTTTGTGTTTTGACTGACTTCACAATATTCAGATTTTAAGGCAATGAGTTTCGTTCATATTAATTATACTGATTAACCGTAGACTTCTGCTGTTAAAAAATAATCACAATCCCCAAAATGTTTAAATATATCGAGAAATGTGTACACCACACATAAACTCTCAAGTTGAGCACTAGCTGGCTAAACTAATGAAACGATTCAAAGCAGTGCCTGGAGAGCCTCGCCGGTCGAGGGTATTGTCGGATGCGTGTAAGGGAAAACTGCATTTTAAATATTTTTAGAGCAAACGTCAAAGAAAGGTGTATGGGATAAAACCTTTTAAGATGAATTCAAGGAGCTCTTAAATACTGCATAAAGATATGCTGTCTTTAGTTTCATTTTGCCCATTTATTTCAAGACAAATCTTACATAGCAAAAATTTTGAGGGTGTTTGGATATGTTATTATTTGGAATTATTTAGTTATTTAAATACTGTAGCACTTTTTTGATGTAATGTATGTGAGTTAAAAAGGTGATTGGAAAATGTGTTGATGATGTAAGCGGGGAAATAAACCGAAAAAAAACGTATCCAAACAAACTTTTTCTAAAAGCATGATTATGATGCAGTGGCAATAGACATATTCGAGAAACAGAAAAGAGAAATTGTGGCTTTGATTTTTGAAATTACGGCTGTATTATAAAATCATAATATAATTTGCAAGCCTGTCAAGACTATTTTATCCAAAATAATAATAATGATAACAATAATAATACTGTGCAAGGCTGTACACTGTACACCGGAGACGAGAATAGGCCTAGAATTGTCTAATGTCAAATGTAGGGCTTATGGGTCCTAAAAAGGTCTGATAAGATTGAATTATTCTGGCCATTTCAAGACAAGCACGATCAGTAATTCTGCCTTCTCTTAAGGCCTTAAGCACCTGTGGCATTTGGGGCCTCCGGGAAGGCTTGGGATTGAGGCAGGCCCGGGCTGTGATAGCCACCGCCCATACTTGCATGAAAAGATCCTCTGTGATGATAAAAGACGGGTCCAAAGTCTTGCGAAGAAGCTCCCTATCGAAGATTTGCAGCGTCAAGTCCTTCCAGTGCTTGGGTCGATTAATCGGAGGGATGGTGTCCGGGAAATCGGTGGCGCCACCCAAACGGAGCTTGCCGGTGACGAGCTGAAGCAAAAGCTTCCCAAAACAATAAACATCGTCCGCACACGTGGCATCAGATGCACCTGGCAACTCAAGAGTAGGTCTCCCGTCAACATTGTCGAATTTTCTACTGCTATATTAAAGAGAGTTTGATCTCTGGTTTTGTTTTCCTGAGGTGATCCTTCATCCTACTACGAATCTTTGCTTTCTTTTTGCTCCCTCTTCTTTTTCTTTTGGTTGCAGATTTAATTAAATTTAAAATGGTATCTGACGCTCACCTAAATTTCTTGGGTATACGTAGTTAGTATTTCAATTCTAGGAATGAAGGGGACGGTAGTAGACAAAGTCAATGCAGGACAACCAATTTTAAAAAATGCATCTAAAGTACAGCAATAATTCAATAATCAAATCCTGTTAGGTTTATAGTAGTGTGATATGCTACTGGTTTATACCAAACTTTCAAGGTTCTAACTAGTACAAGTTATATATTTTCCATCTCCCAACTTCTTCTTCTGTGTTCACGGCACCCACAAGTCAAACTAACATGGTGCGTTAAAGCAGTTAGACATGAGCACATTCATGCATTCTTCATTTGGTAGGTACCACTGGTAATGTCTAGTAGTAGTAGTAGTATGCTCTTAACAGCAAGGAAGGGGGCAAAAAAAAAAAAAAAAAAAAAAGGAAGCTCAAAAAGGCGACTGCTGTCCGTCTTATGCAGTAGTAGTTGAAGAATGAAAGACTCTAAAGGCAACACACCATGCTAGCTAGTACTAGTGTTAAAAGCAAATTTAAGACCAGAGAAGGAGGAGCAGAGGATGTACAACAACTATGCTTAAGAACTCATAACGAAAAGCCACATACCGGAAGTGCTTCGTCCAGCCCGCAGGGCCCTGTTTATGCAGAAGAAAAGACCGTCGAGAAATCAGCCAAAGCGTTTAGAATTGTATCCCATCGATTTAACTTTTCATCTCTACTACTGTTTTGTAAATCTGGCCCCGAAAGCTAGCTTCTAGATTTTACTAAAGAGATGCAATTGAATAACGAATGTGCTTACTTTGGCAACCGAAGGATCCTGGCAAACCCAGTGCCTCTGCGGTCGGTTTCCGCGGCTGCACAAACCTCACTAAGACTCCCAAGCCGCACTTCAAAGTTATCATCAAGAAGGATGCTGCTAGCTTGAAAATCTCTATGTAAGCGAGAGGCATGGCAAGTTAAAATAACTATTTTAATGTAATGAATTCACGTTTTTTGGGGAAAAAAAAAAAAAGAAGAAGCTGCATAGGCATCATTTTTGCAGTGATCAAGAATTGGGGAGTGGGGGGCTACCTATGAATAATCGGGGGAACACAGTCATGGTGCAAGTAACACAGACCCTCAGCTGCTCCAATTGCAATCTTCAATCTTGTCGTCCAATCTAAGGATGCCAATTGGCCGCCATCTTCTTCAGCCTCTCTACGCAAATAACTGGACAGGTCCTTGTTAGGCATGTACTCGTAAACCAGGAATCCGCTGTTCAAACTCTGCAGGCAATGCCCCAGCAGGGGGACCACTCTAGGATGAGAAGCCTTGTGGTGAATCTCTAATTCTGATGCGAAATAGTACGGTTCTCTGTGGACCGACGACAGATTAATTTTCTTGACTACCACTTGAACCCCGCTCTCCAGAACTCCATAATACAGATCCCCGGAGTGGCCGTGCTTGATTAGATTGGATTCACTCAAGTTGTCTGTGGCTCGGAGAATTTGGTGATCCGTAAATGAATTCTCCACTGACAAGTCGGAGAGGTTGAAAGATGAAAGCGGTGCAGAGAAAGAAGCGAACGTGGAGGAGAAGGAGGATGCGGGGGAGACTTCGGTTGGTGTACTCAGGCTGCTCAGCCGAAAATGTTCTCTCCGCAGGGTGGCTTTGACCAGCCTCTCCCAGTTATCGTAAATTCTAGACATTTATGATCTATGGGGTTAACTGTCATCATTACAAATTCATTACTATATCCTCGATGGAAAACATGTAATGGTGGTCCATAAATATGGCCGAATCAGGAAAACAGATTTTTTTTTGGTCAGGAATCAGGAAAACAGATGCCTTGAGCATTTAAGGGTACTTAAGATTCCACGTTGTGGACCTTGTGGAATCTTGAATACAATAATAATATAGTAGACTTTGTTCTCGTTTATTTTAGATATTATAAAATCTGATCGTAGAAAGTTACTTTTTGGGTGATTATAGATTTTAATTTTCTTTGTCAATAAAAAGATTTATAATCAAAACACAAAAAGTAACCAAGAACATCACAAAAACGACTACTAACTATCCAAAATGAGACTCATAAGAACATTACAAAAACTGATGGTTCAAAATCAGCCTATAATCAGTTAAAATAATGAGAATAAGCCCATAATTAGATTCACTCTGCCTGATGATCATGGCATGCATATATACACATTTGTGCGGGTGAATTTGTATTCGGAGTCTTGGATGCACATGGTATTGAGTAATTGACTAGTCGTATAGGAGAATCAGTCCTAACAACGTCTATTAACGCGGTGCATAAGGAGGAACGGTTGGCTTGCAAGTGAGTTTTCCTAGTCATTTCTATTTCAGTCGCTGTCTCTATTTTTTCCATTGACTTGATAACTGAGTTTATCTTCTTGGCAAGTAGTAGTATAATATATTTCAAATCACCTCCTATTCAAGCACAGTCAATATTGCCTTGTGCAATTTTCACTTGTTTGTTATTCATACTCCGGGAGGGTTGACTTTGGAGATGATGCGGACTCAAGGTGGTGTTATTGGCTTAGGAGTTTTGGTCATTTCTTTATTCTCTTCTTTCAGGGTTCAATATTTGATTAAATTATGGTATTTTACTCTTCTGTCACTGTTAAATATTTAGTTCCCTCACCTGCTAAAACAACAGACAAAAATAGTATTCGCAGTTTCAGTGAGCAAGTAGTAGTGTTTTACCCTTAATTAAAAAAAAAAAAAGAAAAAAAGAAGAAGATTTCTATACTATACTAGCAAAGCTTCTGCTTGATGTATATATGGCTGGCTGCTTCAACCCACCGGTTACAGGTTCAGGATCAGGCAAGCCCCCTTGAGCAGTGATTTCGTGCTTCAGTCTTCTGAGAACGAACTTGTTGCAGCAAGCTCCCCGGCAAAATCTACCCTTTGAAGATAACATCACGACTCTCAGGGGCGTAGCTGGCGCCAAGGGTCCTTCATGCTGACACAACAGATAGTTTTCGGGGGAAGGTGTCATGGGCAAGATTTGAAGCCTGAGGGGTAGTATACAAAACAAAAGCATACCCACCACTCAATTAGTAGTAATAGCTTTCTAATATCCAGTTCTCGTGCTTAGACCAAAAGAATGAAGCCATATTGACCCCTGACTTCTGTCGAGTCACTACTCAATCCGAGTTTCAAAACACTGGTTGGAACTCCTATTGGCTATACCAAGACCGATAGCAATACCACAATGACAGCATAGCACACAACATCTCCGCATCAGATCCCAAAAGAATATAACCTATGCATGGAAGAGAGATCCAACCGTGAATGTAGCATTCCATGTAAAGCTAGCTAGGTCAAGTACTACAAACACAGATCCACCATTCACCTATAAGAACTTCGATCTTAATTTTCCATCATCTTTTCATCTCTACAATCAATATTGGTTTTGGAATTATGCTAAAGCACATTTCAAGGGTGGTGTACCTTCTGAATGTCAAAGCTTTGTTGGCACGAGGGCACTAAATGGAACCTCCTCATGATCAATCGTGCTCTTTTTTGCAGGACTGGACTTAATATTGATAATCTAGCCCATCACACATATTCAAAAGATCATTAAGCAGCCTCATGGAAGGTGTAGGCGCCCGTTTCTAAATTTTAATCTAATACGCATGCATAACTCAATGAATCTTCTTCTTATTTTTATATATCTTACACAATATGAGTAACATTTCTTGAACCGTATTGAGCGTTTTGAAATACTTCTCGTGCCAAACTTGTCTAAGACCATTGCATAACTGATCAGCTGGTATGGATGAAAAAAGGGTGAAAAGGATACAATAAGGTGCCGGAAGGGAAAGGATTAAGAAACATCCAAAAATGTTAAGGAAGAACACATCTTCCAAAGAACAAACAAGACGTAGCAACCGGGTCCCATGGTCTAGTGGTCAGGACATTGGACTCTGAATCCAGTAACCCGAGTTCAAATCTCGGTGGGACCTAAATCTTTCCTTCCTAAACTTTTGTTTTTATGGCCCTTAATTATTCATTTGCGTTTTGTGCCCGTACATCTTTTTTCTTCATGCAAAAAGCTCATTATCAGATGGGCGTAGAATATGTATCAAATTTCTCCAATCAAGCTACTTAATTAAGAACATATAATTTCTCTTCATGAATAAATAAATGGAAAAGATGCCATATTGTACTAAACACAAAAGCCATATATATATATATATATGGATGGAGCCCAAAAAGTAGGCCATACGCATTCACGACTTCATATTTGTAACTTTTACTTCAGATTGACAAAAAAGGCGATCCAAATGTAAGGAAAGTCCAGAAAATGGAAAAAAAAAAAGGAAAAAAAAAGAAGAAAGAAAGGTGGAAAATCTCACTGACTTCACAACCGGCAATGCAATTAATACCAAGGGCAACTAATTAAGTTAACTGAGATCAAATAATAATAGAGAAAAAGAAAGGAAGGAAGAAACTATTAACTATGTAGCGGTTGTTGTCTTTGACGCCTTCCATCTTTTGGAAGGAGGTGGAGCCTTTTATAATTTACATTCCACGGAAGGACCAATCAGAAGACCAATTACAGAAAAAATGTAGCTTGTTTCAACAGAAAACAAGCCCCCAAACAAATTAGGAAGAAGAATCATCATCACTGGGCTAAACCTCACTCTTGTCTCTCTCCCTCTCCACAAAGAAAAGAAAAAGAAATTAAAAAAAAAAAAGAAAAGAAAAGAGAAAAGTCCTTTCAAAATCAAAATCCATGCAATTTGGTGTCTCTGTCCCGCTAAACAAGAATTCCCTTGAAACCTTTCTATCCAATCACCTCTGGTGGAGCTGTGCAATTTTTAAACATATCTCCCCGGGGTAAGAAGGAGACGGGCTTGCAATACCAGAATCTTCCTAGTTGGAGGAGAATGTTGAGCTGTACTAACAAGCAAGGGACTCAAATGCAGAGCCTGCTCTGTTATTAACAAAGAATTATGTGAAAAAAATCACCTCTGTTCTAATCCTCATTTGGTCTTTCTACATCTTGGACATTCACCGGTTCAGGAAAAATCTCCCTGGACTGCCTTCTAGTTGAGGATGAATGGCCTCCTTCGCCATTCTGACCACTTCCCTGAGAACCAGTTGTTCCCGACTGTTTAAGGCTACTCCCACCTTCCACTTTGTTAGCCGGTGCCACTGGTGCAGCTGCCACATCTGAAGAGCTATGCCGCCAGCTACCAAATAGAGCAGCATTCCATGAGCTTCTTGAGGAAGTCGTTCTGAGCCTTGCTGAGCTAGTGTGTTCTTCCCTAACTACTTTCAGAGGATTTTCCAGAGCTTTAAGAATATATCTCATCAGGGGCCGTCTTGAGGGCTTGGGGTTGAGGCAAGACTTGGCAACAACAGCCATGGCCCATACTTCCTCTAATAGGTCTTCGTCTATTATCAAAGATGGGTCGATAATATTTGTCACAAGCTCTTTTTCATATATACTGATATAGGGTAGCGTCTGCTCCAGCCAATCCTTCATCCCAGCATCACTGGATGCACTGATACCAAGCTTGCCTGTTACAAGCTCAAGCAAAACCTTCCCAAAGCAATAAACATCATAGGCACATGTAGCATTGGGGTTACCTAAACACATCAAGACAAATAAATTCTAGGTAAGGTATTCAGAAAAGAAAAAGGCATGAATATCTTGAGAAAGCAAAGAAGGAAAGTTTGGTTTATCAAATAAACACGTCAAATTAGATTGAGAAATGAAAGCTGAATGTCACCAGAAACCAGAAAAACTAACAAACTCAGATCTTAAATATCTCAATGTCAGATAAAGGCCAGTAGTTGACTCAAGCTACTAGCATTTGAAATTGGCAAGTCAAAAGAAAACTCAAGAAGGGCAAAAGACTTTCATAATGACCAACAGAACTATATCGAGGCAAAATTTGCTTACCAGAGGTGCCTTGTTCTGATGTCCTGCACATAACAAAGAAATTTACTATGTCAGATCTTCAAAGTAAATTTCTAAAAATACTATGTCAGATCTTCATAATAAAGATCTAAAAAAACCGCTGCACATGTTGAGTAATTCAATGTGCTAATGAAATTGCCAATCAATGAGCTGAATCAAAAGGCTAGTTAATTCCAGTTGGAAAATGAATAATGTGATACCACCCAGATCATAAACTTTGCAGATACTCTGATGGTCAAGACGGACATGGTCGTACTTGCCATCAACTTTTAAAAGATCATAAGAAATTACAAATGACAATCTACACTGAAATACTTTTTTCTCCCTAATCTATACTCAAAATACTTCCCTAACAACAAAAATATTTAACTCAACACCAGCAGTTAAACAACTAATGACCTTAGCTCCACTAAAACCAAAATATCTTCTAGGGAGAGGAGCATGACAATGCATATTTGTACTTTTGGGACTCAAGTTACATTCTGTTTAAGAAAATTATTTTGGTGTAGCTAGGACCTTTCAAATCATGTTTGGGAATGCATGTCTTCCTTAAGATAGGTGTGCAAGTGTATAAAAGTGACAAATAGCACCATCTTCAACCCAGTTAGAAAGAACATAAAGTAATTTCCCAATAGGAGAGTAGATCCCAAACACTTCGGATAAAGCTTTTCCTATGCATGGGCCTTGTGCAATACATCCAAAATGGAGTTTGGACTCCTATGAAGCAAAAAATATCAAGGATCACTTACTGTGGCAACCGCAGCAACCGGGTGATTCTATTTTGATGATTGTCCCCTTCTTGAGCACAGACCTGACTTAAGCTCCCTAACCGCACCTCAAATTTATCATCAAGAAGAATGCTGCTTGCTTGTACATCTCTTCAGGAATGAGGAAAGGGATGTCATAAAGAGGACCATTACAAATCTATTTGTATAATCAGACGAAATAGGAAATTAAGGAAAGTAGAAAGTTTATGCAATGCACCAACAATGATATTAAGCACACCTTACTATGAGATGCACAATGAGTTTGTCTTACCCAAACTAAATGGAAAAACAAGACTTCTTGACTTTAAGCTATAAAGCAGAGCTTAAAATAAATTACTTCTTATACCTATATTGTGAGAAGTTAGGGAATTGAGGATCATAACATATTGAACATTTTGAACATGCATTGTAGCATGTATCAAATATATATTAGCTACCACCACACATAAGCAGAAACCTTCAGAGAGCAATCTAAGGGCATCCACCCAGAAAACCTGACAAATACCTAAAGTCAGAATGTGACAAAGTCATCAGTTTGGACAATGCAAAAAGTATGTAGAATGCAAACTAATACTCATCAGGTTTCTCTTTTATTTATCCAAGTTATTACAAGCCAAACTCACCACATACATAGTCCCATGCTGTCACAAAGCAAATTTATTAAAAAAAAAAAATCTGAACAGTGACTATTGCATCTTGCAACATCAATTCAGCCGCATATGTAATTTTCCTTTTTTTTTTTTTTTAATTTTCATGTGCCTGTTTAGCACCTAAGTTATAGCGAGGTGCTTGGGTTGTTCTAACCCCTTGCATGTGTTGTCATTAACTCAACACATTTTGTTAGCAACATACACGAAAATCATCAATAGTGTAAGCGAGGAGCATACTGTCCCCACAGTAGATTTCAACCAGTTGCTCTGCATTACACAATGTAAAGTACATGAAATGCAGAAGATATAGAATGTTGAGAAACACAATTTAGCTAAGTTAGATACAGTTAACGAATATAATTATTGATTAGAAAGAGTTAAAAAGATTGAACATTTTAAATGCACCAGAATATCTGTTGAGCATTGTAATTTAGGTAATAGTGGCAGACAAAATAGGAGCATAGTAAAGTTCATGATTATGAAAACTGGGAATACCCAAGAGAAGAAATTAACGACTCAACTCTCTCAGAAATTTTTTTTTTTTAATGGGTAGAAAACTAATTCCCTTATTACAGGCTGTATTTAACTACAAAATACGTGCATTATCACATAAAGTATTTCTTGAGGGGCTTGTTTTGGAGATGCTAACTCACCTTCAATGTAAAATCAGCCTCTAAAACTATCGAAGTAATAGAAAAATGCTTAGTTTAAATATGGATGTTTTATGCATGTACGCAGCGGCAATGGAAGTTCCAGTGGGGTTCATGACAATCATATCAACAAGATCTCTAGACAAGGATTAATTACACAAGATGAGGTAACTTAGAAATTACTGAAACTTTCAATGATGCACCAAAAGAAACATAAACTGAGGACCAGTTATGCTCGGAAAGAAGTTTTTGTATTGACACAACACTAGATTAATTGTCCATGAAGTTTAGGTTAACGCCATAGGCAGCACATTTCTCTTTGCTGAATTCCATGCCTTGATCTCCCCCAACCACTCCCTAAAAAGTTCAAATGTAATTTTGAGAAGGCTTTCTGTGTGTTCTAGAAGAAGTTTGCTAGTAAATTCAAAAGTTGCTTAAGTAGGTCTACAACCAAATGAGACACACATTAACAGTCTCCTTTCCAAGGAAGCAGCGATAGAACTTCATTCGATACAAAAGGATTCTAGACCTTTGTACTCCTACAGGTTCTTAAGTATACAAAAAGTCAGTTGTGAAATGCTATAGCAGTCTTTTCCTAATGGGGGTAATAAATTTCTTAAAATACTGGTAATTTCATTTCAAACTTTTTAAGTTTAAGAATGTATCTTATTTAAGGAAAATTTTAGTTCAACTTCATTTCTATTTATATTTATCTTTTGTGACCATTAACATTGAAGTCGCATTTTTGTTCTATGTCCTTCAAAGCATGACTGAAGTTCATTGTTACAAACAAAAACATATTGTGGTGAGACAGGGAGTATCCTAGAGCTGCAGGTCTTGAAAAATCAGCATACAATTTTCTAATTATCTTGTTGAAGCAGGTCTTAGCCTGTACGTACTTTTGAAGAACCAAAGAAAATATAACCAGTTCTGCCATGGTTACGAAAAACAGGGGGAGAAGAGATTCTGAATAAATTGATATTTTGTATTGTTGTGTCTAAAAAGCAAACACAAATAGCAAGGAATAGAATGTACTCATTGACTAATAAAGACACGCTACTTGACAGAAACATGCACAACCTAAATGCAAGAAGCTTGAAAAAACCTAGAAGATGTGGTAGCGTGATCCCTAAGGAAAATCTTTTTGGCACAAAGGAGCAAAAGAAAAATACTGGAGCTTTACAGACCAATGGTAGAAATCAACCAACCAGCCAGTAGACTATGGACAGACCAGCATATAGGAGTAAAGTTAAAAGTATTTCCTTTTGACCTATTATGACTCCTCCACTGAGTTGCATAGCTGCAACCTTGAACCATATGAGATGGGTATAGAAATTCCCACATATATAACATATTCAGTATATTGAACACGTCAAGCCACAAGTGACTAGTGAATTCAATGGCTAGATTTGATGACAATGCATGAGATGTACCAGATGCATGGATGTCTAAATACGTAAAATTATTGCCATTTAAGGCAGACACTTTGATGTCAGTTTCTTAATCTGATATGTGAAGATCATTATGCTAGCATAATCAATCAGCTTGACACCAAAAAAGATAAGTGTTAGAAAGTTGCCAAATCATATAATGATGGCAACAAAAGGAAATAGGAAATAGAACGATAAGCAAGTGTGCAAGTACCTATGAACAAAGGGTGGGGAACATTCATGGTGCAAATAAGAAAGACCCTCAGCAGCTCCTATGGCAATTTTCAGTCTAGTTATCCAATCAAGTGATTGCAAACTGTCACTGTCTGAATTGGTTTTCCTGAATAAAGAAGTTGACAAGTCTCCATTTGGCATATATTTGTAAACTAGAAGCTTTTCATTCTCATTTTCTAAGCAATGTCCCAAGAGAGGGACCAATCTGGGATGAGAAACCTTGCTGAAAAAGTCTAGTTCCAACATGCATGCTTCTTTCCTGACTGAGCGCAAATCAAATCTTTTAATTACCACTGGAATTCCTCCTTCAAGAATACCCCGGAAAAGATCACCAGAATGGCCATGTTTGATGAGATTCTCATCACCAAACTCACCTGTGGCAAGGAGAATCTGCTGATATGTAAATGCATCTCCCAAGCTGGAAAAGTTTAAAGACATTCCTGGAGGTGAAGGGCTTGCACCTGCAGGAACAGGGCCAACATCAGTGCCTCTTTGATTGGTGGCACCCTTCCTGCGACCGCAAACAATCAAAAGTATAAGCACAATCACCAAGAGCACAATAAGCCCGACTCCTCCCAAAACTGCAGCTAATATGATAACAGTTCTGTGACTCTTCTTGTGTGATTGAGTCGGAGTTTGAGTTGAATTTGGCAGTCCAAAGTTATCAAATATTAGACCCCTCTCTGCATAAAATAATTTGCACTCTCCTGCAGTCCTTTGATTTGACACCTGTTGGAGGCAATTTTTGCCAAGAGACACATTGCTTCTGGCATAATCTGGAAGCGCACCTTGGAAGTAATTACCGGAAAGATCAATAAAAGCAAACCTTCTAATTACAGAACTGAGACTTCCATAAAATAGATTCTGAGATAGATTGAACACTGCAATTGTGTCGTTAACACTTGAACTAAGATTGGGCAGTGTACCAGTAAAGTTATTTCCAGAGGCATCGAAAAATTGCAAGCGAGACACTGTCCAGAGTGCGTCAGGAAGACCACCAGTAAAGCCATTGTGTCTCAACACCAGATACTGCAACTGATTCAAAGCAGGAAACAGATTCCTAGGCAACGACCCTGAGAGGAAATTATTCCCAATATCAAGTCTCTGCAAATTCCTTAAACCTGTCAAGTCCAAAGGAACGGGTCCCACTAAAGAGTTGGATCCAAGATCAAGGTCAACCAGACTGGAAAGATCACCGAGTTGGGCGGGTATCGAAGAAGACAGACTATTCCCAGAAAAATTAACGTACTTCAACCTAGCTAAACTTCCAATACCAGGAGGGATGCTCCCGCTTAAGTAATTTGATGACATATCAAGCAAAGTAAGATTTCTCAGACCAGAAAACGTCAGAGGAATGATACCAGTTAGAGAATTTTGCGAGAGATCAAGAACCTCAAGGCGCAACAAATTACCCAAAGTTGATGGAACTACCCCTGTAATATTATTTCCAGATAAATATAAGCTAGTTAAGCTACTCAAATTGCCAAAACTTGGAGGAATAGAACCACCAATTGAGCAAGACCTAAGATCAAGCACTTGTAAAGAGGCAAGCGCGGAACCAAACCATTGAGGAATTGAGCCCGGAAGCGCGAAATTGGATGCATTAAAGGAAGCCAGAAAGGTGAGGTTCTGGAGGGCATCAACTGAAAACTGAGGGATTTGACTTCCAATACGGGTACGCTTAAAACCAGAGATATTGATCCCAGCAACACGTCCATTCTGGCATTGAATACCAGCCCAAAGTGAACACGGGTCAGACTTAATAGGCCATTCTCTAGCTCTCAAACCCAATGAAGATCTCAGTTTAAGTAAAGCCAATCTCTCAGCTCGAGAACTCAGCAATTGCTGCTGCTGCTCTAATGTAAAGTTAAACAATAAGGACAAAACCACAAAACAGACCAGAACCACTTTGCTCCGCCGATCCACCATCTCCACTTAACCTTCATTGAACTCCAAAAATCCTCACATTCATCAAAACCATATACGCTACACCCCTGTCTGTATATTTCTAGTAACTACAAAAGTATTGAGTATCAGTAAATTCAAGAAATATAGGAATTCCCGATGTACAACAGCAGCAGAATATACATTTGCTTTTGTGTTTCTTGCAAAAGAGGAAGAAAAGCTGAAAAGGGCTTACCTTTATGAATTCTAAGGTTGAATGAATCAGAAGCCTTGATTTGATTCTTGAAAATATTCTATCTTTTTGCTGGGTTTTTCTTGAAACCTTTTTTCTTTTTTCTATTTGCCCATTTTCTTCCTTATCTCTCCTTATTTTCTCTCTGCACGCCTACTATTACTCTTCCTTTGTTTTCTTTCAGTTGCTTCGGTTGACAAAGGAGAGAGAAATGATTATCAATTAAAAAATGAATTAAGGGCGGTCTAAGAGGAAGGAAGAGTGAATAATTTGAGTAGTAGACGGAAGACAGAGAGAGAAAGTAAAAGGGTGGGCTGGTCTGGGTCAATGCTGTTGTTGAGCAGCAGCAACAGCAGCAGCAGTACTTCTCTCTCCTCTCCTCTCCTCTCCTCTCTGAAGAATAAGAGGCCGGAGAATTGTTTCAAATTTGCTAACTTGACTACACTATCAAAAAATGGGGAAATCAATCTCAGCTGAACTAGAGTCGTATAGGCTAATTCATATGCTTACCCTGTAAATTAAATGAGAAAATCTATTACCCAATTAGCAGTAGCAGTAATTTGTGTGCTTGGATATCAGTGATGCAAAAGAAGGATTAAATTCAACACGCATAATTTATTGTTTTTTCTTATATTACTCCCTCCCCATATGGCTCATTCATTATGGTTTAACCCTGGCTGTTTTGTTGCTGAATAGTAAATATTTGTAGAAGAAAAGCGGTGGAGAATGCTTTCAAACTTCGCCTCCATCTTATGAAGAAATTTATTGCCAAAGGAGAAAAAAATCTTATGAAGAAAATTTAATGCAAAGGCAAAACTTTTGGGAAAGAAATAAAATCCCGCTGACATACCATATATCCAAGCTAATGAATTAATAAGTACGTAGCTTTTTTTTTTTTCATTTTTCTTTGGCTTTTAATTTCCTATAACTTTTGCAGGGGAGGCGGGGACAACTTTAAGGCGTTCTTTGGTTTAAAGGGAAAGAAAAAAAAAAAGAAAAGGAAAGAATACCAATGGAAAAGAATAAAAGAAGAGTAGATAAGAGTAATTTTAATCCATTTTATTTGGATTAAGTATGGAAGGGAAAAAAAAATGGCATACTGAATTTTTGTTTGGATTGAAGATGGAAAAGAAAGCAAATAAAAAGATTACTGTTAAATTACTAGAAAATATATGAAAAAAATGATCCTTTAAACAAATTCAAATTAATTAGTTGAATTTCATTTCTATCCCCATTTTTGGACGGAAACATAACTCAACAAAATACAAAATAACTAGACCGTTTCCCTCCTAAAAAATCGATGCAAATAATAAAAATCAAATCCCTCCAATTCCCCTCCTGTCCTTTCCCTCTCATTCCCTCAATCCAAAGGATGCCTAGGAAAGTGACTTCGTGTGTGTGTGTTAAGGCACGAGCCGTGGTTTGGTTCAGCCCGCGGACCTCTACGTGCAGGCATGGCTCAGGATTTGTTCGATTCCGGTGCTCAACAGTCAACTCCGATTGGGGGTGGGCGGGTTGACCGGCCGGAAATTCCGCTTCATCCAGCTAAGCTCAAACCACTACTGTATAAAGTTGCTAGCATTATACTAGTAGAATAGGACACTAAATAATTGTAGTAATCATGGTGCTTAGTATGAGCACCATTATTTTTCTCACTCTCAAATCTGCGACTTTAATTAGCAGTAGATGTGATTTTCTTGAGATTTATTTCTCTTTATGGGTGGACAGATTGAGGAGATAAGTTGGTACGAGATTTTTAAGGGTTTTAATTTAATACTGTGGATATTAATTTGTGTTAGGGTTGTTACGCAGTTGAATTTATTACAGCAGTATAAGTAATTTTTTTACGTGTACGGTTGTATAAATTTATTCAATGATTTAGAAAGGAGTAGTGGTGTGAGATGTGTTTTTGTGAGTGTGTGAATCGAGGGTTGCTGCTGAGTTAGGTAATAAAGAGAGAGTCTCCATAAATTACATGTCTGATAGCTGGAAAGCAATCCACATTAATCTTCTTGTCATTTATAGCTTCTTAATTAATGAGGAGGAGGAAGATGCAGTGGGATACACAGAGGGGAAAGAATCATTATAAATGAATTTTTTTAAAGAAATTCTATAATTGGTTACTTATAGGAGGTCATTGATACTCTTTGATTTTCATTGATTTGGATAGTGTGTTACGTCAGGCATACTAATGGTCAAGGTCTACGTTGATCTAGACCCTTATTGGATTGGATATCTAATGGATACCTATGAATACTTTGTATTGAGAAATGTTATTTGCGCTGAAAAATGTTATCTGCACTCCACTGTTTATTTTATTCTATCATCTAATAAATGAAAAATATATGATTAAAATGGGAGTGGAAGTGTGATTAACAAGTATAGGAGTGCAAATAATATTTTCCTTTTTCTTAATCTACAATGAAAAACAATGGTAAAAATGTTTTTAAAAAAATATGGGGTTTAAAAATAACATAAACACTATTTAGATGATAAATTAACATTCAAGTGTCATAGAGTATTAGATTATTTTATAAATTTACTGATACATACACGTACACACGCATGCATATATTATTTACATATGAATTTGTGTAGGGTCTCGTTGGCAATTGAATGAAAACGGTGAAAATTTTAACTTGATGATGTTAATTTTTTTTTTCCCTTCAGCAAATAGAGGGAGCAGAAATTCTAGTATTGTGAGAATAGATCTGAAGAATTCTAAACTTTTTGACGTCAACCTTAAAAACTAAATTAAGGTCTTGTAGGCAAATTGTATACAACCTATAGCCTTGTACATTAATTTCGAGATATAGAAATATATCATGCTTGGATTGAATTAAGCTCCTAACCTTTGCATTTACTTCAATATTCTCCTAATGTATAATTAGTCCTCTTTCGCGGACCAATGATTGTCTACTTTTTGAAAATTCTTCCTTATGATTTTGGTCTTCCCAAGAATTCTTCCAATAAAAAGGGCTCTATGTCGTTTTTTTTTTTTTTTTTGGGTAGGAATGCATTAAACTCCCACGAAGAAAAAAAAGTGCATAAAACTCAAGAAGAAGGGATTAATTCAAAAGTAACAATTCTATTGTCAATTTATACTTTATTTCATGTAGAAGTAGGTAAAAAAAAAAGAGAGAGAGAGAGAGAGATGTATTGTTAATACATATAATCCAAAGTGAGAAACACTTGTACTTTGCTAAAATAGTGATGTCAATGATTTTCTTCGTCTTCTTCGATACATTTGTGAATAAGGTCTTTGTAAGAACGTCTTATCTATTTTTCCTGTTTTCCTCGCATGAATTCTTTAAACGAAATAATAGAAAGATTGCACATATTCTCGTTCGACCCCTCGACATATTAACAATGAAACGGGTAAGTAACACAGAGTGGCAGAATCACTGAAAAAAAACACAAAAGAGAATGTAAAATACATTGACTATACCAAAAAGGAGAAAACTATAAATACTGACCAATCTTTCATCAAACCATTTACTGAATCACGAAGTGCTGGGCAACAAGGAAAAAAAAAAAAGGGGGGGGGGGGTGTCTTCATTAAAATGCATGTGCTGTGTTGGATGATTCCGTTTGAATACTTCATAGCCACGTTAAGGCCTTGAGTCTTGGCCTATAGGCACGAAATACTTTTGTCTCAAAACATCAAAGGTCGATTTCAACATTGGAGTTTCATCTCCATGTAAATGCGGACAGAGATATATATGATGAATTCATTTCTACACCCAACACTAATTCACACTTCACATTTTCAGCTGAACACAAATGCCGTTTGAAAAACATCATCAGGTCATGTGGATTAGTTATCCAGAATAATAAGAAAACAGGAGCAGGTATCACTCTAATCACTGAAACAACTGCTTCATATGTTTAAAAAAGGGACGGAATGACTAAACTTGACACGAACCCGATAATCATACTGACTCATGCTAATTATGCACTCATTGTATCTTTCGAGAATAAAGTTGAGATTAGGACATATATATTTATATCGTCCGGATATGCAGACGGGCCTCACTAGTTTCATCTTAAACAAGTTTGCTATTCAGTGATTTAAAAAATGTTAGTGTAGTAAAAGTGTTTAGATATAGTGTAATTAAATCATAATATAGTGTAACAAAAATTAAAACAACTATTTTACTCCGAGATGGAGTAGAACGAAACTCGCAAGTCGCAAGGCCCCCAGATCCGTCAAACACGATACTGTCGGATGTAGTAATTAGCTGCAAATTACGGCAGCTTTCCGACTGTAGCCTCTCTTTCCTGTGCTGGTTTTTGGTGGAGAGTTTGTTACTTTCTTTTTGTCTCGAGGAGTAGATGAGTGAATTGCAATGCCTGAGTCTTGGTCCTCCGGTTGACCGGAGAGTGCAGACAAAGGATACGTGATAATGGAGTCAAACACTAACTCTGGAACTCCATAATTTTGGCTGGTATGGGATCTTAGGTGGACCAGTCTTCTACCTCAGGTGGCAACAACAGGCAGCTGCGACAACGGACAGCAACAGCACTGGTGTCCCTTCTTTGTTTTTTTTTTTTTTTTGTTTTTCGTTTTCCTTCGCCTTTTTTGGCTCAGTTATATCAGTACTGCAAAGATTGACTTCGTTATCGTTTATAAGTTGAATAAATATACTATAGTGACAATACAAAATGTAAAATGTAGTCATTAGGGAAGGATTAGACGACATATTGCATTTATTTAAACGGTTGAGGTAACGGGTGTCTATTTAGACACTCCTTGAGAGAGTCTCAAGTCTTAATTTTTTTAAAATGTATATTTAATTTGAAAAAGCATCACAATTCAAGGGGATGCAATAAATGTATTTACATAATAACTTAATTATGATTCAAGTGTATTAATGGATGTCCATTAGACACTAATTGAAAAAGTGAGAGTTAAAACTCACTGTTGTGCTTAGAGCTCCACTTTTATCTTCTCATCCAGAATTCAGACGGTGGATACATTTTAAAATCATTGAAAAACTACTAAAAATTTAAAGGTTGAAATCAAGTTTTCGTTCTTTCAGAATCCAAATGCTTTACTTCACTTCACTTCACTCGTTTAACAGCTTTTATATATATATTAAGTGAGAAAAGTTCAACTTCAATCAAAATTGCCTTTTACTCCCATTGCTATAATATTCTAGCCTTGCTTAAAGGATATAGCATTATGAATTTATTTACGCAAGGCATTTTGAATATGGAAGTGGACGGTCTACCATCTACCTCGCAACCCTACCCCTATTGAAATCTTAACCTTGTGGACTGTAATTTTTTTTTAATTTGTTGGTTTTATTTTTAATAAAATTTTATGGCAGCATTTGTTTTATAAGTGTGTTTGAGAGATCTGAAAAAAAAAAGGTTGGCTGTTAAACATATTTATAAAACCATATGTCTAGAATACACTTAAAAGAGATAAAACTTGTATTTTTTTTTTTTGGGGGGGTGTTAAGGCTTAAGAGTTCTCGAATGCTACAGCCTTCAACTCGTCCAGGTGGGGTGAAAGTTGAGCTTTTGTTGTTTGATTCGTTTGTCGTTCGTGTTCGTTCGTTAAGAATTCGAAAATCGCTCGAGCTCGGTTCGTTTGATTAAATTTCGAGTTCGAGCTCGGCTCGTTTAACCTAAACGAGCCGAACAAACGAGCCAAACGAACGAGCCAATTTTATGTCTAAACACTAATGAGCGTTCGCGAACAAAACTCTAAATAAAAAAACTATTTTACCCACGAACACTAACGAAGCGCAACAAAGCTCGAGCTCGCTTGATAAGCTATCGAGCCATATTTTTTTGTTTGAGCTCGGCTCGTTTAACGAACGAAGCTTAAACGAAAGCCGAAGCTCGTTCGTTTAACAGCTCTAGGTGAAAGGCGCGAATGCATGAAGCTGCAGAGCGCACTGCCGAATTGGTTCAAGCTGGCACATTCCTCTACTTCCCAATTAATTAGTACCCTTTTTTTTTTTAAGGAACTGAGGGGCACGAGAGGATGACCAAGCAATGCATACCTTTCATTTATTCTTACCAGCAAATTACTCAGTCGAACTGCTTCATTAAACTGAAATGGAGTAGCTTCTTGAATCATGTGCATTGTAATTTCTAAAGATATATGCAACAACGGCTAATTAAGTAGTAATACTAGGACTGAATAGCAGGATGCATGCATGAACATTCAATTCTCTCTCTTGAGGCTGCTTGCTTAGCTGTTATTATTATGTTTCTTTTACCGGCCGGGGCTAAGCCATAATTGGTACGTATAATATCATCAATTCAATAATGGTTTTGCCCTTTTTCCATCTCTTTAGAAATTGAAAAGGGAGAAGACGACTAAAGGGGGGGGGGCACAGTAGTGTGGTAACATGAACCAAAGAGTTAGTGTCAGATCAATGATTAGGGTTTTTATTAGATGGCATAAACATATTTGATAAAAATCTGAATTAGCATAATGCATGTGGTCTTCAATAATGTGATGATTAGTATGTAAAGGAAGCCGGGTACGTAGCCACTCGTGGCACAAGTAATAGAATAACCAACCCGATAATACGCTAGTAGTAGTACTGGTGGTGATCTACTTCCCCACCCCATAACCCCATGCATCTTTGATTTTGGATTTTTCTGATTCCTTCTTTCCTTCTTTCCTTCCTTCCTTTGGCTTTTCAAAAGGCATCGAGGAATGCACGTATATAGAGTTTGCACTTGCAATTACTTAACTAAAGGGAAACCAATTAATTGACAGGTAGAGCTCTTGAAGTCGTAATGGCTAGTTTTTTTTTTCTTTTTTTTTTGTTAAGGAAAAAGTAAATTGTTTTTTTTTTTAAATTTAGGTTAATATGAATTTTTTTTAAAGCAATTGCAGAAACAAATTAATCATGCTCCAACCGAATCCAAAAATTAATTCTTCACCATTTTCTCATATATGTCAGTTCTTTTTAATGCAAGTAGAAAACAAAAATGTCGATGCAAGTGATGTATGTTCAAGGAAATAATCCTCATCTACTAATCGTGAGCCTGAGCCCTTTTTCTCTTGTTCCAATGAAATCATCTGTAAAAGTGGGAAGAATTTTTTTAGTTCGTTTCCTAAAAAAAGAACTATAAATTGGCAAGGGCAATCATTTTGGCACTCCGTTTAATCTTTTCAATTTTTGTTGATTAAATGACCTAAAAAGCCTCACAAAATAATTTAAATGTCAAACCCTTCTAGCAGGCAAATTGCCTGTGTATCTGATATTATATAAAATCCAAAATGGGAAGTGTTAAAATTTGGGGAAATTATTAAATAATTTGAAAAATTCAAGAGTCAATGAAACGCATTCACCCCATAGAATTTTATTTTCTGATTCATAATAAAAGATACTATTGCCTTATTCAAATACAATACGAATTTCTATCATTTCTTCAATACCTACAGCATTTTATTCTTTAGATTTTTGGTATCTATGTATATTTGATGATGTAATTTCTACCATTAATACAGATTTTAATGAAATTATGATGTTTTATAAGAAAAAAAGGGGTACAACTGTGATCATAACAAGAAATACTAAAAGTTTGCTCGGATTGCCATAAGAGCTCAGTACGTACTTCGAGAAATAGAAAACTGAACATGAACAAAATTGTACGTGGAAAATAAATAAGATTACTTTATTTGGCAGCATTATGTATAATCCGAAAGGGGGAGGTCGTGACCTAAAATATTCCTTGGGTGCACGGATCCATTTTATTTTGGCCAAAGATTAGGAAAGTAGTGCATGGAAACTTAATTTGAAGCAAAAAAAATTAATCCCCCGGGCATCGGGCATTCAGCAGCAGAGGGAATAGTAGGTTCCTTGAAGTCAATAACACAGTACTAAGTATACTTTAATATCAACCTTCAAAGCCACCTATGCTATTGCTTGATCCTTGAAGCATAAATAAATCTTTCACCAACAACTGACAGTCAAAATTGATCATGAAATTGCTTACAATCCATCAACGTTGCGTCATGAAAACTAAACCAACTTTGATTGGAGAAACAGCACGAAAGGTGAAGTAAAGGTGCAGCTAGTGAGAACAGGTGCGGAGTAGGTTGGTGAACTTGTAACAATACTATACTTTAAATCCATTTCCAGACAAATTAATTATAAGTTGTTAAGTTCATTGAATTCAAGACCTGAGCATGTAAATATGTAATCGTGCAGGCAGCAGCAGCTGCACTCTGCGAAGGTACCGGTTCCAGATAGAATTAAGGAGCAAAAATAAAATACTTTTAAGTGTGCGGAATCCAGAACCCGAGGTTCCTGTTATATATATGTGTGTGTTTTTTCTTTTCGAAGGGGTGGAAAAAGAAGAAATTTTCTTTCGGATGGAAAGCAACCTTTACTAGGTAAAAACTACAAATTTTCTTGGTTCCACCTCAGAGAAATGATGGTGCAAATGTGGCTTCATATAGTATTTCTTTTATCTCTCTCTTGATGCAACTGCTCTCAGAATACGAGAGATGACGAGGGTTGAAATAAATTAGCATCGTTTGAGCATGCTTGCTTAGTTCTAATTCAACTCAAAAGAATACGAAAAGTCAGTCAATTTTTGGATCATGCTTTAAATCTCACGTCAATTTATCAAACGTGAGGAAAAGTATGAGTTTTGCTGGAGGATAAAAGGTCAAAGTTGTGCTCCCGTGTTCATCACTCTGCCTAATTCTAACACAGCCACACAGGCTGCCCCGGCGGCGCGGGGGGCCGACCCAAAGAAAAGAAGATGCAACCAAGAAGGCAAGAACTGATATATGACCGTTAACTCGTTAAACTAAAGCCAATCGCGAAGGTTGCTTCCTCTCCTTGTTTAACTAAGGGGTTGTGGGCGGCCTAAAGTTCAAACGGAGCAAGAATTTGACGGAATGGTAGTTGACCCACCTCTATCTATACCATACACCGAAGGAGAGAGGTTTTTCAGTGTACACAAAATTCTATCGCTTTATTTTTTTTCTTTCTAAATTACTCTTGATAACTATTTTCTTCTGTATAATATACGTTTCTAATTATTTTACATTAATCGTAATTTCTTTTTGGACAACTACTAATTATAGTTATGGATTACTATTAAACAACGACCTATTTTTATATTTTATTTTAATGAATTTCCTACATATCAATTATCAAAATATAAACCAATTTCCCTGAAAATAATTTCAACTGATGTACTCTACAAATTTTTACTTTCCTATTTGTTACATAAACATTAGTGTGTGTCGTGAACACCAGTAATAATAACTAGTGATAAGGACACACTTGATATGTGTGTGCAATTTAAGAAAAAAATCACTTTTTGCATGGGAAAATTAGTATAAAATTTTCATAAATAAAAAAATAACTATTGGTTTCTTAAAGTATTTTTAAAATAAAATTCTAATGAGCCTGATAGTTACAATGTTTGCGAGCGACTGTGGGTGAAAGTTGGTTATGGTTATAGGAAAACACTAGTTAATAATATAGGTAACATATGATCAGGTGTCGGAGGTTAATTAAGTAATTGTAAGAGTAAAGTTAGAAATTTAAAAAGTGATTAAAAAAATTATACCAAATTCAATATTCTTCCATTATATATGGTATATATAGTATAGATATGAGAATGTCATGAACATATCAAGATGGGGATCCTTAGAGTTCGTCAAATTACATCTACGCCCCTCAAATTGAAGAAGTACCATGATGGCCTTAAAAAGAAAAAGAAAATGCACCAAATATAACTTTATGGACTTCAAAACTACAGATCGGATGAGAAGCTAAAAACCGTTTCATTTTCTAATTTAGGCACATTAGGAATTAAAGAAATTTTCATCATATTTTGTTTCTGTCTACGCTCAGCAAATTTCAAAACTCCGACATACAGTGCTTTTTTAAGCTCACTCTCATAGTGGGTACCTTCCCATTATCCCTCACTGGACATGAGATTATCTGGAAAAAAATTATTCAAAATGATTATAACACTTTTTGTAATATGATGTATTTGAAATGAAAAAATTTATAATAATTTGTGTTTATGATACGAGCAAGACAATATTTACAAAATTTTTCCCAAATTATACCATCTAAACTGTTTACTTCCTATTAGTATTACATTTCTTTCCATTTTTTGTCCTCCTCTTTATTCCCACAACAATGTCGTGTACGTATTCCTCTTATGAGGTTGGCTGCAATCTTAAATTTTGATAGTGGGAGGGGCCTTAACAGCCTTTTGTTTGACTGTACATGCTTGATGTTATGCGTTTCCGTGAGAAGAGCTTTGAGGGAGAATCAGAGAATGATGAATTGGAAAATTAGGAAGCTAATGGGGAAGCTTGAATGCAGCATGTAGGTTTTGCTGGATAGACTTTTTCTGTTTTGTGGTAAGCCATGCTGGAGTTCAATACGTGTAATTCACGAACAAATAAGGTCCACTGATGATTTAGTCATAACTCCAGGGTATAAATATATATAATAATTAGCGTGATAGAACACCAAAATATAAAGAGCAAAGTTTAATTATGAGGGGACGGCCTAAGGCCTTTTCAAATTGACTAGTCAATTAAAAACATAAAAAAGAATGAGGTGCAGAGGCAGGGAAAGAGAAATCTCTAGAACTCCCGCATTTGACTAATCACATATTAGCCTTATTTAATGCTAACAACTCAAGTAACACTTCGAAATAAGCCAATCTCATACTCAACTTCAACGGTCAGCAAGTCGAAAGGAAAGATGAGTCTATAATTCTTAGAAGCACATACATACATGCACGCATATATACATACAACACAGACACGCATATATGAAAACTCTTTATGTTTGTGACAATGGTTCAATTCCATGAAGATCAGTTCATTAACTGTGATACCTCATTCTATGTTAGAAAAGTTACGTGTTATCGATCAACATATGAGTATAGTCTGAGTACTCAAATCCAATTTAAAACATCTATTCTAAACTTGTGAGAATGAAACCCAAATAACTAGACTTGGATGTTGAGACTCTGATTGCGTCTTGGATGCAACAGTATAAAACAGAAGAGAGTGGAAGAACCGAATACCATGCAGGGCTAAGCGTTATGTCGATCTAAGAGTGGAAACAGTAAATCTAACATGCTGCGAAATGGAGTTCGGATCATGGCATTGGACTTGACCATTGCCGGACGTAAAGCCGAAAAAAATGGAATGAATGTAATATTCCATCTTACATCTGAAAATTCATGTGTTACGAACTAATACATAAGGATAGTTTGAGTATTCAAATCCAGCATGAGATATATATATTGGATTAACGAAGGCAGAGTCCAAATACTAATTGGATTTAACGGCTGAGACTCTGGTCAGATCCTAGACCTGCGGACCCAAAGCCTGACAGTAACAGTGATAATGTGAAAACTGAACTGGAATGAACTGGAAAACGAATGGATTGGTAAGATAATGGGTAAAGACCATATGCACTTGGTTTGTGACCCAAAAGTTTTTTATTCAGTAGAATAGGGACATTGTTTATCCAGTTGAAGTGATAGACAAAACAGTTGAGATAAAGATACGGTCAGCACTAGCACACTGAACGACTATCTTGTCTTTTAAATTTTTAATCAGTATTTCATTAGATGAGTTGTTGTTCCGCCTTTGCAATTTGAATATACATGAAAAGAAATGTGGGCTATTGCTGCGTTCTCGCGGAATATATTGATGGATTCCAAAGGATTAAATATGTTAAAAAATCAGTTTTGAGTTCCCCTAAAATCCTAAAAATAGGACTTTTTTAATGGGTGCTCATAAAACACTGGTTAAAACATTTAAAATTCACCTAACCTACCATGTATATATACATACTAACAATTATTGTCCTCACTTATATTTATATAATTTTTGTATTTAATCATACTTATCATCCATTGTATTTATTTACTTCTCTTAATTAATATTACATTTCTAAAAATATGACATGTGGAATATATCTTAACGCGTGCCCTATGAGCACCCGTTGACCAGACCAAAAATTTAATGAGATTAAGTTAGCTTGATAATTTTAACTAGCTGATTATCAGGAGAGGAAAAATGTACTAGTAATAGACCATGAAATAGGCACTTAAATGCCTACCACATGATGCGATTTCAGCTTATGTTGACTACGGCTTTGAAAATCACTACTGTATCGCAAGTTCGCAGCTGCTCAAATCTGCAAATGTAAGTGGTTTTGTCCCGTTTCATGAGTCAATCCGTGAACTTTGGGCTGTGCACTGAAAATGGTTTTGGGGGAATGGATCAGTTCACGCAAAAATATTGGGCTGTGCAGTGAAAATGGTTCTCCTCAGAGCAGATAGGCCCTTTAAGAAGCAGGCTCAAACTAGTCTGTGGAGAAGGCCCCAGACGGGGTGCGAAAGGCTTGTTTCTTCATTTCCTTAGCGCAGCAGAGCAAATGCTAGCATGCCGACTAATCATTCCGCTTCCGCGTCCAGACATGTTTTCCACTTATATTGCATTTGCACCCATAAATTCTTTAACAATAAACACATTTTCTAAACACATTTATTTGCACCCACTAATATTTCTGAATAATCTTCTAGGACTTCCAACATCTTCTTACTATTCCAAGCACTTGAAGAATCAAAAAATAAAATAAAATAAGATAAAATAGAAAAGCAAATATAGGAAGCATTGATCATGATAGCCACACCACGCAAAAAAAAAAAAAAAAAGGGAAAATAGAGAGAGAAAGAGAAGATAGCCACATCTCGTCTTTAAATGCACTTCATGGAGGAAGCCTTCTAGATCAGTGCTCAACTTCAAAATTCTTATTCAAAATTTGGTACTTTTTTTTTTTTTTTTTGGAATACAACATAGTTGAAAGCATTGTTTAGATCTCATATTTGAAGGAAATCGTTAGAAAAACCTTTGTGGGGTTTTATGCAATATCGATTATTTTTTGAGCTCTAGGCTTGATATATAAAGGATGGACTTAGTTAGTTGTCAACGAGTCCAAAAAAATCAAGTTCATGGATGTTTGAGGATGCAAGTAAGTCAAATACTTCAACTTGATCGAAAACACTTGACAATAAAGAAACAATCCATTTCAATTTGAAAAATACATTCTAAAATCAACATTTGCTACACTGGAATATCTATTGCTGCATCGTATCCATCAACATTATAAATTTATACAATTTGTTTTTATTTTTAACTTTCTATTGCATCTTTTAATTTTGAAAAAAGAAATTAGGACAACAAAAAGGTCACCTAGGAATAAAACTATCTTCTCCATCCAAAAATGAGTTTTTAAACAATATATTTTAATATGAGTTGCTAATGTTACAAAAAGTTGAAAAAAAAGGAAAAAATTAAGGTAAGCAAGTGATATTTTAAAGTTAAGTGGGGTGCTAAGTGAAGCTGCAAAAAACAAAAGCTTATGTATCTGAAGGTAGCGCTAAAAATATCTACCAGCGGTTTGGTGACGTGACCGCGGGCTCCTCTGAAATATCTTGCCAACCTCATCTTTTAACTCTGGTTAGTCCAACAAGAAGTTAATGAGAGCCGGTGAATAACTGAGCACCGTCCATTGCACTTACTGCATTCGTCACTGATCTCATCCGATTGGACTGTTTTGGTATTGGTTGAAGCATTCAAAGTTTTTGCTTTCAGGGTAGGTACTGTCCTAGTGGCGACTGGCAGATCGAGTTTCAGACTGGCATTTTGAAGAGCATTGGGCCCCCTGAGGCCTGCGGTATTAGTGATGATACACACAATAAAAGAAAAGAAAAGAAAAGGCATATTTTAAATTTAATTGAACTTAAACCAAAGTTCATGTCAAGAATAATATAATTCTCCCAAGATACGTAATGATACCACATAAATCGGGCAATCAAACGAAAATATCCGAGTAAATGAGCTTGTCTCAACTTTTCCCTGATTTTGCCTTAAACAAAAAAAAAAAAAAAGGATTTTCATTGGTGCACGTGCTTGCATACAATTTCAAAAAGCAGGCGTAATTAGGGACTATGCATAAAGTATCCATCACGTAAATAATAACCTTTTCCATTTATTTATAAGGGAAATCAAAGAGAAAGATTCAAAAGGAGTCGAATCATAAATTTTATGATTATTATATGATGCATGTCTTCAGTAGTTGAATCGTTTTTTAAAGGGTTTCTTACTCTTGAAAAAAAAAAGAAAGGAAAAAAAAAGTAATGTCATGGATTTAATACATGCCAATTTTTGAAACCAAGCTAGCTTTTCTATATTTGGTATGGGAAAAATGGTTGTCATTAGAGGCACAATAGTATATAGCTATGTAGACAGAGGTATTGTAAACTGTTAAAGCACGACCACAGTAGGAAAAAATGGTTGTCACTATTTTAGATTTTTCTTTGCAATATGGACTCATTTTTCTTTAGTTAATCGCATATCCCAATGGATCCACGCTGCCAAATTGCGCTAGTGGAGGAATCGTGCATGAATCTGCGGACGGCCCGACCCCTCTCTCGAGTCTCAATTCTTCTAACCAGAGTTAGCAAGGCACTCCCGTTGAGGAGTTAACCCCATCCAAGCGTCCAACCCTAATTTACCCCCAAAAAAAAAAAAAAGAGGCGGCCAACCCTAGCCCTCTCTAGCCTCTTCCGCCCTATATATTCAGCGCATTCCCCCAGCCCTTCTCCTCAAAGCTCTCTATCCTCTGAGGCGGGTTCTTCTCTTCTGCCCTCCTCCTTTATTTTGCCCTCCTCCTCTTAGAAACAGAAATTATGGCTGACGCAGATGTTGAATTCCGATGCTTCGTTGGTGGGTTGGCTTGGGCCACCACCGACAAAACTCTTGGAGACGCTTTCTCTCAGTACGGCGAGATCGTCGAATCGAAGGTCTGTTTGTGGTCGCAGAGATCGGATCAGACCCGATTCGGCTTTGTTGACTCTTGATCTTCACCTACTGTTACTCTGTGTTACTCTGTTACTCTTGTTACTGTTACTATTTGTGTTACTATTATTCGAAGTACCCTGAAACGGTACGTTCTGTCTTCCTCTTTTTACCCCCAAAGAGACGGAGATTGAATCGTTATTTTCGTGTTTCAGATCTAATCATTAAATTTCTGGATCTACCTGCTTTCAGATCTCATGTTTCCTTTTTCCTTTTTGTTGTGGTGAATTTATCATTCAGATCATCAACGATCGGGAGACTGGGAGGTCCAGGGGATTCGGCTTTGTGACCTTCAAGGACGAGCAATCCATGAGGGATGCGATCGAGGCGATGAACGGCCAGAATCTCGACGGTCGTAACATCACAGTCAACGAGGCTCAGTCAAGGGGCAGTGGTGGTGGCGGATACCGGGGTACACGCCGTGAGGGTGGAGGTGGTGGCTACGGAGGTGGCCGTCGCGATGGTGGGTACGGCGGTGGAGGTGGCTACGGTGGTGGCCGTCGCGAAGGAGGTTATGGAGGTGGTGACCGTGGTTACGGCGGTGGTGGCGGGTCCCGTTACTCCAGGGGCGGTGGTGCTTCTGATGGAAACTGGAGGAATTAAGTTTTAGGAGCTTTTAGGGTTGGGTTGATTTGTTCTGTGGTGGCTAGCACCTTCATTTGTGTTCGATGTTCCCCTATTTACCTCTTCTGGTGCTTGGGGCTGCTGGGTAGTGGGTATGTCATGGGTGGGTTGTGGGGTTGTTTGGGTTTTACGATTCTGGTCTGTTCAAGTTCGTCTTGGTTATGATTGCTTTGTTACCGTACTTAATTTTTTGACCGCTGGTTTGTCAGGTTACCCTTTACGTTATTGTCCTCTTTGTAAAAAAAAATCGAAATTTACGGAGTTCCGTGGAATGAAGTGAATCGAGGTTGAGAGTCACCGTGGTCTGAAGTTACATATTTCTGTTGCTTTACATATCCAAGCTTACCACAATTTGTACTGTTATGTTTCGGCTGGTCTGGCCGGAAAAAAGTGGGGGTTATTAGCAGCTCCTGTGTCCTTGTTTTTCTTCTCCAAATTTTGATTAGGAAGAGGGGTCGAGGGGAGGAAAAAAGGGAAGAAAAGCCTCTTGACATGGTGGATCTGTCTTGGCTGGGATGGAGACAACGGAGGGCAAATTGCGCTGCCCCGTTAATCGATTTCATTGGGCCAAGGGCTGCCAACGTGATGATATTAACCTGCTTGGATTTCCGAAGGGGTGTGGTGTTTGGGACTTTGAAAAATACGCTTACTAAAAGGAAGCAATGGGCATAATAAGCTTCTAAAAATACTCCGGATGCTAACTACTGAATGTAGATTGCGCTGTGGCCCTGATTCAACCTGGAATTCTTATCCAAATACGTCCCCAATCATTCTCGGCGGGAGTTATATATTTTTTTACTAAGGGAAAAGGGCCCCCCGAGAAAAAGGGGGGGGGGTTGTGTGTGTGTGTGGAAGTTTTATGTTGCAATTCACGGCCAGCGTTGCAAAACTGCCCTTTCATTTTTGGTCACTCGAACTTATTTTTGACATCATAAACATGATCGGATACCATTGTCTATGCTCTCTTCGTCTATTCTATTCTACTCCCCCTTCCCCTGGTACAACTACTGGAATCCCTCTTCTGCACAATTTCTCCTATGGCCGTCCTGGCTACCGTCCACTGCTTTCTCGCTCTTCTTCGGAAGTCGCAAGTGATATGGAAACTAAAAGGGGGGGCATCTTTCTTTCGGTACTAAAACAAAGGATGCAAGTAAATATTCTATGGATATAAAAAGATCAAAATAGGATAAAGCAGAATATGCTAAAGAAATTGGCACTGAACCCTCATCGCGGTGGGAAATGATGTGTTGGAACTTAAAAATAATAATGTCAGGCTATGGATAAGACCCCGACGAGCCCATCTCTACGAATAATATAGTCCACAACCACTCCCCGATTTACGGGGACTGGTTAAACGTGGGAATGTTCTCGTGTGTTCGGTGTGGGTTGGGGCGCCTGCGACTGCAAGTAAGAAATTTAAGTGGGCTTTTGCAAGTGTGGGTTCAGAACTTGAGCACCTCCAAAAGAAATTGATGTGGGCTTTGGCAGTGGAGATACATTAGGATACCCCGACACCTGCACTGGTAAGGCTTTGTGGAAGACAGCTGGGCTTTTGGCAACACATGGGCTAGCTCAGTGTATTTTAGATCTGACCCAACAAAATTAAGAATCTGTAAATGGGATCTTTGGAAGAGTCTGTTTGGGACTAGCACGAGCATCTCCAGAAGACACTCGAAAGCATATCACTAGAGCAGCACAACGTGGTGTGTATGATTTCACTGCTAAACTTCATCTCCTTCCTTTCTTGTGTGGACTCTATATATATATATATATTTTAATTTATGGGGTGAGTAAAATCATTCCAGTAGTAGTAGTAGTGGTGTGTGTGGATAGGGCTACAGCCAAAATCCATATCGACATGAAAATGAGTGGAAATTTGTGTGGGATGGCGTTGCTTGTGTGGTGTGGTGTGGAAGTAAGTTCTGACTGATAATTACTTATTTTCCACTAAATTGCAGAGGGTTAAGCAGCGTGTTGAAATGATACACGTATTTAGCATAGAGCCAATCATGATCATTAGCTTGATATATTCAAGAATGGCTTGAATCATATATTTCATACATTGACGTTCACAAAAATCAGGTATAAACCGATGTCCCACTTAACCTTTTCATCTTTCTATGGTTAACTGCTACATCTCAAGTATTTTTTGACGCACAATTATCCTTCCAATATTAGCAGGAGATTATGGCAGTCAATTTCTTGGAAGCAAGATGTGAATAACCTAACTGGAACAACGGGCTGTTTCATACACCAAATTAGACTAAAGTACTGTCTCCCTGCTCGCCCTCTGGAGTCTGGCCTATTTATGTATTTCACTTGTAAAAGCTAAGGCACCGTTTGAATTGAAGGAAAAGGAAGAAAAGGAAAGGAGAAGATTCTAATGAAAAAAGAAAGAAAAGAAAAGAGCGTAGAAGAAACTTGAGTCCATCCATCTTATTTCATCCATCTTATATGGGTTATGAAAGAAAAGGAAATTAAACTATCACATATTACTTACCTTTTTTTCATTATTTAAAAATCGAATTTATAGACGCACGCTTTTCCATCCAAAAGTGGACACTTTTGGATGGAAAATAAGTCATATTATGCGTCCGCTAAGAATTGGAAATTATATATGTGTTTGGATAGTCAATTTTTTTTAAAATATTTCTTTTACTTTCATTATAATTATATTTTTAATCACTTTTTTATCTTACATACATTATGTTATAAAAAAAATGCTATAGTAATTATTCTATATAATATGACGACACAACCTCATTGTGGAAGTTGTGATCTTTAACTGATTATACAAGTTACTTTGACTAAACTTCCTACCATACACTGTTCGTTTCTTTTTTTTTTTCCCTTTTCAAAATTCATGGGAGACTTCAAATCTTACGAGAGATAAAAGGAGATAAGGTGCGAGTTAAGAGTTAGGCCAAGAAATTCTGATTACCTGACCTATGTTATTAAATACTAGAATGGTCTTGGGGGCCATTTTTGAAGAGTTGATTTTGGGCTATATTAAGTGAATTTCTCTCAAGAAAAGAAAAAAAAAAAAGGAATGAAGTGGGATCCCTCTGCTCTGCCTGATATTTATTTTTCCACTAAGCTGCTGATCGTAGTCCATAGACCACAGTGCTGAGTAGCCGCCACCCATCCACCTCATTTTCCTGGAAGGACGTAATTGCCTTCTGGACCATGAAATTAGGGGCCCAAGTTGCCATATGTTTTGTCCAACTTGTGGGTCGGACCACTCCCCTAAAGTGGCCACCCTCCGCTTGAAAGTGGTACTGAGAATAAAAGAATCCAAAGACGTTCCTTTCTCCAATGACTTAGGCTCTCCCGTTTCCACGATTAGATTCCAGAAGCAAATAAATATCTGCACCACCAAAGACTTTAAACTCCCTTTTCTCTGTTCCCCCGTACAGATTCGTAGAAGGTTGGAAAAAAGAAAAAATTAATAAATGCATAGAGAGATGGAGAGAGAGGAGGAGTTATTTTCAGCCAATCATCAGCTAAGGCCCGTCATCTGTGTATTGGATCCGATGAATATGACAGCGGCAACTTGTTTGTGCAGATTTGCTTTACAGCAATTCTATCCGCCACGCTTTGTTGAGCTGGGTCACCCCTTCTTTTTTTTTGGTCTTTTGAGATCGATAAAGTATGCACTTCTTCTGTTGGAGCCCTCTGAATCTTTCAGCTGTGGGGGTCGATGCTAATTTAGTTTGGTCCTTCCTTGTCACCCTGCAATCATTGGTGATTTGGTCACAAGTGACAAATATTAGTCTGGGGTCAGATTTAGAATATTTCGATTGGAGAAGATTCTTAAACATTTTCTTCTTGATGGTGATAAATGTTGAATGAGGTGGTCGCTGATTTGAGTGGCAGAATGAGTTTAACCAGTTGTATCCAAGGCTGAAAATAATAAATGGTATTGATATTATTTTGTTTCCGCTTTCTTTTCCTCCCTTTGCTGACTTTCTAACGAGTTTGGAAACGGACATGGGGATGAAGTTTTTCTCTCAAAATCTGGATTAGGATCAATTACCAATTCAGTCCATCGTCATTACTGGGAACAGAGAGAGAGAAATCTATTAAGCATCGTCAGTCAATAGCTTGGATTCCTGCTCCTGGATCACAACTTAGACCAACTTTTGAGTTTTCTGGCACTCCATGTTGTATAGAAAGCACTTTGTGGAACTTTTGGTACTCGCACAAAAGCTTTCATTATGTTAGAAAGGCATTAATTAATGTAGTAGTAATGAAACTCGCTACACTTTAAAACCGACTGTTCAGCAAAGATCCATTTCAGTTCTTAAGCGTTTGTATAACCCTAGTTCAGGGATTCCTACGAACCATTTACCATTACACACACACACACCCCAAAAAACAAAAGAAAAAAAACATCTTTGGTTTAAGTTAACTCATCATTTCCAGGGACGTCTGCTTTAGCAGACAGACTTGAAGTTGCAAAGATTCTGCCCACAAAAGCCGCAGATATGCCCATAGACAAAGGTAGATTTCTGGCGTCCCACTTGCTGGGACTGCTGCATAAAGGCAAAAGGTGTAGTTGTTGGTTTGGAGATTGGTGTTGTGTGGCTAATGGATCTGAGAACAGAGAATTCCCAAATGATCTTTCTCCTCCAATTACATGTGCGCTCTAATACCTTGGACTGCCATCTTATCTCCTCAATTGTGGAGAAAAACAGATCACGTTGACACTTTGCTGACATTAAATAGGATAGGCTTTTTGGTTCCTCACACTTGTATTTCTCCGAGATTCGGGTCTCTCCAATTCAACTTCTGTCCATTATTTGGTGTAAAGTCTTTTTTTTTTTTTTTGGGAGAAAAGGATTCAATTTTGGTGTGTGAGTGAATGTAGATTTTATTAAGTCACATACGTAGTTCTTCACGATTACACCAAATTTATCTGAATTCGTAGCAAAAGTTATAAGAATTACAACAACTGGACCGAATTGAAGAGAATTCAACTGGAGAGATCATGGTCCATATTTACCTTCCCTTTTGATGATTACATAATTGGGCCTTTAAATTAAATAAATTGGATCCATGCAAATGTGCTTCCCTCTCCCTCCTCCCCCCATATTTTCTAGAAATCATCATATCTTTAACATTTTCTTTGGAAATGAATGGATCCGTAAAGGCAATAGCATCATTTAGAAAATTCTCAGAATTTTTTAAAACACGTCTAATGAATGAAATTTATATTTTTCTTAACTGCCTTTTATCTGACATATATCATACAATAAAAACTGTTACAATAAAATATTTTTTAAAAAACTTCAATCCAACAATTGGAAAAACTTTTTGAAAAGTTTGATTGTTCACATTAATTTACTTCTAGAGCTGAGATTGAGTGCAGGACCTATTACGGCCACTGTCACTAAAAAATGCACACATTCTTGCATGCAAAAATTTTTACTCGTCAACATAACAGTTACTACTGTCTTTGTGTGTTGACTGAACATTCCTCTATCGTTGCATTATTTTATTTTCTTCAACACCACCACAGTAAGTTTCATACCATACTATAGATGGATCCCTCTACTACTACATTTCTTCTACAAGGTAACATACTAAAACATGATAATTACACAGCAGGTTTATACATTTCATTTCATCCGCTGTCTCCTCTATTAGTAAGTTAATTTGAGTTTCCTGCTAAACAAGAATTTGCCATGTATAGTTATATTTCGAATTTTTACTGTTTTTGCACTATCCAATATTATACACAAGCAATCGTCCGTAAAATACTCCAAAATGAAATTTGTTTCGAAGTATACTGATCTACACATTGAGACACAAGTGATAATGTATGCTAAAATGCTCTTTCTAGTTATTTTTGCTTCGGGTTGGATAAAGATACGACTTCCATGTAAGCATTATGAATATGAAGCAAAGGAGAAAAGAAAAGATTGGTTATGTAGAAAGAGAACTTGTCCAAAGAGAAGTGATCAAGTATTATACAACTAAAAGTTTGAGGAAGAACACCTCAAAAATGCAGTAGTTTAGATGAGAAGCATAATTAATGGTGACAAGTGATTCCAAGTCTCAATGGATTCCATGCTCAAAAATAATTAGAACACAAATGAGTTTAAGATATATGAGATTGGGTTTAAATAGAATTAGACCCAATAATACCTTATGAAAAATAGGAATACTTAGGTATTACTTGGGAGTTCTCACGAACGCAATCTATTCAATTTTTTATAACAAATAATTTTATTTCTAACCAATTTCTCCTGAGTAAACACATTTTTTAAAATGTATGTTCTATGTACATGAACTTCTGACTAGTTCTTTACATCCTTGTTCCCCACCCCCCACTTTTAACATCTTTAATCTATATATTTTTCCTTATGAGAAATTTGTTCTTCTTTTTTTTCTTTAGCAAATTAGGAGTGCTCAATCTAATGAAGTAAAATTCATTTGGAACTCCATTTATACAAAATTAATTCTTAATAACTAATACATACTATAGTGCATCAAGATCTCAATGGTTAGAAAAATATTATTGTTATGTTAATCTTGATTGTGCAGTAATTATTATACAAATTTATTCTCTTTTGTATGATGAAATGCTTAATCGGCAAGATTTGAAAATTGGAATATGAAAAAATTTTGGTATTTTTTTACAAACGATGGGCACATTTTTTATATTCTACAATTGTTAACCATTTTGATTGAATCCAAAATAATTCATTTGAGCAACTAGTGGGGAAAAAAGTAGAAAAACCAAGTGGGGGTTGGATATTTATTTGAATTGATTCTTCTAGTGGAATACACATGAGGAAAGGAGAGGTTCAACGTGGGTAAGATAGTCCCTCTTGTTTTATTTTGATGCTACACGTAAAATACGTGTGAGACCTGAATGGAAAAAAAAGGAGAAAGTCCAGTTAGTATAAGTACAAGAAAAAACAACAGAAAACATTATTATTGGATGTTGAATAAAGAGAAGTATAGACTTAAATTAGAGAAGGAAGATGTTTAAAAAAAATATAAAATAAGATTTATTAGGTATTTGAAAGGTATCCAAATAGGTATAACCTATTTTAATCCCTCTCATATTAATCTCATGCATAAGATTACTTGAATATAGGTTGATATTTTTTAGTCCCATTTAAATCCCGTCCAAATTACACCCATTTGAAGTCATTGCGCCATGTCCTGTCTCTCTAGGAAATAAAGGGAGATAATCATAGTTGACGAAAGTGACGTTTCACCAAATAGTTGATAGATTTCCAGAACACCACATAATAAGTAAGAGAGATTGATGGAGGCAAATGAAAATATGAAAATGAGAGAGAGAGAGAGGGATTCATCCCTTTTTCCTCTCACGATCTGGTAAGTTGTAAAACCATGATCTCTTGTGGAGATTTGATTCCAAGAATCAGACTGAGAGGGAAAGGTAAATCAGAGCCAACTGGACCAAACGGACTCCCTCCGTTTCGGCCTCAACTCAACAAGCTGACAAGGAAACAAAAGATTACATGCCATTATCTTTTACTGATACGGGGTTGCCCATCACTTGCCTTGCCCTCAAATCAACTGCTATGGATTTCCCACATCATTTCTTGTTTGAACATTTTATCGTCAAACAGAGAAGTGCCAAAAAAGTACAACACCAGACCATATCAGACCGGAAACACACACACACAGTGACAGAGGTCGTCAGCACCAACCTACTTCCTCAGTCCAACTGCATTATTCTTGTTCATCTTCAATCCCGTGCAGTCCCAGTTCAACTCAGCTCCCAAAGTCCAGTTCCAAGTTCATTTCAACCACGAATTACTGCAAAATTGCCTTCTAAGGTTCAACTGATAGAAAAATAACAGACATTCAGAACCTAAAGATAAAACTTAACTCACATATTTTCCTGAATGAGTTTTGAGCTGAGTACGGACATCATTATTGTTAGGTCAACAAGACATCCTGTTACATGTCAGTGAACATACGATACATTACAAAGCTCCTGCAACGTGGATCCTGAAATCAGCCCATAACCGACGGTACCACTTTATGTCGGTGGTTGGTACTTTCTTCGGCTGAGTATATGATTTTCGTTTTGCTCATCGTTGCTTTTTTTCCTTTTCTAATGCATAATATTTCGAATCTACTTGCTTTTTAGTACCGAGCTCAGGGTGAACAAATGGAACTTAACTAGCAATAAATCCTATAATTATGAGAGCTATCATGTTGCCCCTGCAGTGCAGGCTCCCTCTTAATCTCCATTAAAAAAAATAATATCCTAAACTCGTTCTATTATTTTACTCCCTATTTACCCTGTTCGTGTGTCTCTTCTTTTGGGCGTCCTTTATTTTTTTTGAAGGGTCTTCTTCTTCTTTTTTGCTTTTTCTTGTAACCCCTTCAAAAAGGCACTGTGAAGTGGAATCATTGGCTTTGCTTCGTCCTATGAAGGATAATATCAGCGGGTCGTGTAATGGAGGAGCCACCGGCAATATACAGAAGCATTCCAGAGCTCAGAACCACCAAAATTGCAAGGCGATGCAATCCACCTAGTATCTAGTACTTCATTTTCCTATTACCACCAAGCCACCTTGGAGGTCACTTCCTAGTTCTTTCTCATCAAGCTGTGCTTTATTGGTGTTGTCATCAGCATAGATTTTCTTTTTCTTTTTTTTTTGTTATATTAAATATTAATTAGCAATTTCATTAATCTAGATATGCTAACTGCTAAGTCATGGACGTTGAAGATAAGAATGGTTTAAAAAAGTGCTTATTTGTCTTATTTCCAAACTTTGTTGGTTTGTATTGTTTCTTTGGAGTGGACAATCTTTACAACAACCTCTACCAAAGAGAGAAGGATTCTATTAATCTTGGGACTTTAAACTTTAGCCAATGCTAGACGTATGACACTTTACGAACATCTTAATGGGGATAAGGAGAAAAAAAGAAAGAAAGTAAACGTAAAAGATAGGCTAATTGCAACTGGCAACTTTAGAGTTCATGACGAATTTTTACTTCGACTAGGAGTTTATTCTGGGCAAGCTGCTATTCGTGAACTTTTAGGATTAGTTCTTGAGAAGTGCATTGTTCGTTGTTTTTTCCGTTGCCTCGATGTTTAACAAAATTAAATTAAAATACATGATAGGGTAAGAAAATGTATCTCAAAACAAGATTTTCGCTATGTGAGAATTGTACAATTTAAAAATTAAGGTTATTGCTTGTCTTTGGTTCCATTCTTGAGTCCTGTTCCTCCTTGTAATGCTAACCGGCTCCCTTGAGCACATAAAAAATGCCAAAAAAAAAACACATTTCTAGAATGCCAGAAATATCAACAAACTTTTAGTTGGTCCGGAGATCTTAAAAGTTGAACTCTAGTTTTGGGACCAGTACGGCAAAATCAGAACCAATGCTCCTAATAGAGGAAGGGTAGACTTAATTAATGAAACAACATGTTTGTAATAGATGGAAGGGGTAACAAAAATGCAAATAGCTGACCACCCCCTCCAGAAATGCAGGAGGAGGGATTTATGTATTCATCAGTATCAATCACATCACGCAATGCATATATTAACACAACAAATTTGGATACTAAGATTAAAAACTATAAATATCAAGATAAGAACATGAAAAAATGCAACAAATTTTGTCTTTAGTTAGAATTGGTGTTCTAATCTATACGTCTATTCAAATTTCATAGTAATTATTAAATCCATTTGGACAATCAGCTGTATGGCACAAATTCATGAAATGTTTTGACAATTGCAGAGGATCCTGATCCGCTGGTGCGATTTTCTTATCGGCAAATAGCATAAAGATTCAGAGCAGGATCCATAAACGTGCGTCTAAGAAACGTGTAGATGTTTTCTTGGAACAGACAGTAGAGAGACTAGACAACAACGTACTGTAATCATTGTACGGGACGTCATCTCATCTGGACAGCTATGTTGTTCAGGACATAGTACAGCGATACCCATGCATGTCACAACAGGATAATCTCTAATAGTATCGCTCGGTCCGGAAAGATCATCCTAATTCCTAGGTTGTATTTTAGTGATCTGATGCCAGGCAAGCCCTTAAGTCTCTTGTGCTAAACCTTCGATCGATGTGCATTCGTTACTATGCAAATCACTTCAATGTACATGTTGCCATCGTTGGTACCTTGATTCCGCAGTTTGGATGGCTACCCGCAAGGCTGAGGCTTAATATGCATATGCAGGCAGGAAGTTGCGCCCTAAGGACTTGTGCTAGCTGCGCGATCACGCCATGGAGGTTATGAAAAATCTAATGGCCTCCTAATGCCAAAAGATGCCATTAGATATATCTATAATATATAGAGGCACGTGTTACACCAATATGGTGAAGATATGGAGTTGAAAGATTATGTTGCGTGGAGCAGTGCATGCACTGCTCTCTCACAATAGGTGTGCCCTGCTCACTTATGGGACACAGTACATTTATTGTGAGAAAGCATTCAACAATAAAAATTTTCAATTCAATTAAGATCGAGGAAAACTGAGAAAGGACTCGGTACAATTGGATCTCGTATAATTCGGTCCGATTGTTATATAGTTTATAATACTTAGCATACAATTATATTATATTATTGTACTAAGAGTAAAAGTGGTGTATATGAATAAAATATTTGATATATATTTGGTACAATATTGAAATATATTTATACATTAAAAATTTAAACATATACAATGACCGGACGAAACCGTACAAGCCTCAAACGCTTGCCCAAACAGTTACAACATCATCGTGAATAAAAGTAGATGCAGCGGAACATAGAACATATACAGATCCTAATTCCTAAGCTATCCTATTCAAACTCTCAAGGGAGTAAAGATATGCTTGTGTCTAGACCGGGAACTAATGCTTGTGAGAATGCAGTGGATCTGGACCCTTTTACGGACGGAGCATAAACTAGCTAGCTAATAGGTCCTTCCCTCCCAAAAGGCGGGCGAAAAGTTTGACACATACCTGCTTATAATCCTTCAGGCCCAATTGGAAAGAAAGAGAGGAGGGGTGGAATAAGTAGGGTAATTGACAAGGGTTTTCTTAGGGAGGGAGGGATTGACAAAGGTTTTCTTAGGGAGGGAGGGATGCTTGAGTTTTACGGCAAAACTACATACAGGGTTGGAGTACTTTTTAAGGCAATTGGCTATCCCCATAAACCAACCACGTGACCTAATTGGATTTGGTAATTAGCTGCCTAAATTAGAAATGTGAAATTAACTGCAAAACTAACCTTGAGCTTGTTCACGAATGACACAACCAAAGTAGGATGATTTGAGTTGCTCTGCCTATATATGTTTATTAGGGTAACTTACAATCATTTCAGATATTCTTTTTTGTTTTTCCCTGCTAATTTGCATTTTGCATATGATACGAGGCGATGCTGTGAAGACATCGAAAATATATATATATAATTACTGGCCATAAAAAAAGAATCCAGTGCTAGCATACATTATGCAACTGGGCGTTTTCTTTCAACAACATAGAGTATTATTATATGCCTCATCCCGGTGCATATTTACGTAGAAGAGGAATGTATAGGAACAGTAGCACGTACCCTATACTGCTTGGGAACAAAACCCTGGCCCTCCACTTGGTATGGTGTCGATGGAGAAAAGAAAATCTATCGATATGACACTGACTCAACAAAGCAGAAGAGTCAACAGAGTTTGCGGTATTGAGTAGTATGGCTAGGGAGGAAGAATTTGTAGAGGACCTTGGAGATACTCTGATTCCTCCAAACACACGTTGTCATTGTTATTGTTATTGTTATTGTTCATAGTTTCGTTCTTCGTGTGGTTTCTAAGCGGACAACTCACTAAAGTTCTTCAACTATTTGCAAGTTCTATAGGCCAACTGCCACGACCCCACCCGGCCGGGAGCTTATAAAACGCACGCACTGGTGCCACCCACTTTGCACAAATCGGCCCTTAGACCTCGGTTTACTAAGCTATACTAGCCCTCCTCAATCTTTCTTTCTTTCTTTCTTCTAGCACGTACCGGTTCCATTTGCTCATTATTCTCTCCTTTCCCTAACCTTCTTTAATTACAGTGCCCTCGTCAAATTAAAACTTGCTGTCTTTACTTCCTCGTGTACGTAAGTCGGTGGTTACCTAAATTGAGTTTGCATGGCATCAAGCTCAATTTCCTCCCGCGGCAGCTCATCGGGCTCTTGGACCGTTACCCAAAACAAAGCCTTTGAAAAGGCTTTGGCCGTGTACGATAAGGACACGCCGGACCGCTGGTCCAACGTGGCCAAGGCCGTCGGTGGGAAGACCCCAGATGAGGTGAGGAGGCACTATGAAATCCTTGTTGAAGATATCAAGCAAATCGATGGCGGTCATGTGCCCTATCCCAACTACAGGACCACCGGTGCAAGTAACACGCACCAGTGATCATGAGGAAAGGTATGGTAGTACTTACTGGCTAGCTACTTACAACACATTAATTAAACTTGTCTAATATTTTCAAATAATGCGCCACTGCACTGACCACAATATACACTCGTCATGAGACTGATGTACAAGTACCCGGCTAGCTGCTAGGTTTGGCCACAGAATACGAGTGAACACCATTTCAACCCTCTCTTTCGAATCCCTGCATTATTAGTAGGCATAATTGGGGCCGTCTTAATCAATATTGCGGCTGCTTTCAGCTGCTTTTATAGAATTCTGTAAACAATGCACCAAGACACTCACTCGACCGATCAACCGGCTCATCATATACTTTGTTATCAAACCGCCGTGTATAAGTAACTACCTTGGAGTTGTAGGGGCTTCGTGAAGAAATAAACCTTTGTCATGTGGCAGAAGCTCTTGGATGGGACCTTGTGGGAGGGATCAGAGAATCATTTTAGTGCATAGATGTCCAGATTAGAATACTAAGGCGACTTTTGGAGAGTCGACAAATTACCTAGTACTTCTCAATGTATGAATTATCTTTACGGTAGTACTTTCTGATCCACGTGAAACTACTAAATATTTCATGAAAACCTTTTATTCTCTCTTGATATTTTTTTTCCCTTTGTTGCACTACATAAAGAACTTGATAGACAGTTAGAACGAAGTTTAATTTGTAGGTGGATGAGTCATGAAGTTGATAAGAATTCTTCTTTTAATTTTATTGTAGTATATACCCTAGCTAGGCTTACGGACTCACCAGCTCACCATGCAATGAAGATAAAGAAAAAGAATCCTTAGTAGTAAGCCTAATTTTTGACTATCAAACTTTAAGAAACTAACAATGAGCAGTTATTCACATGCAGGGTGAAGTATCTAAAGCTCTGGTGAAGCACAGACGCAAATTTCATTGTCATTCAGCCCTGTTCTAAAGATGCATGGATGAAGTCGTTATTCAAAAATAATTCCCACTATTTCTACCTTCGATTTGTTATGTGAATCAAAAAAAGTAGAATTTGAGTAATTCCAGTCGTGGTTTAGTACTTGTTTATCCCCTTCCCAAGGTGCTTGTAACACGAGGAAGCATTTGGCTTTCCTTTTTTTTCCCCCTTCAGTAATCAATTCAGTCGTACTTATTAGTAAATTGGCATACTACGTACCCTACTTTCCCACTCGATTTAACTAACAATGCAAATTTTCATTTACGGTCTCATGATGAGAAGCAGCTGTGAAAATGATGTAGCTGAATAATCTACGCAGAGAAAATATGATCATGGCGAATCATGCATTGTAAAATTCTACTATTCGAGGAAGCATGTATACTGCGGAATGGTGGGGAGGAGAGTGCAGGTTGGGAACATAAGAGTCAAGATTATATACATCGGCATACGCAAGTCATATAAAGTTAACATAGTACTTATAAATTTGTTTGTTGGTAAACATGCCCGTAGGTCATAGAATAGACAATGTAGCAGCACAATCTAATCGTGATATTCGAGTTTCAGTACCGTGGAAGAACCCGACTAACAGTAGAGATTCAAACAAACAGAAATTTTAAGCTGTCCTCATCAAGGGTCCGTAAAAAACTGTGAAAAGGTTGTCAAAGTATGCGGCCTGATTCTTGAGCCTTTTAGCTACTATGTCCATATGGTCCGCCCAATTTCTACCACCCGTTTGGGCGTGCAGTACTAGATATTATATGTCCTGTGTAAGTCCAAATGAACACTTGATCCGAGACAGACAGCAGTGATTGGAGTCCTTATTCTATTTGTACTCGATCACTTCATATGTCTACTCGAAGAGAAACCTAAAAGTTATTACAGAGTTTTATGATTTAGTTGCTTTAACTTCATCCAAGATTTTTCTACTTACTTTGACTCTTGGGAAATTAGTGGGGGTTTCTTGGATGAAGCATTCACTTGGTTTTAATTACCTCATCATACTCGGACAAAAATCTCAGTTGTAATGGTTGAATGTGGTCTTGAAACCAGAATGTGAATAAATGAAGACACGGTAAGCTAGTAAAGGTATAGTTACATTTTGCCATTATTGTTGCTAATTTTGACAAAGAAAAAAATAAGTATTCTGTTACTAGAATTTTTAGGACGTATTCCCCTTTGAGTACCTAGTTACTAATTCATTCATTTACAATGTAACAATTTTTAGGCAAATTTAAATGAAACTTTTTTTTTTTTTTTTCACACTAGTCTACCATCAGAAGGTCTGTCCAATAAATTTCAAATAGAACATACAGAGAGAGAGAGAGAGGGGGATCGACGAGAACTAAATAAAAAGAGGAAGAACTTTAGCGTGCCAAATTAATCGATCACGGAAACCGGAGGTGAGCTGCAAATGTGATTATTATACTTGGTTTTACGCCCACAAACAATAGGCAGTTGAAAATTTTTTTACTAAACTTGAGGATAGCCTGTGTTCTGCTGGTATAATGGTAGTATATAGCAACGCGAGAGATTGAAGTCGACAATTTCAGCTACAAGTCTTTGGGCAACAAAACCTGCGTCTATTCAGACAGCAGTTAGGATCATCCTAAAATTGCTAGGCAGCCATTTGGGAAGATAGGTTCATGACCAGTGCTGAAAGTTGTCTACTTGGGACTTGGGAGTGCTGCAAATTTAATTACGGCACCAGTTTTCTTGGCGTTGTTCGTTCAACAACCCCCCCAAAATGCAGGCACTGTTGGCTCTCCAATCTCTGATCCATCTGTCTTCTCCTTTATTTTTTTTTCCTGGTCGGGTCAAACACTGTGCTGTTTTTTTTTGGTAAAAAAAGGTTTGAATGGGTTTGCTTCCTGTCAGAGTAGATCTCAAGAATTATGAGATATTTAGAGATCACCCATCAACATAACTGTAATATTGACAGAAAATTTGAACACACGAGTTTTTGTGAGTAAATAACTCATTCTAGCCAACTGAGCCAACTTTGGGTTATCGTACGCTTTGCTTTCAACTACGACTCGACAAAGTTTAGTAGGAAATTATCCGGTTGACTATTTCGTCTTGCGGAATTTGGGAACAGCAGTTGTTGTGCCAACAAGCCATAATGCAGTCAGCTGCTTATAGAAACTCTCTCCATATCGTACAAGTTTCTACCAACCTTCCCTTACAAAATGGGGAACGCTACCACCGAAACTGGCATTGTGTTGCGTAATAGACGACGTGTTTCTAGTAAATACTTCCAACTACCTTTTTCAAAAGCAAATCAAAATAAAACAAATCAACACCCCACCCAAAAACAATTTAAAAAAAAAAAGGTATCTACACAGCACACGTCTACAATTTTCTGTCTCATCACACTCTCTGAGGCAATGGTTACCCATCCGAGCATTGGGTGCGACATTAAGTACAGTTCAGAAGTTATAGCATTTCTATTATTTTTTTTATCATATAATTTTCATCTATTCAACTATACGGCACCAAAAAAAAAAAAAAATAGAGAGCTAGAAAGAGTACCATTAAGATTTCCCTAATCTTAAAAGCTTTATTTTCGACACTGTATGACATATCTCAGCATTACATTTTCCGCAAGTAGTATTTGGCTAACTGCATCCGAGGAGAAATGGGAAGCATTTGTATTCGATGATCCAACAGAGTCCACCCAATTCACTCGACAAACCCACCCTTCCAATTTCCCCCCTTTTTCTAAATATTAGAAGAAGTACATTGACCTAAAATCCCTCCCATCAGCTAGGAGCAAATCCCACCCATCATTTAAATCTGATAGTTCTGCCATTATCTATTGGCAGTTGCTATTATACTCTCCAAGACACCAAACCATGAAGTACACTAGCTTAGATACTCCTCCACAAGTTAGAAAACTGCCTGGTAACTACCTACGAAGCCATTTACACTGTATGAACACACAACACTGCACATGCAAAGTTAAAGGCTTCAAATCAACCATACTTCAGCAAAAGAGGCTAGAAACCCGACCAAATTACATCTCATGACCAGCCCCCAGGCCAGGTTAATATGCAATTCAATAAACGCTATCAACTCCACCACGTTGACACGTGATATAAACAACTAACTAACTAACTCAAGAAGGGGAGCATCGAAGATTCTCCCCTTTCAAACAAAAAACACATATCCACAGAGTGAGGTCTGCGCCCAACTGTAAAGTCTTCATCTTTTATTTGATGTCCGGCTGTTAATACAAAACTTGCAGCACATTTTACTCGGACAATGATGTTCGAAGGGGCAGTGAGCTTTCAACACTAGCAGTCTCGGCGTTTCGCTCTGCAACAACCTTTGACATGCCAAACATCTGCATGACATCAAAAATAATATCAACAATACTAGTAATTAGACAAAGAATCCTCATAATTCACGGTTCAAGAAGTTCCTCATAGGATTTAGTATGAGGAAGTGAGCTAAAACCTTTTTTATGGTCTTCTGAAAGCAAGTTTTGTGCTCATCCACTGAAGCATGGATGAACTCATCTATATGATCCTTCAAATCTTCCAAAAAGGTTGCATCTTCGTTCTTCTTCTTTCTGCAAGAAGTCATGGCTTGAGTTGGAGCTTTGGAGGATGGTAGCTTTTCATTTTGGCTATTTTCAGCTGCCATTATACCTGGTGTGAAGCTTTTCCCTGAGGAACTATGACCATATCAGGGGAAAAAAAAAAGAAGAAGAAGAATTAGTGGTAAGGCGTTTCACTGACAAAGTAAAACACGGTTAATTCATCCTTCTAATAAGTACAAGTGTCGATCGAGAATAGCATTAACTCGACAAGGAGAAAATATTTTTCCAAGGAAGAGCTTAGCATATACTGGTTATGTTTATCAAGAAGATTCTGAAAGACCAGATACCCAAGGAGTTCCCACTTCAACCACAATCGAAAGGAAAAAGGAAACAAGAAAGTGGAAAGATTTTACTGTTTCCAAATAGCAAGCAAACTGATTTCAACATTCACAGACTCTCTGCAGTTGATCACATAAACTCAAATCTAAGCAAAAGAAAATCACCTAGCCCAAGTTTAGTTCGGACGAGCTCTTAAAATGCATTTGCAAGACTATATTGTTACAAATTGTTATCCAGTATATTACATTCCCACTACCCAGTCATCCTTTTCTATTTGTACTAGTCCCAAACCACACATAACTAAACATCAAACATTTGAAATGAGAATCAGCATGTAGTCAGGTGACACCAAAAACTCCAGGGCATTTAATAATGCACTAACGCAAAACCAACAGGCTACATGGTATTTAATATTTCACAGGATTGAATGTCGATATTCAAATTAGAGAAAACTATACTATAACAAGGCCACTATAAATTCACAAATTTGTGAACTGATAACAATCCCAGTCAACCAAATCCAAGTTCGCAAGGCCATACACCGATCAAGCTGCTCCCCTGACCGATCAACACTATCCATAGTCCTAATCTCATAAGCTCCTAAACCTTTTAGAAGTGAGATACTGGAATCCACAGTATCGGGTGCAAAGAAATGGAATGCATCATGTAATTTTTTCAATAGAAGCTAGAAAAAGAATAGCAACCACATGCGCCTTCTCTTGGGAAGCATCAGACAAGTCAGAGAACCCAAATAAAAAGTTGTATGCAGATTACAAACACCAAAATTTTGTCTGACTTTAAATTCTGGGCAACTTAAAGAAACGAAGCCCTCATCATGGACATCGGGAAGACGCCTGAGAGGATAATTGTAGACAAGATGCTTAAAAAATCTTTGTCATCTAACCCTGCCTTTGAGCACAGCTACGAGTAAACAAGCTAGGAAAAAGCAACAGCAAGCACTAAGGATGATAGAACAGCAAGAAACAAGACGCTTATCAACTATTTGATATAATTCCGCAGAGGCCCAGGAAAAGCAAACAATATCAACAGGCTCAGATCTCTTTACAAGACTTCAATTTTTACCTTGTCCTCTTCCACTCCAATTTGAATTAGTTTAACAGGGGGATCGCTGATAGATTGCACTAAAACATTATGTAAAGGATTATGCATCCAAGATTTGTAAACCTAAAAGGAGGAGTACCGAAAAATTAAGAAAAGTAAATGAAATTATTCGCATTAATGGATAGAAAAGGAGTACCTTTACAGATCAAACTGAAGCAAGCTGGGTGAGCCTGCCTTCTAATAGGTTCTAACTAACTTCGAAATCAATAAAAACGCCGGCAAATATTAACGATCGTGTGAACACGACAACGTGAAAATGTTCGATGGAATGAATACGCTTAATAAAATAAAATGGATTACTTACGAGAGAGTAGAGGTGTTGCTGATTTGGTCTCCACGTTTCCAATTTCAGTGGGCAGGGAAAAAGACAAAAAAGGATCTTTGATCTGATTGGGTGTAGCTTTAACTAATTAACGCCCGGGGCGTAGAGTAGCATCTCTTTGCTTGGAAAGCAAGTTTGTAGTCCAGTAATTGGACCTACAATTGGGCTTGGCGGTCCTCATTGGTCTCCTGTTGGGCCGCAGCCCATGCCTTCACGGGTGCGTGAGCGACTTAAAAAGTTGTTTTCGGAATTTGATTTAAAAAAAAAAAAAAAGGGGGAATTTCATTTCATGGCAGCATTCCAAACACAAAAATCGTACTCTTCATAATAGTAATGATGTAGTACTGCGAGAAGGCCAATTGTCCTTTTGAGGGATTGATTAGCAAAAGTTGTTCACCAAATTTGGCATATTTCTCAACCGGGAAAGTTTCATTTTGTACATGAATTTTGGGAAGTCAATTCTGCTGCGGATGCACTCTCAAGGATTGCCAGCACCACTTATTCATCTAAGTTGTTCCACTTTCATGATTTATCCAATACTAATAAATTAAAGTTCACAGTTAGTTTAGATAGGACGCAATTTCCTTATTTAATAATTTTATAAGCTTTCAAATGTCAGCTTTCGCCCCCTCTTCTGTAATTCTTTCTGCGCCATTAATAAAATACAGGGTTGACATCCTACCTCCATGAGCAGAGTTTGCCAATGAAATATAAATATACTAGCATTTTGACCCGTGCATTTAAGCAAAAAATTAATAACATTTTGTAAAAAAATGAAAGGATAAAACTAAAAGTTGAAAAAAATATAATTTTGGTGTACATTTCTATCAAAATATTTAATTATAAATAAAAGCAAAGTAAAACCCAAAAAAATTTGAATGTGTTAATCTATTTTTCAATATTAGGTTAATTTTCCTACCATGGGCATTATGATTATAGTTAGAAAAGAAGCATGATACTAAAAATAAGTTAACATGCTCTAATAAAATTTTGATCCACCAATATAAGTATGTATTTTGCTTCAAATTCCTAATTTCCATATTATACCTTTAAAAATGTCAAACTACTTGAACAACCAATGGAACTTAATTATTTTAAACAAAAAAATTAGAGTAAATGTTGATAAAAAAATATTAAAACTTTTTAATTGAAAATATTACATATTTAGACATTTACAATCTACTCTTCTATGCTCATGAGAAATTTTTGGTGCTTACACCTCATATATTGTAAAAATAAAGTAAAAATATATATGTATATTTACTTACAACTTAATCAGATACTAAATAAGTTAAAATTGTTGGATCAGTGATAGTAACATGTTGGTTACAATTGCTTTATAGATATCATAAACATATTTTTTTGGGTAAATTTTTTTATCTTTTAATTCCAAGTTAATATTGCATCCAAAAAAGTAAAAGAAAAACTACAATCTCTAATTTTTAAATTTAAGAAGTTGTATCACTGTATCTCATATTTGTGTATAAAATGAAGAAAAAGAAAATAAGTAGGAAAAAGTAATTAATACACACTACTAGTCAAAATCCATTTGCTTGTTTTTTTTTTTTGACTTTTCTTATAGTATGCTTATTATTTTTTTAATAGTGTATGTACTAAACCAAATATCTCTCTCTCATTTACACTCCATCCCATCCCAATATGCCTACTGTTGTAAATAAATTATTGAACAAAAATTCTAAAATTTAGTCATTAAAAAAATATGATGTTTGAAAAGACTTATAAATTATGCCTAGGTTCATGTAACCATTCCTTTGATCTTATGCTATCACTTTTTTTCTCACAATATAGATTACATGATAATATAAAGGTGAAAATCAAGTATGTGTTTGTTATTTTGATATTTTTCTTTTTTTCATTGAAAGATATATACATAAAAAAATAAGATTTTAAAAACAGGAGAAGAGATACATGTATTTATTTATAGTAGAGATATTGAGAAAAATAAAGAAATTTGCTTGCTATGTCCTAATGTATAGGTAAGAAATAAAAGTTTATCGTATTTTGTTTACATTATAATTCTTTATTTGAATCATTGGATAACTACATTTTATATTATATTTTGGATATAATATAAATAATTTAGTTCATGTGCCTAAATCAAAAGACTAATTTATTGTTGTCTTTATTTAAAATTTGTTTTTAGATTCTTTCAATCTAAATGTTTTAGACTATAGTTGTTACTTTATTAATTAAAGTTTATAAATTTTGTAGGTTTTCATATTGCACTTTATGTTGGATAGTGTTTACAAATTTATGTTGGGTTCATCAAAAGAAGGATTGGAATATTAATGGTGTTTCCTTCTAGAAATTGATACTTCTTATAATTTTGGTAATTTATCATTTTAATTATATTCTTGAGAAATTTGAAGGAATTAAAATATTGTTGTTTCCTTTTCAACATAGTACCTTGTATCCTTTACAATTTTAGTTATGTATAAATTTGGTAGGTTCTTTAAATTGAGATAGCATGTTAGGATTTTTTTAATGTGTTGATTTTAGAAAATGGTGCTCATTGATAGATGTACATAACAAGTATATAGTGGAAGCATTTAATATAGTTTTTTCTAATTAAAATAAATGAAAATTGTAAGAAAAAAGGTTAAGAGGTTGGAAGTCTTCTAAGTGGTGGAATCTAAAAGTTGTTTTCAAATATATATATATATATACTTATATTTGAAGTGACTATTTTATATGTGTACAGGTTAAGTATGTTAAAATGGAACATTAACGGTGATTTCTTCTCGACATTAATACTCCTTTAGAATTTTAGTAATCTGCTAAGTTCTTTTAATTGAATTGTAGGCGGAATTGAAAGTGTTTCCTTTTCCGATATACTAACATATTTCGTTTTGTTGATACTATGATATTGTTATTTCCATTTTGAAGGAATGTAATAATGCCTATAAATATGTCATCAAGGCTAATTTTTGGGATTTTGTTTAAATGAAGTATACTTATATTTGGCAGTGATTATTTTATGTGTGTATAGTTTCATTATGGTAAAATGGAATATTAATGGTGATTCCTTTTCGACATTAATACTCCTTTATAATTTTGGTAATCTGTTACATTGTTTTAATTGTATTGTTGTCAGAATTGAAGGTGTTTCCTTTTTCAATATACTAACATATTTCGTTTTCAATTTATGAATATACAAAATAACTATGAAATGGATGCATTTGATGCATTTTATGTGATTAGAATAAATCAAAATTCTAAAAAAAAAGGCTGGAAGGTTAAGAGTTCTCTAAGAGATGGAATCTCAAAAGTTGTCTTCATATGTGTATATATATATATTATCAAGAACTCGTTACTTTATTTATTCCATGCCAAGAACGAGGGAGTATACTAGTATAGTAAAGAATCTTTTGGCGGTTTGCCGGGGTTGCTTGATTCTCAGGCTGACAGATGAATGGGAGATGAACGTAAACAGCCAAGAGTGAGGAACGTCCGAATGGGGAAGGAGGGAGTTGCAGCAGATACATACGTAAACAATTACTAGTAGCAGCAGAGCTAAGAGTGAACCAGACAAATTAAAATTAGACACCCAACGTCTCCTCCGTTTCCGCTATTCCTAAGCATCGTCATCAATGCTCGGTAACTGCTGTATGGGTCACTTACCATATCACCATTTTGCTGATTCAAACTGGAGTGGTCAACAAGATTCGACAGTTTTCATCCAATGCCTTGTTATTGACTCTGGCTGTTGGTGCAGTTGTATCTACCTTTTTCCAAACCCAACACCCCCTTCCTCCTTTCTAGTTCCCCCTCCGCCCCTCTGTACTAGGGGTGCAAACAAATAAGTCTATTTCGAACAGTGTCGAGCTCGACTTGATATAATACTATTCGGGATCGAGTTCGACTCGATCGAGTTTAAAATTTTATAGATTGAGTTAAATTCATTAAGGTTTTTGAGATGCTCGAATTTGATTCTTTTGGGCTTGAGTTTAATTAAGTTCGAACTCGATATATTGAGTTTAATATATATATTGCTCGGTGACGAGTTATCAAGTTTAACAAATAAAGATCGATACTCGATTCGTTTGACTATACGAGTTACTCAAGATTGACTCGTATTCGATCAACGCCGAGTCGAGTCGATCGTTTGACCAATCAGCTCGCTAACTCCTCGATCTGTTTGCACCCCTACTCTGTCCGTAGTCACGCACACACACAACATACACTCCTCTACGTCATGTACTATATATAATACCTCTAGCAACCCCCCACCTCAATTCATCTTCAACCCCCAGTTGAAACAATCCCACAGCATTACAGTCGTCTCGAGAACCCCTGCCCCCCTCCCCTTCTTCTCTTCTTCTCCCATCAAAGACACAAAAATCACAGCACGCAGCACAAACAAAACCCAAAAGCCATTTGGGATACCACTATCTCATGTCTCTCTTTTTGACTCTCTGTCTGCTCCCCCTCGTTGCCATCACACTCATCCAGGCCTCCCAGATGAGCTATCAAGACTTCCAGAGCCTCTACATCCAACTCCAACTCAATCTCATCACCGTCCTCGTTGTCTCTGCCATTATAGTCTTCGGATCCACCGTTTACTTCATGACCCGGCCTAGATCGGTTTACCTCGTCGACTATGCCTGTTATCAACCTCCCGACCATCTCCAAGTCAAGTTCAAGAAATTCATGGGCCACTCCAGGCTCACTGGAGATTTCGACGAGTCTTCTTTAGAGTTTCAGCGCAAGATCTTGGAAAGGTCTGGTCTTGGCGAGGAGACATACTTGCCCGAGGCATTGCACTGCGTCCCACCGCGGCCGTCCATGGCCACCGCACGTGAAGAAGCTGAGCAAGTCACGTTCGGCGCGCTTGACAATCTCTTCAAATGCACCAATGTCAAGCCTAAGGACATCGGTGTTCTTGTGGTGAATTGCAGTCTGTTCAATCCCACGCCTTCCCTTTCTGCCATGATTGTCAATAGGTACAAATTAAGAGGCAATATTAAGAGCTTCAATTTGGGGGGCATGGGCTGCAGTGCTGGAGTTATCGCAATTGATCTCGCTAAGGACATGCTCCAGGTTCATCGGAACACATACGCAGTAGTTGTTAGCACCGAGAACATCACCCAGAACTGGTATTTCGGCAACAAGAAATCAATGCTGATCCCAAATTGCTTGTTCCGTGTGGGCTGTGCGGCCACGTTATTGTCCAATAAGGCATCTGAGAAAAGAAGGGCCAAGTACAAGCTTGTTCATGTGGTGAGGACTCACAAAGGGGCTGAAGACACAGCCTTCAGATGTGTCTATCAGGAGCAAGATGACAATGGGAAAACCGGAGTTTCCTTATCCAAAGATCTGATGGCTATTGCGGGGGGTGCCCTCAAGACTAATATCACAGCACTGGGGCCTCTGGTGCTGCCCATCAGCGAACAATTCCTCTTCTTTGTGACCCTTGTGGCCCGGAAGCTCTGCGATAACGCCAAGATCAAGCCGTATATCCCAGATTTCAAGCTTGCGTTTGATCATTTCTGCATTCACGCAGGTGGGAGGGGAGTGATTGACGAGCTTGAGAAGAATCTGCAGCTTTCACCAATTCACGTGGAGGCCTCTAGGATGACTCTGCATCGATTTGGGAACACTTCTTCGAGCTCAATTTGGTACGAACTGGCATACACTGAGGCTAAGGGGAGGATGAAGAAGGGGCATCGAATTTGGCAGATTGCATTCGGGAGTGGATTCAAGTGTAACAGTGCAGTTTGGCAAGCTCTCAGAAATGTGAAGCCATCTCCAAAGAATCCATGGCGAGATTGCATTGATAGGTATCCCGTTGAGGCGACCGACTGATTAACTGTCTAGAGATTACTTATTTGATCAAGCTACCATTACCGACAATTCTGTGTGTGATCGGTGCTCTAATAGATTTCCACGAAGATTGAACAATAATTTAGTGAGTGGATGATGGAAGTATCTGATTAACTGAACTTCTGAGTTGTTGTTATCGCACGTTGTAGTAGCAGCAGTACTATCATTTTATGAGGAAGTTGTTCGAAAATGTGTAAATTTGGCGCGACTTAAATTGCACGACTTCCCCAACATTTGTGTCCACATTACACACGTGACAAGATTAGACAATTCTGGCAGCCCAAGGAAACCGAAATCCTACAGCAATTCCATATATTGTGTTATTTTGGACAGTAATTGAGGTACGAAACTTTAGGATAATTAGAAATCTGCACATAAACTTCAAGAACTCTTACCATCAATCAATCATGTGGTATGATATTATGCTATCTCTTTCTGGGGTGCGCTGCAGGTTATCTATCATTTGGTCAAGAAGTTACTATATCAAAAGCAACTCTTTTTTTTTTTTTTAATAATCTTATGGAAAAAGTTCAGTAACTGGTACAGCAAGTTGTTATTTCGATTTGGTGCACGACAATCAAACACAATCTTTGTTCTGAGAAAACTAGTAGATGGGTTCAATTGTTTAAGAGTTGAGACTGAGTCTGGAGTTACTGTTCTACCCGCAGCAGAGCCCACCTTTCCTCGCACCCCAAAAAATAAATAAATAAATAAACAAACTGTGTCTGACTTTTCAGTGCAATTACGATCACCTTGATAAGAAATCTGTTGTCTAATACTACATCAATCATAATTACAAAGCAATACCCAAAAAAAAAAAAAAAAAAGATACTCACCCTATAGATCGACTTTTGAACGGTTTAAAAACAATTTTTCTTTTGAAACGTCAATAACTATTGTTCAAAGTGTATTTTTTTTTATTTTTCTTTTATTTTTAGCTTGTGTTGATTGACAAATCAATATGGAGCACATCTCCGATAGAAGAGAAGCAAATGGATGTTTCATTTACTAGGACCAGATTTCAAACGACCAGACTTGTATTGAATTCGATGCATACTCTTTTCAATACAACCAAATTAAAAGGATCCATTCCCCTGCCCCTTGTGAATCGTTAGGCTTTGGTAAATTTCTTTACTCCCTCTATTTCTGGCCAAACTGGCTATCAGGCTCTGATACCAACGCTGTGATAGACATACCCAATTTGTGTACAAAGACATTTGCTAATTTTACATGTGTCACAGGACAGTCACCAATTCTCACGGTGCACCAAATTAAGGTCATTGTTTTTTTCCGTTTAATTAAATCGATATGTTTTTCTGGATTATATTGTCACATCAAGGGTGAAGGAAATTGATATAATTTAATGGTAATTTCAGAAACCTCCCCTGAGGTTTTATGAAATATCACTTAGCTCTATAACGTTTTTAAAATCTCTCTTACCACCCCTGAAATGATTGTGGGTCCACATATCACTATCAGAAGGGATAAATTGCCAATAATACTTTCATCTCTTCCAACAATTATTTGGCTACTAAAGACCCAAAAAAAAATGAAAATTTTGACAAATCGCCAAAGTATGTAATCAAAAAATGCTCGAAAAATAATTGGCACCAGGCTTCTTCTTCTGTACCAACAAAGCATGAAATTATCTGACAATACCTTCAAAGGCAACCAATTGGAAGAAGTATTCATAACAATATGACTTTTATTTGCATGCTATAATCATTCTTTTTTTTTTCTCTCATTTATTTCTTTCTTCTGTTAACAATACAAAAACTTGGAATAGAAGAGGAGAAAATTGCAATTTTATTAAGATGATTCTCTAAATTTTGAGTCAATGTGTGATTCTTAAAATAAAACTGCATCAGACCATACAAATGGATAGTTGATACTAAGTACTTAAATGCATACTCCTCATATGTGAATTACTTTCAGGTGATGTTTTTGTTTACTTTTGAATTGCAAATTAGACAATATCACTTTGTCTATTACTGCTATAGATATTGTTAGAAACTCCATGATTTATTAATATTAGGTTTCCATTTTTTTTTTTTTTTTGTGGATAGACTAAGGATATTAAGGAAGCTAAAATTTCCTCTCTCCTCCAACATGTATTTTTTAATATTTTACTTTTGTTGAGAGGGGATGACATAGTTAACAAATGTCAATTCCAATGGTGGCAAGAGCTATTTTAAAAATATCAAGAGAGTTAAATAATATTTCATAAAACCTCAGGGGAGGTTTCTAAAATTATCCCAATAATTTATGGACAATTCAGTTCACGTTTTCTGCAAGTTGAAAAGCCTATTTTGTGCTTTTCCCAGCTACTTTCTGTCGGCCAATTGAGTTTCGTATTAAAATTTGATTCCATCCCGCGTGAATGAAATCGAGGCGACGCTGCAAATGCGACAAAATATGTAGTGCACCCGATCAAACTTGTGCTTGTCTCCAAACTGCGTCCTTAAATTTTTAACAACCCAATGGCTGGACATACACTGACCACTTCAGCGCAACGAATTTTTAAGTTGTCTTTTAATAAAATAAAGGGATAATATCAGAAACCTATGGTTTTAAAATATCACTCACCTCCCTTGTAAATTGTAAATTGACTATATTAACCTTCACTTGGTACATGATTTACATATCAAATAAATGGATATCTCAAAGTTGTTTATCCAACATTCTTTTTTATTCTTTTTTTTTTTTTGCTTATAAATTGTAATAAATTAAATTTTATTTTTTAATTGTGATAATATGGAATATGAATGTAAGATTTTTCCTTTGTTTTGAGTTGACTTTTATAATGAATTAGTACAATTTAAAGACTTGGGCAAAAAAAAAAAAGGCTCATAATGAATCAGTTTTAAATATATAAATTAAATTAGTACTAGTATATTTCTTTACAAATATCTTTTTTTTATTTTAAAATTTTTATTTTTATAAATTATAGATTTGTGATATATTACGAGTGGAAATTATTTTTAGGTGGTGATTTTTTTTAACAAACAAAGTGGTTAGAGTATTTTATTTAGCAAAATCAGCAAAATGGTAGTTTGAGATTTTTATAAATTTTTTTACACAAAAAACAAAAGTAAGGGAGGTAAGTGATATTTTCAAAGTTTTTGATATTAAGAGAAACCTTAGGGGAGGTTTCTGATATTATCCCTAAAATAAATCGCTGCAACTCCTTTTTGTACATGTTATAGTTGCTAAATCCGCTAAGCAACAACTTTAAGTTCTAATAATAATGATGAGATTTGTTGAGAGATACGGTAAACCCAAAAACTCTATAAATCTGACAACTAGATTTGAAATAAATTCGGATCTAACAATAAAAAAAAGGAAAAGAAAAAAATTCTAAAATTCACACTAGGAACCCTTAGGAAAAATAAAAAATTTTCGATAGAAAATTTTAAAAGAAACAAAGAACTCTAATCATTAATAAAATTTTAGAGAGGTTTTATTAAAAAATAAAATAAAATGAAACACGTGGGGGGAGACCTTAGTGATCTCTCTCCAGAAGAAGAAAGTCTTTTAGAAACAGTAGAAAAAGTAGAAAGTTGAAGAAAATAAAAGAAAAAGAGGTTAGAGTAACATCAACTCGAAAAAGTTAATTGTGTTGAATACTAATGTTTTAAAACTCGGACCGGCCAGTGAACCAGTAGAGGGAGCGGTTCGCGGTTCAACCGATCCGACCGGCCGGTTCACCAGTTTTTTTTTTTTTTTTTGGCTTTCTCAAGTTTGGAGCCGTAGCACTTCAGCAATCAGCTATTTGTGACACTTTATTACATTTCATTGACACACTTGGGTATAAAATGATCCCAAATCCCATCTTTTGTTCACCATTAATGATATTTTCCAAATATTTTGAGGGAAAAAGTTTAAATCCAATAACTTTGAATACATCAATCCAATAGTACTTTATCTTGAAGTGTCTTATAAAATTTTCTCAATTACATGAAAATTGAACATAAATTTTCTGAAAATTGATAAATGTAATTTCTTTCAACCATACAAGAAAAAAACCTGAAAAAATTTGAAATATTAGATACATCTTTAACCGAAAATTGGGAAAACAAAAAAAAGAAAACCAATATCAATAAATGAAAAGAATTCGAAATTTCAAATTAAATACAAAAAGTCCACATAAAGAAAATAAATAAAGGGAAGAAAACTTGTATAGATTATGTTAAAGTTGTGGAAAAAACTTCAATAGATTAAACTAAATACATGGAGATTTAATAAATGGTAAGAGAGAGAGGAGGGTGGAGGAGAAGAGGGAAGAGTAGAGTTTGTGCAGGAAATTTATTGTAGTAACCCTAAAAATTAGTGATTAAAAGAGGGATGATTGAGGTGAAATTGGAAGGATGCAAGATTGAATCCTCTGATGGTGGAATTTAGTAACTCTAAAAATTAGTGATTAAAAGAGGAATGATGGAAGTAAAATTGGAAAGAATGCAAGATTGAATCCTCTGAATGTGGAATTTAGTAATTGAAAACTAGTGATTAAAAAAGGAATAATGGAGGTGAAATTGGAAATGATGCAAGATTGAAACCTCTGAATATGGAAATAGAGAGAGGCATAGATGGGTAAATGGAAGTTTCATTTTTTATTTTACTTTTCATTAGTTTTATAAATTTTTGTACTCACCTAACTTCAAAAATACTTGTTGGTGTAGTGGTTAAGACGCTTGTGTTTTATATATGAGGTCCCAAGATCAAATCTCACTATCACTACATTTTATATTTTCAAAAAATGAAAAAAGCCAAAAAATCGCTGGTTCGCGGTTCATCCCGGTTCGATCGGTTCTTGACGATTCTTTGATCACTTCTGGCTATTATAGAGAACCGAACTGGTGGCATGGCCGGTCCGGTCCGGTTCTGAAAACACTGTTCTGAAATTATTGTCTAGTATTTTCTAAGTCAACAGTTAAATCTGTTTGGACGTTTGGACTAAGGGTGGCAATCGGGCGGGTTGGATGGTTTTTGGGTGGGTTGGTAGTGGGTTTTCATTTATTTGGGTTTCACCCAACCCGCCCAAGTTTAAATTGGATTAATATTGGGTTGGGTCATATTGGATTAACTCAAACCCATAACCCAAATATGACCCAATATATTATGTTATATATTTTATACATAATATTTTCTCACATACATTTATATACATAAAATGATTTTTTCTTACACATAAATATTAGTTCACATACAGAAACATATTTTCACACACTAAAATACTTCCATAATACAAACACACATTCAGTTATTAATCTCATTGAATGGAAATACATTATTTTCATATACACAAACATATTAAAACACATACTAACATGCGTACTAATTTTTTAAACTACTTGGATGGACAAATTTAATGTAAAAAATCCTTTTTCAAAGACAAATCAAATCATGTAAAATGTCACTAAATTGACCTGAAGAATTGTAAAATTCAAGCCAATGTAGTCATCTAAATAGATATTTTTTCTTTCATGATTCACAAGGAGCAACCAATTTTTTAAAATGTACTAAATATTATGCTATGAAATCTCCAACTACTACAAAAAAAATGTTGTTGTTGGCAGTGACACCCACCTGGGACACTATACATGCGGATGATTAAAAAGTAGTTCAATCAACTACAGTATTTTTTAATAAAGTTTAAAACTATAAACTTGGATCAAACTAAAAGTAAACTGCTCAAAATGTTCACTTTTAGTTCAAATTTTTTATGGGAAAAAATGACTTGGTAAATAATAATAAGAAAAAGACGAATTTAATGGGGATGCAGAAAAAATTTGGGAAAATTAATTTGATTTTTTTGGGAATAAAAATAGAGATTTTAAGATTGAAAATTTGAATTTTTGTGTTTGATGAATGACGGAAAATGGAAAATTGAGGTTGGGAAAGTTGAAAGACTAAATTGTGTTTCTAACTTTTCTTAGTTTTGTCTAAATCATATTAAAGAAAAATTAGAACAAAGAAAAAGAAAATGGATTTTAAAATTTGATGGGTCATTAATTAAGAAAATGGTTGGAATCCAATAGAAAAAGAAAATTAAAAAAATAGTTGTAGTTGGGAAAAGTGAAATGAGGTTGCCAAAACCATCACTCTTTTTTTCTTAAAAAAAAGGATAAAAATATTTGAGTACATACATTTATTTTATGCTATGTGAAAAAAAGTTGGGTTATGGGTACCCAACTTCAAAACCCAACCCATTCAACATTTACTTGGGTATTTTGCACCCAACACGCAATTGACCTAACACCCAACTAACCCAACCCAACTTCTCAAATTAGTGGGTGGGTTAGGTGGGATGTTGGGTTGTGAGTTTTGTTGACAGCTCTAGTTTGGACCAAGCCTTCGTCCAATGTATATACATACAAGTCATTAACATCCCAATACGTGATAGAAAGCATTTCTCACTCATTGCTTGATCCTTCATTCGATCTTCCCTGGAGGAAGGGGAGCTATGGTGAACGTGCTTACTGTAGCAAAGCCTATTGTGCATGGAGTGATGAAGCTGGCTGGTATTACAGCCCACAAGGTGGAGATCGAACCGGGGACAATCATGAATTTTTGGGCCCCAACCCAAGTCCTTAGCCACCAAAACCAGAGACCGTCAGCAAGCAAACCGCCGGTGGTACTTATTCATGGATTCTTCGCCGACGGCATTCTTACCTGGCTTTTCCAAGTTCTGGGCTTGACAAGAAACTACGCCGTTTACGTCCCTGACCTCCTTTTCTTCGGTGACTCCATCACTCACAGACCTGAACGGACGACAGATTTTCAGGCGGAGTGCTTGGCCAAAGGGTTGATGAAGCTGGGAGTGGAGAGATGCAGCTGCGTGTTGGGGTTTAGCTATGGAGGGATGGTCGCATTCAAACTGGCGAAACTGTATCCCGACTTGGTTCAATCCATGATTGTGTCCGGATCAGTCCCGGAGTTAACGGAATCAATCAGCAAGGCGACATTGCAGAGGCATGGGTTCTCGAACTGGTCGGACATGTTGATGCCGGAAACAGTGGAGGGGCTCAAACGGCTTTTTCAATCGGAAGCCACGGAAGCTTATTCACCAGGTTTCCTAATTTCATCTATAAGGATTTTCTCCAGGTACCTTACTATTCTCTTCTCTCTTACTACTCATTAGAATGCTCACCGAAATCCCCTCCCTAAAGAGAAACCGCAGTGGGTGGGAGAATTTTGCTTTTACAAATTTATCAATCATATTATATCCGCGACATCCCTCAATATATGATGAAGTACTAGTTCATATTCATGTTAGGATTAAAATAAAATCTTGAAGATTGGGCCCAACAAAAAAGGGCAACAACAGATGCACATGACAGTTTTCCACGTAGAGGGCAGTGGGTAGATAATTGTCCCCATAGCAAGTGTTTCAACGAACCAACTTGGAAGTTGGTCTAGCCAAGTTGGGCCACAAGGTGTAGGGGTGAGAATCGAATTCGAAATCGGTATTCGATAGGGTGAAATTGGTATTTTTCGATAAACGATCCTAAAAAATACTGACCGAATTCGCCTTCGAATTACTGATTTCCGATTTCAAATTCAATTCGAATTCAATTCAAAATCGGTATTTTACCGATTTACCGAATTTCATAAAACAATTATTTAACCGAATTTCATTTAAAAATACTTTCTACCACCACTATGAAAAAACATGATTACAGTTGATGTGAAGAAAAATAATTTTAAGATAACCTAATTTAATTAGTACAAAACCAAAAGAACTTTTTACCTAAATAATAATAGTCTAAATGTCTAATAAATTATAGCAATTCGGGATATTTGAATCTGAAATCAGTAATTTTTTACCTATTTACCGAATTGGATTCGAATTCCGTCTTACTGAATTGAAACATCTTGAAACTAATTTCGAATTGAATTCAATATATCTTAATTCAGAAAATCTGAATCACCGATTTCGAATTATCGAAATGAAATCGAATTCGGTAATTCGATAATTATCATAGTTGCTCACCCCTAACAAGGAGAGATCTTAAGGTCCTGCCTGGGTGTTGACTAGGGGTTCGAGACCCCAACTAGGGACTCTTTCGATTAAATCTTGTAGATGTGTCAAAATTGGTAATTTGGATGGTTTTGAACAAGTCATAATTGGATTAATCCATTTATACCTATTTTATAAATGGGTATGGGCAAATCCAATTACTCATTCATGACTTGTTTGAAATACTACTTTTTTTTGTTAATTTTTCACATGTTATTTGATAAGAAATAACAATGTTTTATTCTTATTACATTGGTAGAAAATTCAAATTTATCTCTTTAATACTTACTAAAATTTGAGTTTAAATGTATGATTATTTTTAAATGGGTTAAATCGATGAGTCGTCAACTCACTATCCATCAATTAAGGGGTATAATTGGATGCCCATTTTAAGTTAATGAGCGGGTTTGAATAGGCTATTATTGGGCGGGTTTAGGTAGGTCAACATAATTAGATTGTAATGAACACATCTAAAATCCTGACTCTTAATACAAATTCAAAGAGTGCTATAAGGCATCTATCTGGTCTAGCGGTGGTTTAGTCCCCTCGATTTCCAATGATTCAATTGGGTCTATTTCCTTCCTCTTAAGTATTGGAGTAGACATAGATTGTTGACGAGTAACCAAATAAAAAAAAAAAAAGTTTCAATGGTTAATGATATTTTACGTTTTGCATACACAAACGGTTCATTCTCAATGCCTCTACTCCATGCCTACTTGTTGGTGGAATTGCCTTCTCTCCAACCTCTCAGTGTCATTGGGTGAGAGCGATATGTATCCAATATTCATCAAAGGCTGAAATTGTTTCGTACCAAATATGTTTCACTTCAAAACCTTTGTCCCCAAAACTTTCTCTGTCTCTGTGTCCCATAATATCAATAGTTATTACGTATTCATGGCATTAACTGGTCACATGAGATGATTTGGAGACAGAATACGTGACAGCTATTGATGTTATGGGATACGGAAACAGAGAGAGTTTTGGAAATAGAGAAATTGAGTTCAACCATGTCAACTTAACCTTTGGTTCTGGGTATGGAATCTAAAATTAACCAAGCGTAAGGAAACTTCCTCTTTAGTTTTTTAAATCCGACAGTAACATTTATCGCAATTGGTTTTTATGAGATTAAAAAAAAAACCATTTATCCATTTTGTAAAGTTCTCCCCTTTAACTGTACCCGATTGAATACAAGCAAGTAAATCTTTCTGTTAGTGGCTCATTTATCCAAATATACTCCTAACAAAAGCTCCTTTATATACGAAATCCCGTTTTTAGGGTCTATCATACCAGACTCCTTACATTCTTCGCCTTGTCTTTTTATTCCTCCTCCTTCATAGAATGTATAATAATTGCCAATCTTTCCCCACCACAAAGAAATTGATGAGTGTTTATTTATGAGTGTTTGGATAGTGGATTATTTAGGATAATTTGGTGAAAAAAAAATATTGTAGACTTTTTTTAATTGACCTATGTGAGATAAAAATATAGTTGAAAAAAGTGTCAATGATATAAACAAATAAATAAGACTTGTTTGTGGAAATTAAACTAGAAAACGACCGTGTTATTATTATCTAGTCATATTAATTCATATCATCCTAACCTCAAGAAAGGCACAATCTAAGTCTGACTTAGCAATTGAATATCGGTTGCGAGACGATCTTGGAGTTCTAGTTAGGGTGTCCTAATCAATCTTTAAGTTGATCTCTCAATCTTTGAGAATAAGCTCTTTCATAATTTTATGGGGCGGGCAGAACGTGCTAGATGCGTGTGTGTCAACTATGTTGAGGTCAATGTCAGATGTGAGGCCTGGTCTGGGAATTCAGAAAAGAAAACAAAAACGGGAGGTTACGTGTCAGAAGAAAAGAGGAGGGAAAGATGTAATGCCAACCGGAGCTCTTTTGATGTTGATTGAGAGACAAGAAGGGCAAAATGAAAAACAGAAATGATTCTCAACTCATTTGGTGTAAAATTGGCATATGGCAGAAAAACACGAGAAATGAGTTGAGTTTCCCAAAGTAGCATCCAAGCTTGTAGTTGCGGATACGGAGGGAAAAGATCCTCACATACTTTCTTTGCTCGTTGCAGGTTATGTTCCATAGCAGGAAAGAGAGAGCGGAGCTTCTGGAGGCACTGGTCGTCCCCGACCACGAGTTTACCCCCGCAGCGTATTCCCAGGTTGCCCTCCTCCTATTTAGTATTTACCCCTCCCATTCTATTTTAAAAATATTAGTATTGTATGATCTAGTCTAGTGGCTCTAACTCGAAAATAAATGCCTCCTTAACTACTGCAGAAAATTCATCTGCTGTGGGGAAATCATGACAAGGTCCTGGACTTGGATGTTGCCCATAACGTAAACTTGTGCGTCTGCTCTCTCCAAACTCAAGCTTTTATCTAGTATACGAGTAGTAACATCTTTTGGCTTTAATTAATATATATCGAGATCCATGGATTAATCCCTATCATAAAATTTTTTTGTAGGGAATTGGAAAACAAGGCCAGCTTGGACTGCATAGAGAACGCGGGACACATCTGTCAACTAGAGCGACCGTGCATTTACAACAGCCACCTCAAGAAAATCCTTGAATCGTTCCTCGCGTAAATTTCTTTCTTTTTTTTTTTTTTTAAATTGAAGCAATAAAGTTTGGTCCGGGTTGTATTCTGTTGTTGGGTCACTCTTTTAAGTTTTGAATAAATCTTTCCTATACTGACAATGTATACATTATTATGGTCAGATCCATGACACATGTGCGAAAATTGGAATTAGATATTAAATTTAAATTTTGCATAATTGTCATTCATCCAAGAGTGATAGTGTATACACTGTCAATGTCGAAAAAATTAATTCTTAAGTTTTTATAAATTCTTGAAAAGGGAAAGAGAGAAAGGAAAGTTTTGGCACACTACATTTACTTCCTCTAGTTAATTTAGGCTTAGTTTGGGAGTTTAGGATAGAAAAGAAAAGAAGAGAAACTATAATTTATGAAAGAAAAGAATAGAAGAGAAGGGGAGGGGAGGGATTTTAATATTGTTTGGAAGTTTAGGAAAGAAATAGAATGATTTTGGATACATACGTAAATAAAAATTTGTGTAGTGAAAATGTAAGGATAAAATTGGTATTTGAAAAGCTTTTATAAAGGTTCACCAATCTTTCTGTCCATTTCCGCCCAAATTGGGGTGGAAAATTTTTTTAAACTGTACTCGATCTTGTTGAAACCATTATTATCTTCAGAGGGGTGGCAATCATATTAGGTTTGCGGGTCGTCGGGTTGGTAATAGGTCAATCTGAACCTACCTCGAAAAATTAAACAGGTCAGTTTTCTTGACCCGAACTTGAGCCGTGAAATTAACGGGTCACCCGAACCCGACCCGAATAACCAATTTACTTATTTTTTATTTTTTATTTTTTGCCTTCTTATCTTGGTAGGATGGTAAATTTCTCTGCAATTGAGTTTCCATAAAAATATAGAATAAGAATACTACAGTTTAATCTAAGAATGTAGAATTTTTTTTTATTTTCATTTTTATAAAAAATCATAAATAAAAGTAAAACTATGATACATTACCTGGTTAATAAAAGTAAAAATATCATGAAAATAATGTAATACATCTTCTGTCTAAACATAATAACTCCAACTTCACACAAATCAAACAAATTTAGTTAAAACAATATTTTTTAGAGTTGAGTGATTAATGCATTTGGGAAGAAAAAAATATGCCAACCTAATTAAATAAAATATCTAATATATTTATAAAATTATTTTTAATTTATAAACGGGTTGGCGGGTCAACCCGCGAACCTGTTGGGTTGATCGGAACCTGACCTGTTTTCTTTTCGGGTTTATTGGGTTCGATTCGATTTTGATTCGAACCCACAAAGGCTTGACTCAAACCTATTAATTTCGTGTTAGGTTCGTATCGTATTTTGGAATCGTATCTGAAATTGCCACCCCTAATCTTCCTGACTGCTTGTTACTACACCGTAGTACTTCAATGTACCTGGTAGAAAGTGTCATAATGGGTGATTTAATTGGGTTTGGTTGGATCATAATTGGATAATTGATATAATTAGATTAGCTCATTTATACTCGTTTAAATAAATGGGTATTTGTTTATATCAATTGAATCAATGGATATGGATATACCCAATTACCTATTTATGACTCGTTTAAAATATTACTTATTTTTTATTTGTTTCCATGGTGTATAACAAGAAATAGCGGTATTTTATTGTTAGTACATTAGTAGAAAATTTAAATTTATCTCATTAATACTAATTAATATTTGAGTTTAAATGTATATTTATTTTTAAATAGGTTAAATAGGTGAGTCAAGTCAAACCACTACCTATCAATTAAATGTGCTTAATTGGATACCCATTTATACCTATTTAAAATTAATGAATATGTTTGAATTGGTTTGGACAGATCAAAATAATTAGGTTGTGATTGATATTTCTAATAACTGGCATGTGCAAAACTCGTTTCCCCCAGGAAAAAAGAAAAAAAGAGAAAAACGTATAGTTTTGTCTCGATCCAAAAGCGTGACTAGACCAAGGTTTTCAATAGGCAAGTACATGTGCTGTTATTGTCCCCAGTGATGTTAAGTCAGGATTTCTATGTTTCAGATTTGGTACAGTTGGTATTAGATCCGTTGGGATTGGCGGGGCTCAAACCCGAGCTTCAGCTTGACAGGTCAATTCTCTGGCCAATCGTAGATTATTTGAGATAATTTTGTGAAAAAAATGATATAGTATCTTTTTGAATTGATGTATGTGAGATAAAAAAATGGTTAGAAATTGTATTGATAATATAAATAAAAAATTTTAGCCAAATAATATCAATTCAAACAAATCCCCAGGTAATCTTATAGGGTTTTTTTGTTATTTTATCTCCGCATCGAATATTTATGATATAAGTACAAGTTGGCGAGTTAGGCGAATTATTGGGTTGATCCGAATTCGAACCATTTTGGGCATATTGTTAATGTCTCAATGAATTTACAGTTCATCCCCATTACTTGCTCGAGCATATATATATATAGAGGATTGGCTTTTAGGCTTATTGACAGGGATGATAACATTACGGATAGTTGGTTTTAATTGGAATGAATTTATAATTATTATGTTTATGTATAATTATTAGGGTATTTAGTTATAATTTGATATTATATTTAACTCGTGCGGAAGATGGGGCAGGGGACGGAGTGAGAATCTGCTCATGTCACTGTATCCAATTCATTTTTATGTGCAATAGTTTGATCTTTTTCTGGGAGATATATCTACAAAAGTTGTCATTAAGATTACAGGACAGTTTATTTTACTCAAAATGAATTTATAGGTTTATTTGGATAGGAGTTTATTTGTGAAAAATTTTCTACTTATATTATCAATATATTTTCCAATCACCTTTTAATCTCACGTATATCACATAAAAAAATACTACAATAATTCTTGTAAATAATTATCTCAAATAATCTGCCATCCAAAAAAACTTTATAATTACTATGTTTTATGTACAATTATTAGGGTATTTCGATTATATATATCTACATTTAAATTTTTTATATTATATTTAATGTAGAAGGGGGTGAGGGATGGACTGGGGTAACCCGCCATGCCCGCGCCGCCCCATCATTGCTTGCCAGTCTTACTTATTGATTATATGTTAAGAGTTGGAAGATACGGGACCACGGTAATAATATCACACCGCTGTAAAATCTTTCATCAACGAAATATTTCATCAACGGTCAACACTTTCTATGGACTTATTAAAGACATCACAGTCATTTTGATTTAGAGCTCTATCGATAATGAATGCATTTGGATAGAAAATTATTTGAAATATTATTTATTATAGTAATTTTATGATGTGATTTATCTGGGATGAAAAATAACTTGAAGAAATGTATTTGGGATGTAAAAATAATATGTAAAAAAAAAAAATTGAAATCCAAATACACCCTCGTTTGTACAAATTACAGAATCAATACCCGGTGTTGCATTTATATCCTACCATGCCGTGAAGAAGAAAAGTATCATCCGGAAACAGTCGATTTCCTTGAGTGGATCATTAATGCTGCCACCTCCCTCCTATGGTGATCAACTGTCAGGCTCCATTTATTTCCAGTGTGCTTCTTCCCGTATATTAGTTGTGCATTTTGCTCTCTTCACCGAGAAAGCTGGACATCAACATCCGGTCCAACTAGCCTATTACTTCCAAAGGAGCAAATAGTTTTCTGGTTATGATGTGAGAAGATGTTTTTAAATCCTATATTGCTTAAAAGTACTAAAGAATTTCTTTTTCTTGAAAGTTGGCAAACTTTAATATCTACCTTAAAGTAACTCTAAGATCAGATGGACTTAAATGAGTACCGGGCCCTAGATAAAAGATGGAGAACCACCATTAGTTATTACAGTAGTGAAGTCCGGACCAGCTCCAGTAGCAGATTCATGTTTGTGAAGTAGATAGAGGTTGGTGAAGGGGTGCTTCTTTTATGCAGAAATAGGTGAAATAAATTACTTGCGTTTTTTCTTTGTTTTAAGAAGGCACGCATGCTGTTGTGGACGTCACGTTGAAAGAAGAAGAATCATGTGCAGCCGGAGAAGCGGACGCACACCACGATTCAACTAAGAGCCAATAATAATTACTCAAGAAACCAAATTATATGAGGACCACATCACATGTTAATTTAGTATTGGTGAATGGAAACTTGTGTGATCAGAACTCTCAACTCAATTATTCACAATTGATCAACTCCGTACTCATAGCCCCATGATCTCATTTGCTTACTCAATTAGACATCTCATGTGCTTGAAATTAGCATGGAAAAAAGAAAACCAAAAAAAAAAAAAAAAAAGGAAAAGACGAAAAGAAACACATGACAATGTTTCATTAAATTTTCCTTGTATACAAAAGTAGTGTGGTAGACGAACAGCAGCAATTACCATCAATGCGACCTAAGAATTTTGCACCGGTGTGCAAGGACACACGTACAACGTAATGAAATCCGGCCATTAAATGCCCTAAACTGACGCCATGGGTATTCTGCGCCATCATAACTCTCCTTAGCCAGCTTCACAACACCTTTTAGTAGTCTTTATGACATGCAGATGCAGTAGTCCCTGTCCTGGCAAGAACTTCATATTCTGGACTATGTACACACACACACATACACCTGAAATCCTGAAATACTAACTCGAGATATTTCAGCAAAAGCTTTAGCATTTGAAAACCCTTGAATTCATCTGCACTCTGCAGAGACTGGAACAATGGTGAACCTGTTAGCCACCGCGAAGCCCTTTGGAGCTTTCTTTATGAAGCTGGCTGGGATCACAGCACAGAAAATTGAAATCGAAGCAGGGACCATCATGAACTTTTGGGCCCCTAATGAAATGGCTAACAGACCCGTTGTGGTATTGATACACGGATTTTGTGCAGATGGCTTGCTGACTTGGATCTTCCAAGTCCGAGCATTGAGTAGAGAGTATGCGGTTGTAGTGCCTGACCTTCTATTCTTTGGTGATTCAATCACGGACTGTCCTGATCGGTCCACCAACTTTCAGGCGGAGTGCCTGGCTAAGGGGCTGCGGATGTTGGGAGTGGAAAAGTGCAGCGTCGTAGGGTTCAGTTATGGAGGCATGGTGGCGTTCAAGCTGGCTAAGCTGCATCCTAGCTTGGTCGAGTCCATGGTTGTTACCGGGACAGTTATGGAGTCAGATCACGAGTCCAGTGATAATGCCAGAGAATCGTTGAGGAAGGAGAGATTTTTACGGTGGTCGCATTTTTTGTTGCCGGAAACGGTCGGTGCTGCTAAAATGCTGCTGTCCTTGGGCAGTCACAGATTCCAATGGTTTCCTGATTTCGTTGTTTCTGATTTTCTGGAGGTGCGTCAAGTTGTGCTGATTTCCTTCTCGTCCATAAACTAACTTTTGCAATTAATAGTGAAACTGCTGATGTATAGATAGCTACTGCTATATTATATTAGACAAGCTGCAATTCTTTATCAATAAAAAAGTTGATTTTGCTTTTAAAAAAAAAAATTTACAATTAGGCCTCACTTTCAGATATTGGGTCCCTTTTCTTTTTTTCTTTTTCCCGATGTACTAGTCCCTTTTTTTAGATGTAGTTTCGCTTGTCCTATTTGAAATAACATATTCATACACATTTAATAATAATAGATAAAATATCTTAATTAATTAAGCGACACACAGAATTCCTAGTCAAAACTTACTTAAAAAAATAAATGATAAGTTATTCACTTATTTTATATAATTTAATCTTAATGGGTTTAGATCTTGAATTTGTTTTTAAATGTTAAGCTTTTTATACTTAACAATTTAGTAATTTAATAAAATTTCAAATTTTAGTTTTCAAACTTAAATTTTATCAAACACACCTATAATCCAATGTATCCCCAAGCATTTTATTTTAGCAAAATTTATCCTTATATCTTGAGAATATCCCACTTTAGTCCCTCATTTTTGCTTTAACGTATTTAGTGCCCTAGCGTTATACGTATTAGTGGATGGGTGATGTGCTGCTCTCAGATCATATGATTTTTTTTTTTGGCTTTTTGATGAATCAAATCATATGATTTGCTACCACATACAGTACTACTATAAGAGACTAAAAATGCTATATGACAAAGGTATGTAGTTCGTTTGCATTCAGAAAAAATCGACACCCAAGGGGGCTTCATTGGTCAAAAACATAGGGGTGCCAAAGTAATGGTTTTGCCCATTTCCTGCTGCTTTACGGACCCGTATTAAACTGGCAGGTAATGTACACCAATAGAAAGGAGAAGGCTCAACTGCTTGAGGCTCTAAATTTCAGTGATGATGACTTGGCTCCTGCTAACTACTCTCAGGTTTGTGGGTGTGTTTCAAATTCCCTGAATGATGTTTGTGAAACTCATGTCTAGTAGTGTAAAAGTTGTCAATTAGAATAGATCGATTATAGATTTCAAAAAATTATTTGTGATTAATCATTTAGGATATCAAGCAGAAAACCATGCCTCGTTCTATTAAGTCGCAAGTAACTATCCTCGAGATTTACTGTGTATCATCATATATAGAAGAAGCGATTTTGTCTTGGCTCTTCCAATTTGAAAAATTGATGCAGAGGATCCACCTACTTTGGGGCGCCAATGACAGGATTTTGAGCTTGGAGGCTGCTTACATGCTAAAAATGTGAGTCAATGTTTCAGCCATATTAAAATGTACCAATGTTAAGTGATGATACAATCTTTTTTTTTTTTTTTTAATCTGGCCTTTCATGATTTTATAGGAAATTAGGAGATAAAGCAAGATTGATATGGATAGAGGATGCAGGGCATCTAGTTCAGATGGACCGACCCTTCCTTTACAACAGCTGCCTCAAGAAAATTCTTGCATCGGTTTTATAATTTATCGTAAGCTATATATGGTAGGTAATAAGTTGACTTCACTCATTAAGCTCATCCATTTTCACTTCTTAGCATTATTTATGGATGTCATATGCTTTAAAAAAAAAAAAAAAAGGGCGAAGAAACACCAAAAATCATTTGTCCTTTTTTATTGGTTTTCACTTGAAGCTGGATTTACGTAGATATTCAGTTTAAGGTTTCTACCGCGCTCGCATGTCAGCTAATTGCTAATCACCTGCTCTTGTGTCCTAAAATTAAAAGCACTGTCTAAGTCCATTTTAGGCTCTTTTGCCCTGTGTTATATTTTCAATGTCCGTTTCTGGATTATCTTTTTTCATTAGACATAAGAAAACAGTCTATTGCGTTCTAAAAATGATGCAGTGCCGTTGATGCCGCGAATGCTGCCAACCATACTCGAAGTGGCTTGGATTCACTTCACTTCACTTATTTAATGGGGCATATGATGTAATTAGTGTTAATGCATCACGTGACACTACTACATAACCATGACTATAGAACACGTTGTCGGAGTGTTATTGGAGAGAGCTTCTCTCCATTATACTTGAATTAAATTAGTTAAAAAATTCTTTGCTAAAATCAAGTCCATTCAAAATATATTTAAGTACTTGTGTTAGTTATGTATAAAATTTCATATGAAATTGATCAAGTTTTTCTGTTTGATTAGCTAGTACAAATTTTATCATAATTTGACTCATTTTTCACCATTCAAATGTGTCGCATAAAAGGAATACTAAAATATTCTCAAAAAAAAAAAAATCATTTTTTCTTATGTTAATCTGGAAACTGAAAGAAAAGTAATGGCATCATCACATGATCTTGTAGTACTATATAAATTTAGATATGAATAAATGGAGAAATCAATGGAGACAATCCAATGAAGAGGACCCGCAATAAGTAATACCGTCGTACTTTAGAGGAGTCAACAAAGGGATATGGTTATACATGATTGCTTTTAAAGAGGTACATAATAAAAGAGCAAGTACATGACATTGCCATACAAGATAAATTCCTCAGAACTTTATCATGTATGAGAATTGGGAATTAATGATTGCATATGACTATACTACAATTTCCTTTGGACACAGCACGTACGGAGGTCCAGTAAATTCGTTCTTTTGTAATTTTGTTTGTAATAAGAAATTTTTTTTTTTTATTATAAGTGGGAGGTCTTGAATCCAGAGCCTCTCACTTATAATCACTCCCATCTTATCATCCAATTTATTCCTCTCCCGTAATAAGAAAATGTTGTTTCATGTATTACTCGAACATTTGCAACGCAAGATACTTATGTATACTTTGGTTGGTTGGGCACATCTTATGCAAAGTTTGACAAATAGGGGAAATGTCTAAATTTTTCCGAGTGAAATTGGTAGCAGACTCTATTCAGGGGAAATATACAGTTTGTATTCGTGCTCGTCATTTATATGTTATTTATGATTTATTCCTCTGCAGTTCACTTAACTAATAGGATCAAATGACACTGATGGAGTGATATATAACTAAGAGTACGAAAAGTAGATTGAAGAAAACATGTACATGTCAAAGCGAACTTTGCTCTAAAATTGTTAAAACGTTGACTATGTAGTTTTCTTCTCTCTTCCTCTCTCTCTCTCTTTCTTCTTGCCACATTTTTCTGGTTGGCCCAAGGCTGATGTGATTTAAGCACATAGCTTATTTTCTTGAGCTTCCCATCTCGTCTATGAGACTACGTAGGTTTAGGCCCCTTAATCATTTTCCTCGACTGTGACTTGTACATTAAAGGGAACTTTGACCGGTCTTTGTCTGTCCAATATCAACTCATAAAACAACGTGGTCCAAAATACGGAACACATTTATTTGGTTTGAAAAAGGAGGCCAGGAGGACCGCAATCTGACTTACTAAAGGTTGGGAATGAAATGAAATTAAAATCGTGTGCAATCATCCTTCTTCACTTTATATGATAACTACTGCTGCAAATGATTTAAACAGCATTTATCCATTCATGGGAGGAATCTCCATTCTCTTGATTGCTAGGAGTACACTCGAAAAGGAAAATAGTGCATACAAGATTCATCTTGAAAATACATTACTAAAAATATTGTGAGTTGAATTTATAAGTGAACTTTATAATTAAGTTTGTCCCCGGGGGGCTGCTGGAGTAGACATATATAATATAACTATCACGGTTTAATTGGACATTTTTGCAGCTTGACGTGCTTCAGAGGCCTGCAAAACATAAGCAAGATGGCTTTTCAGTGAACGTTAGCATGGGAGACGAAAACACACCGACTTCTGAGTACTTATGACATGCAGCTTGTTAAATTTCATCTATTTCTCGCGTTCTATGTTGAAGGTCCTGTTGAACGTAGATAAGTGGTTTTAATACGTAAATCTTGAAACAAGTATGTTTTATACATACATACATATATTTATCATTCAATTGTGATGTTTTTCGGGTTAACAGGAAAGCAAACAGATGTAGAGGTTGAGACGTGGTGGGCATAGGCAGAAATCTAGCCAAGTGTGTACGTATGTGTGTGTGTCTCTATATATATTTATATGGCCCTACGTTCAACGTTCCTGTTTAGGCCAAAGTAAATGTTCAAGAAGCTAATGTTTTAAACTTATCAAGAGTGGAACATCCAAGTAGTGAGCTTTCGGTACCTTTCAACCTGTTTAATTAGGAATAGCAGTGGTTCCTGTTGCGGTGGTGTAGTTGGGATACGGAACACGACCTGTTTCGATGCGCCTAACATCCTCAACAAGGATCTCATAGTGTCTCTTGACTTCATCCGCGGACTTCCCTCCACCCACAACCCTGGCCACGTTCTGCCACCGGTCCGGCGTCTCCTTATCGTATTGGGCAAGTGCCTTCTCAAACAGTTTGTTTTGCTGCGGCGTCCATGCTGATGATGATCCTGTCCTGCGTGAACTTTGCGAGCTTGAAGCCATGGTTGTTATTTAACGTGATCTGTATCGTGTTTATGTTATACTATCAAGAAAGGATAAATGAGAATAGATGGACTTGGGATTTTCAGCGGGTGCGAGCCTCTATTTATAGCCGCGATAAGCTGCATGGCTGTGAAAAAGGAGCCGATCTGTGTATCTATTTTTTGGCCAAAAGTTGAGAAGTGAGTGACCCGTCTCCATTGCAACCACAAGGTGGCGAAGCATGCAGGACAAGAAGCAGCAAGAGGGTCGGCAATTTGTTGCATTCAAATGGGACAACAGGAATGTGATACTGTGATTTTGAAAGTTATATATAAATTAGTTCTTAACAATTAAATTTTCTTTTTATGCCTATCATTAACTTATCTTCTTATTTCTATATTTTAGTTATTTCCATTCGAGATTTTTGGACACTTCCATGAATATTTAAAATTTCAAAAAAAAAAAACATATATACATATAAACAGCGATTGAGACGTGTGTATTTTACTGTACACTTTCGCCTAATTTTCTTTTTTTTTTTGGTTTTTCTAACTTGGTGCTTTACTAAACTAAGTTAAACAGAGTAAATACCTACATGCAATTAGAGGTGGATATGAATGTGTTTATTCAAGTTGTAATTGGGGCATAAAAAGTTGACAACTATATTGTTTTCTTTGCCAGCTTTTGATATGCATATAATTAAACGGCCACATATTTTCTTACATAGGTGGTTATATGATTCTTACAGGTATGCTTTAAGGGTGGACTGTCTGGAGTTGAACTATTACGACCTAATGCGCCATGCAGCGGAAGAAAGGCAAACAACTGGGAGCATAAAGCCCAAACTCCATTTCTTCCATCAAAGTGTTTGCTTTTTTGTACTACAAAATACTGAACAAATATTCATCACGTCTATATATATGTGCTTTGCATATCCAAATGCTAACAAATGAAGTCGACGTCCTTATATGCCGAGCATCCTCACTGAGCACTACTTCTTCGTTCTCTTGTCAAAACATTTGGAGAAACTGAATCGCCATGTTCAGGAAATTTGAAATTCAGAAGGGTGCATACTGCAAAACTGTGTATTAATTGGAAGCATTTTTTCTTTCAAGTCCAAGTCCTCATGTTGCTTGCTTGGCTTTTGATATTCTCTGAATTGTCGGCCAGAATCATGTGCGTCATACACAGAAATCAAAAATGCAATTAAGAGGAATGAAATAGAAAAAATATGTCCATTTTCTGTTCCTTGTTTTCTTTCTTTTCTTTGGGAGGGCGAAAGGCCGGTGAGAGCAAAAAAAGGTAGAATCTCCAGCAAATTTTGGCTTAATGGACAATTCTATGGCTGAGTTTCTGGGACAAAATTGTTCATTAAGTCAAAATTTATACTAAGTCCATTATTTTCTCTGGCAGTATCGGCAATCGATTTGAGGATGTCAAGTTGATACCTAGTCGGCAAAGTAGAAGACGAAGTGGGGAGATATTCTTTCCTATTTTTGTCATCATTCATTCTTTTCAACCTTACCCCGTGACCACCACGCGTTAAGTTTCTAGCGGTAGAGTTGACATAAAGCTGGGAGATCGAACTTACCATTCTGATTCCAACCTCAAATACCATAATCCGTATAAAGACGTGAGAATCTATAGATCTTGTCGTGCAAAAAGAAAGTAAAATGGGTTTAGCTGTCTTGTCATCTTTGCAAGTTTTAACTCGAGAAAACAAAAAGATATTCACATGCACTTGGACAGCAAAATTACTCGATACTTCATCAGCGTCAGAACATGATCTGGTGCTCTACCGTTAATGGCAAATCAAGGATGCCAATACAGATGGAAAAGCTCATTTGCACCCTTTAATTATACAGCAATTTGTACTTTAATCCCTAAACTCTAAATTAGTACACTTCGGTTCCTAAATCATACGTTGAATCCCTTTTTAATCCTTAAACTCTAAATTCGGACACTTTTAGTCTTTAAACTGTATATCTCGACTCTTATTTAGCCCCCCAAACTCCTTTCTTTTCTCTAGTGTCGGGATTCTTTCTTGGGTTATAGTAGCTGCTTCTCACTTGTCTAGTGCTCTATTAATTGTGAATATTCTATTGACAACTACACTTGAATGGAACAGGTTTTATAGTTTAAAAGATCATGGTATTTCAACATATATAATTTAGGGATTAAAGGAGGAGTCGGAGTGTAGTTAAACGGTGCAAAATAAAATTTACCCGTATTTCCATGTCTTGAAGCCCCTGGGACTTTGAGCTCTGAAGCTCTCAAGCTGATTAACACGTTGCCGTGGCCGGGTACGGTTTTGTAACTTGCTGGCCTCCTAATTTTGGAGTGATATGGGAAAAATGCCAGACAAGAAACAAGAGGGGAGGCGGTGCAGCGATTCAATGCTCAGGCCCTCGGCCGACATCATTGGAATTGTTAGGTTCAGAGTTTCGACGGATCCAAATTGTTAAATTCCAAAAGGATTGATGTAGCTGCAGCCGGCTGCCACCAGCCTGAAAACTCACAAACCAGCACCAGTAAATGGCAAAATGCATGCATGCTTGTCTGTCTTTTAGTTGGCGAACAAATCCCACAACTATAATTTTCCAGACCCATCCACCTTCTGGTTTCTTCCTATAATCAGTTAAATTGTCTTGACTATAAATCCAGCAAGCAAACCATTTCAGTAATAATCGTTGAAAAATCACGTGAAAGTAAATTGAAGTGTCTCTAGGTCAGGATGTTCCCTAAGGATCAACAATATTCTACTGGTTACCTGAATTTTGCTCCCTTTTTTTTTAAACATATTCTTATCGGGACGTAATTACCTGTATCATTTTTTTTTTTAACCTCTCTCCGTCCCCAGCCACCACCCCAACAAAAAAAAAAAAAAAAAAGAAAAGAAAAAAAAACTGAGTTATTTTCTTTTTTCAACAGGGTTATGACTCCTCAAAATATTCCAGGTTCTGATTGCCCTAATGGAGTGTATGTCCACGTACGAATGAATTATCTATGAGTACATTTGGTATTATCTTATCTCCGCCTTCCAGTGTACCATACGATACATCTTACAATCTCCTACACCCAAAGTATATCCAGAAAATGATTAAAGCCGTGGTCCAGTGGTCCAATGAGAAAAAGACCAGAGAAAACGAAACCCCGGACGGCCCAATGCTTCATGGTTTATGCTCGTCGACTCGTCTGCTGTGCCTTGGTAGTATCGAGTCCAGCTCTATAACCCACCACGCAGGGTTATATATATATATATTCTTGAAATTTCGTCACCGGACACGTACATTTTCGCCATTGGTTCATAGCACTCCTCTCGTGTCAGTTTTGGCGTATCACAGCCAGTGGAAATTTCCAGGCCATGGAACATGGGTCCTATTCCAATCCAGAGGCATGCAAATGATCACGAAAAAGTGGGAGAAGGCAAATGATGGACAACTTTGGATGACCAATACACTAATAGTCAGTCCTACTTTATTTGCAGTTTGAGTTGGATCTCTTTACAGTACTTGCAGACTTTGTCCGATTAATTAAAGTAGATTCTGAAAAATGTGGCGCTGCGGGAGGAAGGAGCAAATGATTGAGCCAAATATCCAATGCTGCCGCCCGTTCTCGGCCATGGTTGGTCCAAATATATGGACCAAAGCTACCACTTCTCTTTCATGCAGATTGCAGCGCTTTGACTCTGATATTTTCAAAAATTAGAGGAATTAGAGGTTCTAAGACTTTAAGTCTCATGTTCCGCGCTTTTTAAATTTCATCTTTCCCCTGCCTTAATAATAATAATAATAATAATAAAAGCTTTGATATTTATTTAACAATTACAATAGTGTTCTGGTGGCAGTCAAAGAGCCCGCTAGCTGGTGGAGTAATCAGCTGTTGGCTATTTAACACCTGTGAAATACTACGGATTACCACCTGTTGGTCCAAGCGTAAGTCGTAAACATCTGTGGTGTCATGTGTGGAACATAAGCCTTGTTACAGTTGAGATGTTCCTATCAAAGCCAAATAAGAAGAGAAGTCGTGATATGATGATATGATCCAATGTTATTTTTGATTTGCTCAATCAGTAAGTTAGGGTACCTTACATGCATATGAAGAGAGAATAAGTTAAGTTATGGTGTGATAGTGGTGAATTTTTTTCAACATCTGACTCTTCCTTGTCAAGAAGTTGGGGAAAAGAAAAAGAGGTGTGGTTCTTTAATTAAGCACGCCAAGGCCAAGCTGATGATTTTTGCGAGCATTTGGTCCTATTCTCCAACCTTGCAATTATGTTCATGGCTATATACATCTCTATTTTCGTCATAAGTATAGAAAGAAACAATTCGTGGGGGATATACATGATGGCAATAACGGATCCACAATTTAGTTTAGAAAGATGCACAATCAAACAAAAAATATTATAGAAATAAAACAATCCTACTTACCAACAACTAAACACATATGATGCAGTCATAAATCACTTAAAAAATTAACATATGTGAACGTTATTAAATAAACTATATCTAAATGATTAAAAAAGGAGCGTAAGATTTGGTTTATTATACAGGACTTCACAAAGAGAAAGTAGATGACCAAAAGATAAATAAATAAATGCAATTTGGGGGTAAAGCAACATGGTTTTAATTAAAAAAACCATAATCTTTATACCATAGGATTAATCATCTATACACAAATAGTTTACAAAAGACACATGCCACTTGATACCAAATTAAATTTAAATTTCAATATCTGTAAATGTGCCATGCAACGATGTCCGCTAGTGTATCTACTATTGTTATCATGGCATACAAATCTAATTCTATATAATAGCGTAAAAATTTTGGAAGCAGCTAACCCTCGACCTGGTTCAGTCCATGCAATTGGTGGTCCTTCCCCACAAGTTGGAAGGGAGCCTTTCCCCAAAGTAAGAGTTTGGATCACTTTAAATGTGCATGCATCACATAACTGTCTAATGATTAAATTAGTCTCTTTTCGGAGAGTCAAGATTCAAGCTGGGCAGATCTTTGGTGGCAAAACCTGCACCAAGCCCTTGTAGGAGACTAAAGGTCCAGCCTTCACATTCCTGGTCCAGGGCCATTGTTGGTACTTGGTACAAAGCACAAATCTAAGCTCAGAAAGGAGTCCAATCAATCCACATGATGGAACTTTGGTGCATGTTATTTTTTGGTCCTAAAAGCAGATGAGAAGCTGGCGGAATATATGAAGAATCTCTAGATTAGCCGTCCTACGTTTTCCTTTCTTCAGTAGCCATCACACATTTGAGCTTGAGGATAAGGGGATAGCTGGCAGCGTTTCGTGCGCCAACCAAATGGAATGAGGGATAATTTCACCTATAGTGAATATTCAAGTTCTTATTACACTACTGTCTTTTTCTCCTCCGCCTCCTCCTTTTCTTGGTCTTTTCTCTTTATATATCTTCTTTGTCTCTTTTCATATTTTTTCTTGGTAAAGAAACACTTATCGGGATATTTTAGGCGCAAGTTGAGACTTGAGAATGAAACCAATCATTGTTACGAATACGATGAGACTGGACCTCTATTGACTAACAAGTAACAACAATGGAAAATCCGGATTCTTGATAGGAAAAATCATGAGTTCGCTTTCGATGTCAGGGATCCCGCTTGGGTTCATGCAGTAGCGGCAAAGGTCAAGATCGGAACTATCAGTGAACGATTAATTATTTATATCTTAGCTCAAATGATGTTTTTTTTTTGTTTTCCTGATCGACAAGAGGCAATTAATTTGGTTGATCACTTTGATCCTATTTAACATCCCAAGCTAGAGGAACAAGAGCAAAAGGCTTTGTACAGAAAGAAAGAAAGCAAAAGGCTTCTATCCTTTTTTCTTTTCTTTTTCTTTTCCTTTTCCTTCTTTTTTCAAGAGAAGGATTTTGAAATACTTGACATTGGGTTGTCTCAGTACTTGGATTTGTAGACCAATTTGGTCCTTCAAGCTTGTCATATGCAATGTTGAATCGACAAACTTTTTTAATTTCCTGGCAAGGAAATTAAATATATGGATGGAAAATTAACTAAATTACTAAAAGAAAGCGAAATGCATGCTTATAATATGGACACAACTGTCCATTGTGTCCAGAATCCAGATACAAGCAAAATTCTTTCTTTCTTCTATTGATTGGTTTGTGGTACAGTAATAATCGACGACAGGCTTGACCTCCTAAAATACTTATATGCATAGATTCTAGAAGCAAGCAACCAGTAGAACAGCACCAAAAAAATAAATTTTTTTTTTTCCTGCGAAAGGATCCTGATTTTCTCTCCTTCTCATAGTAATCATAATTGTATAACCAGAAATGACAACCCCGTCTACAGGCCAGTTTCTCTCTCAAAATCAGTTAATTTATGCAAATCCAAATTAAATCTGCTTTGTACTAGTACATGACGTGATTTGCATTTATTTCGTATACAGCTCAGAACTAGCATCCGCGTTCTCGTATCACGGTTTTCTACCATTAGTATAAAAGTGCTTAGCTAACTTCTAGCTTTAATTGTCCCTCAATTCATCCAAGTTTTAGGATGTATACAAACAAAAATATTTATTTCTTTTCCTTAAAATGAAAGGGCAAAAATTGATCTGTGGGCTAAATACCTAGAACTATAGTCATCCAATTTTCTAACGTTGTAGGGGAAAGTTTTCCTTTTTTATTTTTCCCTCTCGGCCCAATGTTAAACCAAAAAAAAAAAAAAAAGGAAAACCCAAAATCTCAGCATGAAGAAAATTTAAAAGCCAAACCATGTGACTCTTCATCCTTATATGCAGGTGAAGATAAGCACTCTCGTACAAAAAGAGATTAACATGTAAAAGACTCGTTTATGCACCTCACCCTGCTCAAACTAACGCAAAAATGTTAAAGTTAGGGCTGTAGATATAATCGCTCAAAGCCGGACGAGATAATTAATACCAGAATACCACATACATTATGTCAGCGCTAGCTGATCTTAAATTTTTACCAACGCTCAAATCAGGTGTAAATTGTTATAGTATACATCTCAGTAAACAAAAAGTTTATTGTGACTTGAGTCGAATTCCAATATAGCTTTTAACGACTAAGAGAGGCACATTTTAATTAGCAAAATTAGAGTGCCCAAACTCGCCAATATAAATTGGTTCAGTAGTAAGGACGAGTCACTTTCTCACAAAAGGTTGTGTATTCAAATTTCGTTATCGATGTTAGGGTTATGTTAGTGGATAATCTGTAACAGTAAGTACCTGCGCTATATAAGTGACCTATGGTCATTCAAATCTGCCCTGATCCGTAGTAGTGAGTGACTGGAGTCAAATCAACTCAAACTTTTTTTGCTACCAAAAAAAAAAAAGAGTGCCCCAACACAAGCCACGGCTGCAACTTTTTCTGATTGATTAAAGGCCTCTCAAGGTACTATGGACCAATATCTGGTAGAGCAGCAAAAAGCTGAAGATTTCTCCCCTTCTCTCCTTAATGGGCTTCTCCCGAAAGTGTAATAAGCCCATCGTACGGACATGAAGGTTTTTCGCGCCGCACAATTGGATTACAACAAGACCCTAATAATAAACCCCCATCGCTGTTGAATGGCCATTACACCGCAGTGATTAATTTCCAATAAGGGATCGCAAAATCCACAGCCTCCTATCTCAAGCTCATAACCTTTAATGTTAGAGAAGCGATGGCCAGCTTTGGTTCCTGGTTTAGAAAAATATTGAGCTCTGTTTTTAAACACCCCTCCTGGGGGCCCAAAAAAAACAAAGAAACCCATCATATTCGTAGATGTGTGTGTGTAGTGAGATCAATACTAGAGAGAAGCTGGAAAAGACGATGCATGAACTAAATTTTTTAGTGCAAGTAGAAATTGGGATTTGATAGAACAAAGCTAAGCATGAGTTGGGCAGGAAATTGGAGAAATGGTCAAGTTGGGGGGGGGGTCAATGATGTTCTTATTGGTTAAAGATTTTGCGACATATCCATATGATGTTGTATAATTGGTAGAGATCATCCGAAACATTTTGTTTTGCTTTACACCTTCACTTATCCTCAAAACTCCATTATTTATGGGGAAGGGTATTTGTTTATCACTTTAACCAAATCCACTTGAGATTTTTATGTCTCTGTTGAATGGGAAATGTTTAAAACACATGTGGCAGTGTTTCTCCTTTATTAAAAAAAAAAATTTCAAATAGTTCACTTGTAGGAAAAGGCAGCAACATTTCATCTCCTGTGAAGTTAAAAGTCATCAAGGCCATACCTTTTACTAATTGAGTGATCAAAATTGTATTCCCGTACCTGCAGCATTTATTGTCTTTCTTTTGACAAGCCATTTCATTAGATTCTAAGAAATTAGTATTGCGAAATACTATTGAGTCATGTTGATTGGAAAGCATTTTGTGATCTTCTGAAGCGATATGTTAGAATCGCATTACTTGACAGCCATTATAGTAGTGTATATATTATGTACTACTATTGTAGCAATCTAGCAAAGACACATTTTGGGAAGACTACATTTTTTTTTTTCGACCTAACAGGCCGTTTACAAAACCTCAAACCGTGGGGATGAGACCTCTCTTACATCATCATTCAAACTTGTGGCATTTCCAGTATTGTTAACCCTGGTCTTAGGTGGTGACTCCATTCAGCAACTCGACCTGCGCTTCCATTTCCTTCCCTCCAGGTGTGGGACAAGGTGCGCTCCCAGTCTTCATTCAGCCATTGCCTTGTATAGAATATAAACGTTGATGAAAATAGATACTAGTACGTGATGGAAGATCGACTAGGGAAGTGGCATCAGTAGTCAGGCAGTTGAATCTTGGAACTAGGAGTCGTTCTTGCTCCGTGAAATGGGGTATACAGTTATTCATATCATCCGTGACTGCACTTATATATCACTGATGAGCCCGTCATGGAATGTGAGGGTTCACACACCCCTTGAATCCTGTTCAGACGTTAATGTTTGATTGTATCGAATATATGGCTCCTTCAGTCTTATATATTTGACCCTTATATATATGGCTATCGTAGTTGTTGCTGTGTCATTGAATGTTCACTAAGTAATAATGTTCAATGATATTTGAGTACCTGCAGGGCTATTTGACACGTTGAAGCTCTTCTCATGACTTAATGATTTTAACTCAAGCGCAACTGGAGATGGATGCAAGTGTGGGTACCTGTCAATATGTTACTATTCTACTCACAACTTGCCCTCGTCATTTTGTTTTCTTTCTTAATAGAGGAAAGGAACAGAAATAAATAAAGAATGTGTATCAAAACGGGGCAATCAATTAGAGAAAAGAATGTGCCATACCGCTTGCAGCAATTGTGTTGTTATTTTTGTCGTCTCTGAGTACAAAAGGGTAACAAAAACTAGGAGGGTTTCATCGGATCTGGTGCTGTAATTCAGTTGCTCCTCACCATTCCTCCCCCATTTACCATCCCCGTTATTAATGTGTATGGTATATCCATGATCCATGCAAGCCATGATGATGGGGGGTTTAATATGTATAGGAATCTTTCCCATGACGGTTGAGTCAATTTATTGCACTCAGTTCTGAAAATACAGTCACCATCCCCACAATTGCAAACTGCTTACAGGACATAAGACAACAAATGCTTAAAAGAGTTGAAAGACCTATATGTTTTCCCTCCCGCTTGGATTAATCTCCTGTCACTCTTTACCATCTTTTTCAGGACGACTTATTTTGTAAATAATTATTTCAATTTAAATTTTTAATTTTTTTTTCCTGAAAACGATTACGACGCATACAAGTTCAATATAAAAATTCATAATTTTCAAATATGAAATATACTAGATCTCTTAAAAACAAATGAGGTTATTTATTTATTCAGGGAAGGGTGACAGAGATTTCGGGAAGGAGGGGTAAGACATGACTTCTCAACGTGGTGGCCGGTGCGGGTGGACAGAGTGGTTCCTCGGTTTCTTGATTTCTAGGGGCCGGGCGGCGCGCGAGGGGCTTTTCTCCTCTAATCTCTTTGGACTCGCGCATTAGGAAGCTCCGTCCAAATAAACGAACTACTAGCATTTGTGCTCTGCCTAGAAGTTTGGACAACCCATGACACACAGGACTTCTATTGATAGATATCAGCTCTCAGCAGCTGTCAGCAAACTCATAATTGACTCCTCTGGCTCCTTTTCCCAACAGCATCACCCATCCTTTCTTAATTGTAAAGCTCATGCGATGATAAACCTTCCCCAGAACAGAATTGGATTTATCTACCTACCCTTTTCATGTGTTCGTTAAGTGATTTATCTTCAGAAATATTTTATACTGCTATGTCTATCAATAGGGCATATCAGTAAAACCATGTCACAAATTGTAAGAGAGTGCTACCGGATAAATCCCTCAAGCAGGAAAAACAGTGCTTTAATTCGTCGTCTCTTGGGTGGTAAGGACATTGTTGATGATACTCTACTACTTGCAAGTTTGTGAGAAAAGAAAACAAGAAACTTTTTGAGACTTGGTGGCCTTGGTTAGTTTTCAGTTAATTTAGCCCACAAAGAAAGCGATAGAAGAAGTGGGACGGAGAACGGGAGGTCCCATTTGCCTAAGCATGAAACTTTGAGGAGGAGAGATCAAAGGGAGAAGGGAGGGGGTCAGAGCGATGAAAGTAGAGGAAAATGGCCGGGGGTGACCCACGCACTGGCCGAAGGATATAGGCCAGTGGGAGTAGCCTTCGTCCTCTCTGGACTTGTTCTCTCCAATAATCGCAACTCACTGGATCTGCCATTTGGGGTCCTCCCTCTGTTAGTGCATGATTAGAACTTCCAACCAGACAACTACTACTATCATTTGCAGATGATCACCATCCAAACAACTGTCAGATTGGTAAATATGCTCCATCCCACTTCAAAATGAAAATTTGACACTGAGTTAAAACCTATGTGATGTGTCACATCACATTACTACTCTATGCATGAGTAGTAGTTGGTTATGTTGTTCATTTACGAAAAGTTTTGATTAGTGAACAGGTGTGTCTCATATTGAAATATTTCTCCGCAAAAAATAAGGTAAGTACGTCAAATACTTAAGTGCTTACTAGTGGATTAATTCCGTTAAGACAAAATATGTTCAATCATTAGGCTTCACCATATTCTAGAGGTTAATTAGCAAAACCCTTTTGTACTCCAAGTTTTTTTTATTTAATCATTTCTTCATTTCTTTTCTGAATGAAATTGTCAAACTGACGATTAGAAATTTGGGCTCGAATTTCTTCTCGATTTTGCAAGAAACCCAATGTTTATCACGTAAATCATCTACATGCTCTCCTCTCCTAAACTTCATGTCCTGCCTCAAGCACTACTCAAACCATAAGCTACTCTCAAGTAAAAGAACCAGTAATCCTTTCAAAAGGGATCCATCAATCAGCATGTGACATTAGCTTGTCTAACTTTTAATGACGACACTGATCTAATAATGATGCAGGACGAACCAATACGAATTAAAGCAATGCCAAATTGCAGGAATAGGATTGAAAATATCTCTTTGTGATTGCTAAGTGATTGTCATCATTCTTATATAAGGTCTAGTTTCAGGTCAGAATGACCCAAATGTTTCTGAGGAGTGGACATTTGTATAGTATCACTCTTCGTATGTTGGAATCAGGCAATAATTACGCGAGATTGACACATTTTTTGTATCTTATCTGCTCTCACAACAAATGGTCCAAGACTGGAATTTTCACTGTTGCAATGGGAGCCCATAGTCAGTGAAGCAACTAAACAATTGGGACCATCCGCCACATAAATTTTGACTAGGCCTATAAATATTTGGTGAAAATGAAACCAAATCTTTCCCGGATTATGTTGTCCCTTGACAACGATTACGTAAGAGATTTTGATCATCGCCCGGAGGATGGTGGTCCTTTAAAGCTGGATGTCACTCTATGCTCCTCTGTTGTGGCCAACGGGCCTGCCCACTTGAGCAAGCAAAGCTTTTTTCCACGTACAATTAATCCATTCATGCCGTCGCTAATTGCCATACTAGTCATCTGTGGTAATGTTGCAACAGAAACAAAATTAATCTTGGTATGGTATCCTTATATTCCCCTATTACTTTCTGCCATTCAATTTTAAGTGATCTAAAAAATGTACTAGTACAAATCAAGTTAAAAGTGGAGGGAGGATTGAATTGAGTGGTAACGTAGGAGAGTTTGTAAATAAGAAATTCAATGTTTGGTAAGAATTCAGATGCCCATCAACGATAGCTGCAGTATCCTCAGTTAAGAGATCTAGGATTCATTTTGGGATTGGGGTAGTTTATTGAAAAATATTTCACCTAATAGAGCTTTTAATTATCAAGTGGTTTTAAGTATATTGTTTGGATATATAGTTCAATAATCACTTATTACATTTGATAGTGTGTAATTTAAAATTTTCAAACGTACTTGTCTCTTTATTGAGTACATTATACAGAGTAAAATGATTAAATTTAATGTTTTATTTTTCTATTCTATAAAAACTGTTCTAAAAAGCATCAAATTTGAACTTTTGCTAAAAATGCTTTTCAAAACCCAAACTTCCTTCCTAATTTTATGAAATGATGTTCACTAAACACCTCAAAAAGCACTTTTAGCATCCAAAATTGTTTTTGTGCAAAATGAAATGCAGACAACCCCAAACGGGCCCTTTATAATTTATATGGCAGCCAAAAGAACCACATTATCCTGAGGAGTGCGAACAAAACACTGCGCCTGCTTCCTGAGGTGGTTTTTACATCCTTCAATTGCTTGTGGGGTAACTTCGTAAAGAGTTTCTTTTTAACTTTCAAGATTCATACGCGTATCAAGAGCATAAGCATTTCTAAGTGGCAATTGTTGAGTGCAATTTCAACCCGGATTAGATGACATCCGGTCCAATTAGATTCTAAGGTCCTGGGCTCAGCTCACATTAAATGGTAAGGGTCTTCTCCCAGATTGCATTGTTGGCTAATTTGGAATAACATTATGAATAGTAACTATTATCATTTGTGAATTGATTAGAGTCGTCCTTTGTTTGTTTTATTCCATTTCTTGTAAATTGAAAAAGCTCTTTATTTATTTATTTACATCAAAAATTCATGATCAAAAAGTAAGCCATATTAGATTGGCCAATTAGGGCAATTGTAGATTAAGATTCTGAATCAACAAAACTCCTGGAGGGCTCCGTTTTCTATCCTCGTCAATTTCCCCGTCATCAATCTGACACGTTCCATTGAACGAGTCCGATGCCCGACACGTGTCCATTGAGCCCAACAAATTCACCTCGCCCATAAGAGCCCAGATTGCTCCAAAGGCCTTCTCTTCTCCATGTAACTCAGTGGCCTTACGACAAGCCCACGTGGCTGGTCATGTCACCATGGGCCCACTCTCCATGACCACTGGTCACGGTTCACACTCGATGGCCCTGCCCTTTCTTTTGAGTTGCATCTCTCTAATCTTGGGATGGAGGAAGGTTCATAGCTAAGATTTGACTCAAAAAAAAAAAAAATTGTAAGGTTTAAATTGCATCTTGTACACTGTTTTTACACAATGTATGGGATCCACAAAATCTTATTTTATAATTACACATTATTGAAATAAGTTACACCATTACATACAGCATTATATGTTATGCATTTTGTAAAAAATCCGAATGGTTTGTCATTTTGGGATTAGGCGTGGCAATTTCCGACACGACCTGAAAACCCGACACGAACCTAATGGATTTAAGTCAATACTTGGCGGGTTCGGGTCAGAATCGGGTCGAATCCGACTGATCCGAAAAAAAAAGGTCGGGTTGGGTCATTAACGGTTTGACCCGATTGACCTGTTAAAGGTCAAAAAATTCAGGTCATTTTGGGTCACTTCGGGTCATTTTCGGATCACTTTGGGTCATTTTCGGGTCGACCTGCCAACCTGCTAACCCGTATCAGGTCGTGTTTGAATTGGGTAGTTTTGGATTGGCGGGTTAGCGGATCGGGTTCGAGTCAGTAGGTTTTGTGTTATACCGTTCTCTCAACCCGATTCCGACCTGATTGACACCCCTACTTGGGATATAGAGCTTACACAAAGCATTTCTTTTAATTATTTTCTCTATCATATTTACTCCGGCGGGTGGTGTCAGAGTCCGGCGCTGGGGTCGCTTGTCAGAAAATTTGGCTACTTTTTCTGCTGGTTATTTATATCCTGCACTCCCTACCTTTGACCCTTAACGTAGGTTTTTCCCGTGGAAAGTCAAGGCAAAGAAAGAAAAGGTCACCATTTCCTTTCGTTCCTTCACCAATATAAACACACGGGAGAGAGCCCAAAAAAGAGAGAGGTGGCAGCACTTGCATGTTGACAGGGAGAGGAGAGGACGTTAGATTGGCTAACAAAGTGCAGAAAAGATACCTAATCTTCGGTTGTACAAATTGTACAAACTGCCTTTATTTGTTACTTTCCGCAAAGTGCATAGGCTTACTAAAATTATGCAGGAAGCGAGAGCCACTTCTTGTCCTTCCTTCCTTCCTTCCTAACTCTCTTTTCAGGTTTTACTCATTCCTCTTTGAAAGAGTGCTTTATGCTGAACCCTCTAAACACGCCGGCAAATTTCAACAGCAGCAGTGGTTTTGATAGAATGAGCTTGCTAGAACGACAAGCAGCAATTAGCATGAAGTGGCAAGAAGATCAGCTCCAGCACCAACCACCACCACCACTAACATCACAAGTGCAGCAACTGGGACATGGTTTTTTCAGCTCAGATGACCAGCTGAATGTCTTCTCTACGCCCGCTCAAGCTCATCAGCATTTTCATGGGTTTATCACTAACGATCACCATTTTTCCGGGCTGCTGACGCAGGGGATGTTGAAGCAGGGTCCAGGTGTCCAAACTACTGGCTGTGATAATTTTGCAAATACTGGAGGGCCAAGTTTCGGGCTTGGGGCTTGCGAGCTTGGAAACATTACAGGTTTCGGAATGGATTACGCAGTCTCGAGGACTGTCGGTTGTCCACCAGCAGTGGCAGCAGCAATGGCGGATGTGGCAGCAGCAATGGCGGATGTGGCAACCGCTGCCACTAAAGGAAGGGAAATTATACTGCCTGAGAAGCTGAGCTCTAGTGCAGGGAGAGAGAGCTTCAAGAAGAGGAAGGCTGACAAGACCCAAAACCAGAAGGTTTGTGACGCAATTTCTTTGAAATGCAAGCGCTAGTGCTCATCTGATGCAGGGGAATCTACTCTAGGCAGCTTATGTCTAATCAATCTAGGCACATCCTCCGAGAGTACACTGATTCCTGTTCTCTCAGATGTTAAATTGGCTGTTTGGCCTTCTTTGTTCTAGTTGTTTCATGCACTTTTTAACTCCTCGGAAACACTCTGGGACTTATTTAGGGAGCAACAGAAGAGGAAAGCAGAGACAAGAGATCGAGAGGATGCCAGCAGGAGGAAGATTCCAAGGTCACAGAGCAAAAGAGCACGAGCAAGAATACTGCTACAAACAACACTATCAACAGAGAACCTTCAGAGACATCGAAAGAGAACTCGAAGATATCTGAGGTTCAAAAACCAGACTACATTCATGTCCGGGCACGTCGTGGTCAAGCCACTGATAGCCATAGCCTGGCTGAAAGAGTGAGTGGGATTTCAATTCTGAATTTCTGATTGAAGCCTCTGTTTCTACTGTTGCTTTGTCTGGTGGCATCTGTAATTAGGATCAATACAATGCTAACTTCGTCCAATCTACGTGAAACACGCAGGTAAGGAGGGAAAAAATCAGCGAGAGGATGAAATGTCTACAGGATTTGGTACCTGGATGCAACAAGATCACCGGAAAAGCGGGAATGCTGGATGAGATAATCAACTATGTTCAGTCTCTTCAAGGACAAGTTGAGGTACGAACACCAGTTATTCACTCTTATGCTTGTTAATTGAATACATGCATGTCAAAGTATTCTAATTGGGCACTCTTATGCTCGCAACAGTTCCTGTCCATGAAACTGGCTGCTGTAAATCCAAGGCTTGATTTCAACATCGACAATATTTTCACAAAAGAGGTAAGGGAATATAACAAGTTAGCTAGAGAGTCTGAAAATCAAGGTTGTACCAGCAAGGTGATAGATTCCTACTGGGTGCTAGATTATGCATTGATGCTGAAATGAAAGGGATTACCCATGCCACCTAATTAGGCTAGCATTATGAGTGGTTAAAATTTTGTCTCTGAGAAGCTTTTGTTCATTGTCTCTGCAGATTTTTCCTGTTGGCACATCTGAATTACAGACAATTGGCTCAACATCAGAGATAATTGATCCTTCCAATTACTCTTTTGATTCAATACAGCAAGTGGTTTCATGCTGCGGACTGGAAACCGGCACAGATCCCCCTGAAATGGCACTTCGGAGAACCATTAGTGCCCCCGTATCGATCCATGAAATGCTTAAGGAGTCACCTTATTTCAGTGTAATCTCCCTTAATATTATGTCTATGCTCGTGTCATTTAGAATTGAGTAATTATCCTATAAACGAAATGACTTATCTCGCAAATGAATCAAATACAGCAAATCCATCCCTCTTCCACTTGGGATGCTGAGTTACAGAGCCTCTACGCGCTGGACTTTCAACAAGGGAAATCAACATCATTGCTTTCTCAGCCATGTACAGGTATCCTATTGTCTTGTCAAACCTTTAGTGATAATTCCGCAACAAGAAAGATGACAATCAGGCTGAGTTGGACACTAATAGACGTGAAACATAATAATTACCCCGCAAGATTAAGTGCCGTTACTAGGTACAAAATGGGTCCTCTCCAGTTCGAGATTACGGAAAATAATTAGGTTTGTTACCATAGTTTCCCTAATTCACATAAAGTAGTGAGAGTTCATTACCTTTTTGGACAACTACCAAGTCCACTGTCCAGTTTTCTCATCAACCCTATTGAGAGGGGGGGGGGGGATGGTAAGCAAATGAAAGTATCCACTATGGTTTTACTAACCAAGAGATGACCTGTCTTAGAAATTCAACGATGCCATGCTTTATAATAGCCAAAATTGATTTAGTAATTCAACGATGCCATGCTTTATAATAGCCAAAATTGATTATGTGCCCTCAAGATGATACACACAGATGAGGAGTTTGGAAGATCTGGTGAATTTTATCATTTTCTCCAAATTGTTTCTCTTTAGAAACAAGGTGCAACAGGGGAATCCAATCTGATCAGATTGATATATTCCATTAAGGCGCTTCTGTTTAGTAAGGTAGCAGAGAGATACCAGCAGTATAAATATTTGTTACACTTTTGCTTCAATCACATATGTACAGATTGGAACGCATCCAACTCCATGTTCGAAACCTTCTATTCAACTGATGCAACCCTGTGAACTTGTAAATTGCAGGTTATTTAGGAGGCAGCAATGTAAAGATGGAGATCTGAATCAGAAAATCACAGAACCCTTAGATGAGCTCAATCTATATGTTACCCATCCTAATTCTTTTCCTCGTTCAAGTACATATTGCGCATGTTATATGTATCTCTGCAAGAAATAATATAACCTTAGCAGCATGGTTTCTGACCACTGCCTTGTGCTCTGTGTGGCAGTTATAGTTTTCTGAAAGTTATATACATAAAAGTTAACAAGGTTTGGTACTAAAAATTGTGACCTGTGAGTGGAAAAACTACTGGATTCTTAACAAAAAGTTCAAAAACATTGATAGGAATCAGAACTTAAGGAATAAAAAGATCAAAACTACAGTTTGAATTTCCTCCTTTTCCCACTTCCACCCACTTCATTAACCAAATGACAATTGTTCTGAACAAAATGAGATTTTGAATTAATTATTAATCAGATGGGGTCATACTCATCAATTAGCACAAGTTGCTGACCCTGTAGATTAGATCTGACTGACAATTATCAGCATTTGATGAAGAATTGAGTAAAAGAGCCAACAGGTGAACTATTGCAGTTTGTTTTTTGCGACAGAATGAGACATATCGATTAAGCCCCGGACAATCAGACAATAAAAGGACTAATTTGGAGTTGAGAACTGATGCTGACCACTTTCATGTGCTATAAATAGAAGAAAAGCGGATTGAAGTTTTCTTTCACACACAATATCACAAGATGACTTTCATTCGCACTGTGCATGTGTGGAACCATGAAGTCTTTCACACGTACTGAGAGGAGGTACGTATAAACTTTTGGCAAATCATATGATAATTCAAGCTTCTATTGCACCACCAATATAAGTACCGCTGTAAGAAACAAAGAATCATGTTTTTATGAGTTAAACACAATTTTTCTGATACATTTTTCATTATTCAATCAAAATCCTTTTCCAGGATTGAGACACAGAAGAAAATTAGAACTATGCTTCCTCAGAGCTCATATGCATATTTTTCGCTTCATCCTTGGACCTTTTTATTGACTGTCATAGGAAAAGGCAGTAATCTGCCAGGATATATGCACTATACAGATGACTTCAAAGTTAGTTGGGTCTATATTGGTGGATATCTCCAATGTTTAAACACAAATTCTGGCATAAACTCACTTCATACAGAACAGAAATTAAGCAATGCACAGTAACGAGCAGTAGTAGTAACTTTTGTAGTCCAAGATCTTCTCTGTTCATTATTTCTCTTACTGTAAACAAAGAGCATTTCTCAAGTGTTGTAAAAAAACATTGCAACCTGTCACCAGATGCATTTTCTGAACTCAGCAATTTGTGAACCAAGTTTCCTGTTCAGTATCATTATCTTTAGTTTTATGAAGCAGAGAAAACTAAACCAGCATACACTTTCCCCTTTTCATTACTTGATCATATTAAATGCATGGGTCAGATGCAAATTCTAACCCAATGCTTTTAGAGAAAATCCCACAAAAACATTTTCTCAGAGACTTCCAAAGATGAGGAATCCTGAGTCAAACTAAAACCAACACAAGCATGTTCTTCTTTGAGTAGGTCTAGGCGTTACATGTCCAAGCTTGGAATCAAGGCATTTACATGGTAACATATCTCCCCTTATCTTAAGATCCAAACCCCACAAAAGAAGATGATGACGATGATGATGATGAGAGAGCTGTGCTCCATGATACAACTAAACAAATTTGAGAGAGAGGGGGAACAAGTGAAGAATCAAGAGATAAAGCAGATGAGAAAACTATGAGAAGAGAAAAACAGAAAAATATGCCTTCATGTTTTCCTGATTAAACTGTGAGCTTTCTACAAGAATAGCCATCATTCTTACTTCACATATTTCCAAAGGACCACAATCTATAATTCTGCAAACTAGCCAGCATTCTTCCTTCACATATTTCCAGAGGACCACAATCTATTACATTGTAAATTAGAACAGGTGATATAGTTAATAGCAATTTCCATAAAACTACTGTAAATCCCAGTTTCAAAAGGTCAATAACAAACTCATTACCTATATACAGTGAACATTTCACATGATCAAATAATAGCACCTAAAAATATAACAAATCTTCAAGACTGATCAAATAACCAGAAAAATGATATGAAATTATCATCAACACACTCACACGTGGAATGAAATCAATCCTGCCTTAGACAGCTATCATTATCAATAACATGTAAAATGACTCGCACTGGTGGATGATCTTCAGAATCAAGTTGCTTATGTAGCCCAATTTCAACTAAATCACAGTTTCATTCCCAGCCTCTGCAATTGTTACAGAAAAAAAAATTCACTTGAGAAATGTCAGATATCAGTAAAAATCTACATTGGCATGGTCATACTAAAAAAAATTCAGGGAGCTCAGGCATACCTCTTCCAGGAACTATAATTATGGGTGCTACTTTACAGTGGTGAAAGCAGAACTCGCTCACACTTCCCTGCAATACACTGATGAAACATGAAGCAAACATGCAAGTCATACAGAGAAGATGCCCAGGTGCACAAGTACATAAAAAAACAAAAGAAAAAGGAAAACACAGTCGAACACGCCACAAACACAAACCTCTGAATTATGCCTCGACTCCTGGTACCGATGACAACGGCTGCAGGCTTCAACCTTTCAGCTTCCCTACATATAACCTTACCTGCATCTCCTTCCACAATTCTAGCAACCGATTTCACCTATTTCGAACAAACATTTTGAGTTTCACAAACTTTGAGGGCAACAAATGAGAAATTACATTTTCCTCAATAGTTTGCATGACAATGGTTTGCAAAAAGTATGATTGAGGAACTACACATTAGAATTAGTAACATGCTGATAATCTGTATGCTCAGTCATGACTTATTGAATATGGAATCCTAAAAGTGTTATTAAAAGAGAAGAGATTTAAGTTAGAAAAAGCCAAAAGGAAAAAAGAAAAAAAAATGGAAGGAGTAACTGACCATAGCAACCTCAAAGGCCTCTACACAAAGCTTTTCCATTAGGGTCTGAGTCATCTCATAAACGATCTGATTCTGCATGCCTGGCAAAATAGTACTACGAAGTTATAAACAATCTGATTCTGCATGCCCCATAAATAATAATATGAAGTAACAACTGAAGAAATAAAATACAACTGCAGAATTTATACCTAATACACTAAATAATTTTAGAACAAAAAATGAAATAACTTGGGTGATTTTTATGCATCCCGTCCCAAGGCCCCCCAAAAGAAAAATGTGGTGTTAATACTTAATATGGCTAGAAATGGAGGGGGGAGGATGTACTGGAGACGGCGTGAATGAGATGGACGGTATCGGCGAGACGGCAGAGATGAGCAATGGCCCAGTCAAAGGCGTGCTTGCTGTTGGGGCCGTGATCCACAGCGATCAAAATGTCTCGACCCCTTCGTCTGTCCCCCTGCTCCCTCTCCAGTTCCGGCTCCCCGACAATGGGTATCAGCGATGGAAGCTTAACTTCTCTCCAATTGTACTCTTCGTCTTCCATTAGTGTCTCCATTTTTTTCCACTAGTACCCTGACTGTCTGTCCGTCGATTTCTCCCCTTTGGACCAAGATCTTGACAAATGGTATTAATAATTGGAGTAAATTTGACTCGTCCGAGGAGGACGGAATTATCAGTAATGTATGGATGGACGGTAGGAAGTTGATCAGATGGAGACGGAAAACAATAAGGGATAATTTCAGAAACCTCCCTTGAGGTTTCTCATAATATCACTGCACTCCCCTAAAGTTTTTAAAATCTCACTTATTGACATTTCTTGTAACATTGTAACCCCTTCGAAAGAAATGCAATAAGTATAAAACTTTTGTTCCAATACTACCCTTGTATTATTCTACTTATGAAGTTTACAATAACAATAAAAAATAAATCAAGACTAAACTTTTATAAGGTGTAAATTTCTTAACTTAAACTATTTATTTTAGTTGTACTGAAACAAAAGTAAAATTTACACCTTCAAAAAACTACACCATGAAAAATTTATACGTATAAATAGATTATTGTAGTTACAATTGCAACTTAAACTACATCATGTATCAAAACATATTCTTCAAAATTTTGTTTGAATTCCTTAACTATAATTGTTCCATGAAATTTTTTAAGATGTTAGCTAGTCACTAAAATCCTCTCAAGTGGTTGATTTTGACTAAATTTAATTTATCCATATCTTTTTTTTATCCTAACATGACCTCGATGTACAGAAATATGGACCATTATTAAATAGCAAATTTTTTTAATATACATTTTTTGCTTTGAAAATTTTTTTTTTGGTTTGACTTTTTAGTTAAATAGTTATCAAGATCAAGAGTAATGTTGTCAATTTGTGACTTTTGATAGGAATATTTAATCTTATCAAGTTGACAAGGGAGGTAAGTGAGATTTTAAAACCTTAGGGGAACTAAGTGATATTATGAGAAACCTCATGGGAGGTTTCTGAAATTATCCCAAACAATAATGACTCTGTGATTGGGGTATTAGAAATTTAGGATGGTATGCCGCCTGACCCGCTGTGCTGCACGCAGCAGCCGCCGCCTGTGACTGTGACTTTTCGTGTTGAAATTGGTGAGGTGGGGTGGGGCAGCTCCTGAATGAATAACGAGTACTACTTCTACTGCATGAGCTAGCCAGTGGGATTGGCTGGCGGCGACTCAGACTCGACTCGACTCACACTCAGCCGTTCCCCATCAACTTTATCCATATTAGTGCATGTTGCAGCAGTAGACGTCCAAGGCTAATGTTGGCCGCTGATTTTGCTCTCTTCTTCCAATATTAAGTAAGGAAGTTGATTTTTCCTTCTGCTCTTCCTCATCCGCAACACAATAATATGAGGCCCAACTTTTTCACTTCAATCGACCCGGGTCAAGGCTGCCCACTCTACTTGGCCCACGACTCTGTGTAGTCCATTGGTCACTCAGGGCCCTGCTTCCTTAAATATTTTTGATTGTCAAGTTTGTGCAGACTGTAAAAGACAACACCAAGCCCACATCACCCCCATGTACTTCTTCTTGCCAACGACTCAAGAATTCTGAGTTTGATTTCCTACAGGCTCCTTCAAGCCCCATGCTGCAGCAACACAAAATCAATCTCACCGAGAATTTACAATTTAGGCCGCAAACATTATTATTGTAGTGTTTGGTCCCTTTAATTTTATGACGAAGGAGACACACGACTTCCTCATTCGGTTATGATTGCAAAACTTTGGCTTCAGAATACTTTTTTTTTTTTTGGGTAAAATATGGAACAGATGATGATGCCTAGCTATTGCAAAGCATCTTAACACTGCAGGGGGTAAGCAGACCCTCTGTTGTCCTCGTCAAATACAAAAGAAATTTCTTGAGGACAAGAATCAAAAATCACAAAATGCGAATCCAATTTGCATCCTACTTTTGCTAAAGCATCAGCACATTTGCTTCACGATACACGTACTTGAGTTTAACTTGCTAAAGCCGCGAGAGCAGGGATTTGCAATCCATGACAATGTTACGAAAATAATGATGATAATGTTATGAAAATAATGATCTGGATCATCATTTGAATTTAGCAACGTCAAAATATCAACACAGTCAACTTAAATTTCCAAAAGGGAAATGTTAAGAGGTAAGGTCAGTTCCATTCCATCTCTGCAGGTATATTAGTGATTAATCCTAGGTTCTGACTGTATTCCATGACACAGCAGCCGACTGAGTCTCTAATGATTGTATCCCTTGACATAGCAGCCAACTTGCTGGCGCCGTGAGAGCAGGGACCTGCAATCCATGATAATGTTATGAAAATAACGAACAATCCATGATAGTATTATGAAAATAATGATCTGAGTCATCATTTGAATTTAGCAACGTCAAAATATCAACACAATCAACTCAAATTTCCAGAAGGGAAATGTTAAGAGATAAGGCCAGCTCCATTCCATCTGTAATGCCTCACAGTTCCGCAAGTATATTTGTGGTTAATCATAGGTTAAAACTGTATCCCTTGACCCAGCAGCCAACTGAGTCTCTAACGATTCCTCTAGCTCCTGCCAGACAGGGAATATTTTGTGATCAACTTCAGAATCACTTGAACCATTCAGCAAGCTTCAGATCAAGGCACCCTTTTAATGTTGGTGATCAATAATCACTTGCTTGGGTATTTTTTCTTATGTTGCAAATGCCATAAATGGCTTTGTCACGATGCCCAATTCACACCGTTGATGAATAAGATTATAAGTGTAGATTTAGGCCGACCTGGTGCAATTCACCCTGTCAGTATGTGTCATGGAACAAGCTATAGGATCTATTATCATTTATGTTATGCTGATTAGTCTTTCCATCAATCAGATACAAATTTTAGAAGCCCGTTGCCAGCTATTTCAAGCACAAGTCTTTGGTTGGAGCCCAATCCCTTAAAGTTTTGCACGGGAATTAGCAATTAGGATCCCTCCCCACAATGTATTTTTTTTTCAGCAAACGGAATAAAATACACACAAAGTTAAATTAAACAATGCATGAACAAGGTAGATTAAAGCCCCTCATTTCCCCATTTCCACCGGGGAAAGCTGGGCCAAAACAAAATACAAATAAGATATAAGAAAAGAAAAAGAAAGCTCCCAGAAGCTGGAAAGTTTAATCAACTATTAACAACCCAACCACAAACGATGCACTGAAATTGCTTGCCAATCTGAAAGGCACCAGAACAGCAGATTTTGTTCGAACCCAAGAAAAAGGAAACCCAGAAAAAAAAAAAAAGATGCCAAAGATCCAATAGAAAACAAAAGGGCACTGTCCAGAAGTCAGACACTTGAATCACACAGACACACACACGAGAAATTGAAAGAGAAGGCGCTCAGTCCAGTAAGAATGGATTGGAGGATTATCCTCAGTTGAAATCAGATTAACGAGATATTATGACATCATCATCATAGCACCTTCTCCCTCAAAATCACAATAAAACGTCAATCTGAAACTCAAATTCAACATTTTTTTTTCACAAAAACGACACGTACTCCCATATTTAAAAAGGATCAATCTCAAAGCCAGCTGCAGTGATCTCTCACACTCACAGATTTAGTCTCGCCACCAAGAAGACCCGCCGCAGCTCCAGCGAGTTTGGACTAGGGTTTTTTCTGACTTCATTTCCGAAATTTATAATGACAGAGTTGAACCGAAGGCGGTATTCGGCTTGTAGGTTTACACTTTTGTCCTCAATAGACAGTCTTATTTTCGTGTTTATCCTAATGTGTGACAAATTGACACTGCGCTGGTAGGAAGCTCGTAGCCAATATAGTAAATGTATATGTAATCCAAATCGATAGCCAAAGTTTATTACCTTAAAAAAAATTAAGAACAATTTTGAGAAAAAAGTTAGAGAGGGAAAGTTAGAGAGAGAAAGTTAGGAACTGAGAGCTGGTTTATTCGGAAAGTAAGCTAGGGTCTTGGACCCCTCAATGGAGGATGAAAATCTGGATCCCTAACCAGATCTCCTCACCAAATAGAATAATAGAGAGGCAGGGGAGAGGCATAAAGAAGTTCAAGAGAGATCTTCGGGAGAAATGGTTTCCAAATCTCAGCCACGGACTGGGAGACAAGGGGTCCCCTCCCACCAAAGTGGGGTCGCAAATGGGGTTTTGGGGAAATAGATCATTCGTGGACACTTTGATGGGTGGGCCTGAACCAGAGACTTTATGAAGGATCGGAGGATGAAAGTGACCTAGCTGGAGAAGAGATGCAGAACTGGACTTCAGCTCTAAGGATGCAGAGATTAACATGTCAAAATTTCCTAGAGTGGATCTGTCGGCTGAGTGGAAAGCCAGCTAGCCTGGAAACCATGGAGAAAGCTTTGATTCTAAAGGTGCTGGGCAAGTCCGTGGGATTTAAAACCCTTGAGCAAAACTGAAAGAAATGTGGAAGCTTGGGAAGGTGCAAATACAGGATCTGGAAAGGGCTTCTACTTGGCTAGATTCGGTCAAGGGGATTACCAGTCAGGTCTGATGAAGGTCCTGGACCATCCGGGGACACTATGTGACTATAAGTAAATGGCGCGGATTTGGTGAAAGGAAGATATCAAAAGGTGTAGGTGCGTGCTGGTCTTTTTACTCGGAAAACTTCGATGAAATTGGGAATAAAATCGGTAGGCACTCAAGATTGACAATCAGACAGCGTTGGCTACCAGAGGTAAATATGCCAGAATCTGTGTGGAGATCGATTTGGGAAAACCTCTGCTGCCGTTTATTTGGGTAAACAGTGTACTCCAAAAAATAGAGTATGAGGGATTCGATATATGGTATAGACACATTCTGCAGAGTCATCAGAATAAACAGGGATCTGGAGATAACCGGGGAATAAATAAGCAGGTAAGGAAGGATCAGAGAGTCGTCCGTTCAGACCATGGAGTGGCTGAACTTCGAAAAGGCGGGATGGAGAGCTTCGAGAGCAGAAAACCTATGGACAAAAGTAGAATAATAAGGAGTGGAGAGAAGGTTGAGTGTCAAGAAAGGAGAAAAAAAGCCGAAGGGACCTGGGGGAGGTGGGGGAAAGCTGTTAAGACTGGTGAAGGACAAGGATGGGAAAGGTAAGGAAAAATGTTTACACAGCAAACAGTCTGAAAGTACAGCTCAAGTTTGAACTTGGGCGTGATTTGGAGGAGGAGGAAGGATTGTGGGAGAGTGAGAGGAAATTATAAGGTCAATCCCAGTTCCACCACAAGGCAGAGAAAAGAAAAAGAGTCAAGTAGCAAGGAAGACCAGAAGAGGAATAACCATCAGGACAAAAAACCAAAATTTCCTTGATGTATGAGCAGCTTATCAGAATGGCCAAACTGAGCCAAAATGGAAAGGGTAAGGGAAAAGAGCTATTTCGGGAACTCGACTTGATCAAGACTGGAGCATGATTTCTAGAAAGCTTTCAAATTTCTGCAAAACTCACCACAGTACAATTAGCAAGCAAGGAAGGTGGGGAGCAGGTTGACTGTAAAATAATCGGATATATGCCAATGGTGGGCGGGTGGAAGCTCTGGGACCAGAATAGCTCGTCCTCAATACAAATAAGGTATGGGGAGTATGGAATCGCAGGAGGGGACAGAGGGAAAGGCGTTGGAAGCCATGGTGGTCGGCCCGTAAGGGTATTTAATGGTAAGGTTAAATGAAGATTATGAGTTAGGCAGCTGCTTTAAGAAATCTTGAGAACTCTTGATGGTGCATAAGCCATTATGACCTTACTAGAGACTTCATTACTTAGGGCGAGGAACATTCTCGAAATTCCATTTTTAGAATGGGTATGTAGCGATGGGTTTTCTGGAGGGATATGGGTGCTTTGGAATGAAGAGGAAGTAGAAGTGGAGATTATTTCCAAAAATAAACAAGTGATGAACACTAGTGGGAGGGAGAGAATGGTTACTCTCGGTAGTCTAAACTGATAGGTAATGTGGGTACTTAGTTAGGCAAAAATACAAATTACCCCGGTCCCGGATGGGGATTTCAATGAAATAGTTACTAACAATGAAAAGCGGGGGAGGTAGAAACACACGGAAATGCAGGAATCATAATCTAAGGAGTGCATGCACTTGTGCAACTGATCGATCGGGCTATTGCGGGGATTAACAGACCTTCGGAATGGAAAGGATAATATTAAAAGGTTAGATAGAGCAATGAGCAATACAAGCGGAGGTGGAGGTTTCCACAGGGCTAAAGTGCGCCATCTGCATTTCGACCATAATCCACTCCTACTAGAGCTGTCGGAAGAGGAAGTCGGAGGGCCTTCGCCTTTAGGCTGGATGACACACAGAACATTTGGGAGGCAGTTTGGAAAAGCTTGGAGAAGGAGGAGATATAAAATTAAACCAACTCTGGAGAATATCACTATGTGGAATCGTCAGTTAGGGAACATATTCAAGAAAGCAGATGTCTTGCCGATTAGAAGGCATCAAACCTTGTCAATTAAAGCCCAGAACCGATACACAAGGCTGGGAGACAAACCTTAGTCAAGAATATAATGATATTTTGGAGCAAGAGGAGAAATTGTGGTTTCAAATCAAGAATACAATGGTTACAATCGGGGAGAGGAATACTGGTACTTAGTCTCTGATTATCGAAGGAAGAAGAACAGATCAATTTGTCTGGCGGGGATGACATGGGAGGTTGGCAGTGGATCCATGATATTGAAGAATGATCGAGAGACTTCTACACGATATTGCCTATGGAGCCAGAAACTGGAGATGAGACTCAAAAAATGGCTAAACCAGAGAATTGTAATCAACTTGGGAAGAGTTTCCAGAAGTGAAGAGGCAGTTTTGCAATCAATGAGGAAGCACAGGCGATGGTATACAGCAATCCTTTATCTGGAGGGTGGAATCTCACAGGAAACTCCATTGTCAAGTTTGCCCAGGAAGTCTTCTGGAAAACTATGCAGTGAGGAGATAAATAATACTATCTATATATCCTCATTCGTCCAGCAAGTGGACTCTTCAGCCTCACCAGCAACTGCTGATTGAACCTCACTGCGTTCTCTCTATAAAGTGGTTTCACTAAGATTATAATAGTTAATAATCGCCCCACATGTGTGGAGAACTAGTTGGGGAGGCATGGCAGTTTCAGAAGGCAGACAAGCGTGGACAATATAATTGTTTGCGAAATTGTCCATAGCTAAAAGGCGTGGAATGATGGTGGTCAAAGTAGACTTGGAAAACTTATGATAGGTAAAGCTGACTTCTTGAAGAAACCTTAGGCTGAGGATTTCCAGGGACCTTGTGCTAATTATGAGGTTGCACTTCGGGTAAACCTAACAAGTTCTATGGAATGGAGAAAAGGGAGGGATTCAAACACGGTGGGGGTTGAGACAAGGAGACCCATTATCTACCCTTTTTGTCCTATGCATGGGCGGGACACTGCCAGGCGGTCAAGGAGAAAATTTGGAAGCACATCGGGCTTCTAGACAACCCGATCTAGCATGCTCTTTCTGGATGATCTCATATTCTAGGAAGCTAGTAGAATCAACTAGTATCATCGATTGGAGTCTTAACCTTACGTGAAGTATCGGACAGAAAGTGAATGTAAGCAAATCAAAGCTCGTTACCAAATGTGCACAAGCGACTAGCAAGAGTATCACCAGGATAGCGTTAACTAAAGATTTGGGCAAATACTTGGGAATGCCAGTCCTCCATCAAAGAACCACTAGAGCAACGTATGCCGAACTCCTCGACAAGATCAACTTGAAACTAGCGGGTTGGAAACATAAGTGCCTCTCCTTTGCAGCACGAGTTACTTTGGTTAAGGCAGTGGTTGTAGCTATTCCAAATTACATGATGCAAACTGCACTTCTACCGAATTCAGTCCTGAATGAGATTGAGAAATGTATCCGACAGTTCCTTTGGGGCGATTCGGATGGTAAGAAGAAGCTACACCAGGTGGGATGGGGAACTCTGACATTGCCAAAAACGAAGGGAGGACTGGGAGTGAGGAAGTTAAAGTGGGCCAATCTGGCTCTCTTAGCGAAGCTAAACTGGAAATTTCGCAATAAAGGGAATGAGTTATGGTCCAAGGTGCTGTGGCAGAAATATGGAAATCAATGTCTTGGGGATAACCTCCATAAGAAAGCAGGTGAATCTCAGATATGGAAAGGCTTGAGGTCAACAAATGAGGTTATTAGGAAAGGTATTGGGTGGACTGTAGGCGACGGAGAGAAAGTTAGATTCTGGAAGGATTGTTGGGTGGGAAACAAAGCCCTGGTAGATGTGACAGAACACCACATTTCCGAGGAGGAATCAGAAAGGAAAGTGCAGGAATTTTGGAAACCAGAAGTGGGATGGGACTGGGACAAGCATGCTTTATGTTACAGCTTCCCATCTGTCCATCAGGCAACCAAGGCAACAAAGTCCCTAGGAAAGCGCAGATAAACAATCTTTGGACTCACGGAGGCAAATGGAAGATTCTCAACAAGTCACCTTATGAAGTGTAGAGCATAAAAGCTTCGGAGGGATCAAGATGAGGTGGAGTGGAAGAGATTATGGAAGCTAGAAGAGCTAGGAGATGGCAAGACGGATGTAGTGCCTTAAATGAGGAGAAAACAAGGAGACACATACAGGTGGATAGCATATGTCAAATCTGTAAGGCAGGGAATGAGACCCTAGCTCATGCATTGCGTGATTGCTACTGGGTGGATAAGATCTGGAGAGACTTGGTGGATGGGGGGAAATGGGTCACGTTCAAAAACTTATCAATTAAGGAGTGGTTAGACTGGAATGTGAAAGAGGAAAGTGTGGGGAAGCATAAAGAGATAAACTGGCAGATAAGCTTCCAGCTAGTAGTTTATCATGTGTGGCAAGCTAGATGCAGATTTTGTGCCAACCAGGATGCTAGCAAATGAAAGTGCAAGCAAGCATGATACAAATAAAGACGCCTACCGTCCCTCGAAAAAACGAGGACCAATCCGAGAAAAGAGTGGAAGTCTGTTCACAGAATCAAGGAATGGCGGGCGGAGGATCGAGAGATGAGAATGGAACTTGGCGGAAAGGCTTTAGCGGTAAGGTGGGAATTACAACAAAGCGTGTAGCCAGGAATCAAGGTATCTTTGGGGTGAAGCATGGAAGCGCTATATGGGAGTCATGCAGAGGCCGACTCTCTGAGCATGGAGTTAGTTAAAGAAGGAAGGTTCACCATACTATAACCATCTTAGATATTAGAAGCGGGGGGAAGGAATGGGAATGCACTATCCAACACGTGGAGAGAAGGTAACACTTGTCTTTGATGGGTTAGCAAAAGATTGAGCCTAAAGTGTGTCCCAGTGCATTTGTGGGAACAACCTCCACATAGTATCAGTAAGCTTTTGTCCAATGATGTAATGGGGTAGCTCTGCCTAGTTTAGTGGTTTAAGGGCACTAGGCCCTCCATAGTTAAAAAAATAAAAATTGATACTGATTTGGATAGTCGAATATTTAGAATAAATTTTCTAAAAAAAATATTACAACACTTAAAATTTTAATGTACTCTATGTGAAATAAAAATATAATTAAAAAAATATACTAATAATACAAATAAATAAATTTTCGCAAATAACCAACTATCCAAAGAGGTGGTCTTTGAAAACAAGTGGACTTGGAAAACGTTAACTGGATATAAGATGAAGTAGTGATGGGCAGTGGCTAGCTAAGAGAACATTGTCCTAAGATCATTGCCATTTTTTTTTAAAATAAAATCACATCCCTGCACACCAAGAAAACAACGACTAGTATTTATTACGAAACATGGAGAGCATACTCTATCCGCTCTTATTCGCTGATTCTTCGTTCCTTCTGCATTAATTCTTGTTTTTGACTAACGCTTTGGACGGATTTAGGATTGCATACGCAAACTATAAAGTCGTACCAAGACAGAAAGACATTCCTCCAGTCTGAACTTCATAATAAAGCAAGATTCCATGCTAAGCTGGAAGAGATTTGACCTGATTAATATAGATTTCAAAAAGCAGTTGCCATTTTGCTGGTTTTCTATGTAGCAGTAGTTCACAGCCACAAGCATGTTGAGTGAATTGATAGGCAATGATCTGATGCTGCAATTTCTGTGCAAAGCTTTCTCTTAAACCAGTAGGGATCTTTTTGATCGAGTAGCCCAAACACAGAGTTTGGTTCTCCCCTCCATCCATGCATGTACGTTTGAGGGAAAAAGATGAGGGGGGAAAAAAACAGCAAAAAATCTCTGAGCTGTGTAAAATTGACCTCCTATTGTTGCAGTAACAGGTTTCTTGAATTTTTAACCTCGGGTGCGGCTGCGAATGTTGAGTCATGAAGTTGAGTAAGTGTTAATTCAGTAAGCCCATCTGCTCATGTTCAACGCGTTGAGTGAATGTGACGAAGATGCATGGCATTTGACAGCATGATCCTACGAGTCATGACATCAGAACCAGTTGAGTACTACTACCTGCTGGCAACTGCTTCATACAGAGCGCAATCCTTCTTTCTCTCTATCTCTGCATGCTTACGTGAAGTTCTTCACCAAAACCTCAAAACTTTAGTTATGTGAACATTAATCAGCCACCAATTCGTTGACAATCCACTCTGGGCTAGCCTTATATTAAGGGACTAACATTCTGATCACATGGGACCAATCGGTGATGATTTCCAATGTTCACTTTACTTCATAGTTGATTCTATCATTGTTTAGTAAAAAGTTTATTCTCTACACCCCCATCGAGACGATCCAACAACATTACAGATGCACATGGGTGCTCCATCTTTCATGATATATGCTAGCGTTATATTGCTAGTGAAACTGGCTTCCGATAATTCAGTCATGGCTTCCTCTTCTAGCACAAGCACACCAATGGACATGTCCACTGCTATTCTCATTAGGGTTGATCAATCAGGAATGGGAGATTATAACAAAATACAGGATGCCATCGATGCCGTTCCTGCTAACAACTCTGAACTAGTATTCATCTGGGTCAAGCCGGGAACATACAGGTCTAGCTATGAGCCTTCCAAAATCCAAGTTCTCAGCCTTTCACGAACTATGAGCTCTTGATCCACTTTTCCTAGCCCCTTCTAACACTAGCCTAGTTCTTTGCATGAGCATTTACTGTATAATGACCTTTTTTTCTCGTGAGAGAGTTACTGAAAGTTTTTTCTTTCAAATTAAGTACTCAATATTACTAAACTTTCTTTTGTAGACTAAGGGTTTTTTATAGATAGATAAGTAGTAATATGTACTTTTTGTGAATATATATTTTGGTATATTCTGATGGAAAGTGTTTAATCATTTCTGACAAGCAGGGAGAAAATTGTTGTCCCGGCGGATAAGCCTTTCATCACATTAAGCGGAACAGAAGCCTCAAAAACAATTATAACATGGGATGACACTGGAGAAATATATGATTCTCCAACGATGGCGGTACTGGCTTCTGACTTTGTGGGACGCTATCTAACAATTCAGGTCTGTATCTCGAATTAGTACACTACTATAGAACAGGATGACAATTGGCGATAATAATGAATCTGGAAAACCAAAGATCACTTGCCTTTTATTCTATACGGATGTTCATTGAAACGTCAAGTATTTGTTGGTGGTCCAGAATACCTATGGAACAAGTGGCAAGGCTGTTGCACTGAGAGTATCTGGAGATAGAGCTGCTTTCTACAGTTGCATGATTGTCTCCTATCAAGACACTCTCCTGGATGATGCAGGAAGACATTATTACAGCAATTGCTATATTGAAGGAGGTGTCGATTTCATATGCGGAAATGGAGCTTCTCTTTTTGAAGTAAGCACCTATAATACATGTATCTGGAAACATGAAGTTGGCAAGTACTTTCATGGATAGAGAAATGTGAGATCAAGAATAGAAAAAGAACTACACACACACACACGCACGCACGCACACACACATGTATATATGTATGTATATATATTATATTTATATTTACTTATTTATATATGTATATATCACAATTATCTTAAGACAACTGATAATTAATCATGGTGAGTGTGCATTGTAGAGGTGCCATCTGCACTCGACAGCAGAAAATGAAGGAGCTATCACAGCACAACAAAGAAGTTCTCCTCTGGACAATACTGGATTTACATTCCTGGGTGGTAAGATAAGTGGCATCGGAAGCACTGTTCTTGGGCGGCCATGGGGACCTTACGCCAGGGTTGTTTTCGCCCTAACCTACATGTCTAGTGTGATACTGCCAGAGGGATGGAACGACTGGGGTGATCCCAGCAAGCAAAGGTACACTCTCGATTTAATGTGCACTTTTTGATAGCTATTATTGATTCTGAGGATGTAAATGTGATGCCCATGCTATGGCTGGTGTCCATCAATTGCTAAAAGCTCTAGTGACTGTCTTCTAATTACTACTGTACTCATTCTTGGGACAAAAGATTCATTCCTTAGCTTAATGATAACTAATTCTTGGAGATATGAATCACTGATGTTAGTTGATAAATCCCGAAATTATATACATTATGAACATTAAGCAGGCTTTCTAACAAAGTGGTAGTACTACTAAGTTTACGTATTTTCTCGTGGGGAATCGCAGTACGGCTTATTTTGGTGAATACAAGTGCTACGGTCCTGGTGCCAACAGGTCCAACAGGGTTAAATGGTATCACAGCCTATCTAATGACGAAGCAGCACCGTTCCTGACCAAGACCATGATAGGAGGTCGAGCATGGCTTAGACCTTCCCCGACCCACTTCAAAAAGCAGACCGACAGCTCAACAATTTCCACCTCGAAACCACAGGGGAAAACCTAGAATATACTGTGAGTACCCCCACGCAGGCAGTCAATTCTGACTATGAACTGCTGGTCCACTGGAGAAATGAAAAGGGGAAAGCTTTAACGACAAGTATCGTATTCATTCATGATCACGGATGGCTTTACAAGAAATTTGCAGACCAATATGTAATAATGTATTCATACAGACAGAGGAACTACTGTTTCTTCATTTGTTCATTCATATATAAAGAGCAAGTAAATACTCAGTCAGTTATTCTTGTACTTTGTATGGCTCGTAATTCCTTCGATTATAATTACTTTTGCAAATTATACCACTTTTACCACCAATGCCTACTTTCTCTTTTCTCTTTAATTCATTTCTCCTGCATTTACACACGTTACTTGATAAGCATGCCGAAGCCAAAAATCCTTAGAAGCAATGTCATCGACTGTCCTCCTCTTTCTGGGGCTTAATAAACAAATATTATTGTAGCCAGTATTTAACCTTATCTCTTTTTTCCTCTTGACAATTTTACACGAAAAACTCGCCCACACAAATTTTTAACCTGCCTCCAAGAAAACTCGAGGTGATAGTTGAAAATTTTGTAGCAGGTTTTATTCTGACCGAAATACTACTGCTGAGTAGTACCAACCAAGCGAAAATGGTTTTTTGGCCGTCACCCTGAACATGGACTTCGTCTTCAATAAACCACTTCATAATGATAAGATGGAAACAAAAGAAAATGGAGCGACCCAGATTCTTTTGGGATGAAAGCATACTCCTAACGAAGTAGAATCGCAATAAGGAAATAAAATCTCAAACTAAAGTTAAAAACTTTGGCGAAATCTTTAACATTTCCTTATCCTTAACGATAAAGCTCACTGGACCTTGCTCGACGTTTGGCTGTATGTACCTCTCATACTCGAATCTACTCTTTTTTAAACCAAAAAAGTGAGGTTTCTACGTCTTCTTTCTTCTTCTAATTTGTTGGGTTCCGACCACTTAAAGGTCACCATCGTTATATTGCTTGTAAGTTATACTGTGTAACACCTTACTTTCTACCTAATCTAGTAAGGCCAGCAATTCTCCCCTTAACAAATTGATGGGCTTCATCCCAACTTACTTTCAAGTCCTATAAAATCCTGCAAAGCATGACTAGACAAGGTCGAAAAGACAAAGACAAAGTCGTCCCTGCAGCAAAAGTCGAAAAGCTTTTGGCTAGGAAATATGGGGAGACGTCACTGCAGTTTTTACTTGAATTGTGCATTTTTATTCATGTGTTCCATTGGGTGGATTTCTCTTCCTCCGGTCGATGCTGCTGTAAAACAGTACCAGTTTGATGTAAGAAATTTCGATTTTCATTAGAAAATACAATGTTCACATAATGTGCACTTTTGGGCTGATTCTTGCACTTTCGAATATTTTCAGATTCAAGTAAAGAATGTAAGTAGGTTGTGCCACGCGAAGCCTATTGTGACAGTAAACGGAATGTTTCCTGGACCAACTATATATGTCAGAGAAGGAGATAGAGTTCAAATTAACGTTACAAACTACGCACAGTACAACATGTCCATCCATTGGTGGGATAATGTTACTCATTAGCACTTGATTGAGATAATCTAGCTGCTTAAATTATAATACCAGACTAGAAGGCTTGTACTTTGTACCAATGATGCAAAACTGCTTGATGGTGGATGCAGGCATGGTTTAAAGCAATACCGGAATGGATGGGCAGATGGACCAGCTTATGTAACCCAATGTCCAATCCAGACGGGGCAAAGTTACACATACGATTTCAACGTGACAGGGCAGAGAGGTACACTGTGGTGGCATGCACACATTTTCTGGCTGAGAGCCACAGTTCATGGGGCTATTGTCATAATGCCTAAACAAGGGATGGCATATCCTTTCCCTCAGCCTGATTTTGAATTCAATTTAGTCTTAGGTAAGTTTAAGATCAGTGAAAGAAACCTTGCGTTAAGTTCGCGAATTTGCTTTAATTGCACATCATCGGCGGTTCTGAAGTTAAGGATCGTCTTAAAATGCAGGAGAATGGTGGAATGATGATGTTGAAGAGGTGGTTAAACAAGGTAACAAGCTGGGACTGCCTCCAAGGATGTCGGATGCACACACCATAAATGGCAAGCCAGGGCCACTTTTCCCATGTTATGAAAAACGTATGTGCTACTACATTGTTTGCATTTCTGCTTTGTGGTAGCTGCATAATGATGGTGTATAACTCCTTGGATTGATTTCACGTTGTCTCTCTTGCACAGACACATATGCTGTAGAAGTTGAACAGGGGAAAACATATCTCTTCCGAATCATCAATGCTGCACTCAACGATGAACTTTTCTTTGCAATTTCTGGACATGACATGACTGTGGTAGAAGTCGATGCAGTCTATACAAAACCTTTTTCAACTGATGCAATTCTCATAGCGCCTGGCCAGACAACCAATGTTCTTGTTCATGCCAATAAAGTCTCAAGTAGATATTTCATGGCTGCAAGGCCTTTCATGGATGCACCGCTTGCCATTGATAACAAAACTGCCACAGCTATTCTGCAGTACAAAGGAGTCCCAAATAACGTACTGCCTAGCCTTCCTAATTTACCAGCTCCTAATGACACTTCCTTTGCACTGAGCTACAATGCTGAGCTTAGAAGTCTAAATTCACCACAATTTCCAGCAAATGTGCCCCTTAAAGTTGATAGGCATCTGCTTTACACTATAGGTTTGGGAATGAATCCATGTCCTACCTGCCAAAATGGGACGCAACTCACTGCTTCCTTGAACAATATCACTTTTGTAATGCCTCAAATTGGTCTACTCCAGGCACATTATTTCAACCTTACAGGGGTCTTTACGACAGATTTTCCAGATCGTCCACCAACTCCATTCAACTACACTGGTGCACCACTTACGGCCAACCTCAGAACTGTGCAAAGCACCCGGTCACGTCTTAGTAGGATTGCATTTAATTCAACAGTCGAGTTGGTGCTACAAGACACCAACCTTCTCACCGTGGAGTCTCATCCATTCCACCTCCATGGTTACAACTTCTTTGTCGTGGGCACTGGAATTGGGAACTTTAATCCTAAGAAAGACCCAGCCAAATACAATTTGGTAGATCCTCCAGAGAGAAACACGGTTGGAGTTCCTACTGGTGGTTGGACTGCTATAAGGTTTAGGGCTGACAATCCAGGTAAACTCAATGCAGTACCATTAATAAATATGAGGTTTTGATGATCACACTTTATTTTTTATTTCCAGATAATTATGGATGTAATACTCACATGAACCTTTCTTTCTATAATTCTATTCTCATCAGGGGTGTGGTTCATGCACTGTCACCTAGAGCTCCATACAAGCTGGGGACTCAAGACGGCTTTTGTGGTAGAAAATGGTCCAGGCCCAGATCAAACTATGTTACCTCCACCCAAACATCTTCCCTCTTGTTAGATGATCCTAATTGATTTCATTATTTTTCAAAATGGGAAAAAGTTAATTAATTGAAAAGTTAATTGTGAACCTTCCTGCAAAATGCAGGAAGAAAGGATGTTATATTATGAGAAGTTCAAAGAAGTGAATCTTTTGTATTCCCTTAATTCTTTGAAATGTAAGCTCAAACCAATTCTGAGGAATAAAATTCCCGATCTGCATTCTGATATAGCGCATAACAGCAGATCCTGTTTGCTTATCTCCTCTGCTCTACCCTTAAGATCTGTGCATCACATACCTAATACACTCATCTCTCAATTGCACCCATTTCAACATCACCACCAATGATGCATTTAAGTTGAACCAAATGTATATTGCATTCTAAACAATCATGCATACGCAAATAAAAATTTAATCTGTTTATTCCCTTAACATCGTTGCCATTCATGATGGAAAATCGAGCTCTTCCTTTTCTTTCACCCAAGAGCCAAACACCGAGAATCAATTCTTTGCTAGCCTGCAATTGCGTAGTTCCATTGTCTCGTATTCTAGTAAAATATCTTGAGGCAAACTAAATAAGATCCTGACAGTTGTTACACTTTGTTTTACAGGCCCATTTTTTTTGAATAATGTTTTACCTTATATCCAATGCAGAAATAACAAGCTGTAATTTTTAACCAATGACTGCTTAATTGATACTGATAAAGTATGCCATCAGGAAAAAATTTCAAGGAAAAGAAGAAACACCAACATTACATAATATGACTGTCAAGGATCCTATAGTTTCTGCGCTCAAATTACAGAAAGCGGACAGTTATATATAGATATCACCGGAGGTGCATTTTTACAACTAGAACATGAAATAAAGTAAAAGATGTTTCCCAGACGAGAGAACTTCAAGCTTAATTGAACTCTGGAAAATGCCTCTTCAATGAACCTTTTGTAAAATCCAAGCTATACTATTCTTGTCATCTCAAATTCAGAACAGAATTGCCGTAAGGCACACCAGTACAAACAGCAGCACCACAACGCCAACCCAACAGGCCAGGGTAGATCTCTTCTTCGAACTTTTTGCCTGATTAAGTTCTTTTGCCCCGCCACTGACGAATGATTTGGCATTGGCCACATTTTGTTCAATATCATTTATCTGGTCACCCTGGTTATCAATCATCACTGCCATGTCCAGAAAGACTTGATGGAGCTCTGTTAAGCTTTTCTGAATCTCCTTCAAAGCCTCTTGCCTTTCTTGATTCTCCAGCAGCAAATCTGCCTTACCCTCAAAAACTCTCTCTTTCGCATTCCCTGTAATCATCTTTTCGAGCAATTCCTCACTTGGTTCCTCTCCAGTAGTACTGTGATAACTCCTCTTGAGACCTTCCCTATGATCAGCAACAATCCTTTCTCTCAAGCCCTGGAATTCGTTCATCAAATCCCTCAATTTCATCCTCAAGCCATTAGTTACTGAAACTCTTGCTCGATCAACAGGGCTTCCTTCTGTATAAGCATCAGACACACCACGATTTTCTGCATTCGATGTATCAAGCAATTCCAACCTCCCTTTGATAATCTTTGCCTTCCTGAGGACAGTAACCATATCAGAATTAATTCGGTCTCGAACACCTCGAAGGATTTTGGCGCTGTGAATGGATTTAGTGTCTTCATTGAGATCTTTGAGGTCAAGAAGCAGATTGGTGATCTCTTCCATATCTGCCTTAATAGCTCCTACTTCTTCGAAGAACTGGGAGAGGTTTTTTTCATCAGCAGGGTCAAGTTGCCCCATCTCAATATCAGGCTCTGCTTCAAGGTCCTTCTTGGCCTGTTTCTTTAATTCCACGTAACTTAGAAACGATCTTGTCATGAGATCATTCATCTTTTCCCAATTCTATCACCCGCAAAAAAAAAAAAAGGAACAAGGCAGCAAGTATTATAAAAAAAAAACCCGTCAGTTTCAGAGTGTTAAACGCAGGACATTGAACAAAATGATAAAAACTTACACGAGATAAAATTGGAAAAAGGAATGGTTGGGCTATTTCAATTCTGGAACTCTGTTTTCTAGGGTACTCGAAATCTTCAAGCAAGGATCTGAAAGAAACAAAGAAAATTTCATTCTTTTCTAGAAAATCAAATGAATAAAAGTAATAGATCGTAAGGGGAAGAAGATTTCTACAAATAACACACATTTCATTTTACAAAGAAAAAAAAACAATTTGGGACTTGAATTCCAAGGGTCGACCAGGAAAGAATGTTCTTGCCATGAAAATAAGTGAGTAAATGAAAAGAGATGAAGTGGACCTTGAAGAACTCAAGCGTTTTCTTAATATAGGCAACTGCAAGAAAGTTGCTGCTCAACGACAACGGAAGAGAATTTCAGGTTGGAAAGCCCAGTGAGTAAAGGAGGGTAGAAATCAATGCCAAAGAGCACATATTACCAGTGGTAAAAGCCAGCCAGCAACGAGGATATAAAGAGAGAAGGGGAGAATCAGGCATTATATGGCGGTGGGTCTTCCGTTGGATTTTTTTTGAAATTTGAAAAGTGCGAGGCAACCAGCCAGGAGAGATGTATTTAGGCTTCTTTGGTGTTGCATTCCTCGAGCCCAATATTGACCCAAAAATGTTTCTGATGCCCAAATTAAGCCCAACAACAACAACAACTTTGGGAGAATAACAAATCCGAAGGCCATAATATCAATAATTGCCGCATATTTTGTCCCCAATTCATCTTTAATGTAATGATTATATGACAGTTATTGATGTTATGGGATACGGGATAGAGAGAGTTTTGAAAACAAAATATTTGAAACGAATTTTACTATCTCACAACTCTTACTGTGATAATCCAAATGGGAGTGATTTAGCTATCTCTCAGAATCATTGAAATTCTTAGCAATTATGAGATTGTGTGCTATTCATTTTATTTTCCCCTTTGAAGAGCAAAAGGTTCAAGAGAAGAGGAGACTCAGTGTGATTAAGATTAAGGCTCCAAAAGGTTCGATCCCGTTTTCTCCTTTATTCTCTTGTTACTTAAAATCTCACCCTTAACTTGCTAGAAGAATTTTTTGTTAAAGGAAGCAAAAAGAAAAAAGGGGGCTCACTAATCACCTCATTCTAAAGTAGGTCTAGAGCCATGTGATCAAGTACTATTATATCGATAATCGATTGTAAATATGGTTGCATCACAAACATATTTTTCTAATTATATTTTCTTGTCAATCTAATCACCTTGATATTTTATATAAAAAAATTACTATAATAATTATTCAAAAAAATATTTCCAAATAACTTTCTATCCAAACGCACATACAGTACCCTGGGAGGGGTATTCCATATTTGCATGAATTTCCTGTCTAAATATGAGCCATGCATGATAATTGTCGCCTCGGATTAAACTTTAAAGGGATAATTTCAGAAACCTCCCATGAGGTTTCGTGAAATATCACTTAGATCCCCTGACGTTTTTAAAATCTCTCTTACCACCTTTAGAATTGACATTTTATTAACAATACCACCCTTCTCAGCAAAAGTTTTATTAAAAAATACATGGTGGAGGAGAGAGAAAATTTTAGTTTCCTTAATACCCTTAGACTATCCAAAAAAACAAAAACAAAATAGAAACATAATATAACAAGTCATGGAGTATCTAATAATACTAATAATAGCAATGGATAAAGTAACATTGCCTAATTTGCAATTCCCAAATAAACAAAAAATACTACCTGAAAGTAATTCACGTATGGGAGGAATGCATATAAGTACTTGGCATCAACTATTCATTTGTATCGTCTGATTAGAAAGAATATCTCACAATCAAATAATAAAAATTATATCACTCTCTTACTTTTATATAACTATTTTGATTATGAAACCTACATCATCTCTAATTACTCATTGATCATTTAAAGCACGAACTCATGATTTTTACCATTATATAGTTTTGTTTTGAAAATCACATATTCACTCCAAAATTTAGGGAATTATCTTAGCAAAGTTGTAATTTTCTCCACCTCCATTCCAAGTTCTCTTATCGTTCACAAGAAAAAGAAATAAAGGAGAGAAAAATGGATGGTCACAACATACAAATAAAAGTCATATTGTTATGAGTATTTCTTCTGATAAGCAATTGCACGCCTTTGTAAGTCTTGACAGATAATTTCACACCTTTGTTGGTATAGAAAAAGAAGAGTGGTGCTAATTGTTTCCTAGACATTTTGCAATTATATGCTTATGAGGTTTGTCAAACCCTTTTTTTTTTTTTGGTCTTTAGAAGCTAAATAATTGTTGGAAGAAATGAGGGTATTATTGGCAATTGATCCCTTCTGATAGTGATATGTGGACTCGCAATCTTTTCGGGGTGGTAAGAGAGATTTTGAAAACGTTAGGGGAGCTAAGTGATATTTCATGGAACCTCAGGGGAGGTTTCTGAAATTATCCCAACTTTAAAAGGGAATTGATGATTGTACATTCGCAGGAGTTAACGCCGCCTTCCACATGTCTATGCGATTCTCTGTGATTCACCATCCGCGTGGAGTTAACTTAATAAAACGATGTCGTAGGACGTTAACTTGCACACTAATGCCAAAAATCCTTCTTTTTTTTTTTTTTTCCCGCCGTATAATTGAGCAGCAGCCATTGCTTGAAAAAAACAGGAAGGAAGGAAGGAAACGGAGAACCTCTTGGGGGGAGGGGGGATGGAGACGGAGATGGCCAACAACAGCAGCGAGAAGAGCAAAATACTGATAATCGGAGTCACTGGTAGCTTAGGTTTTGACCTCGCTAAAGCCAGCATCGCTGCCTCTCATCCCACTTTTGGCCTCGTCAGACAATCCGCTTTCTCTGATCCAAGCAAGTCCGACAAGCTCCAATTCCTCTCCCGTGCCGGCGTCACTCTACTCAAGGTTCCCTCCCATTCCCATTTCTCCTCCTATGTAGCAGTAGAAGACGCTATTAGTTTAGTTGAATATTTTTTTTTTTTTCGATTTGGCTCAAAATGCACTGTTGAAAACCTTGAATGAAATGTAGGGCTCTTTGCAAGACGAAGACAGCCTCATTGAAGCAATCAAGCAAGTCGATGTGGTCATTTGTTCGATTCCGTCCAAGCATGTCCTCGATCAGAAGCTCCTCATCCAGGCTATCCAGCTTGCTGGTGGCGTCAAGGTCACTCTTTTTTTCCCCTTTTTTTTCTTGGCCCTCCAAGTGAATAGTTTAGGCATTTACATCTGTTTCCTTTTTTATCTTTTGTCTTGTAAATGCCAAATTATATATGGTTTCAAGTGATGTGTTGTAGTAGTATCTGCTTTAAGGTTCCCAGATATATTTGAAATTTTCAGTTCTCTTATCTGTGATTAAAACATAGAGTAAATGAATTTTGGCTGTTTAGCAGTTGAATAGAGTGCTTGGCAAGTACCTTTGCTGTTAAAAACAAAAAGAAGCTAAGCTTGTCAAAATTATGGCTAAGAAGGCAAAAAGGTTAATATGGCCACAATCCTGGGACTACTTTGTCGATTCAACCTATTTAAGCTTGTTCAGGACCAAGAGAATTCTTCATAACTAGACAATAGTCTTAAAAAATTATTACTATGATTCATCTACGACAACCTTCATATGTAGCACCACTGTAGCTTGGTCGAAAATTCAGGTTTATGGTGGCAAACACCAATTCCAAAAACTGTAGATGACCGTAAGTAGTGTGATAAGTTATCTTACATAAATGGTGGAGGCGCCTAAAAATTGAATGAAATAGAAACCTTGGTAAATAGGGTCCGATAATTGGGTATGCTGTATCTTGTTGTCCAAATTACTGTTATCCTGCAGGATGACTGCTTTTGTTCAGTGCTATATCAACAAAACATGAACTATTGCAGAGGTTGATTCCATCCGAGTTTGGTTCGGACCCTGACAAAACTCAAGTAGCTGACCTGGACTACAACTTCTATTCAAAAAAGGCAGAAATTCGGTGTCTCATAGAGGCTGAACAGATCCCTTACACCTATATTTGTTGCAACTTCTTTATGAGGTTCTCTCTTCCCTCACTCGTGCAACCAGGCTTAAAATCTCCTCCAAGAGATAAGGTTACTATATACGGAGATGGAACTGTTAAAGGTAGGCTGGAGTGCCTGTTCTATCACCTCTTTATCTTTTTTTTTTTTAATCTTTTTTTTTTTTTTATCTTGGGAATTTTATAGTTTTTCTATGATATGGCCTCTGTATTTGGTTTCTTTTGATTAGTTTATTTTGGTTGTACTCTTAGCACTAAATACTTTCATCTTCTCCAGGTGTTTTTGTGAAGGAAAGTGATGTTGCTGCATTCACTGTTTGTACTGTGGATGATTCACGATCATTAAATAAGGCACTATATCTGCGACCTCCAGGGAACGTTTACTCCATGAATGAGCTGATGGAGATTTGGGAGACTAAAATTGGCAAGGAACTTCAGAAGACTTACATTGCGGAGCAAGAGCTGCTTAAGAAAATTAAAGGTACATGAGTTTGTTGATTCTTTGCTGACATACAAAGAGGTAAAGCTACTTATTGCAGTTAGTTCAAGATTTCGTTCAGTCGTCTGAAGGTAAATCGTTTGATTTAATTTAAAAACAGAATGAAAACTTTACCACAAAAATGTTCAACTGCTCTGAAGACAATGCTATGTAAAGAGTTTAGGGAGAGCAACAGAAATGTGATTTGTCCTTCTTCGTTTGCAGACTGTGGTATGCTTGGTGATTGAATTGAAACAAAACCTACAACGGTTTTGCAACTATACAGAAATGTTTGTTTCTCTTGATTTGGAAGATACAACAATAGGGTAGTTAGCTCGAGTACAAGATTTTCTGCTCGTATATCTTTTTCTAAATCAAGTACTAACTGGTATTGCATGATCGTTTTTGGCTGATTTCGAGGGCATTTATTGACATGAATTAGCAATGTGCAGAAACTCCATATCCGGATTGCATGGAGATGGTTTTCATATATTCTGCTTTTGTAAAGGGGGATCAGACATACTACGACGTCGAGTCCTCAAATGGAGTTGAAGGGACACAACTGTATCCACAAGTCACGTACACTACAATAAGCGAGTATTTAGATACCTTACTATGATTTGCTTGCTGTCCAATTGCTGTAACATTCTAAGAAATGCACTTCTTTTAAAGTTAGGGGGTGCTAAGTGATACTGTCACACACTTCAGGGGAGGTTTCTGAAATTATCCCTTTCTTTTTAGATTCCATTTGGAATTTAGAGCGACTTTCTATCATTTCCATGTTTCTGTGGTTTTCGGGCGTGATGCTCACTAGAGACAAGATAGTACTTTCGTTGAATTGTGAGTTGTGAGTTGTGACTAGAGGATCTTTTTTTTTCTTTTTTTCTTTTTTTTTTGGGTGAGTAGAGGATTGTTTCCAGTTTCCCAACTTTCTTGAGGTCGTCTTGGTGAAATAACTTGGGCAAGGATTATCCTATCGTGGACTGGGAAATGGCTTTTCACAAGCACGCGAGGGGAATTTCACACTGATGCCCAATATTACGCGTTAAAGTTCTGGAAATGTGTTAGATGTATATAAGCCACTTTCTGATCTTTACCAGGACAGGTTTTTCTTTTTATTTCGAAATTTGTTATTTCACTCCAAAAAAAGGTCTGAGAAGAGCTATAATTTTATATTTTCTTCATAAGTTTGTAGAGGAGGTTGACATGTTTTTCCAATTCTTTATCTGTCTTGTGCACTAAAAATTGTATGTACGTATGTATTGTATGTGCGACGGCGTGAGCGTGCAATCATTTCCAAGTTCTCTTCACTTTTTTTGTCTAATTAATACTCATAAACTTCCTTTCAAACAAAAATATGTAAAACTCATAGACTCTACTTGATCCCAAAAAAAAAATCAGACTCTACTAATCATCCACATTTTTTGTTATGTGTACACTTATCTTTTACCTATTGAGTAAATAGTAAAAAACCAATTCTTCTTCGCCGAGTTGACAATCAGGTGAAGAGGTATGAGTGTGATTGCAAGTCAAGTGTTCAAACTTCGGCATCTACTTTGATTTTGAGATGGGATCATCTCCCTTTGAATAGTTAAAAAAAATCACTCAACTGTTTAAAATTGCCCCGTTCGTTCACTAAACTTTTAGCTGAAACCAAGTTCATAAATATGTATCTTTTTGGGTAATTTTAGCGAATTTTAGTGTTAAAATAGTTAGAAATGCGATCACACGATCAATATTACATTTACAATAGCAAAAATATTTCACAATCTTTGACATGCATTGAGAAAATGTCAAGAATCTTCTTAGTTTTCAAACTTTATTAGTTTTCTCCAAATTATGAATGTAATCATTAATAGTGCTTAAAAAATTTGGTCGATGCAAGACATTTTTGTCGGGAAAAACCTAAGCTTATTGTTCACATAGATACATTTTTAGCTATTGTAAGATCCAAGCAATCTTTTCTTGATCAAAAGAAAAGTTTGGTGTCCAAATGGTGCAATTTTAAATAGTTGAATGATTTTATATTTTTGCCATTTATTCTTATACATGGTTTTGTTGTTTTATTTGACCGATACTAAAACTAAAAAAAAAAAGGAATACTATGTTTCCCGATCATTAGCATTGAAAAGATAAAACAATCATTTTTTGTTTAACAACTATTATAGTATCATTGTACTCATGATCTCTCAACAAATAACAAGAAAAAACAAAATGATTGTATGGTCACTACATATTTCATACCTTATAAATAGTTTTACTTTAAGTCACCTACTCAACTTTCATTTTATTTTAAAATTTGAAGTTGAACCCTACATTTTATAAATTAATTGTGTAATTTGTAAAATTAAAATAGCTTTGTTGAATATGTAGTACATTTTAGAAGTTGATTGAGCGATTTGTAAAAGTTTTTTGTGTTTGAAAGTGGAAGACGCGAATCTCAATGACCAGATTGGTTTTTAAATTCATTTTTTGCCAACTCTTACGCGCACAATTCCATTTCCGCCACTTCTCGCTCCGCTGACTTTCCCCGACGTATTCTTGCGTCTTTGACTTGGCCGGAGCATCAACAAATGGCGGGAAAGAGCAAGATTCTGATAATTGGTGGCACTGGGTACATGGGAAAATTCATAGTGGATGCCAGCGCCAAAATGGGTCATCCGACCTTTGCTCTAATCAGAGAATCCACCATCTCTAATCCTTCAAAGTCCCAAATCGTCCAGAACTTCAGGAACTCCGGCGTCACTCTACTCTATGTTTGTATTGTTCTAGTTTTTTTTTTTTTTTTTTCTTTTTAATCCTCCCATCCCTAACTGTCAGGCAAAGGGATTTGAACCCTGAACCCTGTACTTGACACGGGGAAGACCTAAAGTGCCCTCGCCTAACCGCTGAACCGACGTTAGTGGTTTTCAGCCATTTCTTCACCACTTTGGTTTACATACTAACAAAATCCCATGCAATGTCGCTAAACAATTAAGGAAGTGTAATATAAATGCTAATGATTTGTTTGACTTGGGTTTTCTTTTTTTTTTCTTTTTTTCTCCTTTTTCCCCTTAACCGGACACAGGGAGATATCTATGATCACGCGAGCTTAGTGAACGCCATAAAGCAGGTGGATGTGGTAATCTCTGCCGTCGGCCGTGAGCAGTTGGCTGATCAGACCAACATCATTGCTGCTATTAAGGAAGCTGGTAATGTCAAGGTGATTTTCTATTTCACTTACCCTAGTCATCAGCTGGATGTGCTTTAGGATATTTAGTTGAGGTTCTCTAATGATAATCAGAGCTACTCTTTGGTGCTATTAAGATAATAAGAAGGTGGAGGAACACCGGCCAATGTCATGATCCACTCTTGCCAAACTTTGATAAAACAATTCAACAAATCCGGTGTGACAAAAAAAGTAGCCCGAACGGCAGAAAGCTTATGTGAAATGCAGAAATCTTATCGAATGCCTGCATATTCCTGTCCTAGAGCTTATCAATTGTAATTTGTCAAAAAACATTGAAGGGAAAAGGAAATCCCGGCTAACATGACAAAAGAAAGATATGATAAATTACTCATGGGATCTTTATGTTAGATTTCTAAGTTTATGTTTCCTTTTTAAGGCCTATCCTGACGTGAATGGTTGATATTGTTTAGTCATTGTTCTCTTGATTTGACATTTGTGTTGGTTGATTACCGGAGTCCAAGCTCAATCTGTTCATTCATGATAAAAGTGGTAGGATTCAGCTCTTTGGCTTCTCTTTATTTGAAGAAATGGCTTGTGAAGTGTATCGACACAAATGTTTCTTTTAATGTGCACATTAACTGAATGAAATTGTTTGTATTCAATGCCTGCTTGATTGGATGAATATGTAGGAATCCGCGTTTCACTGCCTGAGTGCAATTTTTATGGTGGGATTAGTGATTTCAGCATTCCATACTCCGTTACTTGTCTTTCTGTTACTTGAAGTGACAAATTCTATTTTGAACTCACACACCAGAGGACAGATAGTTGTAAGGCTTCAAAAAATAAATTCCTGAATGCTTTGAGCTTCTCATATCCTGTTTGTGCAAGAAATGTTTATGCAAAACATAGACAGTGTTTCAACAGTTCTGCTCTATGTTTCCTTGGCCGGTTTAACTAGCATTGTACTCGAATTTTTTGTGGCTGTCTCATTTTCCAGGGATGATATACTACATAGCCTTCCAAATAGAGCCCTTGTATTTTTCTGGGGCCGGGGGCCCAAGAGTTGACCATAAGGTTCTTGGCTCAACTCTCAAGCCCTCTGTTTTCCCCTTCCCCCTTTACGGCCTGGGATCCCTCTTGATCCATAGAGGAATCTTTTCTTTGTATTATAGTGACCATATGTTTCTGTAGAGGTCTTTGATGAATTTATATTTTATTAACATAGTACCCAAAACATTTCATTTCTGTAGAGATTTTTCCCTTCCGAGTTTGGGAATGATGCAGATCGTTTCCATCCTGTCCAGCCTGCGAAAACGATGTATGAAGCCAAAGTTCAAATTCGCCGCATGGTTGAGGCTGAAGGAATTCCATTTACTTATGTTGTAAACAATTTTTTCGCTGGTTATTTTCTAAGAACACTGTCACAACCAGGTGCTACTGCTCCCCCAAGAGATAAAGTTGTTATCTTTGGGGATGGGAATCCAAAAGGTAAATCTCCACAGCCTCCATATATACTTATGTAACCCTGTCATTCCATATGCGCTTATCTTTAAGAGTCAAATTTTACAAGACCCTGTCGTCAATGCATGACTCATGTAGCTTGTTCAATGCACTAGGGACGTTCATTTTTGAGTACTCATTCTCAAGCACATTATCCAGTTTTGTTCTTTAATGCAGCTATTTACTGTAAGGAGGAAGATATTGCTATCTACACTATCAAAGCTGTTGATGATCCACAAACCTTGAATAAGGTTCTCTACGTGAGACCACCGCAAAATACAATTTCACTAAACGAGCTTGTATATTTGTGGGAGGAAAAAATTGGTAAAACACTGGAAAAAACGTATATTTCCGAGGAGCAAATGCTGAGGAATATTCAAGGTCAGAAAATTAGTTTCTATTCTTGGCTCTGGGAATTTTCAGAGGCCTAAATGCTGTCATTACTATTATTATGTAACTAGGCATCATTTGTTTGGAAACCCACTATAGGCAGCAGTTAAATCTTTCTGGTGACTAGATATCAAACTCCATTTCAGATTCATTTTTCTTGCAGAAGCTTCTTTCCCGATGAATGCGATATTGTCAATCTTGCACACGGCATATGTGAAGGGAGATCATACCAATTTCGAGATAGAAAGTTCATTTGGAGTAGAGGCATCTGAACATTTCCCTGATGTCAAATATGCTACTGTAGATGAGATGCTTAACCAGTTAGTCTGAAATTACTTTTCCCCTTTCCTCTGCGATCCCATGTGTACGCTTTCCAAGGTATGATGCCCAATTTCATGCGGTAATATTAGTAGACCATTATTCCCTCAAATTTTTGCTGTAAATCCACTGTTAATTAGTTTGTTATGATAAATCTGTCCCTCATTTTTTTTTCTCTCCCCAGGCTTGTAATGCTTGCCATGATTAGTGCTTGATGGACACAGGTTACAAGGATGGAATTTTGTTGCCGTGGAGTCATTCTTTAAGGTTGTACATTTATCTTCATCACAGATAGATGCCCAAGAAAACCTACAATCAAGCTTTCTACGTTACTCAGATTTCTTAGAACATAATGCAAAAAGTATTTTATATCAATATCTAAAAGTATTTTTTTTACAAGGACGGTTAACACTAGCACATATTCTTTAAATAGATGACTCTTGTCATTTAACACAAAGGAAAAACTTGATAAATAATTTAAGATGGCAGTTGTCATCGAGTAGACGGCCTCCGGTTTAAGGCTGGCTAAGAGTCTTGCTGAGTTACCACTCACCATCGCGTTGTTATTAACTGTGTTCATTGCACTCCGTCGTGTCTGCTTTGCAACCTATAAATACAGAAGACTGTAGTTGCTGAAGTTGAAACAAGCACGACCAATTTCGTTCGCAGCAGTTTCTTTTTCAATATATCATTTGTAATTAGCAACAATTACTCGGAAAGTATATGAACGTCCGCTGCCACTAGAGATGATGAACTTTGAATTTATTTGGATAAAATGGTTATCATTAACCTTGGATATATAACTAAATGGGTTAGCCTATTTGATCCCCTAAATACCCAAATTAATCCCATTTATTTATTTTTTAAGAAACACTCTTTTTTTTTTCTCAATCAAATATCTCAATATTGTCTTTTCTTTTATATTATTTGGTTTGTTTATATAACTTTGTAAAAGTTCTACACTCTTTTATAAATTATGCGATAAATTCCCAAATTAAATAAAATTTTCTAAATACGAATTTATAAAAGACCAACTTCATATAAGTGGATCATTCTTTTGGGAATTGTGTTGATTAAATAAAATCTATTGATCACCAAAATTTAATTGTCTCCAAAATATATCTACTTATCTACGTTATTTTATTTCTTAACTTTAAGACCCAGGCTTAAATTTTTTTTTCAATTCTAAGGTCAATTCAATAAAATTCTATCAAGAATAAAATTTTGTAATGATAATTTTGAGTTATTAAAGAACACAATGATGCATAAGTGCTGAATTTACCTAACATCTACTACAACCTATAATATTAATTTACTAATTTTGAGAAAAAAATGAAAAGAAAGATTATTTGTCATTTTAATATTATTTTAAGGGATAATTTGTCTGAGATTTCGACAATATCTTAGTACCTAGGTTCAAAATATCACTTGCTCCCTTATTTTCAAATTTTTATATCATTTCAAACCCAATTCAAAATATACTATTAAAATAGTCATTTTAAGAAAAGAACATAATTTCTTTCCAATTGCCCTTGTTGCCTTGCTATTACAAATTAAAAGCATCAAACTAAGGCAAAAGTATGAGGTATAAATATGATGGAACATAATATAGTAGTTGTTACCATAAAACAAAAAAATTTTAAACAAAAGGAAATTTTTTATTTAAAATGTTTTAAAACCAAGAAAAATAAATTTTGTTGCTTTTAAGGTTCAATTGTGTACTACTATATGGGATTGATTATTTTGGCAAAAGTGTAGATTTTTCTACTAAAGTGTTGACTAGAGGATTGATGATGATTTTAAAACTTTGATGTTGAATACATATATATTTTTTTTAATTGCTAATTAGGTCTTTTTTTAGTTTTTTTTTAAGTTCTTACCAATAAAGAAACATTTTATAAGCTAATTTAAGAATTTATAAACTTTTATAAATTATTTAATATTTTTTTTTTCTATATCAATGGCTTGAAAATTTAAAAGGAAAAGTGTTTAAAATTGTATTTGTAACTTATTTGAGATGGCTATAAAATTAATTTATAATCCTCTCAAGATGCCAAAAAGTTATTTTATAAAGTATTATGATGATTTTATTTGTTTTGTAAATTATTTGTCATGACAATTAAGCAATAAAAGGATAATTTTGGAAGAAATTATCAATACACCCAAAACTAGTTTTTTAGTATTATATTTTGAATGGGGTTAATTGATTAAAACTTTGAAAATAAGGGTAATATTTTTACTTCAAGGGGTGTTAGATGATATTGTTAAATTCTGGGAGGGTTTCAAATTATCCCTATTTTAATAAATACCCATGGAGTCCCAAATAAATCCCATACATACCCATATTTTAAATGGGTATATTAGTATATCCCTTAATAATACCCAAATCTTTTTGATACTCCATAATTCCATCCCTCAAATTAAATAACTAAATGGTTTCCTAGCTGCCACTATAATTTAAACTTCCTCACATCTCACTAGTGGAATTGCATCCCACCACTGCTAATACCATAGCCAGAACCAGGGCACAGATTGAAGGCCTCAAAAATAAAATAAAACTCGAGGAAACAAAACTTCCAAGGCAAAACCTTTGCTGCTGTTTGCTGTACTCAAGAAATCAATCATCTCTGCCCTAAAACACCTTCCTCCTATCTACTTTCTTTTATTCCCCTGTCTACCAACCTTTCCTCGTTTACCAACAGACCCTTTACCTTTCTGTATTCCCCTCTTCCCGTTGCCCGGCTTGCTCATTCCATGTGACCTTGCATCTTTTTTCATTCGTCTATCAACAAGGACCTTCCCTTTACCAGCTTTGACTTGAACCCCTTTCTTAGATACCACATATTCCTTTTTAGGTCTTTTAGGCGTTGCCTTACTGTAAAGTTGTTCAATCATTTTTCTCTTTGAACGATCAGAGATGTCTGCCTGGTCGGATATAGAGTTTGCCTTCTTCCTGACTTTCTCCAACTTCCTAAGGGTAGCACGTTTCTTTCGGGCTTTGGCCTCTGCAACTTTCTTTGCAGGTCGAGCATCAATTTCCTTGAATTGAGCTCTCATTGCAGCAACCTCTTCTTTTGTCACAGGCTTCATCGGCTGGAAATGCTTCTTTTCTTCGTCAACAAACCACTTTGGCAACCCAACATCATGAAACATGTACTTATTGTATGCATCATCAAGTAGTTCTTCCCTCTGCTTCTTTCTCAGCATCTTTTTGCACAAGCCAATATCTCAGCTCTCGTTTCTATCTCATCTTCATCCGAGTCATCTGATGATGATGAATCACTTGAATCTGTTGGCGGAGCAGGAACTATTTCAAAATCTTCATTTGACTTGGAAGCTTGGGCATGCTGCAAAGCGCTTGCTGCTTTCTTTTTAGGACCTTTAAGTCCATCATCCGCTTTCCTCTTTAGAGATTCTCCAGGACCATCCAGCTGCATTTCATCATCACTATCAAACGTCCCCAAAACTTCCACCTCATCATCCTCTGCAAAAACATCTTGACTAAACCACTTCGCTGCAATCTCTTCCTGAGTTGGCATGTCCTCCACAAGTGGGACAACAAGGGGGTTTACTTCCCGAACTCCATGATCATTATCTGAGTCTTGATCAGAATGAATTGCATCGTCATCATTGCCGTCCTATCCAAACCAGGAAAAGATACATACATAAATAAATAGTGAGAGAGATGATTTCATCATAGGGAACTATGGAATGAAATCAAAGATGGATTTCATGCAGATTCACATATGACGTCGAATACAACTGATGCAAGCTTTAAATAAATGAACAATGATATTATAAAAGCACCAAAAATACCTTACATTTCAGATCTTGGAATGACTGGCAATATGGCTGTTACAGGTGAATCAAGTTACAACTCTATGTACTCAGATAAATACAAGAACCACTTTTAGAAAAGTTCAATCCCAGTAAGAAGACAAGAGTACTTCACTAAGAAAATTGGGCCAAAAGCTCCATCTGTCAAAATGCTGTTCAAGAAATTGAAGGCATATTTGTTATTTTTAATGTTAGACCTTGGAATGACTGGCAATATGGCTGTGATAGGTGAACCGAGTTACAACTCTAAGTGGTCAGAGAAATACAAGAACCACTTTTAGAAAAGTTCAATTCCAGTAAGAAAGACAGAAGTAGTTGACTAAGAAAATTGGCCCAATAGCATGATTTGTCAAAATTCTGTTCAAGAAATTGAAAGCATATTTGTTATTTTTAATGTTTTAAGAAACCAAAAGCAATTTTCAGAAGCACCTCAGAGCTGCTTTTTAGAATCAATTCTTCCCAACCTCAAAAGAAGATAATGGTAAAGAGCACAACCTAACAATCAGACCATTCAAAACTGCTTCAACAACAGAGAACTACAATCAGTTGATTTAAGCAAACCAATCAGACGCACCAAGCAACTTCTGATCAAACGAGTGTATTCCTTTCCAATAATACAAAACAAAGAAACCCAATAGAACAGAAGATACACGAGAACAAGGAAAAATTCGTGCAACAGACACCTATTAGGTAAAGATTGATGAAGCAAAGCTCTGGCATTCAAATCAGCAAAAAAAAGTAGAAAATTCAATAAGAAGTCCATACTTCAAAAAGTTGATCGTCTTGATTCTGTTTTGCTCGCTTTCTCTGTTTCGCTTTTCCTTCCTTTTTCACCACAAAGTGTTCATAAGCTTCATCAAGTAATTGTTCCACTTGCTCATCATATCTATAAATAGACTTGATCATTTAGTTAAATGCTTATGCAAAAACCAACAGGCATGAACTCTTATCAAGAAAGGAGATGAACAATACCGCCTCCGTTCTTCATCAGAATCTGCATCACTAGATGTACCATCATAAGTTTCATCATGGCTTTCTTCATTGTCACTTGTTCCTACCTCACTAGCTTCATCATCATACTCATTGTTATCAACAGCAACTAGATCTTTCTTTCCCTGAATGTCAACAAACAAATGGCATCAGGTAAAATGACTGAACAACAAGAGCTCATTCACAACAGCATAACCAAACTGCACAAAAAAATGACACAATAACATCGTGGAATTGTTTTGAAGATCTGGAAGAAACTAATCGTCACACAAAAAGAAGCATAAAAGAATCTACGTTTGATTGGGAAATGCAGCTAATCATTTCATTTACTTTTCTTGACCATATGCACCACAAGTGCATATGGACAAGAAAAGTGAATGAAATGACCCAACAACATCTTGGAATTGTTTTGAAGATCTGGAAGAAGCTAATCGTCACACAAAAAGAAGCATAAAAGAAACTACGTTTGATTGGGAAATGCAGCCAAAGCTTCATTTTCATCTGAAGCCAATTTTTCCTATGCAGCACCTTACCAAGCTCTAGTATCCTACTCACCTCATTTCCCAGGCACAATTCATAACTGGAGACCAAGCAGTTAAGACTAATTTAGCATACGCAAACAGAGAATTCCACAGATGTCAAGTGAAACACCAAAGACACTAGTAATCAGATATGTCATATATACATCCAAAATGAATTGCCCATGAAAAAAAAAATCCAGAAATGAATCAAGTTACTGTGTCACTTGAAAGTGGCAACTAATTAAATGGAAAAAAAAAAAAAAAGAGCAAGAACATACCTTAATTGAAGATAGAGAAAACAGCTCCTGATCAGTATAGCTATCCACTGTTGTGTCTACTAGCATTCCTAGAGCCTTTCGTGCTTTATCCTGTGGTTGCAAGCATCAAGCGAAATAAATATCATAGGAAAACACCACCTTTTCCAGCTCGTATAGAGAATCATTGAGTACAAAAAATTGGGGGAGAAAAGGAAAAGTATAAAACAATAGGAAAAGTCAAAATGAATTTATTAGTAAGGCCCCAAAAAACTCCATTCAAGGATATGCTGCAACAACAAGACCAAACAGGCGTCTCCAAAAAACAAGAAAAAGGAGAAGAGTAGCACGTACAAGTATGATCATCAGTCAAAGACATGATAACAGGTCCAGAAATTGATGTAGGAACCATGAAGAGGACAAATACAAACACCAACTAACACAGGCCTCAACATATTTACAAATTAGCATTTGGATCACAAGAAGTGTGCAGATGAAGATTTTCAGTTGTGATGATCCAAGTAATTTCATCCTCAAGAATTCCATAACCTAAACATACATCCAAACTCCAGCGATCAACATAGTTTGACAGTGCTGTTCCAAGCTTCCCTTGCTCTATTTCCCCCAGAATAATGAAATCTTGTCTTCTAAAATTCTGCTAAAGTTTCTGGCCACTTAGGGATCACAATCCCGTCCCCCAGTACCCTACTCAACCCCACCTCGTACCTCTGCAGATGCTCCAACCCTGCCCACTATTATTTTTATTTTTATGTATGTGTAACACTAATAATGAATTCATTAATCATTCTTTCAAATTTTAGCAAAAAAAATTTTAACATGAGATAAAGTTTAGAAATCATTTTGATCTTGTGAATCCATTTCTTTTTATTTGATATTACATAAAATCTAAATCAATTTTTTTTTATTTATAAACTACAAGCCATAACCAACAAAAAGGTAAAGTAACATAACAAGATTATCATGTAACCACAAAAATTAAAAGAAAGATTATATTATTTTACCATAAGAAAATATCATATTATCAATATCATTACATTTATATAATTATATTATATACATGTATTTTATATTTTATATATATAATATTAAAAATTAAGCACGGGCAGGCAGGGGTGGGCGGGGGTATCTTCCTAGCCCCATTTAAAATCAGGCGAAAAAAAACTCCCTTGCCCCCACCCTGTTGAAAACCCCCCACCCCAAAAGGACAGCTGCCCGCACATTGCCATCTCCATGGCCAGTGTCATATTGGACACTTTCTACCCTCATCTTCAGCATACAACATAGATGTTTACGTCATGAAACACTTGCACCATCAATACCGCTAGCTTATTCCATCTCAAATTAGCAAAATTGATGCACATAACACACGTTTCTCCCTTGTTCCCCCCTCCTCAGTAGGATAGTTTTTGTCCCTCAAAATGCCTGTCATTTTTAACTGTTGAATTACATTTAACATGCATTTTCACAAATATAGGAAAAAGAGGTAGAAAGAAATCAGTAGTTGACCTTGGCTCTCCTTTTCGCCAGAAGTTTTTTTGCTCGTTTTTTCTTCCGCTCCACAGCACATGTCAGCTCCTCCATTTCATTAAGAATTCTCTGATCTTCATCCTCTTCCATCTCATCCCCAGTTTCTTGGGATGCAGAAGCAGCCTTTTGCGAAGGAGACAATGCCTTTCTTATATGCATACGCCATCTATATGTGAAACCAAAATGGAGGAAACGAAATTAAATGAATAAACAGATTTAAGTTTAACAGTGTAATGTCTAGTACGCATACATCATGCTGCCAATAATCAAGAGAAAAGTGAATGGGATGATTTGAGAATGTAACTTCAACTACACGTTCCAATGCAAAAATTTTCTGGTGACTCATTCATATCTAAGATAGCTAATTTGACAACACTTGGACGCAAAGTAATGCTTACTTCAACAGGTGCTTGAAGTCTTGCTTCCCTAGTACACGCAAGTCATCACACAACGCTTTAACCTGGCCCATCATCAATTGAAGAAAAGGCAAAGAAATTAAGTGGAATACCTCCCGTTAAGGAAAAAGGAGAATCAGATTGCTAATGCAAGAAGAAAATAACAGAAGAAACTTGTACCTCCTCAGTGGTCATATTGTGATCCTTTATTGACAAAGAAGCAGGGTCCTCAAAACTTATGGTAGTAACTGAACCAAGGATCTCGAGAGGAGTTTCAGACCAAATAAAATCCGCAGCTGATGATACTTTCCTCAATGTTGTGTCCCCATCCTCATAGCTGCATAACAAAATTTCCTCAGAAATGAATATAGAAGTCCTTTAGCCTCGTGGAATTGAAATGCATTTTGAATCAAAACTTCAGAAACATCTAGGGAAAATCATGAAACAAAATACAAATGCAAAGACTCCCACTACGAAGTATTTTAGTAAGAAAATTTAAAGAAAAAGAATAATCAAATGCATAAATTCTTGCCATTATGTGTATCCAATTTGTGTTCATCATATGCTTGTTTTTGGTGCTTTATCAACAAAACCAGAAAGATGATTGCCTTTCAGGTTTCAGTTGAAGTGAACTTTCCAAACACAATGGATACACTGACCAAAAATTGTTGTTAAAAAGAAAAAATCATTCAAAACATCCCTCACATTTCCCCAAATGAATTTTTTCGTCCTTTACTTTCAAAATAGTCACTTTGCGTCCCTTATAAAATTAAATAAGTAAAATTTCATCCCAACCTAGGTTTTTGATCACTTTTTACCCTGAATCTATTATGTGACCCACACATGATAGTTTTGTAGGTAAGAAGGTTAGGTTCAATTTGTATTTAGACAAACAACCCGATCCATATTCATTTTTGCCCTTAAAAAAGTAGGATCTCACCTGAATCATATTTATTTTTTCCCTAAAAAGGTGAGATTGGATCTAATCCATATTCATTTTTGCCACAAAAAAAGTGGATCTCACCTTTAATGACTGCATGTGCGTCACGTGATGATTTTAAGCTAAAAAATGGTCAGAAACTTAGGTTGAGACCAAATTTTGCTAACTTAAAATTGTTAGGGATGTAAAGTTCAGATTTTAAAAATGAAGGACGAAAAAGTTAATTTGACAAGATGTGAGAGACCTTTTGAATGATTTTCAACATGGAAATGTAGGATTGTCTAGTCTAATGGAAGCAGCGGGCCACATTTCAATCTGCTGCAGACAAAGTTATCACCAATTTCATCAAAAAGGAGAGCTAAGCTGAGAAAAGTGCTTTTACCCATCGCGATGTCTCCTTTGCTTTGTTCCCCTAAGTACATCGACAACCTACATAAACACCACAGACAAAATCTTAATCTATAACCATATCATATCAAACCAGAAGCATCTCCAGGGTCGAGAAATATCAAATTACCTTAGGCGGTTCTTTGCCTCTTTCAAAAAGGTGCTTTACATCCAGAAGGCGAGGATCAATATTAGCAGGAGCCTTATACCTAAACCCTAAAACATAAATTTCTGCAGATGCTGAACGACTAGCCAACGGTTTATCCACCTCAACCTTCTCAAAAAGCTGCCCAGACATTCGAAAATGAAAAGAATAACTTATCCATAATCCGAGGGGAAAAAATGGAAAAACTTACAAAACAAACAATGAATGAAAACTCCAACCTGCTTAAGACAATAAACAACAGCACTGTAATCTTGAGACCTGAAAACCTACAAAAACAGAACAATTGTTGATTTAACATAAATTCACCGAAAATCATAGAAAATTTGCTTTGCATTTTAATACCTTGGTGACAAATGTTCCTTTAGGGCTAAAAGCTCAGTGGCGAGCTTAACAGAGTCGATAACCAAAGCATTCTGACCAGTAGCTTCCTTGGCCCAAGCACCGCCGACGTTGGGCGAACCATCGTGAAGCACCAAATCAAACGCCTTACAGCCGTTCTCGGCCATTAGATTCTTAACGGCAGCTCTACACTTGGGAGTAGTGATGTCCTCCTGGATTGCAATTGCGCCGCGGATGGAGCGGATGGGTCGAGGTCGACGCCGATAACAAAACTGCCGACGGGAACACGTTCGACCGCAACTTGCATCCAACCTCCAGGAGCGGCGCAGAGGTCCAGAACAGAACGAGCTGAGCGGAGGAAGCCGAATTTGGAGTCGAGCTGAACTAATTTCCATGCGGCTCGGGATCTGTAGCCGTGTTCTTTGGCTAAGTGATAGTATTTGTCCAAACGATGCTTGCCTTTCACTTTCCCCATTCCTGGATCTCGCCTCCGGAGCTAGGGTTTTTTTTTGGCTGGAGGAGGAAACGAACTCTTAGAGTGAGCTTGTAACTATCTTATTAGGGTTTTAGAGAGGGACAAGGTTGAAGCAGTGAGACGTGGTTTAGGAAATTTACAACATCAGGCGAAGATTTTCCCTTATTTGACTTGCCGAGCGGTAGGATCCTGACTTCGACTACAATGCCTAATGCTACATGTTTCAGTTACGACTTGATAATCTGTCGAGATAATAGCTGTGGAAACTTTTTTTTAGTCTCCTAATTTTGTTGAAATTTTAAACAATCAAAAACATGCGAATTGTTTGGATTGGATTTTATTTGTAAAAAATTATTTGATTGGATCGTGAACATATTTTTCAATCATCTTTTTATCTCATATACATCACATCAAAAAAGTGCTATAGTATTATTTTCAAAAAATTATCTCAAATAAATCAAAGGAACAAGCTCTTGAAATTTATATTTGCCTTTGGTCTTGTACTTGACTAATGATCCAAAAACTTCCAAAATGTTGATTAATTAATATTAACTTGCCATTACGTCAAAATTCAAGTAGCATTTAGCTCGCAAATTTATTCAAAAACTAATTTTTTTTTCAATAAAATCTACAATAACTTCAAAAAAAATCTATTAAAAAAAAACACACTTTAACACCACACATCATGCTTCTCCTCCTACACTATCAGTTGGTGAGCCAAATTTCATTCGATTAATGTTATATCCTCTTTCGCTACTGCCACCCTCTCCACCATTACTATACAGGAAAATGACTCTAAATCCATGCGACAGCCACTAGCATCACCTCCTACTACTACTATTACGCGTGCTACTAGCTCTTGTTTGGAGTTTGCTTCTTAGCTCCCCAATGAGGAGGTTGATGAGGGAGTTTATGACAAATACGATCCCCTTCAATCTATTGCAAAAGAGTTTGGACTAATTGCAAGTAGGAGTGAAATTGAAATTGGAGTCGGACTGCTACCAACATTTCTTTGCACTACAAGACATCGATCTCATTGTTAAGGTTTAGGGTAAAAATTTGACAAGTATCAGGGTTTAGGGTAAAATTTTGACAACCAAGGATGTTATAGTATTGATTTGACAAATTTGCCCTTGAAAACCTAAGCACATAACTCACGCGACCACATTCCATCTAGTATGACCCCAAATTCTGACGAAATGATAAACAAATACAAATTAAATGGTTGAGCAATATTTTGTAACGGAACAAAAGGTTACATAACAGAACTGGTCAAACTAATTACTTCAGTGATATTTTGAACCATTTGCTCTTTCTAGAACCCCAGACTTCATTGTTCAAGAGTTGCAAAATACTTCTGGAAATCATACAAGTTCCTGTTAGTATATTTTTTCTCTTTCTTTTCCCTTATTTCCATCCCAAAAAAGGAAGGCAAACCAGACTTTGGATGTAATATCAACAAACGAACATAACGAGAACGGGAATTGAGTTCGCAAATTTTCTTCCGAACTTCGATTGGAACCAGCTGTTCAGGAAGCCAAACCGTTACAAGTCACACACTTAACAGGGACGTAGCTACAGAGCTACCCTTGCAAAAATAGATCAGCTCACCCCACAATACTGGCATCGGAAAAGGCAACCTGTAACACTCCACTCGATCGATGGCTCTTACTACAAGCTCATTTGTACCCCCTCAAATCGACGGTTTCATATTAACTATCAGTTGTGGAAATAGACCATAATAGAAGCGGAGAAAATTTACGCTCAGATGAAATAGAGAACACCCTTCCCTCTTCGGTGAAAACGTCTGCCTGCTGCTTGTTCTATGTAGAACACAAAACCTTGCCACGTTTCACCTTTTCATTCATCTAGAGCACTCGGACCCATGCTAGAATACAAAGTTGTTTTAATAATACTGCAATGCGACTACCAATAACAGCATGTCAACCTCTATGCTAAGCAGATGATACTTTTGGTTGGTACAAAATCACTTGGTTTTACACCCCCATGCCAGTACAGAAAGCACACCTAACTAAATTTTAGCAAAGGAAGATTGCTACAATGGACCAAAATGAGAAGGGCGAAGAAACAATGGCTGCTAATATCATCAAGTAAACAGGCAGAAATAAAATCTACATTGTCAAATTCATGTCCAATTTTTAATGTCAATACGAATTGCATTCAGTAAAATATCAGTACCAATCTTCCTTTTTATCCTTTTTCTTCTTGTACTTTTTCTCCTTTGCCGCCTCCCTTGTAGTCCTGTAGATTCCTTCTCTGTAAAATCCTCTACCTGGTCGCAGAGGAACCAGACTTCTTCAGTCAGCCCGGGCACTACTGCCACTAACAGGTTTCTTTCCGGTGTATTTCTGATATACAAAAACCACAATCACTGTGGGTATTAATAGAAGAAAGACCAAAATCTATCAGCAGAACGAAAGTTTCTCTAATCCCGATTTTACAGATAGATACAATAAAGATGCGATGCAAATAAAAAGATAAAAATCACCTGCTTCCCAATGTTCAATGGAATGTATTTGTATTTTATCATGTGCATGATTTGGCGCTTCATTGTCAGGACAAAAAGTACAAGCCAGTAGCACAACAGTATGGGCCAAAAGACAGGGACATCAAATATGGAGAAAAAGGTCATGACAAATGCCACGCAAAAAGCCTTGGTGATGGCATACCTGGCAGCACAAAGACACATTGAAAATGTTAACTCCATGTTTATGTCACAGAAAAAATTAGTCACCTGATGATTAATAACACTACATGAATAATGCCCCTTTCTCGCCCACATCAGATGCATACTATGGCCATATCTTTACATTATCATAAAGTGCATTAAATTTCCATAAATTAGTGTACCATCAACCAGAACTATAGATTCAACATGGTATATATGTTCAACTTTTGGCTCTAGATGAAGCCCTAAAAGGTTGGGCACACTCAACCATGTGCCATTTGGCAAGGATTAGGTCAGATACACCAATAGCAAAGACCACTATAGAATGGGAGCAATAAAAACTAAATTAAGCTCATAAATGTCAAAAAATGAAGTGGCATCCACTAATCCTCAGACAAAAGAACAGTTTGCATACAGGAAAGAAACCAAGATAAATCTAACTCAGACTCTTTTGATCAATTTGATTCTATATAAACAATCCCCCGATGAATACGCAGCAGGTTATCAAACAGGAGTAGGACTAAGTTGCCAGGTTTTAAAGATGGATGATGTAATCAAATACGAAGAGGCATGTAACCTTAACACATGAAGGAATTTATAAACCAGAGGATGAAGAAGGAAAGGATCTTGTGGTCAGCTTCCACCACAACATAAAGATCAACAACTGACCATTACGCCAATTGCAAAGGTTTATGGTCTCACCAGAACATCTCTAAGCTCCCTATGTTCTAGTTGAATAATCGAAAGAAGCTTCTCAATTTCATCAGGTCATAAGAATGACACATTCTGGGATCATTTGAATTAAATTGAACAATATGAAATAACCATGTGCTCCTAAAAACTCGAGAATACTGCAGTCTGAATTATAAAACAGTTAGACAAAAATACCTATTGAAGTTTGAATACAACCATCTTTTCAAAGACTGCTTCTTGTATTAAAATGTCTGAAAATAATCTTAGCAAAGTAACATATAGCAAAATATTTTCCAATCAACAAATGATTTGAATCACATGTTAAGCATGTGAAAACTACTAGAGAATCATTTCATGAAGAATCACAAACACTTTGGGCTTGCAACTGTCTAAGTAACTAATGCTAGCTTTCTTCATTATGGCCAAATAAATGAAGTTACTAGAAAACTTGAAGAACGGTTTTCTAACTGCAAGATCAATAAAAATTGACAATAGCATCTAACTCATAAATAAAAAAAGGAGGAGGAAAACTTTAACAACAACAATGAACAAGTAGGCTGATAATACACCATTCAAGTCAGATGAATTAATATCCAGTCATTTGGTTGTCCGTTCAAGAAAGAAAGAAAGTTTTGTATTGTGATTAGAAATACACTAACATTTGGTAACTTTTGAAATCATCAACACAATTAAACTTTTGCAAAATGTATTTACAAACCTTGTAAAGAATCCAAAGCAACAAACCCCTGGAAAAAATAAAAGGGCAAATTAATCCAATCAATCAAAGGAATGGTACCAGAACTTAAACTCTGGAAGACGGCGAATAAACGGCTTGAACTCATCAGAACCCTTTGTTGGCAACAAAGGCCCATCAGAAGGCTCCATCTCAGGGTCAACAAGGGGTGACAAAAATCCTATGAGCAAATTCAAGATATAGATTCCCAAACCATAGGTAACGATGTAGAAGCCTTGAACATAATAAACTCGCAGAGCATACAGAACTAATAGGACACAAGTTCCAATCCATCTATAAACTGCATGGGGGGTAGATTTGTCCAGGTAATACTGAAAAAGCTTCCATACTTCATGACTCCTTTGATTCAGAGATGCAGCTGCATCCGAGACACTATCGCCTCCAACACCCTCCATGATTATTCACCTTTGAGATCCTACAAATCCAACAGAAGATGCCAAAGAGGTCAACCAGCTATAGCTCCAAAAAAAGAATGAATCTTCGCAATCCCAGGCCTCCAAATGCTCACATTTTACCCGCATATGCACATATTCTAACCATCACATACACACATCATTAAGCATGTTTCCAATCCTCATAGCAAACAGATAGGTAGAACGAACAAAACCTGGACACCCTAAAAACTGTCATTCTAAAGTGGCTTGCCCCATTTCCCACAATTATAAAGTTGTATTTAATATAAGCATCAAGTCCTGCACATGCATCATGTGCATCAGCTGATTCCAAACAATTCTAAATACTTCCTTAATTACATGCATTTATTACCATACAACTACGCCAAAATGCATTACTTAACCTACAGAATTCATTAAATTTCTGCACTCCTAGACTAAGATGCCACTCTGAATAAGGAAATACATGATCACCCCCCCCCCTCCTAGCACTTCATGCAATTTTACTCAGATCTCTCACATATTCAACCACGTTTCCTTATTGTTTATTTCTCCTTCGATGAAATGTGCATTCATATAACAGAACCTAATGCACAAAAATAAACTTTCCCCAAACAAGTATCAGAGATTTCTCCTTAATACGTTTGTTACAGAAGTATTATTTTCAAAGATTCCTCTCTCCTTGTAGATTAAGAGATCCTGGCAGAAACTCAACTAGTTTCATTATCAATAAAGTGCATGGAAAAAATGCATTGAATAAAGAATTTTGAGAGATAAAGCATAAAATTAATTACAATTAACAAGAAACAGATTCATTTTTCATCAACAAAATATTGACTGAAACTAAAAGGGAAATGACGAACAAGCACTCATTCTTGATTTTTCCCACCTTCTACTTGCATTTGTATACAATTAACCACTTCCCCCCGTCAAGAACTTGCAAATAATAACTCTGAAGCAACAATATAGTCCGCCCAAGACTCCAATGTGGTTTGCAGGTCACAGGTATAATAGCTTATAAAATCCGAGTAGCGTCAATGACTTTTCACCGACCACTTATTCCCCAATCCCCCAACAAATTCATATACGCATGAACACGAACAAAACCCTAATGTGAAAATCGAAGACCAAGTACAAGCAGATCTGGAAGCAACTAATCCCCAAAACCCTAATCGTGAACTGAAAAAAGATTATAACGTATATCTACAAGCATGTTATCACAATAGGAAAGAGTCTGCGCGAAAAATTTAGCTACCAAAATCAGGGAGAAATGAGGGGGGGAGAGGGGTTTGGTTTTTACCTTCGGTGGCCTTAAAACTAGCGAAGAAATTGAAAAGGCGGTGGAAGCGAAATTAAGGAGGGGCTGTGTTTGGTGGGGGACGCAACGGAGAGATGATCTGATTTTTGGCAGACTCGTAATTTTATTTCGGCCTTAAAGAGTTTGGATTGGATGTGTTGGTATTTTGCTTGCTATTATCATACGCTTTGGTTACTCTGTGCGTCGGCCACCCGACTCGCATACGAACCAAACACACACTGCTGTGCCGTGCCTTCTCACAACATGTAGAGAATATGCTTTGTTCGTTGTGCATTTTTTTGTCATTCTATTTCAGCTGGTTTTTCCTTTTTATTCCAATGCCCATGAGTGACATTTGGAAAATATGAAATTTTGTAAATAATTTGTAAGCCCTCATAATGATTAAATACCACCAAATATTAGAAATAGGAAAACCGTCAGGCTTCGTTTGGTAAACATGATCGAATGATTCAACAAGACAATGAATCTAAGCTAAAGGATGCCAACGACAAAAGCATAAATCAGAGATCAATCAAGTTAGAAGACGAATGGAGTTTCCAGGGATGAGGAGCTTGAACATTGAGGGGTGAAAGGTGGCATCAAATGTGAAGAATATTAGGATTCTTCCTTCCTCCAAAAACTGAGCTTTGTCTTTTGTCTTTCCTTTTCCATTTTTGAACAAAATAATTTACTAGCACAAGAGAAGAAATGCCATCACCCCGCAATTGAAGAGGGAGGGGTGGAGTATTATTTCTGCTCAGCTGAAAGTCACTCTTAAGCATGCTTACCAAAAGCAAATCACTGTGCTGTGCGAACAGATAAGTAAAATTGGGATTCAGCAAAATAGGACTTTTGCATTCCATGAAAATATTATTTCTACTTTAAATAGATTAGTAGAAGATGACATTAGGGGAATTTGCTTCCCTCCTTTTGTTCCTGTAACTTAGTTTTTAATATAGTATTCATTTCCTTAACCCCAAAAAAAAAAAAAAGAAAAATGGGAGGGTGGTGTGACTTTTCTAGAACCACAAGGTCTACAAGTGCGACGGTAGACCGGGTTCACCCAAATTTTGGCTTGAAGGCCTTTGACTTGGGATTTGACATTTTCGTTACCATTGGAGTGAGAGATCATAATGATGGACGGTCATCAGTTTTGGGCAATAGTTTTTTAGGCCCATGGGATTGGAATACTGAGAATGACAATTCAAGGCCCAAGGTGATACTCCTTTAGAGTACTTGGACCTGTGACTTTGATATTATCCTACACAAAATTTTGAGATTGTGAATTGTTCCCCATTGAGGAATGGGATGATCACTTTTCCATTCGAGCTTCAAAGAGACTCACCAGTTTCCTTTTTGTTTTTTCATTTATGTCGGATTCAGAACAAATTCAGTAATTGGAAACAAACTGAATACCATTTTTCTTCCACCCATTATTTCCATCACTCGACAAAAATTATCAAGTGTCAAGTAAATAGTTATCGGAGTCAATTCTAACATTTCTCAATCATGAGAGTTCAAAATATACAAACATTATGAGACTGTAATCATAATTTCCGCAGCGCATTAGTCGAGAATTGAGATGTACGGCCATTGTTTCTTTGCAATATATCTAACAGCTAAACAAATGTACTTGTACACAGTGGCGGAGCCAACGGAGGAGAAGATGGCCGCTGCCTTCAATATTTAACATATTTCCTTTTGGTCCTTGAATAATACTATAGAGGTGGTAAAACTATCCAACACCCATTGGGATCCCATATCCAAATTTAATTTGGGCGGGATAAGTATCTATAATATGGGTTTTGGGCCTTATTGGGATATACCCAATAATACCCATTTAAAATATGGGTATGTATGGGATTTATTTGGGACTCCCATGGGTATTTATTAAAATAATATTAAAATGACAAACAATCTTTCTTTTCAATTTTTTTCTCAAAATTAGTAAATAAATAATATAAGGTTGTAGTAGATGGTAGGTAGATTAGCACTTATGCATCATGTGTTCTCTAATGATTACAAAATTTCATCATTACAAAATTCTACTATTGATAGAATTTTATTGAATTGGAATGGCCTTAGAATTGAAAAAAAAATTAGACTAGGTCTTGAAAGTTAATAAATAAAATAACGTAGATGAGTAGATAGATTTTGGGGACAATTAAATTTTGGTGATCAATAGATTTTTATTTAATCAACACGAATCCCCAAAAAGAATCATCCACTTATATGAAGTTGGTCTTTTATAAATTTCATATTTAGAAAAATTTATTTAGTTTGGAAATTTATCACATAATTTATAAAGAAGAGTGTAGAACTTTTACAAAGTTAAATAAACAAACCAAATAATATAAAAAGAATATATAATATTGAAATATTTAATTGAGAAAAAAAAATCATGTTTTTAAAAAAATTAAAATGGGATTAATCTGGGTATTTGGGCAGGATCAAATGGGCTATACCCATTTGACCCAAAAAAATCCCGCCCATATTAGTCCTGCCCATATTAGTCCCAAGGCTAATATGGGATTGTTTGGGTATAACCCATATTTTCCAATTCCAAATAAATCCCGCCCATTTGCCATCTCTACTGAATAATTATGAACCTCTCCCTCCCTCCATCTTAGATTTTGACCCAAAAAAAAAAAAACACACACACACACACACATTGCCTTCTTTAACTAAATTTTAACTCATATTTCAATATTTTGGAATATTGCTATTTAGTTAATTTATTTATAAACTTTAACTTATTATTAACTGCTTTACCATGTCATGGTAAGTTATTAAAAATTAATCTATTGTGTCAAGAAAATTTTATTTAAAACTAAATTAATTATCCATTTTAATTAATTATTGCATTCTAATTTATCTTTAATCTTCCAACTAATATTCAAGTATCTGGTTCTATATACTGCATGTATGATCTTTTATATATAACCTAAAACTAGGATGCAAACAAATTGGCTCGAGTTTTAACTCGAGCTCAACATTGCTCAAATTCAAACAATTCGTTTCCATATACAAATCAAACTCGAGCAATCCTCTCAGATTCGATAACTCGCGAGTTAGCTCAAATAGGCTCAAATATATCTAATTTTGTATTTTTACTTTAATAGTAAAATTACACATATATATCCCTAATTTTTTATTATTTATTAAGAAAATAATTATTTTATTCATTTTAAAAAAATAAAAACAATCTTTTTTCTTTTTTCTTTTAACTCAATTAAGTACGAATTCGAGTTCGACTAGATTTGAAGTCAAACTCCAACTTAAGTTCGAGTTTCACTTTAAGAGATCGTCGATCTCAACTCAAGTTTGGTAAAAATGAGTCGAGTTTGATTCGACTAGATCAAAACTCAACTTGACTCGGTTCGTTTACATCCCTAACCTAAACTGATAAAATTGCTTTTTAATTCTCATGATAAACATATAAAATCAAGATTTATATCTAATTACCAACGTTATTTTTCTACGTCCAATCTGCACTCTATGTGATTGCTTTTCAAAGTTTGAGCTATGAAATAGTCAAGTTATATATTTTTCCCTTTAGGATCGTAAGATTGAGACTACAGATAAATGAATAGTTACCTCATAGTGCATCATCGCACAATATGATTTAATAATTTATTTTCTTACTTATTTATCATGTTTCATTCACTTAACCTTGTTGTCACAGTGTTAAAAAAGATAATTATTGAATTACACTCGTATAATTTTCTATAAATATAAGTCCACCCCACTAACCAAAAATTCTGGCTCCGCCTGCTACTTGTATTATAAGATGCGAAGAATAGAGAGTGTTTCCAGCTAATGCATTTGATTTACTAGGCACATCAGATGCTATTGAGTATTAACCCAACACCCCTTCCAAAAAAAAAAAAAACAGGTTAACTCGTCCCTTTCCAGTGTACTGCTTAATTTGATTTGTGGATTAAAGTGTAATTAATGGGGGATAAACGCAGGACGGGTTGGCAGAGAATAGACATGACATGAGAGGATGACGTGGACAAGGAAGGAGCCAGATGAGGAATTGAGAACGTGTCTGGCATGAGAAGCGAGTTCGTGGCAATAAAATCAGCCAAGAAATTTTCTGATATGTCCTCGTGTTCATACTTGAGTAGTTGTAATTGGGTTTCCTTGTCAGCTCCGTACTAAATAGTAAATACTAATCTCCCCAGATTCCCCAAAGTGTTTTCAAAATAATTCGTCGTCCTTATCTTAAAAGTGTATACATATTTTTTATCCAATTTGAAATTGGTTTATCACTTGTTACCCGCTTCTCCTGGGCTTGGAGCTTGGACGTAGCAGCTATGGGGCTCGACTCATCCTCTGCCAGCCGAGCCGTAACCCTCCCGCCTTAGACTTTTAGTCCATGTCATTGATCGCCGTAGGTTTGGAACGGGGCCGGTAATCCTTCGTCCTTTTGGACCGGGCCACAGCTGGTTTGTCATTAGACAACCTTATTTGCGGTTGGATTCCTCCATCAACACCAAAAATATACTATTATATTCTCGCAATAATAAATCCTTCCTGCTGTTACGTGTTCCATTGTCACATCCATTGTGCAAGTACTTTGTACACCCTTACTCGAAAAGAATTAGAACAGTAGTATGTACATGTTTTTTTTTTTTTTTAACCATTTAAGACATTTTAGGGGGAGATATTTGTGTGAATCAATTATTTGTCGCCCTTTATTAATTTCATTAACAACCTCATGCATAGAAACTTTTTTTTCCCCAATCTAAAAATTTTCCTCTAAATAGACATATATACACATTAATAAAATTTCTAAACGGCTGAAGTTTTTTTATCTCACACACATTCAAAAAGGATTTTTTCAAATTATTATTTCAAATACTCTCTATCCAAACAAACCCAATGTGACAATTAGGTGCGAAAAATAACACGTAGTCTTGAGTTCACTTTCACAGGACAAGGTATAATCTAAATGTCAACATAAAGAGTGGTAAAAATAATATACTATAACTCCAAAAGACAATAATAGTAATAATATCAACCCACGAATTCTCTAAAGTACTGCAAGAACATGTTTATCTCATGCACATTACTGTTTCAAATGTGAATCAATAAGATTTTGACGACTAAAAACCAGATGAGCAAATGGAAAAAAAATATCACTAAACTATTACCGTTTATGTGTTTTTGTTACTAAACTTTTTTTTTAGTAAAAAATATCACTTAACTCATAAAACATTCTCTTTTCTACCATTCCGCTACTTATGGAGTTAAAGAAAACAAAAAATGCATCAGGTGACATTCACGCCTTATCTCTCAGTGGCAAATAGGTCTCCACAGCGAAATCAAACCCTTTATAGAGCTATTCCACCTTCAGTTTTCAATCTTTTTTTATTTTGTCCCAAAATTCATGGCTATGAAATTCATATTTTTTAGAATATAAGTAACTATTAGAGAAAATGAATTGATGGTTTTATAAGAGTTATTTGCCGAAGATAATATACAAGAGAGATGAATTGAATACCAATTCTATCTAGCAAATTCAATGGCTTTTCTTATGGGCTTAAAAGAAAATCCATTTTAGTGGATTTGAATCTATTTTTTGATGAGCAAATATTTGTTTCAAAATTAAATATAGTTTAGGAACTTGTATATAATTTAGTTGAAACCGCAAATTATCTGATATTACTACATTAATCCTTAAACATTGCTAGAAAAAAATAGTAAATTTTTCTCTACTGTAATGTGATTTGGTGCAGTGTGTGAACTGAGAAGAAGTCAAAGATTATTTATCGCTGTGTTTTTTATGAGACCTATATGGATGAATTTGCACCCAATAACCTATGCGTGCAGGGCATGTGATAGACTTTCAATCTAATTTAAGTTGAAAACTAGATAGAATGGTAGAAAAGAGAAGATTTTATGACTTTAGTGATTTTTTTGCTAAAAAAAGTTTAATTATAAAAACACATAAATGATAATAGTTTAGTGGTTTTTTTACATTTGCTCGAACCAGAATATTTTCTTATTACTAATATATAATAATAATAATAATAATAATAATAATAATAAAGATTGCGACGAGGACATAGTAGGGGCAAAAAAGTGGAAAATAAATAATAATAAAAAAAGAAAAATTAAAGAAATACAACAGTCTCCTGCAGCGATTTACTACGTCCGTTTTCGGCTGGCCGACAGAAAGCAAAAAGTGCACGAGAGGTAGGGACAGTGTCTCATTTCTTTTCTGTTGTTCAAATGGAACCAAAAAAAAAAAAAAAAGAGTTAGATTTTTTTAATTTTCCCGGCTCAACATAGTAATATGGAAGTATGGATATGTGTCCCCTGAATTTGACTGGAAACTGACAAAACAGAGCAGTTCTATTGTATCCATCCGAGTATCTACCACCAGCACTAGTACCCCTGCTATACTTGGACCATCCATGTATCTGGACAGTCTTTTCAGTTTTCTCTTCTGCCCTCTGCTTTAGATGCTTTCACCCTTTTTCTTTTCCTTTTTATTTTTATTCTTCGCAGGAAGAGGTTCTTGGATTGCTATTTTATAATTAATAATAATAGTTGACTCTTTTTCCATTTTTATATTCACACCGTCACCTGTAGTACGCCAAGCCGTAATTTTGAGTCCTTGGTTTTGGGTTGCTTCTTCCCCTGGCCACATAACTCTCTCATCTCTCCTCTTCAGTCCCTTCTCCTGAGTTTTATCCTTTTATGCAGTGCAGAATTCAAGAAACAACCACTCCTTTCAGCTCCGATCTGTCTCCCAATATCTATGAGCCCCCTTTCTCGTATCACTCATGGATTTGAGCTTTCTTTCTCGTGCTTAATCGGCAGCCTTGGTGGCTCGACGGATCCTTTGATTTCTTCAGCTAAAGTCGAAGGTGAGTTTACTCTTTTCGAGTCAAACCCGTATCCCAGAACTCTAAATGAAGATTGTGGAAAGTACTATACGGGATGTAGTGGGAAAAATCTTCCCTCGTTTTCTTTACTCCAGCTTGGCTTGCAAAATTTTGTGGGCTACCTGGGAATTTCTGTAGATGGCGTTGTAGTGGCTGTACGCCTTCTTAGCAGTGTTAAAAGGACTCGATCTTTCTCCACGCTAACAATCAGCTAAACTCACTTAGCTAATACTACTAGGTTTTAATACTTTTCATTATGTAAGTACCTCAAATGCAGGCGTCATTTTGCTCTGTTTTGTATTTTTTAAAGTCGTGTAACAAGGATGTTGCCAGTACAGAGTGGGCTAATCGTTCCAATATTCACTTGCTGGTAGTAGTTGCTATTCAAATTCTTCTCTCATATACTCAACTTGATCACCTCTAATCGTCCTTGGAGATGACGGAAGTAGTTGATGCACACTTGATCATTTGATCTATCGCGTCAGCACAAAACTGCACTACTTCTTATGTATGAACTTGCAGTAAATGATACTACCCCTTGGTCGCCATAACTCTCACTGCTAAACTATGCCACTGATCATGGTATGATTACAGGTGACGTAATTCATGCTATAGCTGAAGCGCTCACCCATACTCTAAAACCAGGCCAATAATCAGGGGTTTTGGGGAACAGCACCAATATTTATTTAGCCTACAGCAATGGTTTTAGAACCTTACAGTCTCTTTGCAACCAAAAGTAACAGAAGAATAAGTATACAAATCGAGGTGCAATAAGAGTTGCCTTTGTTTTCGGACTTCAGTACTAAAATTCAAGCTTATGTTAAAGAAGGCTTTCAGTAGGGAAAGCTATCACCTTATTTTACCATCTTCTCACAGAGATGCCCGCATAAGCTCTACGTTTTGGTTATGCTCTATGGCGACTTTTTAGGAAGTTCTAAAAATCTTGCAAGGCATCTGGGTCTGCCCCCTTTTTTAAAAATATTTTTTCTCTCCCTTTTGTGTGTGTGTGTGTGTTTTTTTTTTTTTGGGGGGGGGGGTGGGGTGGGGTGGGGATGTGGAGGTGGCAGGGGGGAAGTCAGCCACCATCTAATTCATGCCCTACCACTTCTGTAGAGTCATCTGCATTAACTTAAGTATGATGATCATGCGAGATGTTTGTTTTAGAACCTTATTTTCTCATGATGACCTGACAATTCTCTTTGGCAGGTCTTGATTAGGTAAACACCTTATGACCTCTTCAGGGGTACTTACAGGTCGGGGAGTTGACTCATCATGTCTGATCATCTAGTTCATGTATGCAAGGGTTGTGATGGGAAATCTGGTGAATCTTTACACGCTTACCATTCTGTTTGGATGTCTCATTGGACCCGAAGAAGTTGTGATAGTGCTACACCAAATCATTATATTTCATCTGCTTCTTTTGGAAACAAACAAAATTGTCATGCTGCCAACGATTATCTGTTGAGTAGAGAGAAAGCAATAGAGTCCAACAGTTACTGGCCAGCTAAAGGAACCGGAGGAACTGAAACTGGAAATTTCAATTTCAGAAATGAGAATTTAAGAATGACTTCAACAACCTTGGGAACTAAAAAGCTAGGGATTCAATATTTTCCAACAGATGGTCCATGCACAGTTGCCGAGAATGCATCAACTGTAAAGAGTAGCAAAGAAATTTATGATATGAAAGCATTAAGGCCACAGATAACTAGCAACCTTGATTCCAATATGCCTACCCTATCTCTGGGGAGCAGCTATATGCTCCCACTCCTCACAATAACTCCAGATGTTAACAAAACTCCGTCTAGAGAGTGTCATTCTGGTCCTAATGAACTCTTGCAGATTAGCAAAGAACCTGGGGAAACTAGTCGGTGTTTAGAGATAGCAGCTTTGTGATTTCAAGGCCTTTTCCAGAGGATCTTCCTAGATCATCAATACATATGGTGCAGTGTGGAACTGAAAATGGGGATGACAGAATACCCATGCTTCCATTGGCAAGGGAGAAGCCTTCACCAAATTCTGAAGAGCGATTGTCACCTACTAATGTGAGTGTTTTTGAGGGTGAAAATTTTGATTATCAGAGACAGTCAACATATTTGGTTTGTGAAGAAAAAGTTGAAAGGCACTTAAAATCTGCGAGATCTTTAACTTCATTTATGCGGCAAAATAAGGCATCGTTGTTCCAAATGGATCACTGTGCAAGCAACAATCACTTGCCAATAGTTGGTGGAGAACGATTCCAGAAGATGCAGAATTTATCTGGTATCAGTTTCTTCCAGAATCAGTCCAATCTTCAGGAGGCAACCAGCTCAGAGAGGTTATGTCATGGCTCTAACTCACTATGTGATTTGTCACATTCACTTCAGGATGTTGAGACCATGAGAATCTGCACTACTGTGGACTCTGTAGTCCCGCTGCGTGGAGTTCATCCCAGATTTTCTCAGAGAACTCAAAGTTTGTTGATAACAAAGAAGACTGACCTCAACTCATTTAAAGAAAAACAGACATTCACAAGTTCAGGAGAATGCACTGGATTGAATGGAAATACATTCTTTAATTTCCAAAGTCTATCTCCATTCTTTGGTCGACGAGAGGTAAAGATTCAGTCCCTGGTGAATCTACAGATGCTGAAGGGAAAGAAAATGTTAGAGATGTGAATACTTCAGGTAGATTCTTTGATGCTGAAGATTTTAAGGCTTTAGGCAATTCCATGAAAAGAAGAGGGAAAAAGGTTGTAGATGGCTCTAACCAAAAAAATGAATCATCAGCTGAAACAGACACCATGGATCTGGATGAGTTAAAGGAGAATAACCAGCTTTTTGGTAAGTATTACCTTTAAACAATGACGTTTAGTTGATGTTGAAATTTTTTGATAAACTTATTAACAGATACATATAAACCACGTATATATCTGATGCTTATTGGAAGCTTTTCTGGAGAGCTAAAGCATTGTGTTTGTCTGAAGTTGTATTGCTGACTTGGCTATGTATTTTTAGAGTCTGAGTTTGTTTCTCTTCTTCACTGTTCCAGGTGTAAACTCTTCCCCGCCAAATGAGGTACATCTTTGACATATTTGATTCTTCTAACAAACAAGCCTTTTATATTGTTTCCTTTCCATCTGTTCTTCAGCTGTTATGTGCCGCTTTGTAGGCTGATCGATCTGTCTTCTTCTTCCAAAAAATAATTTGTATGAGGGAGGTTTGAAGTAAATTGATAGCGCTTCCATGCCATTGGAAGTACGGTTGTAAGTGATAAATATAGAACTTGATTGCGATGTTCTTCAAGATTAAGGGAACTATATGAAGTGATTTTCATGTTCATTTTGAATTTATTGGCTAGACAAATTGAATCTCCACCATCATTTCGTAAAAAAAAAAAAAAAAAAAAACCTTTTGTAATCATGAAGCATGTCACTGTAGTCGTTTTTGTTAACAAAGTTAATTTTGACATGCAGATGAGAGATCTTTTCTGCATTAGCGTATGTAGTGTGAATGATGATCACTACTCAGTCATCTGGTTTTCACAAATTAGTTAACACCAAAATATATCTGCTCTATGTGGGAACTAATGGCAAAGCACATGTTTTTTCTTGGTAGTTAGAGGTCTTAACAACTTTAATTTGTACCTGATTTGAATTTATACTGTTGGTCCACATTTACAGTCTACCAAAATGAATGTAATCTGCTGCACATTGAAGATTACGTGAAAGCATAATGAAGCAACCAAAAGCTGATGTGGAGTTAGCTGGCCTCAGCCAAGCCTTTCAATCACTGTTGCTAGTAGAATTTAACTTGAGGAGGTTATTGTGCACTATAATATCCGACCATTGTAGTGGTCAGAAGGGAAAGATCCATAGTTGTGTGTGCATTGTCAATAAGTAGTGGACAGGAAGTTCTTGTTTTACTCCCAAGATGCTAGCCTTTTACGTAAACTGACTTCTTTTCTTCTTTCTACCCTCCCCTTCCCTCTAAAGTAGTTAATTTCTATTTTATTCAAGTCTGTCTCCTTTGTCTTCCCCTCTTCTGCCTCTCTTTCTTCCTTCCTCTGCTATTCATCTGCCATGTCTTTTCTGGTTCCCCCTCCAACATACAAAATTAGAAAAAAGTGGAGATAGGACTATGGCGCAGAGGTTGTTCATTATAATAGTCATAATTTTTGCTTATGCAGGAACCCAGAACAGGCTTAATAACACCTCAAGTTATTACCGGTTCAACAGGGGAAGCTGGACACAGACAGCGTAGCATCAAACTACCTGATATCAACTTGGAGCTGCCTGCTTTGCCTTCTGGAGATAATGTGGATCCAAGCTCATCAAGAACACAAAGCTTGGACATGGAAACACTCCTTGCCTATGCAGAGCAGCCAAGTCAATCTGAATCAGATTGCTATGTGGGTGGTTCTGCAAAACCAGAGCCAAGCAACCGATGGATTAAGCGTCTTAGACTGAGTGCTTCAGAATCTTATAATTTAGGTACAAAGAGCTCAAATACGGGGAAGGAAAGTTGCCATGAGAAAAGCAATTTGTCTTCAGTAAAAATTCTCAAAGAGAGCATGGCTAACTCAGAACCTACTGTTAGTAAACTACATGGTAAAGAATTGATGGTGTTAGATGACACAACTGCCTTAAGAAGGTATGGTGAGTCCTCCATGGATACAGCAAAGAAAGGGAATGATACATTGACCTCGCTGTCTTGGATACGGAGGTGGGGTCATAATCAATCTGCAATGCCACAAAAGAAGCCTGATGGAGTGGTGGTTTGTGAGCGAGAGAGTTCAAAATTGGCATCTGAGGACCTTCAAGACAAGCAATGCCCGAGCATTGCTGCTATGGCCCTGATGGGAAAGGCCATGAATGGTTTTCAACCATGTGAGTTCCAGAGGAGGGGAGCTTTTGTAGTTTGGAACACCAGGGGTTTATGAAAGTATTCATCCCAAAGGACTGCGTCTACTTTGAAGAGGAAGACATAGCTAGAGAGCTACTACTTTTGATCGAGTCTAATTTTTGGTGCTTGTGGTGTTTGAGAACTTGATTATGGCATTAGTGAGTGCATTTTTTGCTGTGTATTATTTTGTTCCTCTTTTGTACTTTGCTGGTATGTAGAATAAGAAAGGGGAAGCCTTAGTACTGGTGGTGATTTTGTAAGTTGCATATTATTTTTAATGGGGTAACGTCTATCCATGCAAGACACAAGTTATAGAGCAAAACTGAACGAAACAATTCTTGCAGAAAAGGTGGGATAGAAATGCATTGGCAACGGTAGTGCCGGGAATGGAACCTTGATGAGTACATCTGAGATGGAGTTGACGGGAATGTGATGAAATAAAGAGTTGGAGGGCCTTGGCTGAATATCAAAGGGACGATCTGGGATCATTGTTAGCACTGGCCAAAGTTCCTGCAGCAGGCCTGTCTCTCCTCCACTGGTCTGCTATTTGAATATTTAACCGCCCTTTATGTTTCTCATATCAACTTTTCTTCTTGTTTGGCACCTGGATATCGACATTGAAGAATGGGTTTCAACTTGACGGCTGATTCTTGAAACTTCCATCGTCAGAAACGCATCAAAACATTTGTTATGTCCTTTACTCTTTGAAGGACTTGCATCTACAAGTTGGATTTGGGATGGAAAATTGAAACCGCGACTAACAAAATGGAAAGAAGGGAAGAATATTAAGATGAAACTACAACTTTTTGACTTGCATACTTACCGTGATCTTTCCTTCAGTTTGTGGACATTTCATCTATTGCTGGATCATGTGCTCTGCCTTCCTTTCTAATTTTACGAGTTGCTCATGTTAAGATCATGTAACTTGCTAAGCCCTGTTTGTCGTATCAACTGCCCTTCATGTTTGCTAGCGTGGGATACTTCTTGTGATAGCCTGTCCTGGCCTAATGACTGCTTTTAATGAGCAGTAACTCATAGGGGTCGCTAACAATCGCATAATCAGATTAAGAAATTTTTACAACACAACTAGTTCTTGCAAGCCTTTCTTTTATTAAATACATGAAACTTTATAAGCATAACTCTGACGAGGTTCAGGGTATTTACATGGATCCGTAACTGTATTCTCGTCCCCAAAAAGGCAATTGTACATGAGATGACTGGTGCAGTTACCATGGTGATGATATGTTACAAAAGGAAGTTTGATTAATCCCACGTATAATAAGCAACTACAAGCAGAGGAGGAGGCAACTGAAACACTCAGCCCAGTTTTATTATAGACTTGACAATCTACAAGCATTGGCTCCTAGACGTGACCAGGCATTGCGAAAATGGCTCCATGGAGCTCCATACTGGAACCACCGGTTACAATGGGGATCACTGGAAAAGGGGTGGTTCAATCATCATATTTCTAGGTTCTTGTCCATCACCAACTTTCAAGCAGCCCCATAGATGCAGGAGATCATATCATATCACCGTTCCATCATGAATTGTTGCTTTCTCCAGTATTATGGTGATGCCTGACCGAATATAATATCCCTCTTCAGGTCTGTCTGCTTCTTGAACACCCTGAGAATTCGTAGAATGCATAGATGACATTTCATTAGATTACTCTTTTTATTATACCAAAATTGGGATTTGATGCTTAGTCGAGAATGAGGTCCAGCAAGCAAAAGGTGCTAAGCTTACATCTTTATTGAGGATGGCCACATCCTTCCCAATCTTTACGTTCTTGTCAATTATGCAATTCCTACGTACATGTTTGCCGAGTAAGATGTCAGGATTTAACCAGGAATTATGTTATGATAGTATAGAACCTACAAAATGTCAAACATACCTGATTTTTGTATTCTGTCCAATCCCAATGGGGACTTTCCCTTCAGCAAGGAGAGAAGCTATTTCTGACTCAGTTTGGTAGTAGTCAGCCCCCATCATCAAGGTATCCTGTAAAAAGCAGTTGAAATGATTTATTACCAAATACCAAAGCAGTCTATTTGCTGTCATCAGTTTGCCCAAGCATGCCTGCAAACTATTATGCAATTACATGAATCGTGTTTTATAAGCATCATGATCATAATAGCTTAACATTAATCAAACCTTCAGTTCCACACCATAATCTAAACGTGATCTTTCACCCACAATAGAATGTTCAACAGTACATTCTCTCAAGAAGCATCCATGTGAGATTATTGAATCCATAATCTGCAAGATGTTTTGAGTTATCAGATACCAGATACGTAAACTACATTTAGTCATGCTCAAATACACAAAGATTACCTGGCATTTATCCATTTTGGTTGGAGGCAAGAATCGGGGAGATGTGAAGAAAGGTGTCTTTGGGTCGTAAAATTGAAACTTCGCAAACTGCAATTGAAACATTTTCTTAAATCTTTCAGAAGCACGCAAAGGCCAAAGAAGAGCTAATTTCCAATTTCTATTTGGGCTCAGGCATGAATTCAATCTCTTCAAACAAATTTTTTGGATATATCAAAATATTGAAATCACAAGGATTTACTCTACCAGAAATTTATATTTCAAATGACTTAATGTTCTTGAAAGAGTCAAGAGAAAGACAAAACGACAAACCTCATCTGTCAGGGCTAAGTTTGCTTCATAGAAAGATTTAATTGTTCCTATATCCTCCCAGTAGTCTCTGAATATATAAGCCTGTAAAAGTGATGCCCTTAGTCATGGATGAGTATTTCTAAAAACAAAAGTGAAATGGGGTTGGTTACTTGTATGCACAGAGCAACATTTGAAGTTAGTTTGGCTTACTTGGACATCATGCTCCTTAACAACTGAAGGTATGATTTCTGATCCAAAGTCATTCGATGTAGGATACCTCCATTTCAAGAGCTTTAGCAGTACATCTGTCTTAAATACATAAACTCCCATTGAAGCAATATAAGGAGATTTAAATGCTTCTTGTGGAGACAAACCCAGGATGGTAGTATCCACATGCTGCAGTGAAAGACAGACAATTACAAAAAGTTGTAAATTGAAATAGCCTGACAATTTGAATTGACAGCTTTCATGAACTGAGGTGTGTATCCAGAATTATACTCTTGACGACATCTTTTAATTTAGCTTTTGAATCCTGGAGTTCCTCAAAAAAAAAATGAAGGGAATAATAGTTGCCCATGTATAATAGCTACTTAAGCAGCAGCTTTTTGCAACGTATCTAAAATAAGTCTCTTTTAGCGATAATGTTTGGACTACTAGTTGCAGAACTGCCAGACAAATTTCACAAAGAAATAAGCTTGAACTTAAAAATCAACCGTTTGCAAGAGGGGCAAAAGATTCAGATCAGAAAGCAGGTTTATCATTTCACATGCTCACCATTGCCTTCAGATTAGAACCTTTGGGTTTTTCAGAAAATTGGATCACTTTGCCTCTGCTGTCAATCTTCACAAGCCCAAATTCTGATGCTCGGCTGCAAAATAAAGCATTTGATGCGAAATACAGAAATGACTTTGAAATCTAATTATAACCCAAAAATACATTTGAATCTACAAGATATCTAAAAGAAAAATTTCTTGTCACTCGTTGACTCCTCCCTCTCCCGTCACATTGAAGACCAGCATTCATGAAATCCAATAGAAATTTTCTCTCAATTTTGGAAAAGAAATCCACTAGTAAGAACAAGTGAAATAACAAGTAGCAGATAGAACATAAGTTTGTTGATTGATAAGTAAAGCTTTCTAACAGACCTCTCGCCAACTGGGACACATGAAAGTGTGATATCAGCGTTCCGGTCAACATGATTCTGTCAAAGGATCTAAAGTATTAATGACACAGTCAAATATTAGATGCAAGAGTATCCAAAAACAATACTTTAGGATGAACAGACCTGCACAAAGTCCATGTACTCCATCCGGTAAAGTTGATCTCCCGACAAAATGAGTATGTAATCAATATCCTTGTTCTTTGCGTCCTATGAGATTTAAATTTAAGTAAATGAAAAAGCACTTCTACTATTATCAAATTATGAAAGAAAATAAAGGATATACATGTAAACCAATAACAATATGAAGCTTATAAAAGCAGAGTAGATAATTTGCTGAGATACCATTGGGTTAGACCTTTTCATGGACCAAAGTGAAATAGCATACGGGATCTGCAAAAAAGAAGAACTGACCTCAAACATCCATAGAAACTGGCGAACAGCATCAGCAGTTCCTTGGAACCATTTCATTCCTGCTTCCCCCAGAGTTTGCGTTGCTGCCAGAATCTGTTTGATACAAAGTTACCAAATACTCCACTCCACATTGAGTTCTGTATAAAAAACATGTTTTTGAAGGAAGACGTATAATCTTTTCTTCCTTTCTGCATACTATTTCAGCGGAATCTAAACAATTATCTTACAGAGAGTTTTTTAGTCCCCATCCCTCTTTCACCCAGTTTCTCTTTTCACTCAATCATCAAGGCCTTAGTTTCTTTTCAATTATTGGATTTTAAGAAGTTCAAACATATTGGGACTTAGTTTAATAACTGACGAAGGAATACAACGATAACAGATTCCTACCTCCACAAATCCATCTCCAAAGTTCACACCATTTCCATGATAGGTTCGAGCAATATGACGATTCAGTGAAGTGGAGTTGAATTGGGTCAGCACGAAAATCTTGTTAATGCCACTATTGATGCAGTTACTCATTGGAATGTCTATAAGTCTATAGCATCCTCCAACTGGGACCTGAAACCAATGCGACATAACAACATTAAGACATTCTGAAAAGAACGGTATAACACAAATTGCAAGATAAATCTATTCTTATTAAATAACTAGGACACCAGATTTTTAAACAGGCACGTGAGACCAGAATTATGATCTTACAGCAGGAGTTGCAGTTCTGCTCGTCAGAGGGAAAAGTTGAATCCCAGCACCTCCTCCTAGTATGATAGCAGCAACATTCTTAGGGTTCGCCCTCCGTCTCTCAAAACTTGGTGCTTGTATGGTCTGAATCACAGATCCAACAGGCATATCAAGAAAACTATAACAGCACATTAACAAAACAGTGGTAACGTCAGAAAACAGAACATGCAATGCTTCCAAGTTTACTAGAACCTTCTGAACCTGCTTGTTCACTTACTCTTCGAGGCTGATGAGTTAACAAGCAAAAATCTCCAAAAATAAATTATCTAAAATGAACTTACCAGAGTCTCTTTTCCATTTTCTGTAGTGATGACCGAGAAAGCAGCCCCAGGTTTGAATTTCTGTTTCTTTTTGTAATCGAGTTTTAAGCTTTTTGCCAACTGATTGACCCAGAAACTGCCATTTAGGCTGCCTTTGATCCTCTCCCCCAAAATTCCATTTTCTCCATCTTTGAAGCCACCACCTTTGCTTACTGTTGCCAAGTGGGCAGTGGTTTTCATTGTTGCAAAGCCAGTATCCATCACCATGCTTGTCCCACTACCACAACCAACCCAGAATTACTCGAATCAGTAGCTTGCGACTGACCCCAAAAGAAAATATTAGTAAGAAGGATATCAGGTGAAGAAGCAAGGATGCTATCTCTAGTCCCCGTAAAGTTACAGAAGCAATCTAAATAACCAAGTAAAGTATAAATCACATAAAGATTCTAGTATTATGCGCTAATTAACGAATGGAGACAGCCAAATGTGACCCTCAATCAAAGTTACCATTTTTCTTTTCCAATGTAATACTCTATTACTGATAAGTCCTCCCAGGACAGAGTGTGTATAACGAGAAAAGCAAAACCTGAATCTTTCACATTAATGAAGGGCCTTACATGGAGATCAGGTGCAAAAGTAAGACAACTGGCCCAATCCGTGATCAAAACAGAAAAAGAAATCAAACGACTACGAGAATCCGAATACCCAGTACCTAGAAGTGGGTGTCCAAGAATCTTGGGAAAAGCCGTTAGATATGCAGCAATACTAGCAAAAGTTGATCGGGAGGTGATGGAGGAACTTTGAAAACCGACGGACCGATTGGGGAGGAAGAAATGCGTGAATGTTCGATGAATTGAGTTGCTGTAAGGCTCAAGGGGGTGGTGGTCTAGTGGGCTGTCATTGGCATGTGAGCTTTCACGAGAAATCTGGCAATCCTTGGTATTTATATTTCTAGCGCACACCAAAAAAATAAATCATAATTGCAATCAAGTATCATAGTGATCACATCTACGACTATGACCCTCTTTCGGTCTCACACCCATTAATGGGAGTATTGCATTATTAGGATGATCAAAATCACTTAGCTCTGTCGTTTCTGCTGATTTGGTTTCTGCAACACTCACACGTTCCTAGGGTACTTCAGCAAAAGGTCCAACAGAAGTCCCATACAGGCCGCACACTTGTCTGCCTGCATGCAATACTCTGCCTCGAGTCAGTCCATTATTGGGTGTTTGCTGATTTACTCTTTTTCTTTTTCCGTTAGCAGGTGAGTGAGGAATGAAATTCAAGAAACGAAAGGGGCACTGTGAATCTACTGACTTGAGGCAGCATGGTCAAAAGTATGGTATGGTGGTCACTACTATTTTTGGCTAACATTCCTTGAATCAATTTTATTATTCAGTGTGTACCAAAATCTTGCTCTTTCCTTTTTTCCCCCCTAAATCACTCTAAACTATTTTAGAAAGACGTCTTGGTTTTTCTGAAGGGCCCCAGCCATTTTTGTCAACCAGCTAGAAGCCGTATTCGACGGTAGAGATTGAGGAGCTGGAATGCATCACCTTTGCATGTTGGCCCATTTGCAAAATTAAAACCATCAGCCCTCCACCATTACAGAAGGTGACAAAGCAAGAGTTGATTTGATGTTGAGTTTTTATGCAAGTATAATTGTCCCTTTCTACGGACTACGATTGAAAAGATCAGAAGACAAGCAACATGACTCCACTTGTGTCCCTTCATAATTTTTTTTTTTTTCCTCCTGGGGAAAGATACGCAGAATAATGATGTACGTGACCGTGAGATCCGAAGTAAAACTTGCAAGTACATATTTTTTAACTTTTTTTTTTTACCTTATACTCATCACGTCACACCGCAGCCGCTGCAGTATGTTTTGTTCCCAGAAACTCTCAAAAAATCCAAATCATGTAAGATCTTTTAAGCTGTGAACCGAACTAAATAACTGTGGTGAAGAGATGCCGTACAATGGAAAAACCAAGAAGGACAGCACAAGAGAAATCATAGGCATAGAGATTGCACCAGTTTGACTGCTAAGAGCACAAAGGATGACCGTCTAGAGCCGTCTCAACCAGCTCTGTGTCTCTATTCTCCTGCAAGCTGCATGATGCACTTGAAAATGAGAGAACATTTAGGCCTTTTTTTGGGTTGAAGATATCTATACAAAAATTTTTACCTTTTCAGTGATCACGTGTTTCGAATAATTTTTTAACCTCACTTGTGTCAAATTGTTACAGAATATTTTTTTCATACAAATTTCAGAAAATAACAATCAATGTAAGACCTGATTTGGCCCCCAACTCACTGGTCACGACATACTTGAATTTCTACTATACCCACGGATTTAACTATGTGTTCATGAGAGGCAATTTAACCACTCTATATATTGTGTATATGATACAGACAACCCACGTTCCCTTCGGGATACAAATAATTCTATTGCTAATTTCTGATTTGTCCGGTTTTCGAATTGGAGGATTCCGTATGGCATTTACTTCCATCCTTGTCTGCAACGCTACAGAAGGGCATAATTATTCAAAATTTAAGCAGGGATTAAAATATTATTAAGGAGAATTTTTGGATGTTTCGCATCGAATAGTGGGACTCTGAAATTAAATAGGATCAAGTGATGGCTTGCTGCGGATATTTTGTTCGTTTGTGGTAGAAAAGTTTAGGAGCACTTTGCAATTTGCAGCTGGAGTCGCACGCGCATGGATGAAACTAGACCCTTGCGGCAGCAATCACGCAGTAGAAAGTTAAAATGGGTAACCTAACCTTGTGGAGACGGTTTCAACGGGAGAAGCCGAACGATTGGTTCCCACGTCACTGTACAGGGTACATGCAATGACTCTCCGCCTCAATAATGGCTTGATATTTATGAATAGCCTCGGTTTGACAGAGAGGACGCCCATCCATAATATTTTTTTCATTTTTTCCTTTAAGAAATTATATCCTTTGCAAAGGAGAGATGATTTAAATCCATCTATTTTAGAAGTCGCCACTCTTCCAAAACTATGAGTTCCCATTTCTTCAATTCCATATTTGGTACGTTGGAATAACCTAAAAAAGAAAAACATTTTCAACTAGTTCATCCCATTCCAGCATTCTTTCCGTCTGAAATAGTCATTCCAACTTTTTCCTAGAACCCTGCTCCTTAGAAAAACTTGGGGAAAACTCTTTCCACCTTCATTTAAATTTCCTAAATATTAGGATGTCAGATTAATCCTCATAAATTTTTTACACTTCATCATGATATCTTGGGCTATTTTTATATTTAACTAATTTTTGAATGTAATTTTTCATAATAATTAATTTTCCTTGTAATTAAGATAAAATTTCTTTTAACTAGGAAACAAATGTTTTAAGTTTTATTTTTTGACTTTTGAACAATTGTGCGAGAATTTTTCTTAAATCTCATCAAAATTGAAAATAGATTTTTAAACAATTATAACCATTTGACTTCATGTAATTTATATTTTACGTTGCTAATTATAATTTCTAGGAAATGTAAAATTTTAACTTATAAATCTATATATTAAAATGAATTAAATATTACAATTGAATAATTTTGAAATCAATTCTGATTCAATTTTGAAGTAAAATTGTCAAAATTTCACGTAAATAGATAAACGCTATTATAAAATAAAAATAAAAAAATAATAATAAGACATATTATATCCTATAAATTAATCCAGCCAATTAAGTCAAATTTGTATTTAGTATTAAGACATATTATATCCTATAAATTAATCCAGGCAATTAAGTCAAATTTGTATTTAGTATTCTATTCTGACATCTGAATATTAATTTAATTAAATATTAAAAATTGAGTAAACATTCCATTATGACTTATCTACCAAACGTTGGAATAATAAAAATTTTCCCCATCATTCTAGGTGGAAATGAATTTTGGGTGGAAAAACTTTTCATTTTGGACATTCGATGTACCAAATAAGGGGTAAAGGGATAATATCAGAAATCATCCATGAGGTTTCTCTTAACATCACCTAGCACCCCTAAAATTTTAAAAATAATCACTTACATCCCTTGCTTTTGTTATTTATGTAACAAATTTATAAAAGCTCCAAACTACCCTTTTATTCATTTTGCTAGATAAAAATACTCCTAAACCACTTTATTTGTTTCAAAAAAAAAAAAAATCACTCACCTAAAAAGAAATTCTATTTGTACCACCATATTTGTAAATAAATATACTAGTACCAATTCAACTATATATATATTTAAAACTAATTTTTTATGAGCATTTTTTTCTTAACATTTTCACAACTCGTGACCCAAAATAGATGGTTAATATAGACATTTTACAATTATTAGGGAATGTGAGTGATATTTTTAAAACTATAGGATGCTAGGTGATATTAAAAACCTCAACGGAGGTTTCTACATTTACCCTTTTAAAAGATAAAACTGAGACCGGTGCATGTAGAGATATACAAGTACATATAATGCTTTCTACACCTTCAGTTTCAATTTCAATTGCTTCTAGTTACGGTTTCAATTCTTTCTTATTGTAATTCTAGTTATTTTTAAATTTATTTAATCATTTATGATTATGAAATTGAAAATAAAATAATACGACAACGAATTTTAAATAAAAAGAACTTAAAGATAATAATTTTGGAAAAAAAAAAGATTTTTATTTCATTATTAGCTTACTGCAAAGAGATTGATGCAAATTTTATGAGAATTACCTCACATTTATTAGATATTTTGAATACACCAAAACAAATAATTTTCTTATCGGAATTGAAATGAGAAAGGAAAAATGTCTCAATTTTCTCATTAAATTGGTACATGTATGCATGGATACATACATAAATACACACCATACCCACACATACATATATTTTTAAAATAGACAACTCCACTTCTAGAAACGCCATTGATTTTGATTCTATTCTAATGAACATGAATCATAGGCTCCGTGTAAATTAAATGTTTTTAGACCTCTTTTTCATAGATTTGGCTATATATAAAAAATTCCTTACCGTAGTAATTTATTTAAATTTTTTAGAAGTTTGAATATTGTTGAGGTACTTCTAAAACAAAACAAAAAAAAAAAAGAGAAAGAAAGAAATCACCCACAGATACCTCCACTGCTCCCTCCCTCTTCTCTCACCCCCCCTCCTCCAACCGTCCCCTCCTTCCTCTGCCACTCCAAACCCTCCCAGGTTAATTATCCTAGAAACATCAAACATACATTAACTTACCTTCACATTAATATGATTTTAGAAATTTTATATAATATATATTAATTTCTAAAATTAAAAATATTTATTACATCATGATCGCACCACCTGATTCTTAAATGGATCCAGCCCTCATCAGATCCATTGAATGATCCTTGATCCCGACATAATCACTGCTGCATCCACATTTCAAAACTACATGTTACAAGCTAACATGTTTTAGGGGAGGTTTTTAAAATTTTGAAATCTTGAAGAAGGCTAGTGCAACTGTCGTAAACTCCACAGTTCTAGCTACAACCAAGACCCTACGATGCAAATTTCACCAGCTACTTCCATTGTACAATTTCCGTCGCGCGAATCGAAAATTATCTTTCTACAAACCAAAATAAATCTCTTGTCCCCAATCAAAAACACATGCCTCAGCTGGGAAGAGGTAGCATTACATCAAACACACCACAGAAACAGGTCTTTGTAGCTTGTCAAGCAGCATGACAGATTGAATGCTTCATAGACATCCAGCCACTGGAACAGAGTCAATAAAAAGAGCAACAATAATAACTATAACTCATGAACCTGGGAAAAAAGATTCAGTATTAAACTTAAAATGTGATCACATCTTTCAAGTACGCAATAGATAAGTCTCACAGCATTTAATAGAAAACAAAAATAGAACTATTTCAAAGACCGACACAAGTCTAACATAACAAAAAACATTTCAACTCTCCCTAAGCAAGCTGGAAAACACCCTTGTTTAAGTGTTGGTAGCTCTGGTGTATATCTGCTGGCTCGCATGAGCTGAGACCATCCTGATCAAGCCTCTAGCCATCAGTTCCCTGATAGCCTTCCTAGCAAGTGATCCACTAATCTGCAAGGTTATTCAATGAGGGGGGAAAAAATCAAAAGAAAAGCTCTAACTGAAGGATCAAAAGAAAATTTTACCACATCAGAAAATTAAGGATGGAGAAAAATCAAGAATGCAGAAACGAGGAAATCAAAAAATATAATGAGTGAACAAAGAACTAAGACTAAATAGGTCAGTGTCTTGTTAGCATGCTCGGCCAGAAACCTTAGACCTTTTTTGAAACATCAATATGCTCTGATAAAATAGCCACTCAGAAGGAACCTAATCTTTAAAATCATAATACCAAAAACCCTATAAAAAAAATGTCAAAATTGACTTCTCAAAACCATGATCTGGGAATTTTAAGTTCTTCCTAATGAATATTGATTTGTTGTTGCAAACAATGAGAAGATAAGCTCAGACAGTGACTTTTATATTTACTACCAAACACTACAACCCTTCTACAAGTTCCCATGACTAGAGTATATAGGACGAACACTTAGCACAAAGTACACGAGCAACCAACCAAACAGTACTCACTTGAGAGGTCAAGGATATTGTGAGCTTCAGGCTAGTGTTTATACTATGTGCACAACGAGAGGCGTTTTTCTATACGTCAATATCATCTCAAACAATTCCCGGAGAGGTAAATTTACAAAAGAAAGCTATCTTCCCGTGTACACTAATTCACATCCACCCAGTTTATATCGAAACAACTATAACCATGAGTAGTCATCAAACCCACAAAGAGCTACCCATGTTGAACCCCCAAAAAACGAAAAAACACAAGCATTTGTAAACATTTCTTCATTTCCTGCTCCAGTCATAGATATGGATAATCATCCAGTAACCTAGCAACAGTAAGAATCTCATGCACAAGCAATTCAAGGCAAATCTAGAACCACCAGCATACGCTACCATAAAACTAAAACATCAAACGAGATAGATAAGTAGATCTCAAAAAGAAGTAAGCGAAAAATACCCGGAGACGGTCGGAAAGAACAGAAGGGGTAATAAGCTTGTACTTAGGAGCCTCAGATAGCAGCTTGTCATAGGTGGCCTTGTCGAAGAGCACCATGTTGTTGACCTTCTCCTTTTGCTTTCCCTTGCTCCACTTCTTCTTCTTCTGCTTCCCGCCGCCGGACTTGGCTGGCTTGGAGGACGGAGGGGGGGCCTTATCCTTCTTCGGCGCCTGCAGACAACCATAAACCAACAAAATCAAGTCAAAATAAACGATCAAAACCCTCGAGTTCAGTAAGTAGAGATGGAGAATAGTAAAGCACGAGGACGACCAACCATTGCAGGAGGTGATGAGTTCTAGGGTTTTTCTGTGGAGCGGCGGAGGACTAAAGAGTGGAGAAAAGCGAAGGTGCCGGCCAAATAAATCTTAAGCCTTGTAGGGCTGGGACTTTTTATTTGCTGCTTTTCGCGCTAAGCGGCGTCGTATGGAGGTGTTAAAAGGGTTTCCGGATTTGAGATGGGCCGATTGGCTAGCGAAACAAGTATTTACTGGACGACCAGCCTAGTGTATCATCTCATAAAGATCCTCTGGGCTTCTTGGTACTTCTCGACCCAGGCTGTTTGGGGTTATTGTGGCCGCGTAAAAAGCCACAGCTTCTATCATCTTTGGGCACACCTGAAGCGGGCTTGTATGTGCGCTGTTTAAGGTATTAGAGTATTGGGCTCCTTAATTCATTCGGCCGAACCCTTGTGCTTCCTTTTCCCCCTCCAAATTTTTAGGCCACTTGTTGAATCTCTTTGGGAGTGTCTGGTAAAATGGATACATTAGGCTTTAATAAATGGGTATCAAGGGTCAGGACACCCATGTCAATTATTTGGTCGGCCAATTTGAGAATCATATAGGTAATGTTTTTTGGGTCCGTTTGGATTCCTTGTATTTGGAATTGTTTTTTGTTTGTGAAAAACAGTATTGTAGCATTGTAGATGTGAAAAAATAGTACTGTAGATGTCTTTGAATTTTTTTTTTTTTTTTTTCTTTTTCTTTTCTTTTTCCTTTTATTTTTCTTTTTCTTCTCTTCTTTCCTCTTCTTCTCCCAACCAACCTCATCCTCCTCAGGCACTCAGCTCTTCCTCCCTCCCCTCCCAGTGCCATCTTCCCCCCATTTTCTTTTCTCTCTCCCTCCTCTCTCCTCTCCTCCCCTCCTTGCCACCCCATCCCTCCCTCTCCCTCTCCCTCTCCCCAGGTCGACCGGAGGTCACTCTTGAGAGAGGTCATGACCGGGGGGGGGGGGGAGGAAAAAAAAGGAACAATGGGTTGGGGAAGAAGAAGAGGGAAGAGAAGAAAAAGGAAAAGAAAAAAGAAATAGAAGAAAAAAGAACAAATATTATTGGTTGTTTTTGAAATTCTTTTTGAGGTTGTTTTTACTGTAACATTTGGGGAGTGAAAAACAATTTATCAAAAATAAGTGTAAGAACAGGTAATCCAAACACACCTGAATGTTTCCATGGAAAGTGAATGAAAGAAAAAAAAAATTCTAGCGTATATGTTTGGTTGGCATGAATGTTAAATTTTTATTTTCTATTTTTTTACACTTTGAAAGAAATAATTGATTAATTTTTAATAAAATGAATTTTTCACACTTCCGAATCAAAATATATTCTCTCATTTATTATTTCGATTTAAGAATATGAACCAAGGACGTTCTTAGTTTGTTGTCTTGTCCATCATAGTGTCTACACCCATTGTCATTGTCCTTCTCTCATCAAGACCATCGCAATATTCTTGCAAAACTTGAAATCTAGTCCTTGAAAGACTACGGTCATTTCTAGCAAAAGCGGATCCTTTCAACATCTGTGCTTCTCAGTTTCACCAAGAGTATAGGAAAGTTGGTCCACGGCTTCAGGACTTTGCGCGTGATAAATTCACCATGCAATATTTAACTATTCCTACTGTTATCCCAAAAGGAAAAGACAAATTGGGTTTGGTACTTGGAAAAGATGAATTCCCCAAAACCAATAATGGAGCCAAGACACTTGAGGAAGAGGAGTCATCTCTAACTACACTTGAAATGAGCTTAGGGTTGAACGACTAACCAACCTACTCAACACTCAAATTTAGTTCGATTCAATAAGAGTTTATTCAAGTTTGATCTGCAAACTAATCAAGTAAAGTATGAACAGTAATTCGTGTTTGGTAAATTTTTAAACTTGAATCGAACTTTACTTGATTAGTATTAAATTTAAACTTCTAGATAAAATCTTTAAACTACTTGAACCCACTTCAATAAAACCTTATTTGAGTTCGGTTTGGCAAATAAACACATCAAACTTTAACATAACCTCAAACTCGTTAAAATAATTAAATAATTAAATAATTAAACTCGTTAATTGCCCTCCCGGTGTAGGGGGTAATGGAATCATTATCCTCCCGTGTTTCTACCGTGTGCACAAGATCAGACACAGAGCATCTATACCCCTCGAGGAGGCATACGGGTCTCATAAAACTGTAATAATACTATGTGGAATCCCTTTTTCTATCTTTCAAACTTGGAAAGTATAATAAATCCAATCACCTCTGTGGCATCGAATCATCCACCACTCCAATCTAAAGAAGGCTTAGACCTTGCTAATCTTCCATTAACCGAAGAATAACAAACTCAACTATACGATGTGTTTTCTTTATTAGCAAAAGCCAACTAGATTCGAGTTAAATGTGTGTGCATCCTTATCCTTCTACGAAGCCTTTTTAGAAGCACAAAGATGCATTAAGATCAATGAAAAGATTGATTTACTTTTCATCAACTCTGGCTTGAGAAGCAACGTTATACAATTATCAATTGATTTCTTCGACACGACCTGAAGCAATTGGGGGGGTTTTAATAATTGAACAAATGGTTGCTGCTTAGAAAAGTTGCTTGTCTCCCACTTTTGCATCTAATTTACTAACACTCTCGGATAATTTAGACTAGCCATCCCTATGGAGCCCAGAGATCTGGCTCATTTGGCATTAAAGGCCGCCGGCACAGAGCCCAATAATTCAACAAATTTGCCTGCCCACTGGACCCACTTCTTTTATCACCTAGTTGGATTCGCGCTTTACACAATCATGCCTGCCTTTCACTTGTGTCACACGCATACACACACTCACACACTTGCAATCAAGGGGAAAATTTAATAATAATAATAATAATACAATTGGGTTCGCGATTTACACAATCATGCATGCCCTATTTTGTTTCAAGGAGGTAGAAAAAAAAAAAAGAGAAAAAGAAAAGCAAAAATTGGGGTGGGAGATTTAGATGAAAGAATAATTATAAAAAAAAAACGAACAAAAGGGGCAAAAGTTTAAAGAAAGAAATTGAGAAAGAAAATTAAATTGGTTGACAAGACTACTTTAGTTTTGTAATTTAATTGATAAGAAATATAAGAGGAAAAGGAAAACGTACAGCTACTTATTTGTAGTGACACAACACCAAGAAAAGAAAGAAAGAAAGAAAAACCTAAATCTAAAGCCACTGCCAAAGATTTTACACCATTAGTCGTCTTCCTCTCGATCCTCATCTTTCTTCTTATCTCCTCAACAACCAACCTAGATCAGATTCGCCATGGCCGTCTTCCTCTACCAAGTATTCCTCGTTCCTCTTCTTCCCTTGACCCCTTAACTCTGCCCCTCTCCCTCAGCAACCCAAATCAAATCTTCCTCAAACCAAATTCCTATCCGTTACTATCATCTTCCCTCCTTTGATTCCACTTCCAAGTAAAAATGTGAAAAGCTTGACATGCCTTCAGATTCACATACTCCGAAAAACTTGCCAGTTTGGATTGCTAATTTCTATAATTTTTTTTAAAATATATTATAGCGATTTGATGTATGTAAGTAAAAAAATAATTGAAAAATATGTTTACAAAAAATATAAACATTTTCTAGGGAAAATTGGCTTTCAAACAAGGTCGAAGAACATAAAGAATTGATAAAAAATTTCCAATTCTATTGTCCTAAAATTTGGGTTTAGAATTATATATGTTAACTGGGGCTATAGAATCATTGTTTGTATTGATTTTTTTTTTTTTACCATTTCTATAGTCTCTTCATTATTTGAATCATTTGGGTTTAGATCATATAATTGTCGGTTGCCATTTAAGTGAGATGACAAGGAGCAGCCAAAGTTTTTCATTCCGTATTGCTGTTCTCTGACCATTTTTTTTTTTTGTCGATTTTATAGCCAAATTTGTATTCTACTTGAAATTACAATGTAGAAGGTGCAATTTCATTAACTTTTTAGCATCGATCTACGGCGGAGCGGCTGCCTTGTTAGTGGCACAATTCGCCGTTGCTCGACTTTCTGAAGGTTCTTTTCTTTTGGAAAAAAGAAAAAAGGAAAAAAAAAAACACAAAAAAAGGCCAAAAAAAAAGGATTGGTGACCTGGGAGTGGGTTGCTTTGGGAATTCATCACATACTCTTTTTTTTTTTTTTTGGCTGCGATTGTCCAATTAAACAGTCAAACATTAGTTGATTAATGGTAAAGAGGTGTTTGTTATAGTAATGTGACATTGAAGGTTTATTTTGTAATTTAGCCAAATTGAGGGACTGATTAGAAATTTGGCCAAACCTCAGGAGAGGTAAATATAATTTTCTTTCTCTTTTTCTTTTTTAAAGGAATGGTGCCACTGCCTCTTAATGCACTATATATTTCCCAAGTCCTAACGGCAGGGCAGGTGGCAACCGTGACATGTATCTCAAAAATTGGCCGGTAAAGATAGGACCGTTAAGAAAGAGAATGAACCCACCCTGTAAACTCAAACTTGTCTTGTCCTGGAAATGATGTCGTGCACGCACAAGAATTGCGTATAAAAGTTGGCAGTCTCCAGTCTCTGGTATATTTATTTGTTATTTTGTAGCCACGAAATATCAACAGGGTATGAATAAGGTTGTAATGCGGTCAGCTATAGTTCAAGCTGAGGTAAAACTTAACAAGAACTAATTAGGTCCCTTTTGATAACTCATATTGCATTTACATTTAATGAGTTAAAATCTTAATAATGTTCATATGCATTTGATAACCAAAAATAAAATATTTGAATTAATTAAGTGGTACTGAATTTCTAAATAAAATTTGCTCTGAAAAATAAATGATAAGTTATTCACTTATTCCTTAATATGATATACATTTAGATGCATTAGATTTAGTATTTAACAAATTTAATCACTTAATCGGATTTCAGATTTTAGATTTAAGAATTTCAAACGCATCGGAATCAATTAACGTTACGAGTTTTAATTAGCACAAGACATGAATACCATTAAAAAATTAATAAGAAGAAAATATGGCATTACCATTCATACTATTTATTTTGTATCCCAGGTGAAAACAAGAAATAAATGAACCAGCAATGCAATGTTGACTATAAATATTTGCTATCAATGGGGTTTCTGAGCTTCAAACTTGGTTACAAAATAAGAAGAGTTTTTGAGTTTTGAGACTTGAATCCAAATTAGAAAGCTCAATCTTAATTACTCACACTTTATTATGAGTTCCGAGTTCAAATTTGATTCAATCCAAACTCATAATCAAATGCACGAGTGCGCGCGCATGCACATATGTGTAATGTTTATGAATTATTATAAATTTATATATAAATTATTAATATTCTATATTTTAATATGAAATATTATATGTATATATTATTGTACATATACAAGTTGGGTCTTAATCGAGTCTGAGTCTAGCAAAGCCTAGACTCAACTCATATTTAATTTAGGGTCTATTATTTAGGTCCAAATTTTGCCTAGCCCTGTTAAGTATAAGGTTCAATGGGTTTTTATTTTTAAGCCGAGTATGGATTAGTCGACGGTCCTAATTTTCATAAATGTCGTATCTTGACAAAAGCATATTAATAGAGAAGCGATTAATGATTATAAACTACGAGTATACAGATGTATGTACTAAGATATCCCAATGTTCAAAATCCCCCCATTTTGCCATTTCTTTTTTTTTTTTTTTGTGAGAGGACAAATATATTCTCCCTTGAATATTTACTTCGTATTTGATTTCGTTATTATTATTGGTGTATCATCATGCTAATCCTGCTCCCCAAGTGCTTATCCTTTAATACATATAGACATAAGAATAATACGAGGAAGAAAGATGTCAAGGCGTTGGAGAAAATTGTTGAAGCTGCTTTCCCAAAACAACATAATTCTCATCTTCCCTCCCACCCCAAAAAAAAAAAAAAAAAAATCGCTCATCTTCTTTGAAAATGTAAAACAAATATAAACAGCGGCCTGGAGCATAAGCAGGTGTTGTGTACGCAGGGACTCTACTTCTTTCTAAATGTTTCCAGCAATGGGCCCTTACAGAACCAGAGATTGTTTTTGAGACGGAAAGGAAAAACGAGTGCTTAGCACACTTTAGCCAAGAACAATTTATCAAGATAATATAGGACTACAAGGCAATGCAAGTCAAGTGGCAAAAGCTTCCACCGTTTCCAAAACACCATTGATCAGGGTTTAGTCTGAGATGGGAAACGGAAACTGGAAACTCTACTCAAGCAGCAGCTGTTAAACTGTGTGCTGCTGCTTCTTCCTTTTTAAGCTTTATCAAATGTTAAAGCGCTGAGAAGACGGGTTTGATCTTTGATGTTCCTGCGGACTATCGAGATTTATCTTGCCAAATACACCTTTAAAATAAGCAATGAAACCAATGGAATCTTGAAAAGCTCATATGAAGGCCCCAGTTCAGTTGTCTGTCGCTCACAGGACTCCTTAACTACCTGAATTATGCGCGGTGGGCTCAAAAGTTTTTTACAGACCCACAAAAGTTGGCGGGTAGACTTGAGAGAGAGGAGAAAGTTTGAAAGCGAAGGCAGCCGCTACGTGTCCATTTCTTAGCTCGTAAGGAAGGGTGTGGAGTCCAATGAAACGGCAACACTTGGGTGTCAGTTTAACACGTGGAAATACCTAACTCAAATATCTTGTCATCTCATTAACCGTAAATTTAGCTACGTAATTAGTTTAACACCTTTTTATCTCACACACATTCACATCAAAAAAGTGTACTACAGTGTTTTTTTTTTCAAAAATTTATTTCAAATAATCTCCTAGCCAAACAAACCCATTATCTTTCTCAAAGAATTGTGTTAGATTTTGCGGGGATGATATTAAAGAATTGGACTTCCATCTTAAAAACTAAATAAATGTAGATAGTTCAAAAATCCATATTATTGGGGTGATATTAAAGAATTGAAATTTCCACCTTAAAAACTAGGTAAATGTAGGCGGTTCAAAATCTCCATTTGGATTGGGCTGTTTTTGCCTGTTTTTGAAAAACTGATTTTCACATCCCAAATGCTATAGTAAAAACAACCCCAAATACAATCCCAAAAACAACACATTTGTTTTTCACAATATTTTATGTTTTTTTTTCTTTTTCCTTTTTTCTTTCCATTTCTTTTTTCTTTTTCTTTTTTTCTCTCTTCTTCCCCAGATCATTTTTTTTTTTTTTCTTCTTCTCCTCTCCCTCCTCCCTCCTCCCTCCTCTCCCTCCTCCCTCCCTCCCCTCCACTCCTCCTCCCCCAGTTTACTCCCAGGTGGGGAGGAGGTGGAGGAGGAGGGAGGGAGGGGGTGGTGGAGAGGGAAGGTGTAATGATCCCACATCGGTTAGGGAGGATGATCCTGACCACTATATCACCAGCAGTGGGTATGTCTCCATCTGACCGAGGCCTTTTGGAGAGGTGTTGGGTTTCTTGACCTGCGGGTTTGGGCTCTGCACTTGTTGTGGACTTCACCCCACCTCCAGGAACAAAACTCGATGTATGACTCAGACTCTAGTGTGCCCGGGTTCTCTAAGGGGGGTGGATTGTAATGATCCCACATCGGCTAGGAGGAGGATCGCCACTATATCACCAAATTGTGGTATGTCCCCGATGCCTTTTGGAGAGGTGCTGGGCTTCTTGACCTGCGGGCTTGAACTCTGCACTTGTTGTGGACTTCACCCTACCTTTAGGAACAAAACCCACGACCTTCAGGAGAGGAAGAGAGAAAGGAGGAAGAAGAAGAAGAAGCCAAAAAAAAAAAAAAAAAAAACGGGAAGAAGATAGTAAAAAAGAAAAAAGAAATGGAAAAGAAAAAAGGAAAAAGAAATGGAAAAAGAAAAGGAAAAGAAAAAAAAAAATCCAAATACAGCTACAGTAGTTATTTTTCGCTACAGTAATGCTACAGTGCTGTTTTTGAAATACAACCCCAAAAACAACTAATCCAAACGGACCCCTTATTATTGGCACTGAGTGTATGTTTCTAAGTTCTTTTATTCAGCAGCTAGGAGTTAGATTGAATGGTAAATAAAAGACCCTAAATTTAGAACCTCCTAGCTATTAAAAAAAAATCTATTATTTGGTAGTTTAGATAATTTTGACTAACCAGTGTGAAATTTTTTCATTTGACACTTCCTCTCATACATGACAGGGTACTAAACTCGGCTGAGAAGATCGAAAATAAAATTTAATGTCTCATACCAAAAATAAGTTAAAAATTGGAAAGAATGCAGTGCAATGTTTGAAGACCGTAGTAAATTTATTCATATTTTTAGTTCCGTAACTTCAAATATATTCATTTTATTCAGGTACAAATTTATATGCACAAATTTGTCGAATGCATATTTTCATGTCGAACTTTTAATCATATTTTAGAACAAAAACTTCATATAAGATGCATACGTATATATGCTGTATTGTACACGGGTGTATTTCACTAGCTATATTCTATTTTTTTATGTCTCTCCTTACTTTATGCAATAAGTATCCTGATGGATGGCAAATGTCTTTTCTCCCAAGAGCATAATCCGGTGCTTGTCTCCATATTAGACATTGGTTCTATGTCTCGACTTGAACTAAATGCTTCGACTTTCTTATCCAAGATAGATAATAGATGCAATGCAGATATTTAAATCCCAAACCATTAGCCAGCTGCTAGAATCAAAACCAGACCTGATTCAAATATTCATTTCTAGAAAATTCCACCCCACCAAAGCTACCACTCGGGTAGTCGTGGCCGTTACCAGAACTTAATTATTGTTCTAGGCTTTCTGCAAGATATACCCCATAACTAAAGTAGCAATAAAGGGGGGAAAAAAGGAACGATAATAATTCAAAAAAAAAAAAAAGGATCAAAGAATCTATTTTTTTTTCCCTATTCCTATAAATACCGCAGCTGTCTTCAAAGTCACCACCACTCCCAACTCCAAAGGCAGAGTGTGGAGAAAACAAGCCACCATTACCACAATTCGTTCACACCTGTCCTGTCCATCCACAAAGGCAGCACAAGTCTACATGCGTGTGTGTTTTTCTACTACACACACTTGTCCTGTTACCCTCTGTTTGTATTTCTTGCTTCCAGTTTCAGTATGACCCCAATGATTCATGTCTGCTGTGTCTTCAATCCACTGGCTCTAGCCAAGTTCTTGACCTCAAAGGAATTCTCTTTCGAGTGAAGCCCCCTAAAAGAAGAAAACTCTCAAAACCCCCACTACAGATCAGAGTGACAAACAGTTCTGCTGTCCCAAAATGGATTCCTTCCACTTCCACAACATTAAAATGGAGAAAGCAAACGCCAAGCTACGGTACCGCAGGCTTCAAAAGATCACAGCCATGTTCCGCCTGATGGAGTTTTGCATACTGTTGATCATAATCTCCAGGTTCACAATCCAGCTTCCTGTCGCTTTTAAGCTCTCAGGCGAGTATTTCAGGGGATTCTCGGTCACGGCGGTGAGTCCCAGGTTTGTATTCATCCTTGGCAACGTCATAGTCCTCGTCCTGTTTCTCAAATCTGGGTATCTATCCACGAGAGATGGTGACAATATAAGCAACAGTAAGCTAGATTTGTACGATGAATACGTCAAAATTAATTCTCAAAAGAATCGTAGTGTTTATGGAGACGAAAATACTGCTGTTAAGAAACAGAGGAAACAGGGTAGCGGCAGCACTTGTGTAAGTAGAGAAGTAGCACTGAATTCTGATGCATACAATTCCCGTAGTGATAATACTACAAAGGAAAGGAAGGTAAAGATTCAGAGGAGTCAATCGGAAAACTTGAAGCAGCAGGAGTGTGGTGGGCGAGAATTGAGGCGGTCGGCGACGGTTAAATGCGGCGGACGTGTAGATAATGAGGAGAAACCGGCGGCGTTGGTTAGTTCATATAAGGAGGACGAAATGAGCAATGAAGAGTTCCGACGAACTGTGGAGGCTTTTATTGCTCGGCAGCAGAGGGCTCTGAGGGAGGAAGAGGAGTTCTCAGACACACCTGTTGCCTTTGGATCTTAAGTCAGTTATGATACCTACATCGCTCTATGTAATCCCCTGCTTCCTCCCTTCTTCCTGCAGCTCTTTTGTTGTATATATTTCTTTTTTTGGGGAAATGAGTATTGCCTTAAAATGCATAGTTATAACAACAAGTCGATGCTTAGCTAAATAAGAACAATTTAATCTAACATGGTTCTATATCTCCTATTCTAGCATGATTTTTTTTTTCTTAAGGAAAAAAAAGACCAAAATTAAAAAAAAAAAAACTTTTTTCATTGAGTATCCACTTGTTGAAAGTTGGTGTGACGGAGAGGATAATACGTTTTGGCAAATAATTCACTATCCAAAATAAACGATTCCTAAGAATAAATTTTGACACTGATGAAGCACGTTCAGAAACCCTGAACTGGATGAAAAAGAAAAAAAAAAAAGAAAGAAAGAAAAAAAAAAGAAAGAAAGAAAGTTGAGACATGATAGCGATAAGAGTATTTTCAGTAGGCATAGGCATAGGCATAGGCACCTGGGAACAGATAAGATTCCGGGGAATCAACTGATAAAATCCTCAGTACATCAGAAAGTATATAACTGGAATGGACTCAAATGTGGAAAAGCATTCCGGGTGAGTAATGCAGGCAAGCTGTCCTGAGAATGAGAATGAATAGGTGCCATGCCATACGCAGAGCCGCTGTCGGTTAAAAATTCCAAGTTGGTTGTTATGGGAGTGCGCATACGCGCCCGATGCCATAACACAGCTAAGTTATTCGAAGAATATTTCAAATATCAACCAAGGATATTGGCATCCCTTCGCAGTAAAAGTTTAAAAGCCATTTGGATATGAACTCGTGACAAGTGAGTCAGTCCTTACGCAGCACCCATTCTGTTATATTAAAAAAAAGGAAAAAGAATCTCCTATGTTTAATATATCTATATATATATAATATTATTAATAAGATTATAATAAACCCACCAAATTTGATAATCGAGTCGACTTACAAGTCACTTTGGCAAGTCTAAGTCCGTTGAACAAGCGTCCAAATAATTAGAGTATTTTTTTTGTTTTATTTTTTGGGAAATAGTGGGCCTTGCTATATTGGAACACTTGTGAATCTGCAGACCCTTTTTCTTTTTTTGTTTCGTATAAACCGTATATTCGAATCCGTTTTACGATCTGCGACTAATTTTATTTTGACTCGTGTTGAACCCTTTGTAGGGGGAAATTTTTTCCAACTTTATTTTTTTTCATTTCCATGGATAAAGTCTATAATGCAATGGAGTGGTAAACACACACACACTCTCTCTCTCTGTTTTTGAAATAATAAAAAATAAATAAATAAAAACAAAAAGAAAGTACCATCTACTTTTTGTTGACTACGCTTCCAATTTTAAGCCGTCCAGTATGCGTGGGGTTTGTGTTGCGTCTGCCCATGACTAAATGAAAAGCACATTCGACTCACCTTTACGTCACACTTTGATCCGGCCCAGCCTGATTCAGACGTCCAACTGTTTTGTTTCAACCCACAAAGTGGTGAAATGGCCAGAAGTAGAGATTGGGCTGAACCTCCAGACCACTGCAGTGAAGCCCATTCTCTTTCCAGCAATGATCAGATTTTTATCCCCATTCTTGGAGCAAAGCTTTCGAAGGGGGTGGCAAAAGTTGGCAAATCCTCATCTGAATTCCGAACCCTATCGAATATTGATCAAGAAGAAACGGAAACAAGAAATAGTTTAGTTAGTTATCCGAGGTAATTTACTTAAAAACTCACCTTCTCCAAAAATCACAAAATGATTGTGCCCAGAAAGAAAAAAAAAAAAGGACTTGAAAGATAAGAAACATGAATTGTTTTTCATTTTAAAAAACATACACTAATGTGTAGTTAAAACAATTACTGCAGGAGATTTTAGAAAGTCTTGTACGGGTGTCTCTGTCTATGGCTCTTTCTTTTTGCTCTTGTTTCCAGCCTACCCCCCACGGCCACGTTAGAAAGGAAAGGAAAAGTCTTCAGGGCAAGACCTTGACTTTGTGCTATATACCCGACCCACCCTCCAGTAGTCTACTGGCGCTGTCTGAATTAAGTGTACTACAGTTGGAATCATGTGCTGAGAATTGGAAAGTTCGACCCAATGAATGAAGTCGCTGCAGCGATAGTATAGAGTTTCTCACGTAGCAGTAGTAATAGGAATGATACTAGCATTGAATTTAGATGGATTTATTATTGAGAAAGCCAAGCAGGAAAGACGAGTGAAATTGGCAGGACGATCCAACATGACCTCCGCACATTGATATGATATCCCGTAGTGGGGGTTGGTTTTCCTGTCGGGACATGTAGAAATTTTAGGCCATTGGACGACGACGGTCGCCATCCTTTGGGTTTAACCAAGGAAATGATTATAAAAAGACTTTTGACTTTGAAGTACCTGCGCGTTTGTGTAAGCATATTGTTGTATCCGTCTGAAAAACACAGAATGCGTGTGTGTAGTGTGTACACATTATTATATTGTCTGGTTCCATTATGGCATCCGTCTGAAAATACAAAAGATGTTGCCTTGTATTTTCCACAAGTTCTCCTAAAGGCATATGTAGGTTAGCATTATATCAGGACCGGCAGGCGAAGGCACTCTCGTATTGATAGCAGTTTAGGAAACAAATTAAGAAGCAACTTTGCGCGTTGAAAGAGATTTCCTCGTCTTCATAATATTGTGTAGTTTCTGGCTTCGGTAAAAGTCGGTACCAAAATTGGAGTCGCAGACAGCAAAAACAAAAATGTTGCCCGCCATCTTTTCTGATGCCAACATGCCTTCTGCTAAGACAATAGTCTCCACTGCAGCGTCCGTGGCAGCTTCTGCCATGGTGATCCGGTCCGTTGCCCGGGACTTAATCCCATATGAACTCGAACAGTACGTTTACTCGAGTGTCCGTAGGTTCTTCAGATCATTTTCCCCTGAGATAGTCCTGATCGTCGAAGAATATGCGGGCCTTGGAGCGAATCAGATATACAAGGCTGCTGACATCTACATAGGCGAAAAGATTTCTCCTTCCACAACAAGGTTTATGGTCAGCATGGCCGAGAAAGAGAGTAAGATAACAACGTCAATGGCAAGAAATCAAGAAATCATTGACAAGTTCAAGGGGGCGCAATTCAAGTGGAGGCAAGTCACAAGGCAGCTCAAATCGAAGAGCAGCGTCAGGTACTCTTCTTCTGGTCAAGGTTCAAGCCAGCAAGCAGAGATACGTTATCTTGAGCTCCGCTTCCACAAGAAACACAAGAAATTGGTCTTTGAATCCTACTTTCCTTTTATTCTGAAAGAATCTAAGAATGTGAATGAAGAGAAAAAAACTATAAAGATTCATACTCTGAGTAGTGATCACATGCGGAGATACTCCGGAGATTATTCATGGCACTCCATCAAGCTTGACCATCCAGCAACATTTGAAACATTGGCAATGGACACAGAGCTGAAGAAAATGATCATGGACGATCTTGACCTGTTTGTTAGGAGAAGACAGTTTTATAGAGAAGTAGGTAAGGCTTGGAAACGAGGGTACTTGTTATACGGTCCTCCAGGGACTGGGAAATCAAGCTTGATCGCAGCCATGGCTAACCACCTTAACTTTGACATATATGACCTGGAGCTGACTGATATTCATGCCAATTCTGACCTTAGGAGGTTGTTAATCAACACAGCAAGCCGGTCGATACTTGTTGTTGAGGACATAGATTGCACTCTTGAACTGGAAGACCGGAAGGCAGAAGAACAAGCCTTGAAGATCCTTCGCTCTAATCAAGCCAGCCAAGCTCAGACTATAAACATCGTTCGAAAAAATAAACCTAACCAAGTAAGCCAACAACTCTCCTTGATTCTCTTCTTTTTGAGAAACGCATTCATTTATAAGGGCCTCAGCTGCCTCTCCCGGTTATTTCCTTCCGGAAAAATGAAAAATAATTTTACCCCACTATCTTATGGACCAACTTTTGTTCGATTAATTGATGTTATTGAATTAAGAGCCATGAAGATTAAGAATCAGTACTAAGTGGTATCTAATGTACATAATCTTTGTAAATCTCAAGAAGAAGCTGTCATTACTCGTACAAAAACTTAATTTTGGTTATCCAAATCAATTTTGAATCGTTTCCTGCTTACAATCCACGAGCCAGGAGGCTAATAATATGATTGTTATATTCTTAGGTGACGTTGTCAGGACTGCTCAATTTCATTGACGGGCTGTGGTCAAGTTGCGGGGATGAGCGGATAATAGTGGTTACAACCAATCATAAAGAGCACTTGGACGCTGCTCTGCTGCGGCCTGGCCGGATGGACATGCATATCCATATGTCATACTGCACGCCCTGTGCCTTCAAGACTCTTGCCTTAAATTATCTGAAGCTAAGAAGCCACCCTCGTTTTAATGAAATCAACAATCTGCTGGAGGAAGTCAGGGCGACTCCGGCTGAAGTAGGGGAGCAGTTATTGAGGAACGAGGATGCAGATGGGGCATTAGCAGATTTAATTGACTTCCTCCATGACAAGAAGAGGGAAGATGATGAAATCAAGGCAAAAAGATTGCAAGAAGAACAAGGTGAACAAGAAACAGATGGTCCAAATGTTTGTTGAGACGCTACTCGCTATTTGTTTTTACATTTTAATGGTGCCATTTTCAAGGAATTTGGAAATGTACTTTAATTTAAGCAATAGTTGATACTAGTAAATAACTAGAAACCCACTTAAAGTCTGGCGAAGTCCCAAAAAATAGAAAATGCTCCAAATTTATAAGAACTTCGGGTTTCAAGTGTTATCATGGATATTAATCTACTCGTACAACTTACCAAAGCCAATGTTACAAGACACTGTAGCTAATCTTCTGGTCTAATCTTCAACCTCCAAAACAGACTCAAGCAAGTCCAACTTCATCTAAATAATGCAAAGCTAGAATTGGCTTCCTACGTCTGGCCCTCCACTATTTTGTCCCTTCCTCAGCAAGCTAATAGCCTATTACTGATGATAATCACCCCTCAGCCTCTGGAGTGATACTTTATAGTAATAATGTGCAACCGCAGATGCTAATGATGGGGTGGCTGCCAACGGGTGCGACCGCCCCACACGGTGCTTCATTCATGAGGCAGCAGTGCAATTTGCAGCAGCCAGGAGGAGCAGGATGAGATATTTAGGACATAATATCCGCGGTAGCAGCAGTAACTATTGCTACTGTTGTTATGTGTGGCTCTGAGATCATACCCCGTTCTCTCTCATCCAAATATGCAACAACTACAGAGATCATACAACCCCGTTCTTCCTCATCCAAATCTGCGGCAACTACAACAGCTACAAATAGCCAAGAGTAAGTGAATGGAATGAGGAGTGCAGGGAGTGATCTTGTTCTTCCTTTAGTGATAGTGTACTGCTAGTACTAGTTCTGACTTTATCGAACCCTATGAAACCTCCAGGTTATATATTTATTCTTGTCACAATTCTTAGTCATTCTTATCCAATTTCTATTTTTCTCTTGGTTATAATTGACAATATTCTCAAACTTTGATGACTCTCTGTTGCTCGTTCGAAGAAAAACAAAGAGTAAAAAAGTTTTAGCAGATGACATATAGCTCACTTATTAATTTGTAAGAGGAATATTATTGGAATATCCATAGTTCTAATCTACTTGCATCTGAGGGTAACTCAATGAGTCATGAGATTGCTGCACAGGGAAATCAATCTAAAGAATAAAAGATTCTTCTACCAGTATGGGACTCAATTTGACCTTAAAACTAAAATCACGGAAACTGAAATAGACCTCCAATCTGGTTAGTGCCGTCTGGGGGATTAATTGAAACCCAAAGAAGAGATATGATTATGGCTATGAGTCCTGACCAAACAAAAACAATAGTAGGTGTCCTTCCTCTCCTGCCCATGAGCCCCTTGGCAAAAGGGTACAGATGTGCCAGAACCCAGAAACTGAAGAAAACTCCACCTAACAGGCGGCTCCATTGTGGTATAACGCTATATATGGTCCGGCTAATTCCAACTGCTATTGCAATTAAGTTGACCATCATAATCGTTATTGGAGGAATCATGAGGGACGTCCACTTAACAATGTAGAGATCCGCAAACTCATTCTCCTCGTCATCACCAGCTGACTTTGAAGTTAAAGTGAAAGAAATTTCAATTCCGACAGTCACTTTTAGTAGTCCCTGGAGCACAGCAGCCAAGTGGGCACTTGTCCCTCCTATCAACCAAAATTGTTCATTCCTCCACCAGTCTTGTAGCTCAATACCCGACCACTTAATCTCAAGAATAGCCAGCATGGAGAGTGTGAGAGTAATTATAAGCAGGTAGACGAGGAATGTGACATTAAGAGTTTGAACTATGAATTGACCAGAGAAAAGAGACAGAGCAGGAAGAAAGCAATAGACGATCAAGAAGATGGAGGTAAAAGGATAGATTCCAACATTCAGATAAGCAATTCTCTGCAGAAACTTCATTCTTGAGCTTGCCAGAAGGGCATTGTTCCGTGAAAAGAATATCTCAACTGAACCGGTAGCCCAGCGAAGAACCTGCTGAAGCCTATCAGTAAGATTGATAGGGGCTGTCCCCCGAAAGGCATCTAGTTTTGTCACGCAATATACCGATTTCCATCCCCTATTGTGCATCCTGTACCCTGTAACAACATCCTCTGTAACAGAGCCATAAATCCATCCAACCCGTGATCCCCATTCAGTGTTTTCCTCGTACGAGCATGAGATAACACTTATTGCCTCTCCAACAGTTGATGCATCAAGAAGTTCTCGAGGAATGGTAAGAGCGCCAGGTGATCGTCCATTCTTTACAGCTGGATGGTCGCCAAGAGGACGACCTTGAAACTCTGCCACAGGAATTGAATCAAGAAGAAAAGTTGAATTTCCAAACTTCTTTGGATCTAATGAGAGGTTCATTTCTTCATTATCAGAATCACCTATCCTCAAGGCTTGGTTTTCTTCCAAGGGATCAGCAAATTTGGCATGTCTTTTCTGCCTGTCAAAGCAGCTACCTGAGCGATCTTCTTTGTAGCGCGGGGGATCAAAGCCATAAAGGGCAATGCGCCTGAAGAGGCATCCAGTTCCCACATAAACAGGACCCTGAAGCCCATCAAGGGCTCTCATGTTGCCATCAAAGAAAACGGTATTGTGGTTCGCATAGCGATCAGAAGGGTCAATACCTTCAAACCTCTGCGGGAATTGGACATAGCAAATTCTATCGCCACCTCTATCCATCATAAAACACATTCCTTCTCTCAATGCCTGACAGTTGTAAATGTAATGATCGCAGTCAAGGTTGAGAATGAAGGCACCGTTAGACATGATCGCGGAGGCTCGCACCAAGGCATTCATAGCTCCTGCTTTCTTGTTGTGATCATAGCCAGGGCGCTTCTCCCGAGAAATGTAGACAAGCATGGGAAGACGGATATCGACATCAGTCAAGTCAATTATCCCATCATCAGGATTTCCTTGTAGTGGTTCATCACTTGGAGGTTTAAGCATTACCTGCTCAACAAAGAAAAAGATTCCATTTATCTGTGAGTTTGCATTCACTTTCGTGGTTTTGGTTAGCAAAATCAAAGTTTATATACCACTAAGAGCATACCTGAATTATTCCGTCATGATCACCCCGAGAGTGCTCAGGTGCTGGATTTATCCAAGTCCCAGGCCAATGTGATTCATCTGCCATCCATGTGCCTTTCAGGATCTTGACATGCTCCACAACTTCATCATCATTACCCTGTCTCTGCTGCTGTTGTGCCTTAATTTCCTCTCTGGCGTGGCAAGCATCAGACCTACAACGGATAGAGTTTGGAAGGCCATTGATTCGAACCTTAAACTCATCATACTCACGCTTGACGCGTCTATGATCTTTAACAAAGTCTGGATGAACTTTCTTTTTGTAAGGATCTTTCTTCATGTTGAAGTAAGACTCTGGGTTCCTTGGTTCAATGTAATGCTTGCGACAAAATGGGACCCATACATTAGCAAAACTTGCTGCTTCTGCCATAGCCTCGAAGGTCAAAAGAGCCCCTCCATCATCGGAGACATAGCAAGTTAATTTTTCAGCTGGATAATCAGCAGCTAGGATGGACAATATAGTGTTTGCAGTAACTAGAGGAGGCTCTTTTTCTGGATCTGCTGTAGAGACAAAAACATCTATTCCAGGAAGGTCAGATTTCCCTGTAGAATTAACAGGAGTAGGTGTTTCAAACTTCTCTTTTAGTACATTAAGATCCGTAGCACGATTTATTGGGTAGAGTTTTGGAAGTTGGTCAAGAATCCAAGAAAATGCAAACCATATTTCGCAAACCACAGACATGGCCCATAACCAGATTGCGTCCTTGTTGGGATGATTTACTCTCCACGCCAAAAAGAATGCAAGAACCACCATCCGAATAAGAACCAAAAGCCTGTAACACATGGAACAGGAAGTTAAAAGAAGAAGAAGAAGAAGAAGAAGAAGAAGAAGAAGAAAAGAGACTGAATTACAAGCATAATTATGTACATGTAAACATGCTGGCCATAAAAGGATTACTGCTTTAGTGCTCCAAGGCAAATGCCAAAAAGTACAAATGATACCTATATGGGCTCAAAATAGCAGCTGGAATTTTAAGTTTGCGGGTTAGAGGCCTCCATGGTTTGTTCATCCTTGACTCAGTAGGATCTACGACTTCATTATCCTTTCCATGCATAAATCCTCCATCCTTCGGCCAAATGGCATTGCCGCAACCATAGGTTCCCTTAGTTTCAAAAAGCCATCGGTTTTGATCAAAGTCACCAGTCTGGCTTCTCTTGAGAATTGATTTTGTTGACTTCATCAATGTCAGCCTCCTCTCCAGCCTTGACATCGCACGAGGCACAGGAAGTGGAAGTGTCTGCTCATTTTCTAGCAGTTCATCTGAATCAGTATCTTTGTATTCCTCCTTACACCCAGGGCAAATCCCATCTCCTGTTCTAACCACATCAATGTAACATTCCCTACATATCTTGAATTCACAATCACATGGGACGATGTCATTTCCTCTCTCATCACTCATCACATTTGCATCACAGCCAGGAATTGAACACGGGGAACCTTTTGCACCGGCCATTTGTGGATGCTTTGCTTCAGATTCGATCACCTTATCCATGAGATGAGCTTGTGTAGTCGAGTTAAATCCACCTGCAAAGAGTGAATTTGAGACATATTGCTCTTCAACCTCCTGGGAGATGGAATCCATAGGTTGGTGGTCAGGGGTATTTGGTGTTTGCACAATGTGGTGCATATAGTCACCACTTCCAAGTTCACTGTCAAGATCATCCTTGGAAAGGTTGACGTACTTCCCAGAGGTAGTCCTCCGCCCAAATCTCATATGCGGGGGCAGTGGGGGCTTGCCATTCTGTGACTCTGACATATCAGATACCGTTGATAGATTTGATCTGCTTGCCTTAAATGATTTTGATGCCATTTCCACTCTGGACTTGGTCCTGCAATGGTATCAAGAAGGAAATGAAAACCTTGCACTTACGCTAGATGGCTTCCTGTCCAGCACCACAGTAACTTCAGCTTCCAAGTTCTTGGAACAATGTACTAATGCTTGTAGAAGACAATCAAGAGAGAAACAGAGAAAGAATTCAGAAGTACATATAAGATACAATTCAATAAGGTAAAAACTAGAAAAGAAATAAGCAGGGTAGCCAACTTCTGCAGCACTGTAAACTACAAACTGAAGTGATAAATACAGCAAGAGGATCTCATCAGTAATACTTCATAATGGGGTGGCAGTGGTAAGCAAATCCTTGGTATCTGGCAGTTTTAAACACATACGGAATGGATTACAATCCAATTGCTAAGAGAGCTTGTTGATGCTGCCTGTTCTTCACAAACAGTCGTTGTATTCATTTCGGAAACACGCCAAAAAGAAGAATCTTTATTGAAAAAATCACACGGAGATCAAGTTCAAGAACAACATGAGCATCAGAAATGCAAAACTAAAAATAAAAAGCTTACTAGTGTAGAAGTCATAGCATACCTCAAAGCCAGCACTGGAAGGAAAAATTACAGGACTAGGGAGCCGAAATCAGTGGAAGCATGCACGTAACCAGCATATGATGTACTATCTTGTTGACTGGCACATGTTCTGGGATCTACATCTGATGGGATGGGAATGCGACGGAAAAGAGCAAAGTTGTCGTCGAACTGTATCTGTATTGTATGTCACAAATTAATTATTTCAACACAGTGGAGTGTGGACCGTAGAAACGAGCAAAACTGGAGTTGAGTGGTCATTTGAGGATCACCCCAGTCATGAGGTTATTATTATGACTTGAAAGCTACTTGTGAATGTTTAGGCTCTGGAACTTCATATTCATATTTTAAAAAGCAGGGACGTAATCGAGATTTAGTACCACCTGTCACCATATATACTTGGTGTAAAGTCTCTATAGTAAAGCAGAGTTTTTCTTTTTCTTTTTCTTTTTTGGATTGAAAATAGTTTACAACTCCAATAATAGTTAGTAGAGTAATGGAGTATTACCTTTGACTTCCCTCGTCTGTAAGTTTTCTTCTATTCTCGTGTCTCTCTTCTTGACGGTGCTTGCTTTCAATTTCTTCTTCTTCTTCTTCTTTTTTTTTTTTTTTTTTTGTGTTCTTTTTCCTATTACAAAGGGAGGTGGATTCTAGGGTTATAAAGAAATCTTGACAACTCCATAATTGGCAACAATGGTTCACATTTAATTAGACTTCCAAGTTCAAAGGCAAAGAACCAATTATAATGATATGAAAGTCGGTGATGCCAAGAATAAATGAACATAGGCATACGTAGGGTCACGTGACACAACTCACAGACTAATGTACAACGAAAAACAGCGTTGGAAGTGGGAATTATACCAACCGCATTATGCCTTGCACGTCCAGGGAGCTCCACCCTATTTCTCAGAAAAAATTCAACAAAGAACATGTGTTGCCCTCACACAGCATCCCATGTTTTTGTGTCCAAATAAATAAATAAATAAATATATATATATATAAAGTATTTTGTTTAATCCCACCCCAAGCAATGTGCTTTCTTTCGTGCTAATGCATGTTACAATTTATAAAGCAATATAAAGACTATAAGAGTCGCATTGAAAGACAAAGCAAACTGTACGCCATGAGTTCTGAAAAAATTGCTATGATTTATAAAAAAGAATAATTTCCAGCGTGAATACTACTGTCATTTTTGTTAATGTGATTTTAGAATCTAACGGAGTTTATTAAATAGTTCGCTGTATATTTATCTTTCCCTAGTATAGAGACTAACATGCTACGAAGGAGAAGCGTGTAGGCGAAATTTTCATCTAAGCATAAGCGCAGGACCTTAATTGTGTTTGTTTCTTTTCTTTTTAAATTTGTAAGAAAGTGCCAAGGTCAGTTTGTAGAATTGGTCCCTTACCTCTGGAAGACATCTTAATTAGTTTGGCTTCTTCATTTTTATTTTTCTTTTTTAATTTTTTGGCCCCCTTACAACTTTAAAGCTTCAATTAGTGTCTGCGCTTCTTAAACCCCATCCTCTCTGTTAAGGAAAAATAATAAAAGAAATCGTAACAGCAAAGTTAGTTCAGACTGCCAAAATTACCCACCCTCCTATCTAGTACTAGTATTTACAAGCACTCCAAAAGTCCGGGTCAAACATCAACCCAAAATCGAGCCAAAGCCCAGGGAAAAATACCCACAGACCTCCCGAATTAAACACTTTAAAGTTGTGAGTTGCCACTGCTTCCCAAAGCTGTTCTATTTTGTGCATTCTGAGTGGACTTTGAGAGAAAGAAGCTTGGGTTCAGAGGTTCAAGATGAAGCAATAGGGATTAGACTGGCTCTTTGCAAAGCACTCAAGTATCATTGGACAAGAATTTCAATCTCAGTAGGAAACAAACGCCTGCTGAGTTGTCTGCAAGATGGAAAACCTATAGAGGCCAACTTGGAAGTGCTCTCTGAAGACATTAAGGATATTGCTAAGTTGTTTCAAGTGTGCTATTTTGAGTATGTTAAAATGACTATTAGAGACCAAGTCTCTAAGCTGAGCTTGCATGCTCTGGCTTCTATTGCTGATGAGGAATGGAACTTCTCCAGTCCTTAATGCTGTGTTTCTACAGCTTGTAAAGCAGGACTTAGTCCTTGATGTACAGTCTTACTTGGTGCATATAAAATCTATCGTTTCGAAAAAAAAAAAAAAAATAATACTGCAATTTACTCTTCCAAAAATAAGTTCAGATTTACTAGTTGCGAGCAATATCTATCACGTCCGAGGAGGCTAATCAGGACTCGTCGATACAAAATTTTTCTTTATGTCATCTTCGTAGGAACTTCCAAGTCGTCGATTTCACAGGTTCCACCAGCAACACACACATCACTAGTACTATGGTAAAAAGTGATTATCAAAGGTCAAACATGGCTCACCAGGCTCCGATACATACTATCAATTCCCAATAACATCCACTCCCCACTAACCCCTTGCCTAGTCAACAGCTATTTGTTGCTGTATCGCATTCGTTCTTCCTCCCAGCCGATGTACAGAAAACAACCCTGACCAACTGGAATTACAGACACCAATCTTATGACGAGTAGCCATCCATAAAACTGTTAAGGTACACAACAATGCAACACGAGGGGCTCTTGAATGTTAGCCTAGCTAACTACAGAAGCAACTTCCATGCCTCCTAGCCCAATATGCTAAAACTGTAGAACACTAGAGCAGGCAATATTACAATTCAAAGATCCTTGAAAAATCTCAAATGGTCTTCAAATGTCTCCGCGTGCCTGATTTTGGATACTGAGCCATCATCTTCAACCTGAAAACAACATTGCAATCCCAGAATGACTTCCTACATGATATAATTACAGAGACCAAAGCAGAAACAATGGTGCTTATATTCTGATTAGATGCGTACAAGGATGCAATGTATTGGTCCATGCAATTTAATGAAAATGGAAGTACACATGCTCCATTAAGTTGTCCAGGCTCATTATGGGCAGTCAGTTGAATGAGAAAAGATTAAAAAATCAGCAACGAAAAGCAAACTTTTCAATTCTGTTAGCTTCCTTCTTTCTTACTAACGCACAACCAGGGACGATTTCATCGAGATACTAACAAGCATAAGTGTATAACCCCTTGTTTGTCAGAATTTGAATATAGGACTTTTAGATTTTTTTGTTATTTTTGCCTTTGGAGGTTTCTAAAATATAGATGGAAGGAGCATTTTACATATCTATGCAAAAAACTTGAAATACCAACTACTGAATTAGTTTAAATTAGCACTCCATTTGAATCATAGTCACAAAAGCGACTATAATGCTGGCAGGCAGCTCATTGCTTAAGCTAAGGTTACTAAGCACTAAGAATCATTCAAGTTTATGCACAGTGCAATGTCTCTTAAAATGCACTGAGGAACAGCTTATGCAAGTAAGGAAGTACGAAACAAAGTTAGCATTACGGACCCAGTATTCTGGAGGACGCATCTTGAGATTGTATGTTGATGCCATACTCATGCAGTAAGCACCTGCATCGTGGACTACCAAGCCAGCTCCCTGATAGCATATCACTGGATCAGAATAAATCAAAAATTAAGACTGTTTCCGTATAAATGGAGTGAAGACTTACCCTTGAAGGCGTTGGGAGTTTCCTATCCTTTCCCAAGAAATCAGCAGACTCACAGACAGGACCCACAACATCAAATGTGGAAATCTCAGCATCACTTGGCGAAGGAGAAACCAACTCTATGTGCTGCACAAAAAAAAAAAATGTAAATTCCAAATTATTGCTTAAACAAAAGAACATACAAGACAAACTGCACAGTGCACACCAAATAGAATTATGGGATTGTACTAACGATATACTACTCAAGAGCTAAATGCCAATTTATTAAGATAATTATTTTTGGAAATTTCTTTCCCCAAAATAGAAAATAATTAATAAAACTTTGTATGGTGCAACAACCAATCATAAATGCACTTCAACTGCAGGGGAATGTGGAAAAATAGTCAACTCTCATATAAGGCTATATAAAGAGTAGCTTACTTCTCAAAAATACTGAGCCCACAAAATCTAAGAAGAGAACAAGGAAGAACTACATAAAATATACTTATGCTACACATGCATTACTTTCACAGATCTGCTTCATAATACATTAATATGAAGATGCTTGTTTGAAGTGGCTTTGGTTAATCAACAGGATTAACTGAGTTAGCGGAAGCCTCACTTGATAAGCATCATACAGACTAGGACGGATAAGTTCTGCCATGCTGCCATCAATTACAATGAAATTTTTCGTCCCATTTGTTTTTACTCCAGTGATGCGATTAACCAAGCAACAAGTATTTGCAATAAGTGATCTGCCAGGTTCAATGATGAGATTGAGGTTTCGTGAAAGCACCAACTCCCGAACCTGCAGCAAATAGGCAAACATATAAAAACACCATGTGAACATGTATAGCCCAGATTAAATGTAAAAATAGACTTGACTCTATCGTCCTAGAAGACTATGCTTTAAAAGAATAGCATTTCATTCAGTGTTTAACAGGCTCCAATGAGAAATCAATTAAATTGCACCAACTATTGTGTCAAGGGGCCATAGGTGAAGCACAGTAAAAATGTCTGGTGTGAGTCCTCACCAATCATAACAGAAGAAATACAAGATTTCCAGTAACCTTCAAACAAGTGACATGTCACAACTCTTCCCATGCATTTTTATATTAGTATCTCCGTTTAAATTTATTATAATAGAAACTCGAAAGCAATTATCTAAATTAGTCGCTCCAGCTATTTATCAACATCATATAATCAAAAACAAAAGGTGAGGAATCTCTATAGTATGAAACCATAAGCTGTGGTGGATTTATGGTCCTTACAGTGTCAATAAGATCTCTAGGTGTGGGAAGGATAGCCCCTGTATGCTGGTAATCAATTCCCAAACCACCTCCAATGTTTAGGTAATCAATTTGGAATCCTTGGGCTCGAATCTCGTCAATGTACTTAACCATTAAGACTGCAGCATCTCTGAAAATGTCTACCTGCAGAAGAGTAAGATGTTACCGCTCAGACGAAATATAAGTAAATACAATGCGTCTATCATCATTCATCTATTCTATGTGAATGATGAGATTACCATTCTGATATGTCAACATATGCAACAGACCTTGCAAGCAATAGAGTGTGAATATTGTCGAGTTGCATTAACTGAGACAGAGAGGTGAAAAACAATTGACAAAGATTTAAACGAAGTACCAGACAGTTGCATACACAGACACAGAGAGAGGCTGGCCATAGAAAGTTGCCTAAACAAAGAAATGCCTGAACACAAGTACAACTAACCTCTATTCAGGAACTGTATAAAATACTCTATCTGTTCAGAATAAATAAAAGCCGAACAAGAAAAAATGATGTCCACAAACAGAAGTGCAGCACCTGACAAAGATAAGTTTTTCCCACTTTTTCTTCCCTATCTTTCTGTTAGGGAGGTGGGGAGTGGAAGAATAATGTCAATCAAGGACAAGTATGATGTTGAAGAGAAAAAACTGAATCTTCAAAGATGCTCATATTCGACATCTTAAAATCTAAACCAGGAGAAAAGCATGTTGAATACCTTAAAGAGCATACCTTGGTAATGGTAGAACCAAGATGGCAATGGGCCCCAACAAGCTTTAGTTCATTAGGATGAGACTTTACAGCATCTAGAAACCATTGCAGCTTCTCATTTCTGATACCAAATTTTGAGTTCTTGTTTCCAGTGGCAACATAAGGATGGACCTGGTCCAAGCAAATGTTATGCTTCTTAGCCAATTAACTTGTGATTCATTTATTTCAAACAATGTAAAATAAACTTAATCAAGCTCCTTGCAGATTTCAAGTGTTCAGATGTAACTCATACATGAATCTGGAATTTTGAATAGTATAGGTTCTAACAGATGAATTGAACAAAAGAAGCGAAGGTGTAGAAGAATAAGGGCAAGACTTTTTCCTGCTCCACAAGAAGTCATGACCGAAGCAACAGGATGCTGATGACATCAATACTCTTGCCTTGACTTGTTTTCAGTCAAAGTAGCACTAATAATCGATGAAATTAGTATAATCAATGTTCTTCTTATAAATCTTGTATTCAAGTTTTGGAACATAAGTACCTGAGGATCGACGTCGGGATTAATACGCAGTAGCACGTTAACCTTCTTCCCAGCAATTCTTGCGGCTGCAACAATATTTTCTAAATCAAATTCACTATCAACATTTACAAAGACACCTGCTTCAGCAGCTAGTACTAGATCCTCCAACAGCTTGCCATTTCCATTAAAGATGCACCTGTGCAACAAAAATCAAATATACAAACTTATGCTTAACAGGAAAGGCCAGATTCAAATAGCCATTGTTAATTTCAAGTATAAGATTTACTTTGGCCATAATGTGGCTACATCCGGAGATAATATTTGGATATATTCTCCATCTCCTATGTGTTTGTTAGTGAAGGCATCATTTTGTGCATTTTCAGTTATAATTAAAAGGCCCTAACGAAATGTAGCAAAAAAGAATGAAAAAGAAGTAGGATGCAGGATGTTTAGATATCATGAAGCGATAAGTTTCTTAAGCTCCCAAAGAATTTCCAGCATTGAATGCCGGATAATTCCAAATTTTCGCCGAGAATAACAAAACGAGAACTTATTTCTTTTAGGTTGTTTTGGATAACAGGTCGTCAAAGTTACAATCTTGCAGCTACAATAATGATCTCACATACGACTCAAATAATCATTTCATCAAAAAATCTAAAACAAAAAGGGGTAAGGAATGTGTAGCATTACTTCGTGGGATCAAAGCCAGCATGGAGAGCTAACTTGAGCTCATTTCCGCTGACCAAAACTGCCCCACAACCCAAGTTCCTCAGATGCTGCAAAATCTTGAGATTGTTATTAGCCTTAATAGCATAACCAATAATCGAATTCAATCCCTCCAAAGCATCCTTATAAGCCTCTACATTTCTAGTAATTTGGGGTTTACTATACAGATAAAAGGGTCGTCTCTCTACAACATCCATGACATCTTGAACCTTAAGGCCCTCGCAGTACAAAAACCCATCATCGGATTTTGTAAAGCAGTGCTGAAACTTCTGGGTTTTTGGTTCTGAGGGGGTCGTTGACAGAAGTGCTCTCAGGCTTAAGGTTCTTGATGTGGGCTTGACGGGTAAAATGGGTTTAAGGGAGAAGAGGCTTGGACGATATCTTAAGGATTTGCAAATGGATGATGGAGAGTGGGAGACGAGGTGGGAGTGTGCAGCCGCCGCCATTGTTAAAACGGAGCAGGAAAAGAAGAGCGGACTGCTTAGCTGAGGGAGACTGGGAGCAGAGTAGCGGACCAGCGGGAGTAGGGGTTTTAGGTTTTGGCCCTTAACGGCTTACCCTTGATTGGGTTAATAGATGGAGACAATAGATTTATTTTAGTGGAAAATAAGTCGCATTAGAAGTGAAGAGCTGCAGAGGACCCTGCGAAATCAAAATTCGATTAAAAAAAAAATCGGGAATTCAATAATGGATTTGTCAAGACTAATATTTGATTACTGTTCAGACTTTAGTTTAGTAAATATATATTTAATAATTGAATTTTGACCAATAGATTGATAATACCTGAAATCCGAAGTGCTAATAAGAAGCTAAAATATTTCAGTTTTTACTAAAAAATTATTGCACCAAGATATGTCATACATTTTTTCCTACAAAATTCAATGAAAAACAAACATGCAGTCTTCGTCAGTTGGCCAAACTCTCAAATTTCTCAAAAAATTAGTGTTTGGATAGTAGATTATTTGGGATAATTTTATGAAAAACACTGTAACACTTTATGTATGTGAGATAAAAAGATGGCTGAAAATTGTGTCGATAATGTAGACAGAAAATTTTGGCCAAATAATATCAATCCAAACAATAAGTTTAAGTAGTTTGTAGTCAGTACTTAGTAGTCAAATTGTCAATATTTAAACTAACCAATAAGAAAAGAATACTTATTTTAGTGCAAGCAAAAAAAAAAAAAAAAGGAAAGTATCTTATGCGGAACATGGGACTTGCTTATTTTGAAAAGGATCACTTATTTGTTTCTTAAACATAATATAGATCGATTATTGGATGTTATTCTATCCTAATTATCAAATTAATATAGCCATTTGTTATGAACTACTTATATCAGTTATTTTGTGCAATATGGAGAAAAACTAGCAGTCCATGAATGGCGAAGAGTTTAGGGTTGTTAATCTTAATTCTCGGGATCATAATCCCAAGACGATCAACCCATATGTTTTATACTTTTATCAATTCATATGTTGCACTTTTACTTATAATAAATAATAATTATTATTATATACTAATTAATAGGATCTTTGTCGCTTAAAAGAAAAAAGGAAAAAAGGATACTTCTATGGCAATATACTCAAGAGTTCTAATTCTGGAATCTACTTAGCACATTGAGGCATCATTTGCCAAATGGAGTTTAGTGGCAATTAACTGCTCCTGTGTTAGCTGGAACAGGAAAAATTTCGGCGTAGCTAAGTAGCTAAATTATTCAGAGAAGATTTATCATTTTTCTGTTTTGGAAATACTCTATTATTGTTTTTTTTGTTGTCAAACAGCATTTTTCATTAATATTTATAAACTATTAATACACACGGACTTTACACTTGTTGGGTTAATACCCTGCTTGACACTTGTGACTTTGTTTTTAGTCACATGGAAAAAGATGCTTCCAACTTCACATCCTGTACTAGGTTGATGGCAAATTTTGCCACTGAATGACTAACATCATTTTCCTCCCTCTTAACAAAACAGAAGGAGTACTGCCAAAATGACTTATTTAGCACTTTAATGTCATTTACCAATATGGACAAAAGAGATTTATCTAATTCAAACTTGATAGAATATAACTCAAACTTGTTAATTCTATCTATCACCACTTTGCAATCCGAGTGTATTGCTATCGCTGCCCAGTTCTGTTGCATTGCATTCACCATAGCTGCTCACGCATTCGGCTTTTGACAATGCCGGTTTAGTTTCAAAATCTTTAGGAATTGCCCAAGTTGTTAGTGGGCGGCAAGTGGAGTCGTTTATAATCTCTAGTGAATATGTTGACCAAAATTAGAAATTTCGAAAATGTTGGCGTATTTTATGGACAATCGAGTAAATATATGACTCTTTCTTGTGACCCTTTTTTTTTTTTTTTTTTTTTGTGTGTTTGGAGAATCAATGTATGACTACTTTTTTATAGCTAGTACACCAAAAGATTTTCCCAAATATAAAAGAAGATAAGAGATTAAAACCCTTGAATTTTTTTGGCGGGTTTAGGCTTAGTTTACCAGAATCCAGATATACATATACGTGGAGGGCGTATGAATGATTCCTCAGGAAATTGCAATTGAAACTAATGAAACAAAACTTAGTGGAGCACCACGACATTGTATTGTAAGAGGAACTTGAGATTATATGGGAAAAGGACACTTCAGCTGTTGGTATTGATTCATAATTTGGGAAAAAAATAAAATATTTTCTTAAGGTTTGATATATTTATACGGCAAAAACGTTGACTTCTAAAAAACATTTGATATATTTTCTTAATGTTTGTATTGCTATTTTTGAAATTTTTATAGAAAGATGTATGGTAGTGAGATTAAAAGGTGAAAAAAAAAGTATCGTGGAAAAGTTAAAAATTTTTTTTGAAGAAGAATTGCTATACAAACGTGCTTCTCTGGGATCCTCAGCAGGCACGATATCAAATACAAAATTTTACAGGCAGCATAGGGGGTACAAAGCTGAAACGCTAGTATTTCTGTTGCTATTGTGGTTTGGCCACCCACTATTTCACGTCCTCGTTTAGGCAAGTAATTACAGTTTACTTAATTATTAATCATCACCATCATCATATTAACTTGCCTTTCTTGTCCTCCCTCTCCATCCACATTACGGATATTGCTACCCATAGCTCTGTAATAGAGTATGGATAGCTTTTGCTTCCTGCTGATGGTGGTTTATGAATTTGCGCCAATATTTGTAACATTTTTCTTCCCATCTGAGTAAAGTTGGGATGATGTGTTTTGGGATGATCAGCTGGTCACTGATATAAGAGTGACAAAAATAAAAATAAAAAAAAAAAAAGAAGAAGAAGAATAGTTATGAGATACGTCAGTAGACGGCTTAGAGGAAGAAACTGTTAAGGATTTGTCAGGGTCGAAATCATATCATGTATTTTTTTTGTAGGATATCCAGAAAATCACTGGGAAACATTATTGTTTCATAAAATTCTAAACATTTAACAGATTTCTAGTTTGGGAGTTATAGTTTTATGGCAGAGTTTATCCAGGAAGTAAACCTGGGAGGGGATCTAGAATTTTACCTGAAAGAAAGAGAGAAAGAAAAAGGAAAAAAAAAAAGTGAAGAGAGACGTTAGTTAAATTAGTTATGTGCTTCGATTAGCATTCACACGGGAAAATGGCGCGTACCCCCGGCAAATGCAAATTGAGCGGAGTGGCCTTACACTTCGCGTACTCTGTGTGTGTGTGTGCGTGTGTGGTATACTAATGGTGGTAAGAATAGGAGAATATTGCAGACAGGTCATGTATGGGCGAGCAAGTGACCTTGTCAAAAAAAAAAAAAACAATCATCTCCAATTTCTCTCTCTCCCTCTCCTCCTCCTCCTCCATGTTTTTCTCTCATAAAAGTTGAATAATTTCTCATTAGATAAGTATTGTCCATTGGCTGTCTCATTTGCCACCGCAATTTGTGATTTTAGTTCTGTGATTAAATACTCTTCCCCAGCCTTCCTCTCAAAAAGTCCAGCATTTTGTTTGTCACTGGTAATGTACACCTCCTCTTGTCTCTTTGTTTCTTTCTCATTAGCTTCGAAGATTACATCATTGCAATTCTACTCCTCGATCGTTCTTCTTACATTCCTCTGTATGGTTTTGTTGTTTCTGGAGCTTCTTTCTTGTTGCTTTTTTGCACGGTAATGATGATCGAAATGATAGTGTTGTTGTACTTGCAATTTTAATAGTTGGAGGCATTATGGGTTTGGACACCAACCCTTGGCTGGGGATTGACTTTTCGCTCTTTTCTTTGGAGAATGTCTGGTTTTCTGTTACCATGTTTCCTTACTTGTCCACCAACAACCTATTCATGGTCTAAAAGAAATGACAACAAACATGACATATAGTGATCGAAATTCATTGAGCTTCTGCTCTTTTAGCAGACCCTTTTTTGGATGAACTCACAATTTTCAATACCTCTTCCAGCGAATTTTTTACTCTTTTCGTTGGTAAGTTTATTCTTGATGAATTCGTGCACTCTAATTAATTAATGCGTATATGTTGTTGTATCATGTGTTTATGTGTATTAATTATTGTTATACATGCTTATGGGGTTGAAACTTTTGGATTCATTATGACATGCGATGATCTTGAAAATCGTGATTATGAGTTCATCTGATGAATGAATTCTGGCTACATCGGAAGATGGAAAAAGAGAAGACTATTTTGAGCTGGGTATCTTTTTTAGTCCCTGACTAATTTCGTTGTCAAAGGTGTAGGCAACCTGCAAGTGCGTAATTTCAGACATTGTGAAACCCCCTTTTCAACCTCAAGAGATCAAAGTTGCGAACTGTGATCATGAGTGACACGATGTCTGGACCCCTTGAACGACCTCATAGGCCAAGTAAGTTGTTGTTCCTGTCCAATTTCGTATCGTGATCTGTGATATTTCCCCTTCTTTTTAGCACTAGGAGTTAATAAGAATGAGAAAACACAGAAAATCTTACAGCTTTACTTTCACTTGTTCACAATCACCAACGAATCCCTTTTTTTTCCCGAGAGGAAATACATTTTACTGTAAGTTTTGATTTTGATACAAGATAAAAGCTCAAAAGCGTGAGATATGTTGTCTTGGGTTTAAAGAAGATGCACAGGTTTAAGCCTTAACAATTTGCTTGTCTAGAGCTAGAAAAAGTTTGTTAAAATTCACTCAACAATTTACCTTGCATCCTAATCCTTTTTAATGTCCTTTTATGCTGAGATAGAATTTTTATTTGTTTATGGTGAAACAAATATGTTTGAGAACTCCTTCTGCCAAATACATTGACAGGCATGGAAAAGATTGACCTTGAAAATGCTGATGATGAGAGGAAAACAAGGCTTGGGTCTCTCAAGAAGGCGGCAATTAGTGCCTCTACCAAGTTCAGGCACTCCTTGACCAAAAAGGGCAGAAGAAACAGCAGAGTCATGTCTGTTGTGTTCGAGGATGAGCATGATGCTGAGGAACTAAAAGCTGTGGATGCCTTGCGTCAAGCACTTATCCTGGAAGAGTTGCTCCCTTCAAAACATGATGATTATCACATGCTGCTGAGGTTTATTCCTGTCCTATTCTCAGAATGATGTTTGTACTATTTCTTGTTAAGTTGACAAAATGCAAAATCTCACTGACCACCAGACTGTAGCTGGTAATCCAACTATTTATTCCAAGTTGGTATGGGGTTGAGGATCCTAAGAATTATTCCAGAATGAATCAAAAGATTGCATGTTTGATAATTTTGTCAATGCTACTTTTAGTGGTGTATGAGGAGTTCTCTCAACCAGAATTAAGCACATCTAAAGGTGTACATCATAGGAATAGAGTCTTTCAGGTGTCCCTTGGTAGTTTCCTTCGATTGAGCCCTAAAACTATGGTTTCTAGATAGTCATATTTTGGTCACGAAGGTCTTAATGAATTTGAGGATGTAAAGCTTTTGAGACCACTTACTCATCATGCCCTTTCTGTCCATTAGCTACAATCAAACTGTTTATAACCCCATCAAATGTCTCTCAAGAAATGCAACAACAGAACAAGGAGAGTATCTCATTACCAGTAATGCATTGAATTATTCAGTCACTTGTAGGTGTAGGTCTATGTGAGCAATATGCTCGATTAATTTTCCTTGTTAATTAATATTCTTTCCTCACTTTGACATTGCTTAAGGCAGCCGAAGCTCTCTTAATTCACACTCAATTCTCTTTCTGTCTCCATCCTGGAAGAAAAAGTACAGATGATAAATATAGATATAGAAAAATAGATTATACCTATAATTTGGGTAAAAATGAGAACCACAGGCCTAAAAGATTCACTGTTATATCCAGGTTTTTGAGGGCCAGGAAATTTGACATTGAGAAAACAAAGCAAATGTGGGCTGATATGATCCACTGGAGGAAGGACTTTGGTGCAGACACAATCATGGAGGTATTTATCATTCCCGAGTGCAACATCTTATGTCTAGGATTAACTGAGTAAAGCATATCTAAAAATATAACTGACAACCCTTTGTTTAGGACTTTGAGTTCAAGGAAAGGGATGAGGTCCTCAAGTACTATCCACAAGGGCATCATGGGGTTGACAAGGAAGGGAGACCTGTTTATATTGAAAGACTTGGACAGGTTGATGCTGTCAAGCTCATGCAAGTCACTACCATGGACCGCTATGTTAAGTATCATGTCCAGGAGTTTGAAAGGACCTTTATTGATAAGTTCCCAGCCTGCTCTATTGCAGCCAAGAAGCACATTGACCAGAGCACTACCATTCTGGATGTGCAAGGAGTGGTAAGTTGGGTTCTTCTGGATTTATGACCAAAAACGATTCTTGCTGTCAAGAATTTCGTGTAGACAAGGACAATAAATGGAGCTGGTATAGAACTAATGACAAATATGACTGGTTCAGGGACTGAAAAACTTCAACAAGTCTGCAAGGGAGCTAATTCAACGTCTCCAGAAGATTGATGGTGACAATTACCCTGAGGTACTAACTCCCGTCTGTTTTTCTCCAGTTACAGTCAGTTGTCCCTGGTCCCTTTTTTCTACTAGGGGTAGTTCTGAAGTTTGTTTTGCTTTTTTAAAATGTTCTTCGTTCAATACAGACCCTGTGTCGCATGTACATCGTCAATGCTGGCTCTGGATTTAGGCTCTTGTGGAACACTGTCAAATCATTCCTTGACCCCAAGACCACCGCAAAGATCCATGTAAGCTCATACTATCAGCTACCTCGAACCATTACTATTTGTTCTCACCTGCAGAAAATGAAGGTTAATTTTTTACCTACCATCTCCAGGTTCTAGGCAACAAATACCAGAGCAAACTCCTTGAAGTAATTGATGCCAGGTAAGCTTTAGTTAATAGATTTGAAGCCTAGCTCTCAGCTTTCCAATTCTCATTGGGCTAGCTGAATGCTGGGAATAAAGCATAAAAACCTCGACACAATTTAACAGTACTTTTGTCTTTTTAAATCTTACATCAGTGAGCTACCTGAATTCTTGGGTGGCACATGCACCTGTGCTGATAAGGGTGGATGCACGCTTTCTGACAAAGGCCCATGGAACGACCCAGATGTTATGAAGGTTGGTTCATGAGTTAAGCTTTCTGAATTTACATCCGAACTGATTTATTACGGAGAACCAGGCTGAAGCTTTATTATTTATAAAATTGACCAGATGGTTCGCAATGGTGAACACAAATGCTCAAACAAAATCGTCATCCCAAACGTTGACGAGAAAACAATTTCAGAGGACGAGAATGCCAACTCCAAGGTACACAATGCCTACCATTGTATTCAATCTGATTTGATCATCGATGCCTGATTCTTTCACGCACCAGACAATTTCTCTTTGGGTCAATTTCTCTCATCTAGTTTTGACCTGCGAATCATTACAAGAAACCATTACTTTGAAGTTGATAACTATTTTATTCCTTCGAATACTGAACATATTTTTTGTTGTAATGCGAAGAAGAACCATTCCTTCAAGCTAGAATCTCCCAGGGTCCAAAGGACACACTCGCATCTCTCTACTGTTCAGGAGGAGGTACGTTTGCCTTGCGTTTATGCATATTTTATATCAGATGGTTTCATTTTATTCGACAGTTAGAATTTGAGACTATGCGAGCCCATCCTGGTGTAATTAAATTGGACTGAAGAAACTACTGTTCTCCCAGGAGCGAGACAGCTATTCACTGGATAGTTTTTCTTCTCCTTCTTGGCAGGTTGTAAGCAAACACTGCCCCGTTACTGAGCCTGAAAGATACATTCCAGTAATGGAGAAAACTGTTGATACGACTTGGCCTAAGATATCAAAAGCTGACGACTTTGCCCTTTCAAAAGGTGCTCGCTCGCCAACTGATGCTTGTTTCTTTAATTTTTCTCCCACACATGATGTAGATATAGATGCTTGATCCGGATCTGAGTGTTATGGCTGTTTGTGTTTTATCCATGCAACAGCCAAGGACTATTACGCAGTGCATGACACCTGCAAGGGCAACGATGGACTCAGCAATCAGGTTTTCACTGGGGTAATGACCTTCGTTATGGGCATCGTCACCATGGTGCGCATGACGCGCAACATGCCGCGGAAGATTACAGATGCAACCTTCTACTCTAATGGCTCCATTTACGGTGTTGAAGCTATGATCAAAGGTCACGCTTACGAGCTCCCCGCGCCGGCCATCTCCAGCGCCGATTACTTCACCATGATGAAGCGCATGGCTGAGCTAGAGGACAAGATGACTGTCCTGGGGAATAAATCCCAGACCATGCCGCCTGAGAAAGAGGAACAGCTCAACAATGCCCTGAGTCGAGTTGACGCCTTGGAGCAGGAGCTTTCATCAGCCAAAAAGGTACTCTTTAGGTGTCGGCACTACTACTATATATATATATATATATATACACACGAGTGTAGAAGAAAGGGTGAGGTAGCAAGCCAAATAAGCTGATCAACGTCTTCTAACAACCACAAATATTTCTTTTCCACTTGCAGGCTCTTGAGGAGGCTCTTGTCCGACAGGAAGAACTGCTTGCCTACATCGAGAAGAAGAAGAAAAAGAAGAAGTTTTTTGGTTTCTAAGCCTGCAACCATGAAGTCCGTATAGGAAGAAGGATATAGCTATTTTCTTTTTCTTTTTCTTTTTTTTATTTCTCCTCTTCTACTCTTTTTGGCGAGACTCGTGAGTGTGGTGCTCCATAACAATGTTTGCTTTGTTAATTTCTTGTTTCAGAGCTTTTGTGTATATATAATCACACATACATAAGGAATGAATCTTATTCCTTTAAGAATGTGTAGCGTTGTGCACATTTCGCTTGTTTTTTGGCTTGACCAGTCACACCACAGAATCCCGTAGTCCACCGGTCAATAACTGCATGTTTCCGGCGTAGACCTTCGCCCATAGCATTTTCATATGTTGGGAAGATTTTGCTGGCTTTTGTTATTGTGAATAAGGAAACAACACTAGTCTTGAAATCTGCCGAGAAGGAGGACGTGACGTGTTTGTAAGCTTCCAGTACTCCTGGACAACCATTCCTTTGCAACGGCAAGTGATTTTGGTGTGAACTGTTAACGTCCCATAAGTAAACCAATTTTTAACAGTATTTCAGATCTTTCTATTTTCTAAATTTTTATTTTACAAAACAAACAAAGATCAAATTTGCTTATGAGCACAGTCAACTTTATATTAAGAGTGTCATAAATGAAGTCATTCATGTACACACATTTCAAAGGGGTAAAGGAAACCAACACACTTGAAACATAAAGAACATCCGAACATGTATAAACATTAAAAAACAATCTCACAGCAAAAAAAAAGTGTACATTTTCTCAATAGAAACACCATTTCATATGAAATCATCGCCTCACAATGAAGGTGCTCATATGAAAAAACATAGAAAAACAACCAGGTGCCAGCCCTGCAACCTGAAGCCGATAGTCGCCGTTCACCTGAGCTCACCAGCACAACTTCTTTTTCTGTATGAAACACAGGAAACAGACAAACACCAAAAATCAGCAGGAAAAAAAAAAAAACCCAACCCATAAATACATAAAAATTTAAAGCATATACATCACTCTCTGTGGGGAACCTATGCACTTCTATGTTTCCCAAGATTTCAAAGCCATAATCAAACAAGCAAAATTGTGTCTAGAAATAACAGGGAAGATGTAATGAACTTGCCCGAAACTTGGCCTCCTCTTGACTATCAATGTAAGCAAGCAGCTCTTCTTGCCTCATCAAAGCTTCATGCAGAGCCTGTTTATTGAACAAATGCAAGTTATGAATGGAAAACCACAAGATGCAAACAAAAGAGTGAAAATAGATAATGGATGCATATTGAGAGCTATTTCCTTGCATATAGTAATGCATGCCAAGAAGGCAAAGGAAGTTGAACCCACTACTTTGAAGACAATACACAACAAGGATTTGCAAAAACAAGAACTGTATTTAAAAGCCCCAAAGAGACGACATATATGAATCTGAGTTATGGCCTTGACTTGCCACAAAATGGTAATATCATGATATGATTATTCTTAAGCATTTAAAAGTCCTGTTTATGAATGGCAATTCAAGAGGAGCAGGATTTCCAAACAACTAAATAAAAGTCATCAACAACAGGTATCTCACAACTATTCCACAATCAAGAGTTCATTACAAGTAATTTTCCTTCTATGACTTAGTTGGCCCAAATTGGCCTTTCTTTCAATCGTAGAAATTGAAGAATCATCTTCAGAAGAGTCACAACCTTCCAATCATAAATAGTGCAAGCATCAGACTGCCAATTGTTTGTCAAAAAAGCATTGGAGCTGATTATTCATATCATTTCCACAATTTACGACAGCAATATAGGCAGCATAATATCTATGGAAGCAACATTGGCAATTAAAATTGAAACATAAAAATAGTCATTTGGCATGCATAACAGGCATCACATAGCTTCATAGACTGGAATTAGGAGCATAAAGTTATGGCACAATATCACATAGCTTCATAGACTGGAGGTAGGAGCATGAAGTTATGGCACAAAGGCTTTTTTGGATTGGATAAAGAAAATTGTATGATTGAATGGTTACATCCATACAATTTGAAGACTCAGTATAGTAACATATAAAGCACATAGATACCTTTTTAGTTGCAATTAACTCTGCCTCTAAGGCATCTACTCGGCAAACAGCAGCATTAAGCAATTCTTCTTTTTCACAAGGCATCTCAGTTGGCTTTGCTTGAAGTGTGCTGACTTTTTCCTCCAGCTCACCCAATCTTTTAATAACAGAAGAGAGGAGCTCAGCCTCTGTAAATGCAGGAGTTGGTGAAGGGGGTCTAAAATCCTCCTTGGAAATGTCACCGAAGGAAAATTCTTGAAAAGTTTGAGTTTGATTATACGAGGCATCAGGAAGTTTCTTAGTTGCACGGCCTGTTACTGAACGCAAAAGCATGAAGAGAGTCATAAAGAAAGCCATAAGAGCTGCTATAATGCGAGCACGGAGTCCTTCTGGCATCTTTGGAGTTTCAGGAGGTGGGAGCAGCCCTAAATAAAAAACATTGAGATAGAGAATGATGTTAAAAAGACAGCAATGTCAAAACAAATTTACACAAGATCAAAGACAGACACATGGAAAATATTCATGTAGCGATATATGGATTGATACACTACATGCATGCAGCCAAATGGAAAAAATTAACTAGGTACAAATCATGTGTAAACCTTGGGAAGCATATGGCTTCTGAGCGGGTGCTTGCTTCTTCCATCCAGAATCAACAGCCTTATCTACCATGGGAACATATTCATCATATCCTGAGAGGTTATGGATATAGCTTGATGTTCCAATACACTTGGCCTGTTTCAGGAACATGGCGTGAACAGAAAAGTGTTATGATTAAGCATAGACAACAAATGTGATCAATGAGTTTTAATTTGATGCCAACCAACTTATTACATCCACCATAAATTTTGAGTGTCAACAAGCCAAATGCATGACCAGTTTGAGGTGAAGAAAATCAAACAAGGATTTTCAATCACGTAGGTCCCAGCTATTCCAACCTAATAGCATAACATAACAACAAATTTACTACATACCTCTTCCCGAACAGGAGTCAGGCGCAGATGAGAATAACTCCTCATAGCTTTGGGGGAAGCAATATCTTCAGCTTCAGATCCTGATTCTGCAGTAGATGTGTCACTGCCTCTAACCTGGTTCAATAACAATATACATGTACAAAGTTACTCAAACCCGATATAACAATAGGTTGCTGCCTCAACAACTACAAAATGGGTACCAAGGGCATACCATTGAGTAGTGAGGCTTGGCATAAACCACCTTGCCCTCACTATTCAGAACTTTGACAACCTGCCTCGCACGTCGTGTTTCACCATTAATAACCATCTACATCAGCAACAAGCAAGACAATTCATTGAGCAAGACAAATGAAGCAGAAGCGCATAATGCGACATCCATCCCCACAACCATGTACATCCACTCCATGTATGGGGAAATCAAAGAAAAGATTAAAGAAACTAGCAAGACCTTGAGAATTTCTGGATTCTTCCATGGCCCTTTATCAGAGCGCATGCAGCCTCCAGCGCCAGCACAAGTGCAGCTGCCACCCAAAAATTCAGGTAACTCACTGCAAAAAACCAAAATTATACATTATTACCTCACTGTGTCAGAAAATAGCATCTCTAAATCCCTCCAACATATCCGCTAAAAATGAATTCCATGTCACTCACCTGGCATCTATTACTTCAAGTAACTTGTTCTGGTACTTGGTTCCAAGAACCTATTAAGAATTCCAAGTTAAAAAGATAAAACTAGTATTCGTTAAAAGCTTGGCTTTGCAACACAAAACAGCCTCTAACCAGAATTAAGAAAACTACCATACATGAATCTTTGAAGTTGTCTTGGGATCCAGGAAGGATTTAACAGTATTCCAGAGCAACCTGAACCCACCACTTGCATTGATGATGAACATTTGATGGAGAGTCTACAAGAATTCAACAGTACATGTATGCACATGAATTCCCATGATAAAGCAAAAGGCTGATAGAGGAATAGCTAATTAAGGCAAGAAAACTACTTCAGGATAATTATCGCCATCAATCTTCTGCAACCGTGTGATGAGATCCCTTGCAGCCTTTGTAAAATTCTTTAGACCCTGCCCGATTGTATTCAGACCACAAGAGGTGTTCAGACCAAGCCAGATTGTATTCTAAGCCACAAAAAAATAATTAGTCGGACAAACTAAAGAGAAGCTAACATACAACGCCCTGAACATCCAAGATTGTTGTGCTTGAATCAATGTGCCTCTTTGCAGCCATTGTGCAAGCTGGAAACTTAATAGCGAAGCTTTTCTCAAATTCTCGGACATGGTATTTTATGTAACGATCCATTGTCGTAACCTGCATAAGTTTGTTAGGTTCCACTTTCCCTAACCTTTCAATGTATACAGGTCTTCCCTCCTTATCCACACCATGATTACCATGAGGGTAATACTTCAAAACTTCATTCAGCTCTTCATATTCAAAATCCTAATGAAAACATTGAACCAAAACATCAGAAGTAAAAGGCAATAAAAGACCAGTTCCCGCTTACGAAAAAACATCTATAACCAGGGTAGGAATTTATTGGTTTCTTTACCTCCATAATTGTGTCAGTGCCAAAATCCTTCCTCCATTGAATCATATCAGCCCACATTTGCTTTGCTTTCTTGATGTCAAAATTCCTTGCTTTCAAGAACCTATATGCAATTTCTATAGCCTTTTAGATATACTAGGTCAACCATGTAAAAGTACAAAGGCCTAAGACAATGTACAAAACAGTATGGCAGCTATAAAAGAGTGACTAAAGATCCTAGAGTAAACCCATCACAAGATCCCTAAAGTACTAAGATCCATACATATGAAATACAAGTAGATCTTCAAGATGCCACTTGCCCATACTATCCCTATTAGGCTATTCATTACAGCTGTAGTGATTGCTCACATTAGCACAGTAGTTCTCCATGTGAAAATAATTAGAACCTAATTCAAAAATTGTAAAGGGATATTAACCTCAACATCATATGATAATCGTCAAATTTTTCTGGTAATAATTCATCCAAAAGCAGTGCCTGTCGGAATGCATCAACAACTTGTAGCTCATCAGCATCCGAATATCCTCAATTGAGACAGAGCTGACTCTACCATCACTCTTTCTCCTACTACTCTTCTTCTTCAAAGAATGCTTGAACTTTGACGACGCATTCAGAGCTTTCTTTTTCAAAGAACCAATTCTCGTCCTCCTCTCATCCTCAGAATTCTCAAAGTCAGATTTTCTCTCTCTTCTCTCATCATTTCCGGAGGAACCCTCAAAACCTGTCATGCAGCAATAGCAAAAGATGATAGAACCATGCTAAAAGTCATACAAATAAAGCTCCACCCAACTTCGATTCCCCAATACTTGGGAAAAAAACAAAGCATTTCCATGTGAAAAATCTCATAAAAGTAAAGCTCTACCCAATTTAGGTTCCCTCATATTTTAAACGATGCCAAAGTGGATCAGAGTAAATAATTATTAGTCCAAAAGAAAAAAGGATGCAACGAAGTATTTACAATGCCCGGAATTCAGAAAAATTCAGATATCAACGGGTGTGTAAAAGCGGAAAATGTGCAATTGGGCTAAATGTCCCAAAGATTTGACACCATAGCACAGCCAGACTTAGCCAGAAAATACGTGCTCTACAAACAGTAATCCATAATAATTTGTTCTCCAACTTCGGTTCTCTCTCTCTCTCTCTTTTTTTCCCCTTTAAATCCCCCCGGGAAGGGGGGTGGTTTGGGACCAATGTAATGAAACTTATAAAGGCAGCAGATGATCAAGTGAAATCTCAAAACAATAAGCTCAAAACCATAGATATCGGATGATAAAAACCACAGAACGCAGTAAAATCAAAAGCCAACTAAATTAGAGTCCAGAGACAAAAATGCAGCTCAAACCCTAAACAAAAAATGGAGGAAAAAACAGTAGTACAATTTCACTTACAAGGTCTAGCAAATCTATCCAGTGGTCCCGACATCGGTGACGGAATTCGGGAGAAGGAAGAAGACCTCAGCTAAGCCGAGCCGAGCCTCTCAATTTCTGTATATAATCAATTGATCAATAACATCAACCAGGGTCGGCAATAGAAAAAATAAGCAATCTATCATTGAAAAGATGGGCAGCTAAAAGAACCCTAGGTTTCCGAGAAGTGGGAAAATTCCGACTGAAGAGTTGTACTTTTAGTAGAAGAGAAGGGAAGAGAGAGAGAGAAGTAGTACCCTGAAAGTGTCGGCGCTGATCACGAGATTAATCCGAGGGTAATAAATGCAGCAGATGGTAACGGAAACAAGAAGACAGTAGCTGTACGTAAAGCAGAGGAAGTAAGAACGAAATTAAATAAACAAACACAACTGGAGACCTTCCGGGTAAAATATCGCCGGATTGATTGACGGCGATCGGGTGGATGAGAAGGAAATAAAACGAAAAAAGTTAAATCCAAGGGGCATTCAAATATTCTAAAGGGGGCCAGGGTCAGCTGAGAGCTGTCCAATTTACTCAGCACGCTGTGGGGTAACGGGGCGTGGTGTGGGACCCAGAGGCCCAAAGAGGAAGGGTAGAATGACACGTGGCGGAAAGGATGGGATGAGGAATCTGCCAGGCGGTAACAGGCTACAGCAAGCAGCATCATATTTGCCAGCTGACCGGTAAACTCGCGTACTTGGCCTCGCTGATTATGAGCATATATTCAGAGTACTATTATTTGAAATAATCATTGTAATACTTTTTATGATATGATGTATATAAAATAAAAATATAGTTAAAAATATAAAAAGATGAGTTGAAAAATATATTTGTGATGTAAAAAATTTTTATTTAAAATAATTTAGCTGTCTGAACACTCCAGGTTATTCATTTTCTTTGATAATGTAGTAATGCTATGATCATTCTCCGAAAATATTAATGTGGTATCGAATAATTATAGTTAGTGCTCTTCTCAAAAAAGTTAAAAATTAGTTATAGTTTAAGTAGATTCTAATACATTCTAACTTCCTTTTTTTTAACTATTAAAAACTCTAATGTTTCTATGGAATATAAGAATTTAAAATCAGGTAAAACAATTGAGTGGATGAGGACTCCTATGTTACTAACACATGTTTGGATTGTCATTTTGTTAGAAATAACACGTGTTTAGATTGTCATTTTGTTAGAAAATAAAAGGTTTTAATTATTTTTCTAACCACATTTTTGTGTCACGTGTATCACGTTCTAAAAAAGAAAATTTTTCATAAACCCTCTTCTAAAAATGTGATCTAAACAACCTCACGGTTTTAACTTTTAATTGAAAAAGACGAGTAAAAGAAAATGTGCCCTTTAATTAAATTGGTATCTGATTGGACGTTTTCTTCATGGCGATCAAGCAATGATTTTTTTTTTTTTCTTTTATCAGGCAATGATTTGACTGTATAGATGTTGTCCCATTCTTCCAAAACAATGATAATTAAAATCAGAGAACGGGTCTTCTGCTATTCTTCTTTGGTTTTATCGTTTATGGGTTGGGGGGGGTGGGTATACTATGGGGGCTGAAGAAATATTTGTCGTTGTCTCTGCGATTACAGTTTATTCGTTTGTCCGGATTCCACGATTATTACTGTTGATATCATAAAGTAGTTAATAATAATAAAATTTAATGAAAACCTACTGCACGTGTTTATCAATGCAGAATAAATTTTATATTTTTTTTCTTTTTTTTTCATTTGTTGAAATGGTAGCATTTTGTTTTATTATTTTTACATTTAATGAGAATAAAATGATAATTAAGATGATTCAAGAAAAATAAGATGTGTAATTAAGATAATTTCCTAATAATAGGTAGTTAATCAGAAAGTTTTAAAAGAGAGATCTATTATTCTTATTAATTTATTTCCATTGAATCTAAACAAATATATTACATGTGAATATAATTAAAATTGCAACTCATACTAAGAAGTTGAAACCCATTCACCAAACACCCTTAGCTTGGTTGGTTGGCGTAGTGCTAAGTAAATGATCACCAGGTGACTTTCGCACAATTATCTGACATGGGCGGACACATGGCCTCTGCCTTTTTCTTTTCTTGAGTGAAAAGAGTTCAACTTTGACTTGCTACTTTTCCTTCTTTTCAGTTTTTACACTTTTGTAGTTTGACCTGTGCAATCGCGCCTGTTTGCGAGACTGAAAAATGATTTATACGATTTCAGTAATGAATTAAATCCTTCGTAAGAAACGTAATAAAATGAACACACGATAAATGCAGCTAGTTGTCGAAAGGATATTAAGTCTGTTTAAATGGCTTTTTTTTCTACAAAAACAAAATTTATTTACCACTATCACAGTAACACTCTAAACACACGGAAGCTTTAGACGAACATATTAAATGAGATACCAATTTTTTTTTTTTTTTGAAGAACCCCGGGGCCGAGTGCTTGAGTGACAGGTGGTAAAGCAGAAGGCAAGGATGTTTTGAGAGCTTGACAACCGTCCCAAACGAGCTAACGAAACTGCCTGTCTAGAATAAAGTCACATAATTTTAGCAGTATAAAAAATGTTAACCGTTAAGGTTAACATGAATAATACTCTAATGTAACAGTCTTATTGTAAAGGTGTGTATTTAGTTTACAGTGAGTTATAATATATTAAAATAGGTTACATTGTTCAGGACGATTGCATTGGCAACCATCACTGCCTCACTCCCTAAATGTTTTGAATATTTTGAACAAATGCCAGCTTTCATTTTTTTTTAAAACAACTAATGTTAAACTATAATAAAATTTTAAAGAAACACCCAAAAAGTACAACATTCAAGCAGGGGCATTACTTGTTAGTAGATACATCTTAAGTAGAGCTGTTAATCAAGTCAAGTCACGTTTTGAATTTTCGAATTCAACTCGAATCTCTATTGAGCCAAACTTGAACTCATTTAATTTAACGAACTTTAAAATTTGGTCGAACTCGACTCAATAAAGGGATAAGTTGCCCGAGCTTGAGTTTGAAATTTTATATTTTGTGAAATGATAAACATTAATAAATCTAATGTGAAATAACAAATATACCCTTACTAATGAGCCTAATCGAGTTGGTCGACTAAGACAATAGTCAAACTTAACTCGGTTCATTTATTTATCGAGTATTTTTCGAACTCGAACTCTACTATTTGTTGAAATAAACGAGCCGAGCTTCAATCTTGTCAAATCAAGCTTATTCGAGTTTTCGAGCAGTTTGTTTCAATTAACAGCACTACTCTTAAACTAATAATCTATATGGTACATCTTTTTCTTTTTCCCCCCATGGACAGAGTTAGCACCAAAATTGGTGTCTACTAGGAATTTCTTAGAGAAATTTCTCAGACTTACAAGAAATATAACACTACGCATTTAAGTTGTAGCAATCATTTTTATTTGAATCAACCCTAACCAAACAAATATGAGAAGAAAAATAAATTTCCCCTGACTTCACTTTATTGTAAATAATTTTTTATATAGAGTGTGTTTGGATAATAGATTATTTAGAATAAAATTTAAAAAATAGTATAAACACATTTGTAATATGATGTATGTAAAATAGAAAAAATAATTGAAAAATATGTTAATGATGTGCGCAAGTAAATCGGGCTTTCTCCAAACAATTTGTGTGATTAAGCGAAACGGGGATGCACCCGAGGATAGCAGGAGTGTACTTTTATCGCGGATGCCGTATTAGCAAATCGATGATTATATCAAAACGTGGGTTTGAAATGGCTTATGTGGGCATTTTAAAGCGTACTTGGATGTGCAGCCTAATTAAATGGTCCATATACATTTTCAGATGGACACGCCGAAATTGCATAAAAAATTTGCCACCTTGCTAAAATGAGTCCTTAATTACTCATCTTGGAGTTGTTACACCATGATTAGATCAATTTAGCTCAACTAAATGCAGCATTCAACTGATAACTTTCATCGACAATTCTATATATTGCCGTAAAGTTGGATTACTCTCATCCTATATATTGACAACATGATGTGATTGAGATACGGTGAGAGAGACAACGACCTATCTATTTCTTCCTTGCTGGCAAAAGATCAAGCAACCATTTATGGTGGTCAACTACGTGTTCGTCCATTAGAATTCAATTCAACAAAGAATCAATCGAAAAACTGACGGAGAGAACCAGAAAAAGGAAATATTGCCAATTTGCAGAAATATATAGATTGAACATGACTTGTCTGTAATCGGAGAAGAGCGGGAAAAAGAGAGAAGGGGGGCGGTGGAGACGAGTAGAGGACCCAGCTATTGAGAGAGCTTGGCATTGATTATTGAAGACTTCCAAACCCAATCCTGCTCCCGCCACGCTTTGTTCTTTAATTAAGCTATCCTTTTCGGCAGCCATAAATATTAAAAACAAACATTAACACCAACACCAACCGAGCAGGCTGGCTCATTTTGACGTTCTTCCTCTGATATTAAAAAGCATAAAGAAACAAATAAAGAAATGGATAAAGGAGGCTTCTTTTGACGTTTTCTCTTCAAGGATCCCCAAAGCTTTCAGATGATTATGAATATAAGAAGAGTAAATTCCACGTTCTAATCGGAGCTACCCAGACATAAGCCCTCTCCAGTATGTTTAAAGTTACACTAATTTTCAAGTGAAAAATCTTAGGTAACATCAATATAAAGAATTTTCAAATATTTTAGAAGGTAGTGTATATGTATATAAAACACGGGAGGGTGTGTGTGTCTATGTGTGTCTGTTTATATATATATATATATGTGTGTGTGTATATAAGCACGAGTATATATACAATCCAACTTTGGCATATGCTGGGAACGCACAATTGAATATCCAATCCACCACCAGACGAGACTAGAGCCCCAAGGAAAACCAAATTCTGGGCCTACCATGAACAAAATATGGCATCTTCTTCTCCTCTTAGAAAGATGAAAGACTATGAAATGAAACCAAACGTTCTCTTTTAATAATCACCTTTGAATACGACTGTTGATAATAGCTTTTGACCTTTCCCTCCCCCCCCTGGGGGTCTCTCTTCTTTTGGTAAGTGCTGGAGGTCTTGAACCCAATACTTCCTGTTTACAATCATTTTCATCTAAAGAAAATCATTTTAAAGTTCAAAAATTTCACATTAAATATAATCTAAGTAAAAATTTTAAGGACTTTTTGTTTATCCAATTGGTGCTATTTTATAGGTCAAAGACTTAATTCAATAGCATTTTTCAATCAAGTCTGATAACTGAATTTTGAGGAGATTGAAGCATGTGAAGAAGAGTTCCCCATTATGCATGGCTAGAGCTTGTCCGTAAATTGTCTGGAATTAGGGACCGTCATCTTGATAGTTTCCTAAAAGAACAATGAAGTGAACGACGCACCAACAACAAAATATACTATTGAATAATCCTTTTCGCATTAGGTAGCTGGTATAAGATTTTCAATAGGATTTCGTTGTAGGTTTAAAGAGGGAACAGGAACTAAATGAGGGATGGACAAGAGTACCAAGTCACTTATGGGGAGCAAGTGGGATGGTTTGGGCTGCAATTTCCGTTCTTTTCACTTGTTTGGACAGAGTTCTGCTGCAGTCACATGATTTTGTCAAAGCCAATCCCAGCATAACCATATACCACTGCAATTAACAGCTTTTCTTTTCATTCCCGGGGGCTTTTCTCTAGGACCAAACGTGACGCAGCAAGTTACTCTTCTTCTTCTTCTTCTTCTTCTTCTTCTTCTTTTTTTTTGGAAGACTTTATGGACAACCAAAATATTTCTTAATAAACTGAGAAGAAGAAGAAAAACAGACCGCCCACTAAGTGGCAGCCCAATAGGCAAATTGGCATGATGGACGGTACAGGTATCTATTAAGTTGAAAGGGTTGGACAGTGTTCTCCTAGCCAACCAGTCACATCCAAAAGCAAGTCTGCAGACTCATCTGGTGGGCTTTACCCCATTACGAAAATAAGCTCGTTTGTTGTTCTTGATTGGGTACTACACACGTTATGGCGTATGGCTATAATTACTGAAAATTTCCATCCTGCCATCCAAAATTTTACACTCGAATCCTGCTTTAATAGAACAGAACTAAATGCCCGTGGAACCGTCGGAGAGTTGTGATTCATGTTTATCGCATACTAAGAGAATGCATGGACCATTTTGATTTTAGATCTTTTTTTTTAAGAAGTGTTCCATGAGTGACTTTAATTAGCTCAATTATGATATTCTTTTTAACTTTTTGGGTAGGAGGGGGGTTGGAATATAAGACGTGAAGAGGAGGGAAAAGAGGGAAATTATTATTCTTTTTAAATCTGAACAAAAAAAGACTAAGTCCAACAGTAACACTTGGACTTTTACCCTAAGCAATTAATCGTAGGCACCTTAAATATCAGTATACATTTGGTTGGAAAGACTTGATTCTTTTTTCTTTTTCATACATATTTTTGATTAACCTGCATTGACTGCATTTATTATCTGCACATGTTTTCATGAAGTATTCATATAATACAAAAGCATATGAAAATAATACTGTGTATCGACATTTGCAGTGATGTCGGTCCAATCTAGTCAATTCCAGAACAACGTAAAGTAGAGTTCTACCTAACCTCCCCCCCCCCCCCAAAAAAAACCACAAAAAACAAACAAAAAAGAAGAAGAAGACCGAACCGATGCCATGCTTGCAGATGTTTCTTTTTAGTTTGTCTGTAGAATTCAGAGTTCAAGTTTGGAGGCTGTAAGCTGTGGACACTTACCCATGCATGTTTGATCTACGTAAAAATTTAAAAGAGAAATGATGGAAGACGTTTCATATGGAAATCCATCCATGGCGACTGGTCTCAGCTCCCGCATCCACATTCCCCGGGCGGAGCCAACAGACCAACCTATCCAGTTTGCATTAACTTTTTTGTTACTTCGCCACGAAGGCAAGTTGTCGCTGATGGAGGGAGGAGACGTGTGGAGAATTAACATGTGTTTGCAGTTCATTGGGCAGGAGTGACCCACTCCCCCGCAAGGATGTCTACCATCTTGCAGCCCTGATGGGGATATGATCATGGGACCTCCCGGTTGTGTCACGAATGCCCTTTTGCCTTTATACTTTGTGCCCCTCCCCGTCCTCCTCACCCCCCCCCCCCGGGGGGGGTTTGCTTTCATCCACGGATTTTCGTTTAGAATAGTCGTATCTTGTTTCCTAAGAATATTCCATCGGTAAAATCTAATCCGTGAAAAAAGCATGCTTCTTTTACTTCGGTTGCAGTATAACTGAGCAGATGAGAATGAAGTCTTGTATCTGCATGCAGATACATCTACATGTGAAAAAAACTACACAAGCACGGATATTGCACTTGTATATTTTCTTTTTTTCTGAAATGATGTGTGTTTAACCAATAAAAACAGGCCACATGCAGGTAGAGTTTGGGGAAGAAGTTTGTATGATGACTAATGAAGACAGGGAGACGTTAAGACTGAGTCCTTGTTATGTTACGACTGACGACTTACGAAGCCGGCTGCATTTTGGGATTGCTCAATACAATACTATGTTCCGTAGACAACACTCGACAGTCACAATGCAGTAGCACCCATCTTTTTGCGTGATAAGTAGTAGTAACTTAGAAAGTAGGTCCCAATTAATGCATGTGATCTGTGGATTAGCCACGAGTAAATGCCTTAATATGATAGGTTATCTAAAGTGTCCTTCACCTTTCCTGAAAAGAGAGAGAGATAAAGTGTCCTTGACCCCCTTAAAAAGCTACCTAAGTGCATACATAAGATTTCGTAACGTCTAATCTATACGTATATAAATTGCAAACGGGGTTTTTAGAATGGTTAAATTATAATGCTTTTAACTCTCCGTTGTCTTTTTTTTTTTTTTCTTATGTAGAATTTTGAATTTTTAGTATTACTAAATATCCCTTCATGCTTTTAATTTAGAATTCAAAATTATGTCTCCACTAATGCAGGAATTTGATTTGAAATTTGTCCAATGTAAGGTAGATAAGATAAAACATCCTAATAAGTCCTACTGAAAGTAAAAATGTAAATTACAATTGATTTAGCCTTCAATTAAGTAATCTTAAGTAAAAGGACAATTTATATAAAAAACTAATATTCGTTGGTCATGGATTTAAGAGTCAATAATGGTATTATTACTGAAACCTAAGTTATGAAATTACTTAATTAAAACGGGCCCTTCAAGGTAGAACTTTTAGTTTAAAATATATTTTTGGTAAAAATAATAATTAAAACAATACCAATCCTACTAAAAATAAAAAATAAGTAACGATACAGTTTAAAAGAAATATATAGAACATTTGACTGTAAAATATATCTATTTAATTTGTATACATTTGATCTAAATTGGACCCAACCACCAAGAATAACCTTGGTTATTATTGATTACTTTGTGTATTTTTTTTTAAATTTTTTTTTTTGGTGGTTGATGGAGGTATTATAAGTATTATCAGTTTTTTATTTACATTTTCAAATGCAAATAACAAATTGATCAGAGTTCGGAGAAGTAACATCGAGTAATCACTGCTGTGATCAATCACCAACCATGAGTTTTATTAGTTCATTAGTATTTTTGCCCTTGAAACCCAGTCAAGCGATGCCCAACTTACAGCAGATTTTTGCATGCCTAATGAACAAAATATCGGTAATATTTAAATTTAGTTTCAGATAAAAAGTCATTAATCCCTCTTGATAGGAATTTTTCGTCTTGAAAAGACAAAGTTGATAGGGTGCATGGATGATGGATGAAGTCAAATGTGGAAATTTGTAACCTTTTGGCTTTTAGAAGGGGTCAAGTAAAGACTAAAGCGTAAAGACGGAACTCTAAGGACTTTAGTCTAGTTGGATGATCAAGTCTGCTATGCTAAGCGAAAGCTCTGATGTGTACGTTGGGTCCCGGAAGGATCCTTACGTATCTTTCTCTTTTGAACAGCTGCTTCCATGCACGTTCATAATTGATAGACCCAAATCCATAAAAATTTCTTTCCCCCTCATATTTCTCCAGATCGATTTCATCCCTGACTGTCTGTTGGTGTTAATTACTTAGGGTTGCAAATGAAATCGAGCCGATATTGATCAATTGAGTCGAGTTCGAAGGCATTTTTCATTTTCGAATCAGCCTTCTTTCGAGCAAATGTAATTCGAGATATTGAAATGAATATATATATTATTTTTTATTTTAATAGTAAAATTACATATATACTCCTAATATTTTTATTATTTATTAAGAAAAATAATTATTTTATTTATTTTTAAAAAAATAAAATAATTATTTTTTATTAACTCGAGTTCGAGGTTCATTAAGCTCAAATTCAAACTCGAACAAGATTTTCACTTTAAGAACTCGTCGAGTTCGATTTCGGTGAAAAATAGGTTGAACTCGACTCAATAAAACCAAAACTCGACTCAGCTCAACTCATTTGCGCGACGTTACAGAATTTGAACTAAATGTAATAATGGAGAAAACTCTAAGAATCTTCCTGATGTTTCTAAAACTTCAAGCGAGATGTAGAGGCAAAGGAGCTCTGGTACAGTACACTACGACGGAGAGAGGCAGCTATTGACAGAAGCAGGGAGTGGCTACGGTATTGACCACAGACGAAACAGACGCTTATATATCCAAAGCCCTATGCGCCTATCAATGCTAACCAAAACTACTACTGACTCTAATAACCAATCCATCGATGGCACATGACCGCATAATTAAACAAATAAATAATTGAAAGCTTGGTTTGTATTTCTATAATAATTACTTCAATTTTTGTTCTAAATTAATCCTATGCTTGACGACATTATTGACTTCGAGAAACTTTGACAACCTTAAAATAAAGATTTGTTCTATATAGATTAAACTTTAAATTGATGAAATAAACATATCGTTTCCTGTATATATACATACGTACACACATCTAGGTGCTTTATATGATAGTAGATTTTTTGGGATAATTTGTTGAAAAGAATACTGTAACACTACTGTAGTACTTTTCTGATGTGATGTATCTGAGATAAAAAGGTGATTGGAATTTATGTCGATGATGTAAGCAAAATTTTTTAACTAAATATACACAATCCAAACGTTTTCGCAGATCTTATTCTTTCCTCCTCTCTCCCCCTCTCTTCTTTTTGCAATTGTAATTGCTTTTCCATGTTCCAACCAAAACGTGCAATTTTGTTTGCTTTTTCATGTTCCAACCAAAAAGTTGTGGGTTTGGTGTGACATAGTGACCTTCCTTGTAATTGGAGAACTGATTAAACCCACAAAAAGCAAAAATATCAAACCTCCAAATCTTCTTCCAAAACCCCTGTTCATTGTCAACAGTGGCGGACGCATAGTGGGGGCAATGGGGGCAATTGCCCCCACTGACTTTGTATAAATTTCCCAAAATGTATATAAGAGTTTAGTAATTTACTTGATTTGTCCTCACAACTCAAAACACTCAAAGAATTCATTGAAGGGTATTGTAGTAAATAAGAGTTAAATATAATCTTATTGACTTTTGTCATTGGTGGAACTGGAAGATGTTTAAAAAAATTGTAATGTGACTAAAATATTCTATAAAACACCAGAAAAATGTTTTTTTTAAGAACCCAAGTTAAAAAAAAAAAAAGGGCCTCATTTTCCAAAGGCCAAATAGCGTAAAACTCATCTGCTGCCTCGCTTTTCATAGCTTCAATCGCGGTTCAAATCTTGGTTTGTCTCCCCACAAATCAATCCGGATCATTGTCAAGGCAGTCAGCACAAACAAATACCGATATGACCACCGCCACTACCATATATCCCAGCTCAGTCAATCATCGCCGTCGGAAGCAGCTAAGATCTCCAAGCACGAACTCTCATGCAGAAACTTGTCGTCTGCACATACTTTATTACGGATTACCCCAACAATTCAATTCGGAGGGGCAAATAGAGGATGCTGTGTGGGCTATGGTCCTTTCAGACCATAAATACGAATTGCTGGATGATCAGAGCTTCAGCTCATTCGATATGATTTTTCAGAGTACAGTGCGATTCAATGCTGCCTACCTACATCCCAATAATAATATCTACCGCTTTATCAGAGGCGATTGGAGTCTGACATCCATACAATTTTGCAATCAGCAGGTGACTTGCCTAGGACGGGCTGTCTTTACTTGGGATACGATACACCCAGTATCAATGGTGCCTTCACGGCTTTGTCATTTTTTTAGGGATAAAAAACAAATTTCATTAACGACTTGCTCAAAACTATTCAACCCATTTGTTTTCACATTTCTATCCTAATAGTAGATCATTAAACATGCACTTTAAATAACAGATCTGTGTTTATATAATGTAGATCTAAAAGGTTCTGAGCAAATTTAAAAAATATATAAAATTCTCAAATTATCTTCTAATAAGATAAATTGCTATAGCTCCCTTTGATCCTCTAAACAACAGTTTCAACATTCAACAATCTTCAAGTTCCAATAATGATGATGAGGTTTGTTGAGATATAATGAAAATAAAAAAAAGAAAATATCATTATAAGGATAAAGTAAAATTTCTCATTAGAAACTTTTAGGAGAAACAGAAAATTCTCATTAAGAATTTTTAGGAGAAACATATGACTCTCACCAAGAAAATTTAGGAAAGACTTTATTAAAAAAACACAATTTTCCTTTGGAAGATGAAGGCTTTCTAAGAAGATAAGAAGAAGTAGGGAGAAGTTACAAAAAAGAAAGAGGATGAGAAGAAGTAGAGCGAAATTAGATTTAAAAAAAAAAAGTTAGATAGCAAAGAGAATCACTTCTACACGTTTATTATGGTGTCTTTATCATTAAGACCTAACATCACCGGTTCTTGTTGTTAAAGTTTTTCATTAGAAAAATCATATAAATAATCTTTCACGTATTGACTTTGTAGTTTTTATGTTCTTCAGATATAAAACACATACTAATTTTGTACATTTTACATTATTTATATATGAAATAGTGATTCTTTTTGCTCCTCGTAAATGGAAAATGCACATTTTTAGTCCATCAACTTATTTCTACTTATGCCCTTGCTGGGAAAAAAAAATCACATGCACCTCATACCTCAAAATCTTTAGGAATAAAATCTCAGATCTCATAGACTTAAGGAATAAAATCGGAAGACCATATTGAAAAAGGGAAAAATATCTCTCACATTTCTTTTTTCTTCATCCTATTGTTATAGTCAAAGATGTGGTAGCAGCCATAGTTATGCAATGACCCAACCACTTGTGCTTTTAGATCATAAATAATATCATACCATGCAATCTATGTAACGAGGGTATTTTCATTGTTAATTACAAGTGCCAAATACAGAACTTGGCATGGTAGCATCTGATACATAAAAACAGGCATTAGTTCTTGTTGTTAATGTTTTCATTTACGAGACACTCTTTGTTCCATACGTGGAATGGATTGAGGTTTCCTACAATTTATGAACGAAATAGGGTCAATCTGAATATAATGGATAGGATTAAAAATTGGACATAAATTTGATTATATGACAAAATTTATTGTGATACTGTTTACATTGCATAGTATAATTGGCACTAGTTATTGTAGAAGTCCCAGATCCCTGTGGAGCAAAGAAATGGGGTAGTGCAGAATTCAAAACGGGGGACTTAAATGGTATCCAAAAGTGAGAGTAGACATTAATACTGATTAGGAAAATTATCGTGCTTTTAGATCACAGTAGCATACTACGTAGTCTATGTAATGAGGCAACAGGTTTTACACTGTGGATGATTTAGTGCTAAAGGAATCATTAATAATGCACAAATTATATACTCACAGGCTTTCAAAAGTTAATAACTAACCAATGTTGAGCTTTATGGTTAGAATCAAAACAAAAACAAAAAAAAAAAAAAAAAAAAAGAGGGAATCAGATTCAGTTTGGGTGGATCAGAGGATATCTGATATGTTTTCCTCTATTTGACAGGACTTAATTAGCGACTGACCGGGCTATTATAGTTACCTCTTTCCAAGAGAATTAAACTTATCTAAACGTTTTACTAATGACAGTAATGATCCAAGTCTCTAGTGCATAAAAGCCTGGAAAGCTCAAATAATATCGAGGAATGATACATTGGCTAGCTTGAAAAGGAAACTGCGCTTACCTTCCCACCATACAAATCAGCATCATCATCACGGTCTCAAAATTTCTCCAAGTTTCTCTCCCTTTGACGGTTTCCAGTTGATTTCAGTTTTTTTTTTTTTAATTTACAATCGACAACGTCTATTCTATATCTACAATATGGGGAAGGGGGAGACTAACTAGGTTTGGATCAGGGTTGGGAACTGAACCACTAGACCAGACAACATCTATTCTATATCTACAATATGGAGAGAGGAAGCTAACTAGGCATGGATCAGGGTTGGGAACTAAATCACTAAACCTTGGATTAAGGTTAGGAATTGAACCACTAAACCAGATAGGTACACTCCTACACTCTCTGAATTTTTTAATGAAAGAAAGCCACTGTTTCCTTGTAATATATCAGGCACACGAAGGCTCGGGTCATTGGACCAAGGCACAATAGTTGGATTTCAGTTTCTTCTTACCCTGAAAAAAAAAACGAAAAGGAAAAAAAAGATTTCAGGTTCTGGGTGATGATTTTAACTTTTTAACCTTGTCAGATATTGCTCACCAGCTGGATCTAGACCGGTGTCGAGGTTTCTGCTCTGCGACCCCACATGTCCCATCATCATCCCCACACACCCCCTCCTTTCTCACAAGTAGATTCCAAGCTTCTTTTTTATTCCACATCTTTCTCTTTTTTCCATTTTTAATTTTGCAGACTCTTTTTTTTTGCCCCCTCCAATCAGCAGCTGTGCATCAGTTCTTCAATCTATAAAATCCCCTCAACAAGCATATTGTAACCTCCCCTTTCTCCTCCCTTTCCTCCTTGCCTTACTCTCTTTAGCTAGCGTCGCTTCTCTCTGCCCATTTGTTTCAGCATAGGTTAGTTTTTGGCTCAATAGGTCCAGCACCCATTTCAAGATTCTTGTCAATCCGGGGTCGTGGGTTTCTTGAGTTGCCAGCTGCGGTGGCCAGATCCACCGTTGTTCTCTAACATCATCCCTCTGTTTCCTCTTCAAAACAAGCTTAATGCTCAATTTATTGTTCTTGATCTTTGAAATTCATGTCTGCAATTCTCAGTGAACTCTTCCTTTCCGGGTGTATGATAAATTCCACATACAGGCGCAGGACCCATTTAGTTCAATCCTTCTCAGTTGTCTTCCTCTACTGGTTCTATTACATTTCATGATTTTTGTCCTCTTTTTTTTCCAATAGCTAGAGTTTTATATCTATAGCAATATTTTTTTTCCCTCTGAATATAAATATATAAATATCTGGGTGTGTTTTCTAGGTAATAACTACTATCAGGGTCCTGCTAGATTTTAGTTATCCCTCATTAATAATCTGCTAATCGAGCTTTTGAGGGGGAAAAAAAAAAAGAAAGAGAGAAAGAAAGAAAGAAAGAAAGAAGAAGGAGAAGAAAATTGCATGCATGGCTTCCTCTAGTGGCAGCGGGACATCTTCAGGGTCATCTGGGCTTCAGAACTCCGGTTCTGAGGAAGATCTTCAGCACCTGATGGATCAGAGGAAAAGAAAGAGGATGATCTCGAATCGCGAATCCGCACGGCGGTCGCGAATGAGGAAACAGAAGCATTTAGATGACCTGATGGCCCAAGTTGCTCAGCTCAGAAAGGAAAATAACCAAATCATCACGAGCATGAACGTTACCACCCAGCAGTATCTCAATGTTGAGGCTGAAAATTCGGTGCTCAGGGCTCAGGTGGCTGAGCTCAGCCACAGATTGCAGTCCCTCAACGAGATCATTGAATTCTTGAATGTCTGCACTGGTGGTTTGGCTACTGAGGGTACTTATGGATTTGCTGAATCTGCCGATGGATTCCTGAACAACAATTCTTGGAATCATCCTTATCTGAACCAGCAGCAGCCTCTCATGGCTTCAGCAAACATGCTGCACTACTGATGGTGCAATGGTTGACCTCCCAAATGAAAGACCTTTTTTGGCGTCTAGAGGGGATTAAATTAAAATGGATCCAGTATTAATTAGACTTCAACTATCAGCAATTAGTAAGGAATAAAGCATGGATGGATTTGGTTATGGCTATACCTTTTCAGGTGTGGCTCGGGAACCTTGTCCAGTGTAATTAGTCTCTCTATCTGTAAACTAGTTGATGCTTTTCCCTTCCAATCTAGTTTTGTTCTGTCCAACTTTTGTTTGTGTTTTATTCAGAATAATATTGTAGTTCTAATCAAATTGGAAATCCCCGCAAGAGAAATAGGTTAGTCAGAATTTGATCATCAATTCCAGGCAGAAGTCCAATATAATTAAGCTCTTAAACACAACCTCTGCCTACCAATTCACATAAAAGAGAGGATCAATGTATAGTAAACTGATTATTATTAGAGAATGGGCAAAACAGAGGCCCCCTAGTGACAATTGGAAGTGGCACTTGAGTGATGGCAAAGTTACTTTACTGGTACTAGGAGATGCATTGGAGAACGGCACTACCGACTGAGATCCTGTGGGTTTGACAAATACAAGAAGTAGTAGCTCTATTTCCTTGAATGGTTGGACAATGACAATCCACCAATCTTATGAGGCTGCTTGATTTTTGGTGTTGATCCTCGGAGTCTCCAATCAAGTGGAGCTAGAAAAGACGTACATGATGACTTCAATTTGATGATCTTGTCCACCTTTGGGCTTTTAAATTCTGAACTCTTGCTGAATTCTTAAACATCACTTGGCCAGCAGCCGTTTCATGTCGATTGTTGTACTTGAGTGACTTATCCTCATTTCTGACCAGGAAAGAGAAACATGCTTGAAATAATCCAATAACTGGGAAACGTATCTTGAACGCAAATTTAATGTCCTTGCACCAATTTCTTTATCACTGGGGGCATCTGGACCATGAGATCAAGAATCTGAATGTAATGATACGATGCAAGAACAGAAGTTTCTTCTTAATCTTCACCCAAGAAAAACATGAACAGGGATGGAAATATTAACCAAGAAATGAGCGGCCAAAATGAAACAACATGCACGTACAGATCGCATCTGGTCAAGTTGGTGAAGGGGGTAAGCAGTGAGCACCATTTCGCCACTAGTTGCACGTGCAGGGAACAATAGTAGCAGTACAAGTACAGATGCAAGGTGCATTCACGATTAAATTTTACTGTATCCTCAAATCTGAATGTATGGATCTCTTATTAGGTTCCACTTGCAATTTATTCACAGAAGGGTCGGTGGGGAGGAGGACGTGATTGGATGCTTTGGGAAATTGAAGTACGTGTTGATTACACAAGGAGAATGGTGGTGATAATTAACTCTCATCAAAGATGTGTTATGGCGAAATCAACCCTTCATTTAGATGCAAGAGACCATCAAAAGTACAAGTAGATTTGCCAGAGCACAAAGGGAAAAATGCACCCTTTTTCTAAATAGAACCCTGCTCTCATGTGAAGAAAGTGGCCAAAGGACATGGCAAATGGGGCTGCAACTTGACTTAGCAGAGAAACACGGTTGGTATTCCTTTAGATTCCAACAACTTTTGTAGCTCCATCTCGAGTAAAGAAAGCAAAAATCGAGAAATAATTAAAGTTAGCATAGTGAAATGCCATCAACCCACTTGCCATATTTTCCATCCGTGTAGAAAGAAATCCTGCAACAAGACAAATGGAGGTCATAATCCTGTCACAGTATAACCCTTGGAATCGCAGTTGCGTAAGCACATTTGCAGTTAAACTTTTCCGTAAACTTGCCTGAGGTTGGGTAAGATAGTCAATCATGATCTGCCAACTGGGAAAAGTAGCCTCCTCGGTAAGTCGCCAAAGTGTCCTCCCAAGCAATCAAGGTTAATAGAGTATATGTGCAGTTGCTTACAGTTATTTTTGTAGGTATTGTACCTGAATTGACATCAAGAATTCATCTTACAGTCGCTAAAGCCATTGAAAAGACGTAAATATACCTAACCACTGGAGCTCAGAGTTCGAGAAGAAAATACAGTGGACGGGATGAATCTTAGAATTTACGAAGAAAATTCTAAGACAAGTGGCGAAGAAAAAGATGGCAGCAGCTGCTTTGCAAAAGCCATTAACAAGCGTGTGATATGGACCCGTAGCAGCATTTGGCTTTACAGCCTGAATATCTTGTACACAGAAGAAGAAAACAGGTAAATGGTGACACACGGAATAAGCATAAGTGGACTTGGCTGCTATGCTACTTCATTACACAGGAATATGACATCTTTTGGTTGGGAAGAAAAGTAAATTCGATGGCCTTGGCCACAGTGGCTTTGAGGCTTTGATCATTCCCATTAGATAAAAGCATCACACTGAAAATATTCTTGTCAAATGCCAAGTAAACAAAACATGGGCTTTGAGCATGGTTCTTTTGCCCTTTGGATCGAAGATTAAAAAGAGAAACCATATATTCTCTCAATAGGTACAAATTCCTATGATAGTTTATATTGACGGGTGAGAAAGATCTTTTCATTGGCAAAATGATATAAACTAAGCGGACATAGTGTGAAAGATTCGAAGCCACGAACGTAGTTTTGGACTTCCATTCAGGTCATTACCTTTTCTGCCTCTTCACCTAATATTAGTGCAGATTATTAACATAAAATGGATGGAACTCAAGACAAATTCAAATTCTTATTTTCAAAAAGGAAAAAAAAAAAAAAAAAGGAGGAAGGAAGGAAAGGACAAATGCAAATTCTTAAGCAGGGTGTCAACTCTCGACTTCTGCAAAAGCAAAAGGCCACAGCGACTAGAATTATCGTAGCTGCTTCCAGATCGTAATCAGTAGTAGTATATGATAGATAATAAAGCACTCTATTCCATACCTAATTAATTGCACCACATATCGTATTCGTGAAAAGTACCCACTGTTCTTCATCAATCGTAAAATCTTTCATAAATCAAGAACACATGTCATTGCAATTATATATTGATTAATTTATTCAGTTATTTTCAAAAAAATGCTTGTTTATCTTTGCGGAGTACAGTTCCCAAACATATGGTATCCAGTGCTTTGAACCAACTGAAAACTAATTTTATCTCCGCATGTAGACAGAAGCCACCTGTATATTATACTGAGATGGTTGGCTGCAGAGCCTTCTTGCACCACTAATTTGTTTAGGAAAAAGAAAAGAACAATGCTGAAGTTACCAAACAGGTAAAGCCGTTGCTGAAATAAGGAAAGACGGTTGTCTTCTACCACTGGAGCAACAATTTTATAAAAATCTTTAAGAGGAGAAGGTGATGTCATGAATTGTCTGGTGTAAACAATATGTTAATTAAAAAAAAAAAGTTGTACGACTAATTAAGGGCATTATGAAATGAGATTGTGAAAGCATATGGCCAGCCATGCTCTTGAATAATTCACAGGAATGCAGCAAAAAGTTGACAGCTCCTTTGTTTGTTTATTGAGTGCTTGCTGTTTGTTCAAGGGGTCTTGACTGTAGAAAGGTTGACTTGTGACATTAGGGAACCGGTGATTGGCTTCATGATTCTTGCTTATATTGAATTCCAGTTTACAGTTTAAAAAAGGAAGGAAAGGTTTAGATTGAAACCACTCTCCTAATTGTTAATCACCAGTGGGTCAATGAAGAGAGGTCTAGGTTCATTTGCTAAATCATTCGTGGAGAAAGCTCTAGGATAATCTACTAGTTCTTTTTACTTCTCTAAAGTGAGGATAGGACAAAAAGAGGGACCTTCCATGCTGTATAATGGAACTATTATTTTTCCCAACAAATACTGTTGCTACTAATCCCTAATTTCTTTCCCCAAATATCATTGCTACTGACTCCACGGCCACTGGCAGGGAGTCATGCCATCAAGATTATTACGTGAACCACAGAGCAAAACTGGAATTCTATCTAAAAGGGTTTTCATTCTGCACGAACTTGCATCGAACAAGCAAATCTTCTAATCAGATGGATCATTGTAAATCAATACTATTGCTGCTTGATTCGAAATGCTGGAGATTGCTTGGACAAAAAATCAAATTGGTATGCGCAAAGGATGAAAATTATCTTCAACCATTGATCATTTGGCCCTCATAAATGATAACTTGGCCAGAAGAAGCTAATCTTACTGGTCTGGTGTTATAATGAATTTCAGTTCTGAAGTAACCAAGAACATTATACATCACGTATGTGCCTCTGTGTTTTGGCAAGCTATCAAGACTCCAGACGGTCAATGGAATAAAGCAAAAGGGGAAAAATCTGTGAAGATGACTTTTCATGATGGTCTTCTTTTTCTACAAACACAAATCCATAATGGTGCAAAACAACATTCGATGGCAAGGACTATCTTAGCAGGTTTCTGCTTCCTGAATAGCTATATAACTGACCAATGCAGCAAGAGCAACTTTCCGTTGAAAAAAACTGAGCTTGGATAATACTATCACCTGTTTCCAGAACCTAGAGAGTTTCGACCAAGCATCAGCATACTGCTGTGGATTATGCGTAGAAAGCACATTAGCTCGATTGACGTAGAAATGCGCCAGTTAAACTATTGAGTTATAGACCAATGACTTTAAACAGGCATAATCCGCATAACACTTCATCCGAAGGACATCATTCTCCATGAGCTAACCTTTGGCCACAGGCACTGTTATTACCAGAAGTTCCCACAAGAGCATTCTCCACTCCTGAAATGGTGGAATCGTACATGATCCCTAAGAAATATCCCTCTTTGATAAACCTTTGACAGTAGTTTCATGAAAGAATGGCAATCCTCACAAAGGCGGAAATTTTTTACAATTCTTGTGGAGGTTCCTGGGCTGGTTTTATCAAACACCTTGAACGCAAGGTCCGGAACTCCACCGCCTGAATACATACGAATCAATGCACTGCTTATGTACATGTCCCACCGAAAACCCAACTTCCAGACTAGTCGTGGAGTTGTTCTCCAAGACGGGTTTGACGTAATTTGGAGCAAGCTTTGAGGACAAAAGGAAACGTGAACTTGTCCGGTCGAGCTGTACTAGGAGACGGCGCATTCTGCATTACTGAAAATAGGCTAATGGCTTGGGCAGGGTCGGATAAGTCGGAATAGGCTCGAATCATGGTGTTATAGTAATAAGAATTTGGGGTTTGAAGGGAATTAAGGATGAGGCGAGCGTAGGACAAGTCACCTGAGGGCGAGAGAGCTGAGAAGGTAAAGAGCTGGAGGGTCTGGTGGTTTTGTTCAGTACTAGGATTATGGTTTTGGCCGCCAGACTTGAGGACTTGGGCATGGAGCTGCAGGGCTTGAGCCATAGTAGCGATTTCCATGTTACTGTACTTGGAAATGGAGCCTCGGACGGCGGTGGAAAGCATATTAACAGCTTTAGTTTGGCGGCTGCCGGCGGGAAATGGAATGCTTTTGTTTCAACGGCTGGGCCTACTGAGCCTTCAGCGCGCGGGAATGATTTACAGATTAATGTTATAAAAGTGGCCCAATAACAAGTCTCCTAGGCCTGAATTCTTCCAAGTCATTCTACAATCTTGACCGACCATTATTCATCTATGTAAGGGCCTCTTATCGACGCCAGAAAGAAAAAATGGTTGTTCAACACCTTGCAACCTCAACCGACCATGCGATGATTCAAACTCTTGATTGGTCGAGCACAAAAGCGTTTTATCAATTAAACTGCTCTTTTTTTTTTTGTTGTAAAGGTGGAAAAATTTTGTATCAGTTCGGAGCAATTATTAGACATGCTTAATAGCTGTTCTTGAAATAATCACGGATATATACAAAGGTCCCATGTGATTTAAGAGTATCCGGACCAACATAAAGCTCCGCTAAAAAGTGTTTATGAATGTCAAATGGAAGTGAATTTAGTCGCTCAAATCATTCAGCCATAACTCATACTTTCTCTATCGAAAGCCTAAATAATTGTGGACACCCAAAAGAAAAAAAGGAACAGTAAAAAACAATCTTATCACTTGAATAAAATTCTTACCCATTTTCGACATAATTGGAAATCAAGATAGCAGATGGTCATATGTCCGATTTCATTTCTTTGATTCTGGCACGTCGATTTATGTGTACAGGAATTCCATGTCAAATGACATCAAACTCCTTTGTCATATATTTCTGCTGTTGAGAGCTCTCACCCACCTCCCCCAAACCCCCTTATTTTTTTGTGCATCTGATTATTAGCACCCAGTGAAATGGTCATTATAGACATGTACTAGGGTTAGATTGTCACTGTCAATAATTGATTTAGAGCAATTTGGTAAATATTCATCAGTTGTCGTCACTATAACTATAATTAACTAGTTAATGGTACTCGGTTTTTGTTGAAACATATAGAATGTTCAGGAACTAAAATTTAAGTATAGATTTTATATATTTTTTTCTATTTTTTGTACTCCTTTTTCTTCTATTTTTTTTCCACTTTCTCAAAATTTTCTATTATTTATTTAGCCTTTTTATTTTTAATAAAAATATGAGATACAAGGGTAGGTACAATTTAATTCCCTGCTAAAAAATAGCTGGTCATAAAATCCATAGAATGGACTTGTCATCCCCATTAAATCATTTCGATTAACTGTAACCAAACTATAAGTATGACAAATGATTACTTTTGAAATCCATTTTTTTAGCATGAAACTCACTTAGCAAACCCTCCTCAATATTATTGTTAGGAGAGAGAGGGAAAAAGGGAGAAGTTCAAAGGAGATAATGGTAAGAATCGAACTCTTTATATTTGGAAATTAGACCATTTAAGCCTAATACCCAAAAAAAAAAAAAAAAAAAGAAAAAGAACAACTCCACAAAATAAACTTTCATTTCCAATCTGGACATGATTATTTGTATTTCCTATACAGTGGCACCGACTTACCAGCCATGTTCGTTCCGCGGCTAAGGGTATCTTTCTAAAGACGGTCCATCACACTCTCGCATTTGCCATTTGTACCGCTCGGTTATCCGTTATTGGGTGCCCATTACGCGGTTAAGTAACACCGCTGTCAGAGTTGGACGGTGTAATATCGACGTTCATGAGAAAACTTCTTGTCTCTCCCTGGTAGGATTCCAGGACCCAAATATCTAGTACTGGGAAAAATCACAGGAGAGATCTATTTGTGTCCAGAGCAAATTAAACAAATTTTTTTTCTTTTTTCTCGTTTTATTTTTTCATTCAGCAAATATCCAGGAGATAGTGGAAATCAATCATTGTAATAAACAATCAGGTGAGCCTGTCGCAATTCCTCCTTCCATCCTTCACTGTTATTGTTTGTCTAATCCCTAAGCTTCAATATCCCACCATTCTTCACTGCTATATTTTCTATATCAGCTCGTTGTCTTAACTGATTCCCAATTTATATTGCAAAATTGCATCTGGGGTCAGTTCTTGTTTTTATCTGGTTAGTTTTTCTGTCCATTTCGAAATTGTCGTATTTTATTATTTTGTTAATTCTGAGTGTCATCATTTTAGTTACGTGTCTAATTGTTCCATATTTTGTTTCTTGCAAGTGTGATTCAGCACTGATCTCTTTCTGATTTCATCAGAACTGAGTTTATATTCTTTAATTACCAGTTATGTGGCTGGGATATATTCTGCTTTACGTCTTTTTATCTCTTGGGTACCTCTTATATACATACATTTTTCAGGGCAGCCTTCAGCAGTTTCATTTAGCCTTTTTGTACAACCAGATAAGCTTAGGCCTAATCAATATGTCAGTGTTGCAAGCCATGGAAACTGCTGTTTCATTTGTGCTTGATTTGTTGTGTAATTGGGTTTTCTTTTCTTTTCTCAGTTGAGTAATTGAGAAGGTAATAAAAGCTTCTGTCTGAGCTATGGTGAAGGAAACCGAGTACTATGATATTTTGGGTGTCAGTGTAGATGCATCCCCTGCTGAGATTAAGAAAGCATACTACCTAAAGGTGAGACCTTTATAGATAAGATGAGCATTTGACAAGTAGTTAGTAATACTATGTAGATAATATGCTATGATTACCACTACAGAAATAAATCAAGTTTCTTTTTAAGCTATATTCCTTCTGAAATTGTTGCTGTGTTTTGTTCCATGCCAAACTTGACAGTAGAGAATATTCCTATAGCTTTTGACGACTTACTAACTGTCCAATTTTCTTCTATCTGTTTCAGGCAAGGGTAGTGCACCCGGACAAAAATCCCAATGACCCCAAGGCTGCTCATAATTTCCAGGTAAATAGTTCTGTCTATGTGATTTGAGAATTCGGTCTAACTAGATCACCCATAACCCTCCCATAATGCTTGTTGACCACAATGCTGCTCCTGTTTTTGTGCAAACAGCTCTTATTTTTAGCAATTGAAATTCTTGTTTGTGTGAATAACTATTGCATTGAACATTTTACTCTTTAATATTGTTTTATTGTTTGGATTATAAAAGCTTAACCAAATTTGAGACTAATTTGCCACTGGGAATTAACTTGTCGAAACCATCTTTGAAGGTACTTGGGGAGGCATATCAGATATTGAGCGACCCATCAAAGCGTGAAACATATGACAAATATGGAAAAGATGGAGTGTCACAGTATGTGCTTGCGCTTTTCTGAGGCATATTGATACATTTTAAATACATATGGTTGCATAGAGTTTTGTAAATTCATCTTCTGTAAACATTTTCATTGAAGAGGCCATTATGGTCATTTACTTTCTTCTGGAACAAGTTAGAATGGTTTCTTAGTCTTAGTCATTTGTTCCCATTTGCTTAGGGACACCATGGTGGACCCTGCAACTGTGTTTGGCATGCAATTTGGGAGTGACTTCTTTGAAGATTATGTAGGGCAACTTCGATTGGCTTCTTTGGCAGGGGTTGAAATTGATGATAGCTCAGAAAATCCTGATGTGCGCACTCAGAAAATTCAGGAAAAGCTAAAGGTAATTGGAATTGTCAAAATGCTTACTGTGTTCTTATACTCCTATTCCTTCTTGGAATTGTGTGGAATCTCAGCTTATTATAAGTGTATTACTGCAATTTAAATGTTCATGCACAGGCATTACAAAAGGAAAGAGAAGAAAAGCTTGTAGGAAATTTGAAAGATCGTCTACAACCCTATGTTGAGGGTCGAACCAATGAGTTTGTGGAATGGGCAAAAGCAGAAGCTCATCGTCTTTCTCATGCTGGTATGACCTTCGGGTGTTGATATGCACATGAGGAACTTTAATCGCTTTAGACACTGAGCTTTCTATTTTGTTATAATGCAATCAAGTACATATTGACTCTTGACAGCTAGATAAGAAATATGAATTTGGTTAGTAACTGTCCTATCCAAGTATAAATGTGTAAGCATGAAATCTACATTGTGACTAATGATCTTGTGAGCAAATCCATCTATTCTATTTAAGATTCTTCAAGAATTGTACACATGAACTGAAATTAGACAAATTGTGTTGCACAACCCAGGTCATGTTTAACTATTTTCCATGAGGTTCATTTCATCATAAACAAACTGAGCACTTTGTTATTTTCTCCTACTGGTTGCCTTGATATTTCCATTTTTTGAACAATTGGGGAAGTTCTCCGTTATGACCTTCTGCAAAGTCTGACCCTGTTATTACTAGAGATTATGTTCTGTTCCTTCAGGAGTTCAATGTTTTTGAATTGAATTAAGCATGAATGTGTTTCAATGTCATGTCACCTCTTTTAGATTAGTCATTTGTTTGTCAAATTTCTTTTTCAGTTTCACAGCCTGACACATGCTGTATACGAGATAATTTACAGTGCTGGAGCATTGTAACTTGTTAGGTTTCTCTGCAGTTCAGCATCATATAGCCTTAAGAAGAACTGAAAATAGTTGAATTGCTGCCCTCTGAGTTACATGTCTAGTCCACATGTAGAACTCTTGGGCACGTAAGGAACCATGAATTTAGGTGTGATGCAGATTTTGCACAAGGTCAAATGGTTGAACCTATCTCCCTTTGGCTTGAATGTTCTCATGACACTTGTGTTTCGGAAGTGCTGGCATTTTTGGACTGTTTACAGTTATAATGCCTCATTTGATCTTTAGAAGTTGCATTTGTTGAAGTGATTAATGCCTTTGTGTATTAATGACATCTTACTTCCATAGGGTCTGGTTAACTTCTTCTTTTTTTTTTTTTTTGGTTTTGGTGGGGGGGTGTTTGATTTGCACTTTTGTCATGCACCAACAATTAGTCCCAATTTGATGTCTGGATACGATCTGAATGGCTAATAGGATCTCAAGTATTGTACTGTTTTTGACATGGTTTTAATCCATTTTAAGCTAGAGATTCTAACAAGTTACTAGGCTAGTTTTACTGTGCATTTAGGATGTTTGGAAGGAGCAAGTTGCCATATAAGCATCTGAGGTTAGCCTTTGGGCTCTAAGAGTGGCTGGCCTAGCAAAGACCTATTACATTGCAACTATATTCTCTTTATGAAGATTGGTGTTTTTTCAGCAAGAAATACCGTTAGCTGTTTTGGAGTTATCTGTTTGAGGAGTCAACCAGATGGCTGCCCTTAGGATCTTGTCATAACATCTGGATAGCATCATGTGCATTGAACTAGACTTGTCTGCTGCTATCCACTGGGTTTTAACATGCTCCAATCTTTTCTAAACTATTAATGGCCACAAATTGAATAATTTTCAGCTTTCGGTGAGCCTATGCTGCATACAATTGGTTATATCTACACCAGGCAGGCTGCAAGAGAAATTGGGAAGGACAAGCGGTTTATGAAGGTTCCATTTTTAGCAGAGTGGGTGAGAGATAAAGGACATAAAATAAAATCGCAAGTAATGGCAGCTTCAGGTAATGGCTCAGAGCATCTTTTAGAATACACTGTTTGATAACTTTGAGACAGTCCTGACAAGTTTTACTTCTGATTGTAGGTGCCATGAATTTACTTCTATTGCAGGAGGAGTTGAAAAAGTCAAACCAAGGAGAAGTTTCTGAAGAGAGTGTAATGAAAGCATATGAAGATAAGAAGGAGGAAATGATTAACTCCCTTTGGCAGCTGAATGTGGTAGATATTGAGTCAACTTTATCTCGTGTCTGTCAAGCCGTAAGTTCCAGCCTTCTATTATTTGGTAGAGCACTTCTGGGCCATTTGGCCAAGGTTCACATTTCATATTGTGAATCTGTATGTCATCTTGCAATATATTCTAGTGAAGTGTAATACGGTGTGGTTCATTGATGATAAATGGCTTCACTTCAGTTGATATATCTGGCTTGGGGTGGCCATTGTCATCCTGTCCTGCTCTGTCTCTATTGGTCCAAAATATATTTAGAAATTGATATCCTTATATTGCGACCTTGAGTTTGATGTATATCCATTATGATCTGGAGTGCAAGCGTATTTAGTTTATCTCTGAAATGAAACATGTGTTATTATTCTGTTGATTTCAGGTGCTTCGAGACCCCAGTGTTTCTAAGGATGTCCTCAAGCTGCGTGCAAATGCTATGAAAAAGCTTGGGGCAATTTTCCAGGTATGTGTTGTTTCCTAAGATCTCAATCATGGATAATATGATTCCATCAGGCTTTAAGTTGCTCCTTCCTCTTGGTAATAGTTCTGTATTGCAAGTCATGGTCAACAGAAAACTGGATAGGAGAAAACTGTTAGTGGACAGGATTAGTTGGGGAATAACAAACATAGCGGAACTCCTTTGATACTTGAGGGGACACCTATTGAGGGGGCGAAATGAAGATTAAAAATTGAAATTAGGCATCATCGGCTAGTTATAGCATAAAAAAAAAATTTATGGGAGGACTAAAAGAAAAGCTTCCAGAAGGATTAATTGACTTGACAAGAAAACACTAGCTAAAAGCCAGGCGTTGTATGGAACTTCAAATCACTTTCAAGATGCGATTTTGTGACGAACCGCACTTGGTTCAGTTTGATGCAAGTAAAATATACTCTCTTTCAACTTTTATTGGGGAAATGTGATATCGTCCTTTTGGTGGCACATTGAAAAGCTATTCATTGTGTCATTGTTGTATGGTAGAAGGGCAATGGTTTAACACCCACACTACTAAAAGAGGAGTTTATTGCTTGTCAGGGTGCAAAGGCCATATACAGTAGGGAGACAAGTTTGCGCCATGAAAGCTCTCAACTACAGGTTCCAACAGCATCTAAGTCATCAGGCTAACTGTTGTGCTGAACCGAAATTCAGTATCTGCCACCTGCATAGAAAGTGCGACCTAGTACCTTGCTTCATACATATTTGAGTGGCTTATGGTCTCCTGTGTATATTTTTTCAACCCATTCAGATAAAACTACACTCACCAGCCTAATTTTTGGTTCTACAAGCATACTGCCAGACAAATGCCTTCTCATTTTTTTTTTTTTTCTTTTTCTTTTTTGATTTTTAACTTGAATGAATATGAGAAAAGTTAAAAATTTCCCAAGTGAATAATGACAAATCGATTCAAGCGGAGCAAGTTTTGTGCCGCTTCCATACATTGTTCTGGTACAACTTCCATCGCCAAGAGGCTGGAGCTGTAGATGGTCGTTTAGTCGCGTAAATAATTTTCACACGACAGTTTCTTCGAAGGAGGAACTGAAAGTATGTTGATTTTGAATTAAGTAAAGAGGATGATGTTATGGAATCTTCCTTCGCCATCGCTGTCGGACAGCTTAAGCGTTTCTATAAGCTTATAATTTCATGCAAATTGAAAATGTTGTGATCAAGATATAAAATCACATTAAAACAAAAAAAAAAAGGACATAATGCAATACCAAGGCTTTTTGGTTAGTCAAGTTCGAATCTGTTCCGCAGTTGCTCTGGGGGACTGATGCAAAGTTATAAACATTTGTTTGTTTCATCACACTTGGAAGGCCATGAAAATTTTTGGCTTTCCTTTCTTCCGGAATCTGTTGTCGGATATAGGGCTGCAACGATTCGAGCAGCTCGCGAGCGGCTCGAATTTGAGCTCGACTCGAGCTCGAGCGGCTCGTTTCTATATTCGAGTCGAGTTCGAACTCGACTCTCTCAGGCTCGATAGCTCGCGAGTTGGCTCGATAGGTTCGAATATATATATATATTTATTTTTATTATAATAGTGAAATTACATATATATCCCTAATATTTTTATTATTTATTAAGAAAAATAATTATTTTATTTATTTTAAAAAAAATAAAGAATTTATTTATTTATTTTTTCGAGCTCGAGCTCGAGTTCGATAAGAAATGAGTCGAGTTGAACTCGATAAGGACAAAGTTCGACTCGATTCGGTTCATTTACAGCCCTAGTCGGATATAACTATGTAACAATATTGTGCCTTTTAGCGACTGGGAAAAATGAGTATGATCGTGAAAATCACATGCAACAGAGGTGAAGCAACCGGTGCTTCAGTCGGAGTATCGAAACAAGTATGTGACATACCTACCTACCTATGAGTAACTTTAAGATCATCAATATACTCCTTGTGAACTTAATCTCGAGCTGCTCATTGGGGAAAAAAAAAACAAAAAACAAGAAGTTTTTTTTTTTTCTCAGTTATCGGAAGAGAACTGTTGCGATGATGACCTACCGCTGCAACAGCAATTGCAAGAGAAGAGGAATGTTTACCAAAATCAATGTTAAGGATAAACAGAACATATTTAACAGAGAAGTTTAGGGGAGCTACATGTCCTAAAACTGCTTTAAGGAAAAGACACAACACTGAATTCTTGAATATTTTAAGGTGATAGTGCTTCTCTTTATCCTCCACCACTGTCCTTTCAACAGTATTTGGTGCGTTGTCTTTGTCGTTTGGATAAATTGAAAGCACTACTCGTCCATAACAGCTTTTTTTTTTAATACCAAACCTAACTGATCTACAACACAAAACTATACCAACGACTAAACCCCTATTCATCATCCACTGTCTCCAATCCATGCGTCCATTATTGGCTTTTGCTGCTATTCCAGGATACATTAATTTGGAAGCACTACTACATCCAATAATTAGCCTTCTTCCTCCCCCAGATTTGCATTGTATGTATACTGCGTAAAGTGGTTAAATGAAAAACTTCCTATTTGCCACGGGGCTTATTTTACCACCAGGATGGTTGCTTTTCCTTTTTCCCGCTTGGCCACGTACCCCAAGCCTTGAGATCATGTTGTGGTAGGTCGAATCATGCTAGCTATCCACTGAAATGCAATTGGGAGCCGTTGTTTGAATTTTGCTGGTACAACATCCCATAAGTCTAGTTTTTCAAACAAAAAAAAAATGAAAATCTCGTAAGTTTAGCTCGAGTTAAAAAGGTCAATTATTCTAAAATCAAGACAGTGAGCCATTATTTCACTAGCAATTAAAGCAAGTACTACTTAGAGCCTGCTTGATGTAGTCGGTCACATGCATTCACGATCATTGATATACATCTACAGCATTAACACCGATCACGGGACCAGCCGGGGGTCTTGTCGTTTGATGACACTATAACCTATGAATGGTGAAAGAAGCACACATTGTCAAAAGTGCAGCCTTCAGGACAAATTAGGTTTGGTATTATGAATCAGAAACTGGGGATAGATGATGTCTACTGATAAATTAGTGTGTCCAGATATGAAGTACAAAAAAGCTTAGATTTATCGATGTACAGTGAATTGAGAATAAATAAACAAATAAACACACACACACACACACTATAGAAATGACATATACACCAAATCAATAAGATTGGCAATCTGCAACAATTATATAGTTTACATATTTGCGACCAATGGTGTACATGTACATGTACGATCATTGGTTGCTGGAGAAATTTGCGAACTAGTGCGTTCAAATCAAAGGACTTCGTGATGCTTGCCCTTGTTCATAGGGTCCATTGCACTTTGGTGTCGACTTAATTATATTAATCCACTAACTAAACGTAGACTTAGTGCTCCAACAAAAGAAAGGTGGTCTCCTTCACCTTTTTCTTTCCAATTTTAAACGGAAAAGTATTGGTACAATTTGCTATGGCGGTCTTTAGACTAAACTACGATTTTCTTCTTATCTTTAAAAGATGCCGCGATAAATAAATGTAGTGCTTTGTTCAATATACAAAGAGGGCATCATCATTTGTTCTCTTCTCTTTTGGGTGAGCAAAAAGAGCTTAGAGAGAAAGTTTGTGGAAAAAATGGGACTCATGCTTCTCCTCAAGAAGATTGGTCTTCTCTTCCTCCTCATTTCTGCATCACTTGTGTCTGCTTCGTCTGCAGGTAGGTTTATAACAGTTGCAAATTTCTTGAGAGGGTTCGGAATCAAACTTTGTCGCGTGATTGAGGACTATACGTATACCAGACACTTACAAGTACACAAGAATATAACGACTTGGAACTTAATTGTGATGCAGGTCGGCATTTCGCGAGCAACTCAAAGAAGGTCGCAGGAGCAGGTGGCCATGAGGTTTGTGAGTGATCTTAAGTAGCGAGAAAAATTATTGTAGGTTGATATAGAACATGCTCAAAAATATGAAAAGGTTGATGTAATTGAATTCATAACTTTATATCCCATCTCTAAAATCGTGAATATATAATGTCGTTTGGGAGAGGATTGGGTTGGGTCGCAAAGTACATAGCAGAGATTGTAAAATAAAGATCCTGAATTCAAAAGCTCTTACTTTAAAAAAAAAAAAATTTATCGTTTCGCCTTCACGGTCATGATCCATGAACTTTCCTGATAGTTGCATGCTTTTCAGTTTTGCTACTTGATGTGGGCACTTGCTCATAAAGCCTCCTTTTTCTTAACATGCATGACACCGAAATCGTGCATGTTACTTCCGCTTGCACTTTTCCTTCCTCAGTTCCATACTGTTGCTGATTAATGATCATTCCAAACTTCTGTCCAAAATCACAGGAGGTAAAAAGGGAGCATTTAAGCAATGAAGAGGTGATGGAGATTCATGCAAGGCTTCTGAAAGTTAACACCAAAGACTATGGAAGGTATGATCCGGCTCCAGCACTAGGGAAGCCTCCTTTCAAGCTCATTCCAAACTGATGGATGAGATATATATATATATATATATAAATTAAGCTACCCATGCTGTGTCTATATATGGTGCGTAGAATAAGCCTAGAAGTTCTAGTATTATATTTAGTTTAGTGCTATATATTGCCATAAGGTAAGTTTTGAATGTTGTAAAAGTTGGCTTTTGGAAGCTTTCGTATCTATCATATGTACGCCTTAATTAGGTTGATGTAAATAGAAGATGGAGTGCCTACCAGTCTCTAGGGACTAAGGGAGATGTGAAGCTAGGTTTGCAAGTCATGTGTAATACGTATTCCAAGTATCGGTTATGTTCTAGACTTTTGCTTCAATTCGATCTCCTTGGGGTTCCTGAATAAAGTAATTTCACATAAATAGAGAGGCATAATTCTTTACCCTTCAACCAAAAACAAAAAAGAAGAAGGACGAGAAGAAGCAGCAGCAGCAAGAAAAATTCAACCCTTCCTTATTTCCCGCTCTTCAAAAATTTTTCCATCTTTTGTAAGTTATGACCAATCAGCATGTTATAGACATGACCCAAGAGCGATGCTATTGGCAAATCTCCATCAATGGAGATATGAAGGAAGGGGCAACGAGAAATCTCCAGATACTATTTGCATCACAAAATCTACATCTTAAACATTTTGCATAAGTATTCAATTTTTGTTAATGCTTAATTGTTGCTAAACCCAGTGGCCAAAACACACACACACACACACACACACCCCTCCGAGGGATCTCAACAATATTCAGAAGTACCACCAGTGGGTCTAACTTCTAAGCGATGAATATTGAAGTACGCAGATAACCATATGGTAGGAAATCGATATTCAGCACTTTTCCCGGTAACTTTAATCCATCTATAATGTGATAAAAGTGCTCTTGGATACGTGCTTTCCCTCATGAGCCTAAGCCAGTGGCCCAGTACTACTATATCCCTCCTCCTATGTGCAACTTGTAATCTTCAAAATTGTTATCTTTTATTTGGTGAATTCGTGATTTTGAACTACAACATCATCAGTTGGAGCAATGGACATGAGAATGGTTGTAATTGCCAAGTGATCAGACTATGCATTAAGTTTGTCCCCATGTACTTTCAGCTACCAAAAAAAAAAAAAAGTTTCAATTTTCACCGTCCAAAAAAAAAATTTGTGTCGCCGTTTCTCGATTGAATCCAATTTCCTCTAGTATTTTAACTTCTTAATCAGGTAATATGCCTTCTACCATGACCTGATACCCAAAAAAAAAAAAATGAATTGAAAATATTGGTATAGCTAGCGTATAGTATTTTAGGATTGTAGTAGCATACCCTTTCAATCCTTAATATCCACTGCTTGATATTTTAAAGATTTATTACGTTATCTCTGCAAAATCAAATCAGAAATGAAAATACCTAGGGATGAAGAGATAGAGTATCTAGTGACTAAGAGTTACCTGTAACATTCCTACATTCCATCATTTTTATCATGACTTGTGACCCTAAATGTGTCCAGGGCTTGAAATTTTAAAAGAGCCACACAAGCCATGATGAGCTTGCTGTCACGACGGGTGTATTATGGGCGGCTCGGATTTGGAAGTCAAGAGGTACGTACAACTGGTTAGTGCCAACATCAGGCTGTAATCTTGCGCTTCATTGGCCCGATCCATTCGACTCAATTTGCCTTCATGGGCCCATTTTGCCAGAGAAGAAGAGCCTAAACTTCAGGCAACCAAGGCTTCGCGTGAAATCAGTTTCTTGATTCGATTCGACCGGCCAAGCTCACGTTTTCTTCTAGGTCCCGTCAGTTTGGCAGTGTATTCCGCAATAACAGTATCAATATGGTCGCAAAGTCGTGAACTATAATGTTAATTGGAAAATTCATGCTAAACAAACGTACGATGTAAACGACAGAAATATATTAATGGATAACGCATCTTCTTGATTTTAGAGATTTTTATATTTGTATCCGTCGTTCGATGATATCGTGATTTGCAATCTTGTAGGTGGACTCACGTTAATTTATCACGATTTTATGATCTCTCTAGTCATAAATGATGGTGTCTCTTGGGAGAAAAGTTTGAAATACGAGAAAATTTTTAGGGAAATACTTTTATTCCACCATTGCTCGAAATTTATGTAAAATTGAAATCTTAAGTCATAACTAGCCCGATTGATTATTAAATCCCAAAAAAAAAAATAACGAATGCTAGCTTAGGAAATAAAATCATTACGGTCGAAAGAAAAACAGTTAAATGCGTGGCACTGTCCCAGAACAGAAACTGTAGTCGAGTTCTCATTTGGCGGCCATCGTTAACTGAAGATTAACTTTGTCTACTATGAATTCGATCCAGCTGGAGTCAGCAACCTTGTTCGCCGTGAATCTACACCGCATAATCATGTATGCATCGATGGTGTTATTTTGTGAAATTAGAGTCAAGTCAAATAAAAAAGAGTCAAGTCAAATAAGGAGGGTGTCTCTTCTCTGGACTGCACTTGCATCTTTTCTTTGCTAGTTCTCGATCAAGTTTCCCGATTCAATCTAATGAGTAAATCTTACATATGTGCGCTGATAGTATATGTATTATTACTATTAGATGTATAACACATAGTTATAATTAAATTTTAGGTTTAAATTTATATTAATTATCATTCACTCAAAATAACTGATAGTATATAAATACTGTCAGTTATTTTGAAAAATTAATCCAAATCTAAAGGACAATAGCTAAGTCATCTGAAAGACAAATAGGCAAGAGAGTACTAATGGTTTCTAATGCATTGAATTTATGACGCACAAGGATTGAAAAAGTTAAGACCGCAATGGACGGCTCAGCTAATACAAGTCAAAAAGTTCGAATGCAACTTCCGTTCAAGTCGTACTTTCTAACTTTTTCAGAGCCGCAAAATCAAAAATTATAATCTCTCAAATTCCTTCTACATTCCAGCATTCCTATGAAACACTGCTGAAACTTGAACAATTGCGACAATTCTCTCTCCCCTCTTTTCTGCCTGGAAGTATGGAAGGAGAAAAAATGTTTTTGTAAGAAGAAAAAAAAAGTCAAAACACGCCACCAGCTGATTCCAATCAGCATGGCCACGTGTGCTCTCTTTATTTTTGGTCAACTTTCTGCCTCCTTAATTAGAATTTATCAAATGTGCTTTACTGATTTGAGGCTCAGATCGTCATACAGGTGTGGGACTCGCACATAAACGGCACGTACCCTAGATTTGCCTGGCCATGGTGCATTGGCCACACTTGCTCAGAAATTGTTGGCCACTTCTAAGGTGATTTGTGGTGGAATACATTCCTTTCAAAGCCAAATGTTTATGCTTTTCTTTGGTTTGTTTAACATCATATCTGTCTACTTCAAATAAGGTTCGCAGTTCTAACTACATGCATTCTACGGAAAAAGGATATCTAATTCACAGGGAGCTCCATTGGAAAATTGGTAATAATAATATTAATCAATTCACCATATTCAATTTGAAAGAAAAACCCCATGTGTCGCCCCACGCAAAAAGGAAAAAAAAAAGAGAGAGAGAGTTAGAGAAAAGAAAAAGCTCGTTATGTATTATTAACGACGTACGTGAACAATCAATGGCACATTTTGCATGAAAAGGATTAATGTTACATTTCACTACGTGCCCCACTAATATACGTGCAAGTAATCTCATATATCTCGTGCTATTAATTACTAAATATTATCGTCTCGCCTATTATTAGACGGACAGATGAGTAATACATACTGCCCGAATATTTCATTGACTAACATTCACGAGACCTACTTCTGGTACATTAATACCTCTGCAGTCACTATTTTAGACAAAAATTCTTGTGTCCAGATTTGCTCACGCCACAATAGATAGCCTTAAGGATTGCCCAAAATTCTTAGTATTTTAGACAGGTTGCTGATTACTTGAGAAACTTGTGTCCACTCCACATTTGGTCACGCCACCTGCTCACTCACTCACTTGGCTAACCCACGAAACTCTGCAACGTGGATTTCCACCTCCTACCCCAGGATTTGATGTGTCAATCTCTTTTCCACAGCTTTCCCTACTCAAATAAAAATATGTTCTGATTCTTCTGAATACCTTTTTTTTTTTTTTTCAATTTCCAATTTTGTTCAGCGAAACTTGGATGCTTGACTCGTGGGACAAGTGATTGTGTATGAGTATTCTAGAGACAAAGAGGATTACTCATTCCAGAATACCTCTTTTAAGGGATTTTAAAGAAGGAAAAAAAAAAAAGGAAATTCAAGAGAAACTACCCCATTTTTGTATATAAGTTATCAAACTCACTGCATCAAGATTACTACTCCAACCCAATTTATCAAAAAGGTTTCCTGACCATCCAAAAGTATACATATGCTAGTAATCGATACTACTTCTCTACAGCCTCTATGGCTTAAAAGAATATCAATTAAATCGTTCATGCACTCTGAAAGGACGGAAATCATTTTTGGCAATCCTTTTCATTTTCGAATAACTAGAAATGTGTAATGATTAGTTTGGAAAAAAAAAAAAAAAAGGAGGTCAAGAAATGAGAAAGGAATTTATGTATTTCTTCCTTTTGTGCAACCATGTCTAATCGAGTTACTAATTAGACAGCAATTTAAAAAAAAAAAAAAAGTACAAGAAACGGGTAGTTTTCCGGCCCATTTTAAATCGACATGCTATTCTTAAATTTGCACGGTACAGCAATTCTATTTGGAAGAGAATCTTAAAACAATTTAATAATACAAGCATGCCTGTGTTTTTTTTTTTTTTTTTTCCTGTAGATAACAAGTCCGTGCACTGAAGCCGTCAGATTTTTCATCAATCAAGAACTCATTAAGCAACAATTACAACAAATATTAATTTAAGTAATCTGCCATCCTGTAAAGATCCGGAGGACGGTTCCCATGATGTTTCAGGCAACAGCGGCAGTTTTACCTACCGGCTACCGGGGAATGTCATCAGCTCTCCTACCAACCCCTTCGCCACATTAGCCACAGGCACGACGAGGGATGAATACAGTCAAGCACACCATTGTGTGAAATACTGAACACTGGCAATGTCTATGCTGGTTATTAACCATTGAGCTGTAACTGTTAATCACCGATTTTCTCAAATTGTTTTTTTATTCTAAGGAAAGTGATATTGATTATTTGTTGTTTTATTTCAATATTTTAAGTAATTAAATCATAGGTTCTATTTTTTTGGATGAAAAGATAGAAGGGCAAACTTGTACAATTGAACTTATTAACCATTGAGCTGTAAATGTTTATCAAATAATATAGATAGATTCAGTATTGAGATTTAGAAATTGATTTATTTATTTTCAATGCTTAAAGATTAGCAAAGTTAATTGTTTAGGTATTCAGATTTCAAATTTCAAATTTAGTTTTATCAAACAGAACCTAAGCCTTGAAAGATCTAACAATTGGACCAACTACATCAAAAACTATAACTATTCTTACCCTAAGCCCATAAATTTCTTTTTGATGGAAAATCCATAGATAAGTTAGTTTATATAATTTATTTTTATATTAACCACTTTAAGGCTTTTTAAAACTAACAATCAAGGTGATCGTAAGCTCGATCCATTTCACTGGCTTGAAGAAATGGCCATTTTTGGCTAACACTTGTTTTAGTTGGAAGATATATAGAGCATGCTCTTACAAGTATTTTCTTTTGGGAAAACTATGGATTGCCATTTTCTAAATTTTTTTCATGAAAAAATATACTACAATGATGTGATGTGTGTGAGGTAAAAAAGTGTTTGGAAAATGTAATTATGTAAAACATAAACATTTTTTGGTGAAAAATTGCAACCCAAACAAAACCTAAACTAACAAAAAATTACTTATACAATAATTTTTTCAGACACACACATAATGTCAACAATTTGATAGAACTATATTTAATTTAATATCTCATACACAATAATGCAAGTAAAAGCTATTACTTATATAATGTAACAAGAAGCAATGCAATTGAACTCGTATTTTAATTTCAGCAATTTTCAAACATATTCACATTGTTCATGTACGAACTTTTATATATAATTTTTCCACACTCATAGATTTTATTTAATCATACATTTTTTCATAAAAAACAATTTATATAACACGCATATGTATAGATTGTTCCTTTCCTTTTCGAGGGGTAAAGCCCAAAACCGAAGATGGATAAAGTGATAGCCATATCTAATTCTTTTCCCACAATCGTTAAGCAGATTAAAATTGGGAGCTTACTAATAAAAGCTTAACGAGCACAATCTCTAATGGTCGCTTAAAATATTAAGCTAGTAGCACAAATAACTCTTTATATAAATACCCTTATTTCTTGTGGACAAGATAAAGAAGAATATTTAATTAACTAATGGGGAGGTCATAGATACTGTTTTGAAGGTAATTAAATGGATTATAAATGAATGAAACTAACACAAAAAATTAAGGAATCTATTCTCAAACTAATTTGTTGACACTTTCGTGTGCGACGTGAAAAGCTGGGAATGCGTACTATGCACTCCGCGTACCTAATAAGTAAACCCGTCTAGCTTCCCCCACCCAAAAAAAATTATTATTTTTTGGGTCCCCTCTTTTCTTCTTTTCCATTTTTCTTTTTGTTTTAGAATAGTTTTCTTCATGTCCATTTTTCATTTTCTTTTCGTTTTAGAATAGCTTCCACCTCTACCGTCTACAATGGTAAACCTCCTCTAATATTCCACGATGTACCAACTTTTGCATCATTTTTCCTTCGAAATTTTGAAACATTTCCGGCTTATGTACCTTTTGAAATGGAGCTCGATTCAATTCGATTGGTTGGTTAGTTGCTGAAAAAAGCTTGAAAAGAAAAAACACGTCCATTAATCATTTAAACCGATCTAAAAAATGGACCACACGAAAACTCATTTGAGCGATAGTTAAATAATAATAATATCAATTTTAAACACACGGTTACAGAGCCTAAATTGGACCAAGTATTATCAATTATATTCACTGCCTTGGGACGGAATTTGGTAATTGACAACACTAGCATGCACATGTAGTGCTGTTGATCGAAACGAGTTACTCGAAAATTCAATTCGACTCGAGTTCGGTTTATTTATTTCAGTAAACAAGTCGAGTTTGAGTTCGGAAAATGTTTGATAAATAAACGGGTTGAATTAAGCTCGACTCGTGTCTTAATCAGATAGGTCGATTACACTCTTTATGAGGGTATATTTGACATTTCACATCATATAGATCTTTTAATATCGAGCGGCTCGAGCTAAGTTTAAGTTTGAGTTCAAGTCATATATCCCTTTTATCGAGTCAATTTCGACCAAATTTTAGAATTCATAATTTAAACGCGGATGTTTAAATTGAATTCGAAAATCCAAATTTCGACTCGGTTAATGGCTCTATCCACATGCTCAAAACAAGCATACAAACCATACGAGTTAGGACGGGGGCCAGTTAACGACGTCAACGGCCGACGGTACTCACAGCGGTAAACACTCTGCCGAGTGCTGAAGTTGACGGAACTCTTAAAGTACCGTCCACGACGACTTTGCTACTTGGCACGCCCTCCCGGCCCCCCCTTCTCCACCCTTCCCCAAACTTATTCAACTCGGGAAGCAGGAGTACCAGAAAGCCTGTCTTTCTCCTCTCTCTCTCTCTTCACTATCCCTCTCTATTCTCACCGTTTCACACACACACAGACTCTCTCCCTCTCTCTCTTTCTCTCTCTCTCTCTCTAAATTGTCTCCTTCCGCCGGTGCTTCCTCCAAGGACGAAACGGTACTGTTTTGATCAGTTCGCTTTTCTATGATTTTAGACAAAAGAAAGAAAACAAAAAAACAAATAATCGCTATAATGTTTATAGCATGTATAAAATCGAAGAATTTATGTGGTTGATTATTTGGTAGTATATATGTTTACTTTTGGGAATATTAGTGAGGTGGATTCATTAGAGATGATTAAGGAAATAATCGGGCGGAATTTGGGGAAAATATATTAGGCGGTGTTGTTGGATGAGATTACAAATTAATCGGGGCTACAGTTTCGGATCTCTAGGGCCTATGCAGTGTCTGATTCTTCGTATTTTTAGGGTTTTCGCGACTCAGACTCGCTCCTGCTGCTCAGTCTTCTCCTCCTGCCTACTAGCAGGTTTATTCGACTTTTTTTCTTTATGCTTAAAAAAAAAATTTCCTCTCACAAATATATTTATCCATTAAGAAATTCATTCTACTTGCTCGCAGTAAATTTTTTAAGCTTGAATTGTGTTTATAATGGAAGAATTTATTTACTTAAATAAAGAATAGGATTGCAGAGGTTGCTTATCGGTTATTACTTGTTTTAAGAGAGAGGGGTTCTTATTGAGTTGTAAATTTTTATTTCCAGTATCATGATAGTTTTTCCCGACTTGGGAAATTTTCACTTCTGGGAGGAGCTTTTGAAGCGCTGAAATTTATGGAACAGGGAAGAGGGATTAGGGTTTCAGCTGCTGTGGTTCACTGGCGTTAATGGTGGAGTTGTTTTCTACTCGTCAGCCATAAAAAAAATATGAATCTCGTCTATTTTTAGGTTTCCTAATTTTTTGTTTTGTCACTTACTTTGCTTAGATACCATATTGTTCCATCATAACAAGAGATGAATCTTGTCTGTTCTTAGGTTTCCTAAGTTTTAGTCCTGTCACTTATTTTGCTTAGACTAGCATACTGTTCTGAGATTTATGTATGCGTTTTGTGTTGGTCTTGGTGATGGGGATGGCTGATATTGCCCATTCTTCTTCTTGACTACATCTCCTTCACTTGGGAAATGTTAATTGAGGTTAAGGGAAACTGGTGAATTTTAAAGTTTCTGAGAGTGATATGTTGTACTTTTATTTGATCCAACCATGATCAGGTGGATACTTTTAACTGATCGCCTGTATAAAAAAATGTGCTTTCACACATTGGATTTATGCTTCTTAGCTCTTTATGCAAGAGACCATGGATTTGCATGGTTTATTTTCTTGCTGTTGAACTATTGATAGTTTCTTTTATGGTTTCTATTAGTGATAGTTATGAAAGCATAACTCTGGCTATGGAGACTTAGTTCTAATTTTTATGTTTTTGTTTACAGTTTCCCTATAGTAATTTTTTTAGGATTTTATTCTTGCAGTGACTATGATGGGATTATTGGCGTGACTGACCGCTGCAGTAGTTTGTTGATATAATTTTGTTTATGTGAGCAAGAATGGGGTCTGTCTGTTGTGTTGCTGCTAAAGATAGAACAGTTACAAATGGGTCTACCAGTGAAATTATGCACAGGAACATCCGGCATTCCCCATCATGGAGCTTTCGGTGGGATAACCGGGTGCGAGTAGTGGGGGAGGATACTTCTGTAAATTGGATTTCTGATGGGGTCACCCGCAATAACCCATTAGATGTTAAATCTGGACCAACTATTGAAACCACACATGCATCTGAAGAAGGTAGTCCATTGGATAGTTTTCGATCACTTGTATGGCAGAAGTCCCCAGCTTCTGATGTAAATAATGGGGTTACGAGGCTCACTACTTCTGGTACATCTTTGTGTTGCTTCTCATCTCATTTCATTTTATAAACATAACGCTCTTTGAAGGAAAAAAAATAGCTGATTTGGAGATTAAACAAGCTTTCTTTCTTTTTTGTACTCGATTGTGTGAGTGATGTATTTATTGTTCCTGGTAACTAACCTAATATTTTGCAATGTCTGATTTTCATGAGACACTAAATAATCAGTCCTTGACATTAAAATACATAGTTAAAAGTCCATAGTTATGGTTGACTACTGGACTTAAAACAATGCCAATTAGTGCGACAGTGAACATCATTCTATTTAATAATAATAAAAACTTCAATGTTACACTGAAGTGGTAGTATGTATGGGAGAGGCTCTTTCAATTTTGCACATTCATCATGTATGCTGCTGCATATGTCTGTCACATACTAGCTGTACTGGAGCAGTTATAAGTTGAACACACAACTACACAAGCTGACTGACTGGAAAACCAAGTAGAGGAAAAGGAAAAGGAAAAGAAAAGGACAGGAGAAAAAAGGGTGAACAACTTGTGTTTCTGCATGAGGCAGTCACTATTATTGATTAAGCAGGAATAATGGGTGATTTTGAGAGTAATTTTGTTGGCTACTAAGATAGATGGTGTTATACTGTAATTTAGTTCTTTCCTATGCTATAACAAAAGTAGAATGCAAGCTTCATAGGTAAATACATCAAGTTTTCCTGAACATTCTTTCTCCTCCAGATAGCAGATTCATGTGTAATGACATTTGATAATATTCAAATTATTGGTGAACCAAACTATTTTGGCAATAAGTGTTCTGATACCATGCTTCGAGGCCATAGAAACTGTTTAACTCAACCATCACACAGTATCTGAGTCTATCCACCTTATGCACCAGTTGGTGAACATGGAGAAGTTTGGAAATATATAATTTGTATTCAAGAGTTCTGGAATGGTTATAGATACAGGTTTCCTGATTAGTTTAACAGTTTCAAATATCTGATGAATGGTTGTACACCACCCTGACAAACTAAAAAATGGCGGATGTTTCTCTGAGTAGCCAAATGACTGCATAACCTCTTCACTATCTAGGTTTAGTGTTGAGAAAGTTCAATGGAGACCCAGTGGATGAGGCTCAAAGAATCATAAATTTTGTAAAGGATTTTAGGTGTACATTTGGAGGACGAGGTAGTTTACACCTCAAGCCTTAGTTTATGGGTTGTACAGATATACAACCATGAAAAACTTTATGCATACACAAGCAGATGATAGATTCCAATTCTCATCTATGCTGTGGTGGCTGATAATTTCCTGTCTCTTATTTATTGTATGTTAGTGGAGTGATGGGGTTTTTATCTTGCACTTTTCAAATTATTCTCATATATCTGCAAATGAATTATTATTATTGTTATTATTATTTTTTGGTTGACTCTGAGGGCTGATGGCCAATTGCACTCAAACTTATACAGTGGTAGTATGGTTTAACAACTGTTACATGGAGTGCATTCAAATATTCCATTAGCACACTGAAAAAAAAAAAGTCAGCAAATTTGACATCAAATCTTTTGGGCAAATGTAGCTTTGTAAGGCATTGTACCTATTCCCATCAATTTTAGACTTACTGTTGTTTCACCTTTCCTGGTGGTGGTAACAACAAAAGATCCTCTTTTTTTTTCTTTTGGGGGTTGGGGTATCAATTGACCTTACCACTTTGGGTAAGATGGTTTCAGGTGGTTTTAAGTCCCGAAGTACCTATTATCTTGTCTGAATTATGATAGTTTGCTTATTTTTTGGTTGCAGATCCTTTAACCTGTACAAATTCTTCGGATGTAAGTTCAAAACAGCTGTAAAATTTTTCATTAGATGAGTTCACAAATTTTAAGTTCTTTTTGTCTAGCATCATCCTCATGTATTGGTTACTTGTTTCTTAATTAGGTTAGGGAGTCAACTGCATCTCCTGCGGTTTCTTGCCCATCTCCCGTGAAGTTATCTCCTTCAGCACCTTCTGTTTCCTCTCTGTCAACATCACCTTTGTCGTCCCGAAGCCACCCGCTTCCTGCAAGCTCGACTCCATCAAGATGGCCTCGCCGTTCTCCTGGACACCAGCTCTTACGGCAAGTATCTGACAGCCTTATTCCAGCAATAAAGTCTCCAACCTTGTCAGTTTCTGAAGAAACATCTTCTTTTGCGCTTCCTGGATGGAGCCATGAGTCAACTAGGGCTTCCCATGGTGGGTCATCAGACAGTTGGTCTACACCAACCTTCCCTGATATCATGTCGACTTCCCGTAGAGAAAGGTGGTCTTTTGACAGTGAAACCTTGGGTTTTGTTCGTGACAAAATAACCAGATCTAGTGGTAGAAATTCTGGTTATTCCTTTGATCTCCAAACTTGTGGCATTTGTGCAAAACTTTTGACTGAGAAATCTTCGTGGGGCAGCCAGAAAATTATAGCAACTAATGAGCTTGCAGTTGTTGCTGTTTTAATTTGTGGGCACGTTTACCATGCTGAGTGCTTGGAAAATATGACCCCTGATATTAATAAGTATGATCCAGCTTGTCCAGTCTGTACCTATGGGGAGAAGCAGGCACAGAAGATGTCGGAGAAAGCTTTGAGAGCTGAATTTGAGTTAAAGAGTAGAAAGAGATCTAGGAACAGGATTGCTGATAGTGACCTCAATAGCGATCTTCTTGTCTTTGATCGTCAGAAAAGTACTGGACGTGACGGAAGAGGTCCTAAGATGAGTTCCAGTTCCAGCATGAAGGGCTCTTTGGCGAAGCCTTTCTTGAGGCGTCACTTTTCTTTTGGATCTAAAGGGAGTAGATCAATGTCAGAGAATCATTCTTCCTGGAAGAGGGGATTCTTCTGGGCAAAATCGAGAAAGGATTAAGTTCTTTCTGGAGTTACACAGGTGAGCAACAGGCTCGGTTTTTTTATTTTTTTTTTTTTTTATTTTTTTTATTTCGTATAAGAGGATTGCATCTCTTTTCACGAAGTGAACAATTTATATTTGCGTGGTAGTTGTTAATGCCTGTAATACGAAAATGTTCTTCATCCATTCTCTGTATCACTAGGTTTCAGTCATTTAAATTTATACATCCCGCACTTCTCTACTTAAATTCTTGTTGATTTCTACAGATTCCACAGTTCTTCTCCTCTAATACTTCAGATGGGCTACGAAAAAGCATGCAGGGAGCAGGCAATCAGCCATAAATTCAATCCTGTTAAGGAAGCAACATTGTCACGTGCAAATGTAGGTTAGCTTTTGAAGATACACTGTAAAGGGAAAGACCATACAGATGGGGAAATGAATTCATTATATAGGAAACGGAAAGATGATAGGGGCAGGGTGTACGTGCATCATGGAACTAGTTCTCTCTCATTTTGTACGATGGCTGTTTTTACTGTTTAACTTCATGAAATTAGTTTTTGGATATATGTGGAGCGTATCAGCGTATGTCGTTTTGGTCTGGTAGGGGTTCGACTACCTTTCTGAGCATCGCGTATCTAAGTCTGTCTTCCTGTGGGCCGATTTACGCGTTGGAGACGTTAAAATTGTTGGGTTGTTTCTCCCATTAAATCTATTGACGGCTCTGGATCAATGTTGAGCCTCTCAACTCTTTCGACTTGGATGGTGGTTGTGTTCTCGTGTTATTATTGGTTTACCTGAGATGACAGTGGATTCTGACTTCTCTCCGTGTCTCCCTCTAGTCAAAATTTAAAACGCATTTTCTTCTGTGTATGGTTCAAATGGAATTTTTTTTTTTTTTTTAATATGAATGTGATATCAAAAGATCGTTTTGGTAATATCCGAAGGATGCATGGGAGGGATATGGATATATCAAGGGGTTTACCATCCCTATCCAAAATTCAAAACCCATGACGTACTTAAATGCCCTCCAGCGAAAGACACGTGCCTTGATGTGTCGTACGTGGAAATACACTTCAGCTTCCTTCGCTGATACGTGTGAGGACCTCAGGTGCCATGCAGAAAAAGCCGTGCTGTTCCTTCCACCGTTTTCACTCCTCTCCTGGCTTTTTAAGTCTCTTGCGACGTCCAAAATCCAAACAAAGCCATCATTGTGTGTAAAATTCGTCAACCCCAAGTCTCAGGCTACCTTGAATTTCAGTACCTCTCCCATTTTTTTTTTTTTTATTTAATTACTATACAGGTCCCGGAAGATGGCTGATTTGCGTGATGAACATGGAAATCCTATTCAGTTGACCGACCAATACGGCAACCCGGTTCAGCTCAAGGACGAGTATGGCAACCCAATGCAGCTTAGCGGTGTAGCTATCACCGCCGGGACCGCTAGTGCTGTCCATTCTACTGGAACCGGACCAACTGCTGCCACTGAAACCCGGCCGCATCAGGAGCAGCTTAATCGGTCTAGCAGCTCAAGCTCTAGCTCGGTGAGATACTTTCAAGGTCACAATGTGTGTGTGTGTGCGTGTCTGGGTGTATCATGCATGCATATATTATACAGATCCACATGCTCTTGTTTTTTCCGTGCAACTTACGCATGATTGAATCAGCCTGCTGTTGAATTTGAATGTTGTTAGCTAAAAGAAAAGGGGACTTAGATTGAAAAGATTAAGCGAATACAAATTTGGTGGTTGAATTGTTGAATTTGGTTTGTAGTCGGAGGATGATGGACAAGGAGGAAGAAGAAAGAAAAAAGGGTTGAAAGAAAAGATAAAGGAGAAACTGACGGGCGGGAAGCACAAGGACAAAGGCGATCAGGAGCTCAGAGATGATCAGCAAGCAAAATCGCCTCTCCTCCAACCACCACCACTGGCAGCGGGGCGTCTACTACAACTGGGGTTCAGCACCCGGAACACCAGCAACATGAAAAGAAGAGCATGATGGAGAAAATTAAGGAAAAGCTGCCTGGCCATCACGACACCCACTAGATACCTACCAGAATATACTATGATCGTCATGTAAACTCTCTCTTGATTATGTCAGGCATTTTGTTTGGTATGTATATATATATGTAAGACCTGGTTGTGCGCTTGAATCTTGAACGTGCATGGGATTTGTTTGGTTTGATTTGATTTGTTTGTAATGAATTTTCCTACTGTCTTGCATTTCTCCTAATCCTCATTTTGGAATGCATGCTAGAAGGCTGCTGGCTGGTATGGACATTCTAATACGTACTAATTCTATCTTCTAATGTTGGTTCACGAACATGTACGACCCGCAATTTTCAACATGTGATAAGTTGCAATAATCAGACCCCGCAACGGCTATAATTTATGATCAAAACTGGAAACTCTCCTTGCTATCCCCTAAAAAGAGAGAGAGAGAGAGACCAAAAAAGGAAACCAAAAAAAAAAAAAAGGCCACTTTCACGTGGAGCTTTTCTAGAACCCAAATTGATATGGTGAAAAAGCTTTGCTTGAAGTCAATCAAAAATTAGGTCAAGGCTTGAACTTTCTTTCATTTCATGTGAACAACTAAACTATTTGGATATGATGATGATCTTTGGTTGAACTCCTTCATCGAGGCTTTTTTTCATTTTCTTTTCTTAGTTTCCCTGTCTCCAAAATGCGGTCGGGAATGTGTTGTGATGTCCGAGCTTTGAGGCCACTGGCTAGAATTTGAGAAAGGCCTATACGGTGGTCATCTTCAGATGTCGTGTTACTTCATTAGGTAGTGCCTTTTGCAACATCACTTCTCCACTATGTTACGTCATATGTGTATGGGCCTTATGTGGATTTGCACCCCGAGTGCATTCACTCGAAGCAATTTCTGTTTTGGAACTAACGTTCTCTATCGTGGTCGAGTAGTTGGAAGTATTCCTTTGGAAAATCCAGTTACTCCCTTCATTCCATCTGTTCATAATATCACACAAACAGAATCCTAAACCATGCAAGGGACGTAGGTGAAAGAAAATAGTGGAAGAGTCCAACTTGTCAATTACCAATAAATAATGAAATGAATCCTCTTCTATTTCAAATTAAACTTATATACGAAGATAATAGATGCACTTGCTGGCAAAAATGCATACCATATGTTGTGAGTGCGAGCGCATTTCACTAAACAATTCAGATCTTTGTTCAAATTCCATGTTTCAAGTTTCCGTGTTTAAGTTAAAATGATATCGTTTGATTAAGTAAAACACGTTAGTAGTTTTATTAAATAAAACGACGCGATTGTAAATTGGACATCGAATTTGTTCAAATTTGCTATCAAGTTCCGTGTTTAAGTTAAAATGATATCGTTTTATTAAGTAAAACAAGTCAGTACGTTCATTAAATAAAATGACGATTGTAAATTAGACACTGAATTTGAACAGGAGTGTTTCACTTCACTTCAAGGTTTGCAATCAACGTTGTATAATCGGCACTTAGTAACTGGGCTTTAGCACAAAGATGTGAGAGTGCATGGGTTGAATTAAATTGGCCTACTCGACGTCCATAAACCCAGTAACTCTTTATTTATTATACTGTTACTTTTTTCCAAGAAAACCCCTATTGCAGCTCGTGAGCACTGGGGCTGCAAACTATTCGAACTGCTTGCGAGTTTGAGCAACTCATTTGCATGTTTAAATTGAATTTGAACAACCTTCTCTCAGGCTCAATAGCTCTCGACAGCTCGAATAGACTTGAATATATATATATATTATTTTTAATTTTTAATTCTAATAGTGAAATTACATATATATCACTAATATTTTTATTATTTATTAAGAAAAATAATTATTTTATTTATTTTTTAAAAAATAAATATAATTATTTTTTATTTTTTCGAGCTCGAGTAGACTCGAATCAAACTCGACCTCAATTTCATTTTAAGAGCTCGAATCCAATGAAAAATAAGTCAAAGTTTTCAACTCGATCACTCGTTTGCAGCCCTGACTCAGCACGGATATGCAACTGCAAGCCACGTCATCATCCACTCTTGAATCTTGATTTCAAAAAAAAGGAAAAAAGAAAGAAAGAAAAACAACAAAAACGGCAGCAATAATTAATAAACACTCAAAAAGTGGTCACCTTCTCCGCTCGGCGCTCACTCTCCTCCCGTGCGGCTCTGTTTCTCCTTTTCTTCAAAATCCGCTTTCTCCATTGCTCTCCACCATTTTTTCCCCTCCTGGAACTTTTCCCGCCTATTTAAAACCCTCATTCACATGCACCTTCAAATGCTTTCCAACCCTCGGTTCCTTATTTACCCAAATCGAAGCTCTTCTCTCCTTCCTTTCTCTTCTTCTCCTTTCCTTTCTCCTTCCAACAATCTCACCAATTTCTCTTCAATTTCTCATTCGCCTCCCACTCTATCCTCAACTTCTCTACAATATAAACTCCTCACCTCCACGAGGATGACTTCCATGTCCGCACTTCCCGATAATGCTCGGTCTGTTGAGTTAGGGCTTGACGATTGTCAGCTCGATCGCTTCGCATCTGCTGCTAACCAGCTGGCCGACGCCGCCGGCCAAGTTATCCGCCAGTACTTCCGGAAGAGCTTCGATATCCTCGATAAAGAGGATTTAAGTCAGTAGTTTTCTCCTCCTAATCATTCTTTGCAATTTTTTATTTACCGCTGGCAGTTAAGATTTGAATTTTTTTTTCTTTTAGGTCCTGTTACGATTGCTGATCAAGCGGCTGAAGAGGCAATGGTCAGGATTATACAAGAGAACTTTCCTTCTCATGCAATGTAGGTTCTCTTAATTTGGTAGGACTTTGCAGGTTGATTTATGGTTTTACTTTTTATCCTTGGTCATAATAGAAATTGGACTAGTACGTTGATTATGAGTGGATAAGGCTCTGTATTTAAACTGGATGGAAAACCTGCCTTCCCAAAATAGTCGTGTTTGCTGGGTTTTTCACAAGTGAACACCTCATTAGAGCCCAAGGAGGGGGGGGGGGGAAGCAATTTATCGTATTTGATCTTCTCCATGTCTTGGTTTTAATTAACCAAAATAACCCGTGGTAACCACCTCGGATCTTTGACGGTGGTTGTTCGAGGCCTTGTAAAATGTTATTCGCAAAAATTATGTAATCGAATGCTAATTGCAGTTATGGAGAAGAAAACGGTTGGAGGTGTAAGGAGAAAGTTGCGGACTATGTTTGGGTATTGGATCCAATTGATGGAACAAAGAGCTTCATCACAGGTACTGCTCCATTTTCTCCCCTTTTACTGTTGATTATTGTTTTCAACTATTCAATTCACCGAGCTTTTTTTCCCCTTGTACTACAGGCAAACCATTATTTGGAACTCTTATTGCTCTATTATACAAAGGAAAACCGGTATGAGAGACGAGCTATTAACCTCTGTTAATATCTTGGCCATCAATAACTTGTTAATATGCCATTAGCTTGAAAAATACTTTGGTCAATGGCCATGTATCTAGTCTGTTACAAAGCAATTTCTTTCTCGGGGAAATTTTCTGGGTAGAATCCAAGACAACTAGTTGAGGAAGAAATTTTTCATCAGGACACTAGAATATAGTCCTGAAACAAGGATCCTTTACTAGACTCCCAATACATTTGTTTACTGTTTTTAGATTGTAAGCTCTATTATCTTTACAGCTGACTTTTGGTACTTGTAGAATGCCCAAATACCTATACGTCTATGATGACTGTAGTTCATTAGGAATTCCTACAAGTAACATACAATAATAATGAGTTATTGACTTTGGATTGTACTGCTGTATAAATTTGTCTAAATTCTTTCTTCTAATTTTTTTTTTTACTTAAATCACCTAAGATTGTGCTGAGCAGCCATCACGTATGAAAAGGAGGACTGTGAAGGATAATTGTGTTATAATTTAAACGAACAAAATACAGATATCTTCTCTTTCTTTCAGGTTCTTGGCATAATTGATCAACCTATTTTGAGAGAGAGATGGGTTGGTTTAAGTGGGAGAAAAACTACATTAAATGGGCAAGATATATCTACACGTGGCTGTGCAAAACTCTCACAAGCTTATCTGTAGGTTTTATGCATCCTGTCATGCTATTTCTCCATTCTTGCCTTATGTTGCATCCATTCTTCTTTAAAAAAATTTTAATTTGTTTCACCAAACAAGTAGGTATTGACCTGAATTTCTGTCTTCGAAATTTCCATTGTTCTGTCTTAGGTACACAACCAGCCCACATCTATTCAATGGAGATGCTGAGGTGGCTTTTGCTCGAGTTAGGGATAAGGTTCATCCACTATGTTTGAGAAACAATATGATAGATGCATATAAATTTCTATAAATGTTTAAGAGTACTGCATAACTTGTCATGGTATCAGTTAAGGACATGCACAAGCACAAAAAACAATTAGACAGATGCATATAAATCTATAAATGTTTAAGAATGTTACTCTACCATCATGGTATCAGTTACGGGAGGTTGCTGTGTGTTGTATACGTGCACAAGCATACTATATGAAGATACAGCACATGAAGATGGTTAACTATCCAGCTTCGGTTTATCTTTGTTTCTCTTCCATGTGTTCTTGAAGATTGTTTCTTCTTAGAACTGTTGCCTTGCATTGTTCTTAGGCTCTTGTGATGGACGTGCTTTATTTCCTTACAAGCATCTTAGATTTGTGCTTCTGTTGTTGTTGAGATATCTTCTCTCACTTCCTTTGTAAGGCAGTTTGCCACATATTGGAAAGACCATTCTTCATGGATTTGCATCTACCACAATATCTAATTGAAGAAACCACAGTACGATTAAGGATCTTAATCTGTCTCAGATTTCTCATGGGAGACTGTGGCAGTTGATTTGAGGTCAAAGATGCTTGTGTTCAATAGCTAACTTGGAGTATTTGTAGTCTTCTCTCTTTTTTGGAGAAAGTAAAAATCTAGGATCAAGTGATGATTGAAGGCTCTTTGTACTAAATTACTCTTGGGAAAGTTTACCTTGTGATCCTTGCCAAAGAAAACTGTGTCCATCTTTGTTTTCTTTTTGGGGGGCATGGGGAAGGGGCCCCGGGGGGGGGTGCGTATTTTTAAATTTTGCTTTTGCAGTAGTACATTGAGTTCTTAAAGTATTTATAAGATTACTTTATTTGTTTGCCTTTTATCTTATTTTCATGTCATGCAGAGATTGAACTATTTATAGTGAACTTTAATGTGAATGCCTCTCTGGAGTAGGTGAAAGTTCCTTTATATGGTTGCGACTGTTACGCCTATGCCCTATTAGCTGCTGGTTTTGTTGATCTCGTGATCGAATCTGGCCTAAAGGTAAGTGTTCTATTATTTTATGTTTTTCTTTATGGTAAGATTTCTTCTATGAACCACCAATGAAGTATGGATGCTTCTGTTCTTGTAATTGAAGTTGGAACACCTCCTTCTACATTAATGTGAAACTCTCTGCATTTGTTTAATTGCGATTGGATTTACCCGTGAGATGTTTTGGCATCTTTTAAGATCTCATTCATCTAATAAATTGGCGAGGTCTAAACAAATATATATATATATTTTTCCAGCCTTATGATTTTCTTTCACTCATCCCGGTGATAGAGGGTGCGGGTGGAATGCTAACTGATTGGAAAGGACGTGAACTTGACTGGAAGGCATCTGCTGATTCTGATGCAGGAAGTATGATTTGGTAGACATCTGATTTATGATTAACCTGGTAATTGTTAAATAAAAGTGCTGCATGTTGTATTGGCAGGCTTTAATGTAGTGGCAGCTGGGGACAAACAGCTACACGAACAAGCTTTGGATGCACTACGATGGCCTTAATTTATGGATTGGCAAGACAGTGCAAGGCACGTAGGGTCAATAAGATTAGGACTATTTGCCAAGGGGGCCATTTTATTTCTTTAATCTTTGCATTTTGTATTAGTGGATGGCAAAAGCTTAGTCATTGCAATGTCTATGGCCTGAAGACGGATCATGTAGCGGGCGCTCTGTTCGCACAGGGGCTTCCTCCTGCCAATTAGCAACATCACGGAGGAGGGCAAGAATGGATAGCTCTCAGCCTCATCCTTAGTAGTAGTAGTATTTAGTTATTCAGTTCAGACTCTGACCATCAGTAGTAATTGACCGTATGTAGCAATGACTCAATGTGGCTACGACTTACAACTGCTTTTGCTCATCCTATTGTAACCCCTGCAATTGGTTACAAAATTATGAATTGTGTCGATTTCACTTGGCAAATGGCAATCAAATTTTAAATCAATTATCAATGCATGATTGGCGGCGGCAATCTAAACCATGGTTGTCACCAACTAAACGAAAAAGATGAATTACTAATAATCATTACATTTATGAAATCTCCTTAAATGCTACCCAAGTCTACACACTAAACGTGAATAAAACTGTAATGTGTTATATAGACCCTCCCAGCATTGTGGATTACCCGTAATTTATGAGAAAAATAATACCTATACATTACAGCATGGTGCGTGTTTTTTGACCTTGTTTTCTTAAAACTCTTTACATGAGCCCATTTCTTTAGCATTTTATAGTTTCTCACTGTAAACATATGCCTTTTATTTTTAATCTTCATCGCAAACTATATAATCTTAAAAAAAAATGAAAATTTCTTATCTATCTAAAAATAATACTCCTCGATTTCAATTGCTCAACAATATTCTTCCACCATAGCCAAAACAATTCCACCTTTTAATCAGAGTGGTCGACCAGCGGCAGGGGACCTCCGGTAAGAAATAACGTCAGTTGGAAAATGAAAAAAAAAAAAAAGAATAATAGAGACTGAACTACAATTGTATATCGTTGGAATCGAAACAAATGACATCAACTCAATAAATTGGCAGAACAAAAGTTCTTCCAAAATGTTTGAAAGGGCTACATTAAGGGCATGCAAGTAGGGACAAGTTTATCAATTCCACCGATAAATAAGCTCTCGTCCATGCTACCATACAAACAAAGCCAAGTTTTGGTAATTATCCACCTGAGAACACAACAGCCAGCATAATCGTAATAATTATAACAGGAATAACCCACCTGAGCAGCAGATATATACAAGTGTGCCCTTAATCTTTTCCAAAATCAGCACTGTAGTGCGCACTTGATTCGAGTTTCTTAGCTTCGTTCAGTTTTCTAACAGCCTGGGAAAAGGAATTTACACAAAATCATCCAATATGTAAGCCAATACAAACACAATCTCAAACACGTACCAAGCATTACAGTAAACAACCTGAGTTCATCGAAGTAAGAGAATTTTACCTTCATGAAATCTTCATGGATGACATAATCACGCTCAGAACGAATTGCTGACATACCAGCTTCAGTGCAAATGTTACGAAGATCAGCCCCATTGAAACCCTGCAAAACGGCAACTGGTTGAAGACTTTGATTGATATCTAGGAAAAAATTGCAGGCAGCATCAAAATCCTTGTTACCTCAGCAAGCTTGACAACAGCCTCGTAATCAATTTCACCGTGTTTAGCAATTCCTGCAGCATGGATCTTGAGAATCTCCATCCTTGACTGTTCATTAGGCAATGGTATTTCTATTTTCCTGTCTAGCCGTCCAGGACGAAGAAGAGCCGGGTCCAAAACATCAGGTCTGTTTGTTGCCATAATCATTTTAACCTGAAGAAACAATTTACTTTGAACCACAATCCAGACACCAAAATATACAAAGGAATATGTATTCTGCAAATAAGAACGCATCAATCTTTATATTTAACAAGTATTTAATATCAACATTCCACAAAACCTTTCCAAGCTGGTCAAACCCATCCAGCTGGTTAAGCAACTCCATGAGTGTTCTTTGGATTTCACGGTCAGCACTTGTTCCCTCGCTAAAACGGCGCCCACCGATAGCATCAATCTCATCCATAAATATGATGCAGGGCTTCAATAAATAAAGAAACAAAGGAACAGTAAGAACACACTTTTGGCAAAACTAAATATCTATTGAGCAGCTTTGAGGCCTTACCTGGTGATCACGGGCATATCCAAACATTTCCCTGATCAGTCTTGCACTCTCACCAATGTATTTATCAATAATTGCACTAGAAACAACCTGTTAAAGAAATACAGATAATATCAATCAACTATGGACCAGAACACTTTTCCACAGCTAGAAAATGATCAAACATGGATAACAAGTACCTTTAGGAAATTGGCATCTATGTTGCTAGCAATTGCTCTGGCTAATAATGTTTTCCCAGTTCCAGGAGGTCCATAGAGAAGAACACCCTAAATCAAGTGCACTTTAAATTAACAATCCAGGAGGTCTGCCAGGTACCAGCACATAAGCGGCCTTGTTCAACATGCCGAAGACAACTAAGAATATCTAACACGTAAGCTTACCTTAGGAGGCTTAATACCAACTCTAAGAAAGAGTTCAGGATTCATAAGAGGTAATTCTATAGATTCTCTCAACTCCCGAATCTGATCAGAAAGACCACCCACCGCAGAGTAGCTGACATTGCCAGGATCTTCATGAAGCATATTGTATACAACAGGATCAACCTGCCATATACCACAAACCACAAGCACACACTTCAGTTCTCAAAGTACAACCAACAAAACAAAAATTCAAGCCTTTAATGTGGTGAAATTTACTTACTTCACGAGGAAGTGCCCGCATTATCGTAAGTGTTGTCATATCAAGGACAACTCTAGTTCCTGCAGTTAGTTTTTCCTTGTCCACTTTATTGCGACAACCCACTACATACCTTGGGCCACTACTAGCTTTAACGATCACTGCAAAATTAATATGGCATGAATTAATTCCTCAAACACATTCAAATTCCTTCACAAACCAAAGAACAATTAAAAGGCATGTTTAAGTAGGAAATATTCCCACACAAAATTAACTTGGATAGATGACAAATGATTACCAAACTGGCTAGTTAACAAGCAAGTTTTCACCATTAAACCATCAATCATACAGATTCCTAATAGAACCCTAGCACCTTATCCTACAAAAGTGTGCCAAAGAATCCCAATCACTTAGGCTAACGTTCCAAAAGCCTCCCAAGGACAGAGGGTAACAGATAGGCTGACTAATGCTGTTAGTATAACAGCAAAAGAAAGTTAATAAGATAGAAGGAAGAGTACTAACAGCGTTCATTATCCAGCGGTCTGAGCACCTCCCCAATTATCTGTCCAACACTTTGGAGCGACTTCAAATCATCTTCTGTTTTAGCATATTCCTTTTTTGTAGTACGCAAATTCTCCCTCACTGCAAATACCAATATACAAATTAGTGTCCAGTTTTAAACACAGTAGGAAAGAGAATTTAAAGCCAATCATAAGAATTTTAATTGCTAAATAGCATAGATGTACATATATGCCAAGCAAATAGATTCTATATAAACAAGATGAAGCAAAGGGCGTTAACACTTGCACAGCAAACTCAAAAAGAAAATCAAAATAAAAAAGTACAAGATCATGAGCTGAGAATGATCCAAAACAACCAAAAAATGGTTCTAAAAGAAATAATTGTTCATGGAGCAACCATTCATATTCAAGATCCGAGAAGAACTGACAGTCACTGGAGAACAAGATCGAATATGTAATCTTACACACATAAACTTCATAGAAAGAAACACATTTATAATGAGAAGAAAGTGAGAAGCAACTATGAACTATCTAGTCCATAAGAACTACTGATGTGTAAGAACTCAAACATACAACTGCAAGTCTGCAACAAGATGTGGATAGCTTTCGAGGCTACACAAAGAAAGCACACGAAGCAGTAAACAATTAAGCCAAGTCAATCAAAATACTCGCAGTCACTGAAGATAACGAACTAATCTTTCTTAATCAGGTAATGGAAAAATTATGAAGATAAACCAAAAAGTAAATATCCATCCCAAACCCATTTAGCTCTTAAAATCATCTCTTCAATTCCTCTCCTAGCTTCAGACGAATAAATATCACTTCAAATCCCAACTTCACATTCTTAATGTCACCGAAAACTAGTTTGTAACTCCAATCTAATAGTTTTCTACCTGTAAAGATTACGGCGTACGCAATTAAATAAGACATAATCTATCTTAAAGGTCAGATTATGCAAAAGGAAACCAATAAATAATATCTCCAAATGTCAGAACAAATGCTAATTTACTAGACATAAGTATAAATCTAGGTCCAGACCTTCAAAAACAGTCAACAAAATCCAAATAAATTTGCATTCCAGAAAACTCATACCCAAAGCCGAAGTGAGGTGAGTCTACTGATTAATAACTAAAACCCTAGGAATTGGAATAGAATTATTAAGAACATAAGAGAGGAATAGGGTTTTGAAGCCGTTACCTGTTCGAACTCGGGATTCTAGCTCCTTGTGTTGGAGCAATTTCTTCCGGTACTCGGCGCTGGCCGTCTTGCGGCGGACGGCATCTTCGGTTTCGCCTGACATCGGATTATTGTTAAGGCGATCTGGATACTTTACTTCTCTCGACTTGCCGACCAAGCAAGGTTCTGATTGTACACAGGGAGGGAAGAAAATAAAAACTGAGGAGAGAGTAACTTGAACAATTGGATTTGTAGCAAGAGTAATCGTCTTTGGAAAAATGATGGATTGTGGGCTTTGAGGTAGGATGGGCCAATAAGTGATGCATTGAATATTTACTATTCAGCTCCCTAGTGGATTTCTGATTTGGCCCGATAAGTTCCCTCTCTTTTTTCACGTCCTGCCACAGTTTTTCGAATGAATAGTAGTACTAAAAGCTGCAAAATCATTATGGATTTCTTTGCAAATGCCTGCCACAATTTTTCAAATTAATCGTCATACTAAAAGTTACAAAATCTTTATGGATTTCTTTGTAAATGCTTGTAGGGTTGAAAGATGAATCAAATTATTCACTATTTAACTTGAATTCTGTTTAATAAATGTTTATTTGAGTTTAATTCGCCAACTAGTTAAATCAAATTTAAAGAGCGTTATATGTTTGATAATTTTCAAACTCAATAAAGAGCTTGATTCAAATTCGATAAAAAGCTCGTTTGAGGCGGTTTGACAAATAAATAAGTCAAGTTCAGATAAAATTTCGAACTGCTTAAAATAATCAAATAAGTTTGAAAACTATGTTTAACTTGATTAGTTTCGTTTACACCTCTAAATGCTCAAGACACATTCCTTGAATGTGTTCAAATTTTAGAAATAGGCGAGTGAGTAGATATATCGCAAGACTTCCCTTGAGACAGATGATCATTTATTTTCTACTTGAGAAGAAGTAATCATGTTGTTAAAGGGGCTAGTAGTATCTTCTTAGTAGTATCTCAAGAAGGAAAAATGGCAAATTTATGCAGTTCCTAACTAAGAAGATGCTTTCAGCCTTTCAGCAACTCAATACCTCTCTCCTGTAACACGCGCTGCATGCATCATGATGCATGATTTTCAAGCATTAGATTTGAAAATGTTACCAGACGCAGGAGGGCTAAGTGCTCCAGCGATAGAGCGATACAACGCATAGTTCTCAGAAAGTGTTGATCAGTGCTGCTAATATTCTCTTTGTCAGTAAGCTGAACGATACAATCTTCAGAAAACTGTATTTTGGTGCAACACATGAAAGAAGCTCGGATGTGGAAAATTGAGGTTAAGCAAAAAGAAGACACTTACAACCAAAAATGAAATGCAGAACATAGAGTTCTATATTGTTTAAATATCCTTGCTCCGAGTTGAAGTTGTAGTTGAAAACACCGAAATTTGTCAAATCATGAATGCAGCTTAATTGAAAAGCACAAAACGAGTCCCAGAGGAAAAGAAAAGAGTAGCGCATATGACTGAGTAGAAGTGTAGAACACAATAAATAAAGATAACAGATAATCAAAAGAATTTACTGCTAAGAAAGAGAGAGGGAGGGCGTTTTGAGTTTTGACCAAGGATCTATGGCTGAAGTTACAAGGATGGTTTAGGCGCCTACATTCATAACAGAAATTCAATTACAGATCTTACCACCTTACATCCATGGCCGAAAATATTGGCAAACCAAAAATAGAATTCAAGCAATAAAATTGACTCCAACCACTTATCCACAAAAACAAAAGAAGAAAAAAAGAATTATTGAAAAGAACAATGGCATTTTTTTTCTTTTTTTTTTTTTAACAGTAAGTAAACCCCTTTTTTTCTCTCGTCCTTAGTAATTCAACATCTCGTTTCATCCTCCTAAGGAGGGAGGCTCGAGATGGAAAAGATGCCCGGGGGAAAACCCAAATTTCCATGTTTGTTACCTTCATCGCTGTCTTTTTCCTCAACCATGGCTGTCCTCTTGGTACTTTTCTACCTCTTTCTTGCTAACCCTGTTGATGTCTCAGCTCAGGCTACCCCTGGTGCCCCTGCAAAACCTGATTCCTTCGCCCCAAAAGACAACTATCTTATAGACTGTGGTGCCTCCTCCAGAAGTACCCTTCCTGATAAAAGGATTTTTTTATCTGATCAAGAAACGGGAAATTTGCTGTCCTCCAAGGGACGTAACATCCAAGTCTCCGTGCCGTCGGCTGCTAATGTTTCTCTTCCCATCTATCTATCAGCCAGGATATTCGTGGATGAAGCTACGTACACGTTCCATATTGTTAGAGCAGGTTGGCATTGGATCCGTCTTCATTTTTTCCCGCTGGCTAATGATCAATTTAATTTGCAGCAGGCAAAGTTCAAGGTGGTTACGGATCAATATGTTCTTGTGTACGATTATCATGTCGATGACACCATGAGGCCTGTCGCCAGAGAGTATCTGGTTAATGTTACCACGGAGCGTTTCGAAATCAAATTCATCCCCGAGAAAGGTTCTGCTGCTTTTATTAACGCCATCGAACTTGTTTCTGCCCCGGACATGTTGATCGGAGATGTTGGCTCGAACTTATTTCCCGTGCAGCAATTCTCTGGGCTATCCCAAATGGCTTACCAGGTTATTTATAGGCTCAATGTCGGAGGTCCCCTTATCACTTCACAGAATGATACCCTCGGACGAACATGGTTAAATGATGAACCCTATTTGAAGCCGCCTTCTGCAGGCAAGAGTGTGTCTGTCGCACCCAGTGTGATCACTTATCCCGACGGAGAGTCCCCCTTAATCGCTCCACCTTCAGTTTATGCATCTGCTGTGGAGATGTCGTCGGATGCAGGTGTTGCCGCCCCAAATTTTAACGTGAGTTGGAGCCTGGAAATTGATACTTCCTACTCCTACCTTGTTCGCTTGCATTTCTGCGATATAGTGAGCAAATCACCCAATGATCTCTACTTTAACGTGTACATCAATGGAAAGATGGGAATTTCGGGGTTGGATTTGTCAACAGTGGCAAACGGTTTGGCATCGGCTTATTACAAGGACTTCGTTGTGAATGCTTCCATCCTGTCCAATCCCCTCACTGTTCAGATTGGTCCAATGAATCAGGACACCGGAGCTAAAAATGCTATTCTTAATGGTCTTGAAGTCTTGAGAATGAACAACTCTGTTGGGAGTCTGGATGGGGAATATGGCGTTGATGGCCAAAAGGAGAGTGGTCCAAACCGTGGCACCGTTGCTGCGGTTGGGTTTGCAATGATGTTTGGAGCATTTGTAGGTTTAGGTGCAATGGCGGTCAAGTGGCAAAAGAGGCCTCAAGATTGGCAGAAAAGGAATAGCTTTTCATCCTGGTTGCTTCCGCTTCATGCTGGAGATGCAAGCTTTATGTCCAGCAAGACGTCATTGGGGTCTCGTAAGAGTCAATTCTATTCCTCGACAATGGGACTGGGTCGATATTTCTCCTTCGCAGAACTGCAGGATGCTACCAACAACTGGGATCCTAGTGCAATTATTGGTGTTGGTGGCTTTGGGAATGTCTATCTGGCGGAGATTGACGACGGAACCAAAGTTGCTGTGAAGAGAGGTAATCCACAATCTGAACAGGGAATTCACGAGTTCCAGACAGAAATCCAGATGTTGTCCAAGCTTAGACATCGCCATTTGGTGTCTTTGATTGGATACTGCGATGAGAACTCAGAGATGATATTGGTCTACGAGTACATGTCAAACGGGCCTTTCAGGGACCATTTGTATGGAAAGAACTTACCATCTTTATCTTGGAAGCAGAGACTTGAGATTTGCATTGGTGCTGCTCGTGGGCTTCATTACCTCCACACTGGTGCAGCTCAAGGGATCATCCATCGTGACGTGAAAACCACCAACATTTTGCTAGATGATGCTTTTGTTGCTAAGATGGCTGACTTCGGACTATCAAAAGATGCACCTACAACAGAACAGACTCATGTCAGTACTGCTGTGAAAGGAAGTTTCGGCTACCTTGATCCTGAGTACTTCAGGAAGCAGCAGCTCACGGATAAGTCAGATGTGTACTCGTTTGGTGTGGTATTGTTGGAGGCCTTGTGTGCCCGCCCTGCCATTAACCCTGCACTGCCAAGAGAGCAAGTGAACCTGGCAGAATGGGCCATGCAATGGAAGCGAAAGGGCTTGCTAGACAAGATCATTGATCCAACACTTGCTAACCACATTAATCCCGAGTCAATGAAGAAATTTGCCGAAGCTGCAGAGAAATGCTTGGCAGAATATGGTGTGGATAGGCCCACGATGGGCGATGTCCTGTGGAACTTGGAATATGCACTGCAGCTGCAAGAGGCCTCATCACAAGGAAAAGCTGAGGAAGAAAATAGGGCACCTGCAGCCCCTACTGCTGTGGTTGCCCCTGCTCCTGCTCCTGCTGCAGCCTCTGATAGCAGGCCTATTGCTTCACCCGAGGAAAGTCAAAACCCTGCCCAAGTCCAGGCCATTGATGAGCACTCAGGAACAGCAATGTTTGCTCAATTTGCTGCTCTCAATGGTCGATAAATGATGAATATATTTGACTGATAAAACGAAGATTAAGGTTATTATTGATGGTACAATATATACTAAAGCTAGCTCCCTGGATAACCTCTACCACCTGTAGCTCTGGTGGCTTGACCGTTTATTGTATATGAAGGATTAACGTAACCCTTTGTTTTGCAGCTCCTTTACATGTCCAACGACTGCATAGCACATAGGAGCTACACCAATATGCTAATCCAGTACCCTGATATATCAGGATAAATCGTGCCTGGTTGTTGCACTACTGTCTTCTCCTTCTCTGGTTTGCTTCAATATTTTTCGACAAATACCCCAAACTTCCACACTCTCACCTTCTCTCACAACATAGAATCCTACAGGCGCTGCTTTTGTAACTTTTCATTCAATCTAATGCTAGAAACAAGACATTACATTTGAAATGTATCTTTATACTCCTTTTCTATTTGGTTGTGTGCGGATATTCGGGTTAAATATCTTTTACTGAGGAAAACGTAATACCGTTAAAAATGTATCATACATGAGAAGCAGAAATCGATACTCTGAACATAAGGGGGGAAAAAAATGTATAAACAAAAGCAGGACCACCGACAATTTGGCATCTGTAACATTCAGAAAAGAAGCCCAATAGGTTTAAGTTAGAATTTAGATGTCTCGATGCTTAAGTTTACAAAGTGAAGACCACAGTATTGCGGCAGCTCAGGTCAAAATTTGACGTTCTAACACTAACAATAGAAGTTCTAGAGTTACAGCACCAAATGAATTACAGTTCACTAAATAGTACTACCAAGTTATGCAAAAACATGACACTGGAGCAAAGTTGGCAGATGACTATTTCATCCTCTTTTTCTTCCTTTCTCCGTTTCCATCAAGCATAATAATAGCCTCGCTATCTTCACAATCAATGGCAGTTCTTGGGATTTTAGTCTCATCAATGACACCGGCAAGATCTGAATTGGAAGAGTTAGCATTGTCAGGCAACTTTCTTTTCTTCCCAGCAGGACCACTAACTGATGGAAGTATTTGTAGCTCCTCTTCTTCTTCGGCCTCCACAGAAACAGTTTGCGACACATTTGATGTACTTGCACCATTTTCTTTTGATATCTCATCATGCTTTTGAACAAGTGCTTGGGTCCATCCAGATAAAATCATTCCATCAGGTTCCTTTTCCTCGTCAAACTCCTCTCTGCAAATATTTAGACATCAATAACATTTCATGCAAAACTACTCAGCATCTTTCATGCAAAACTACTCAAGCATCAGAACCCAGTAAGAATGAGAGATCCGTGCGGGAATTTGTAAAATTGAAGTCCACCTTTTGGTAATCACAACTCACTAGAGGGGTGAAAGAAGTATAATTCAATATTCACATGAACACTGAATCACCGGAAGACAATAGAGATAGACTAAGATAAGAGCCAGTGTATAGAAGAAGTTCATAATGGAGAAAATGGAAAGAAAAAACTTAATATCCGATTCTTTCTAAAGGCAGAAAAGCTCAAATACTAGGCCCCACTAGAATATTTTGTCCGAGTTTCATGGAAAAACAATGATTTGAAATCTACAATCCCTGATCCTAGTCAACCATGAAATGCACAAGCCAAATGCAATTGGACATCTGCATATGATTGGCAGTGCAAATGGAACATCTGCTATTCTTATCAGTACATATACAATTGGCTCTCCACTTGCTAAAGTCCCAGTAGTATCAAAATTTCATACTGACAGATGCAGGTCTCTGTCCTAGCAGGCACATAATCTAAGGTTAAAAATGCAACATCCAAAGGAGATCTAATTTTTCAAATGCTACATGACTACCAACGGTCTTGTACTGACTAGCACCAGTCTTGATCCTCCCCCAACCCCAACCGACAAAGAAGGATAAAAGAATTTTCCTTTGACAACAGGTGCTGAGTCCTGTCTGTGACAGAACGTGCACTGCTTGCACATTTAGATATGACATCCCATGTATTCTTTATTTGCATAAGCAAGAACTAAACACAATCATTGTCCAACAAGACCTCCATCTTGCACTGATTAGTCACCAAAAATTCAAAAATTTTCAGTTTAACAGTGTGCTTCGTTCTCTGTCCATATCACACAAAGTGTTGCTTTCCAGAAACATCCTAAAAAGCTCAAACAGTTTAATGACCAACAACCCCAGACATGCATAACAGTACAACTAAAATTATTAAAACAAAGTAAAGCAATAATTTCAACTAAAAGTCTGCGGAAAATATCAAATTGATATAAATTCATTTTCTGTTAAAAAAAACAACTGCACCAGAAATGAGAATATAGATAGCTTCACATAACCAGTACAAGGTTACAAAATAAAGAAATGAGCGTATCACCATTTATGTCCATCAAATTCTTCACCCCTGCAGAAGAGCAGTGGGAAAGAATGAGTTCAAGATAAACAAAGGAACTGAAACAAACCTGTGCTTGATATTGATGTTGCATGTCAATTCTTGTTGAAGGTCCTCAACTGTGACTACTGTACCACCAGTGACAGGTGAAGGGAGCAGAGCTAGCACCTATAAAGTGACACGAGCACCATAAGGACAAATCAACATACAGGATGATTCACAAAGTAATATGACGTATAGAATCAGTAGAAAAATGGTATACCTTCTCAAGGTTTGCTGCATAAGTGGCAGCCATATCTTCCTCAAGACCATCACCAACCTCATAAAGAAGGGCGTGTCCGTGCATAATCATTGGCTGACTCATGCCAAGCTTAGCCTTAACAATCTTTTCAACAAAGTCCCTCAACTTTGAGCGACTTGTATTAATCTCGAGCGTCAAAGGTGTCTGATGCATATTTCATCAGAAAGGGTTGCTCAACCAAGTAAAAACAAGCATTTAAGTTCAGAAAAGGACATTTCACAAACCTCGGAACAAACATAGCATGATTCATTGGGCTCAAATGGCTCTACAGGCATGAGAAGCATCTTTCTTGAAGGATGCTCAAGACAATATGTCATCCTGCACAGGTGCATGTTATAATTATTAGTTATAACTCAAAAGATAATACTTCAGCAAGAGCAGAAAATAGGAATCATAGGCGGGAGACAACGAAGCCAAAGGAGGATAACAGAAACAAAGGTTTTATAGGCTCTATTACTGTTAAGAGAATTGAGCCATTAAAGCCTGGAATGTGCATCATGATTGATGGTCATTTTTCTCCCAATTTGACAATATGGAATATGGTTTTCATAATTTTCAGACGTAAATAATGTCTAAGGTATTACACTGTATCTAGAGCAAGATGAGCAGAGTTCAAGAAGCAACATCAAAGAACCAGGATACTTTGTCAAACCATTCAACACACTTCTTTCTTTCACTAGCTCTAGAGTTACAGTGGCAGGAATTAGAAACATCAGACACAAGTCTCAAATGTAAAGTCAAACAAAAAGAGTGAAAAGTAGCAACAAGGAATTCACTCCACCTGTAATTGTTGACATCATTTTGCAACACTTTAATTGCCTCAATCACAATCAACCCAGCAATAATAGCATTAGTTGTTGCAACTGCATGCACAATATTCCCAGCAATACCTTTTGCTTCAAAAAGGCTATGCAGAGGTATCCCAAAGGAAGACGCGCGAATATTTGCTGCAGCAGTAACAAATTCTACAGCCAACTGATCATCCTTATCAAAACTTAAGTTTCCAATCTCCTAAATGGACAGAAAAAGAGGATAATCAGCAAATTACTCAAGCTTGGCCAAAAATTAGAAAAACAAGAAAACAAATTTCCCTGAAAACATCATGGCAAGGTAATATTTCCAACCTTTTCCCTTTTCAAGAAGAATAGTTTTAATGCCTCAAGAAAGACTCTTGAGTTTTCTGCTAGGCTCCATACATCTTGGGGATTTTTCAGACCAATAGTTGTCATTGCGGATACTGACAATGGATCAGTAGATACAGGAACTTTATCTAAATTTCCATTTTGTTGAATCACCTCAGCAAGTGCTACATCCCTGATATATATCGGCCTTGGCTTGTTCCGGTTTTTCCATGTATCTTCATTAGACAAAGCAGATTCAATATTATGACCAAAAACATGATCATAAATTCTCCTCCCATACTCCTCAACATCGTCATCCTTTTTGCATTCAAACACATCTTCTGCAGGTTCAGATGAACCAGATGCATCACTAGAACGTACATTCAGATCATTTTCCTGATTTTTGTCCCCAAAAAGCTTTGCAAAAAGTAAGTCCTTTGCCCATACAATACAGTGAACAAACTGCAATAACAGAACACTATGAAATCCTGTTGTGTAATGCAGAGTAAAAGCAAGCGACTATTAAAAGAACTTGCAAGCTTCACCTTTCTTCCCAATAAACCATACCATTTATTAAACATGCCAGAGTTTCTATAAGCAAGGGTGAACAGAAAAAAGTATTCTAAGATCTATCTTATATCTATGGTAATCACATTCCATGGTAAGCAACCAAAACCTGCGAAAATTTAATCAAGTGCTAAGACGAAAACATTGTTTAACAGAAAACTTCAAGAAAACTGGAAATCAGCAACTACAGAGCCTCGGATATACAGTTGTTTGCAGACCAAAAATCACCATTAGAACAAGTAAATACTGACCTGGAGTTTACTAGTGGAAAAACAGATACAATACATGAGAAGTAAGGATCAAAAAGACAGGAAAACCAGCCAAAAATACCTTTGATGGAGTACTTGTAATAGTACAGACAGGATAAGTCTTAGGAGCTGGTTTAGGCTGGCATTCATAACATTCTGTTCTACCCTTCACATGTACAGTTACCTGAATCAAATGAGATTTTTAAAAAATCAACATAAGTGCAGAAATAGTACAGACAGGATAAGTTTTAGGAGCTGGTTTAGGCTGGCATCATAACATTCTGTTCTACCCTTAACATGTACAGTTACTTGAATCAAATGAGTTTCTTGAATCAAATGAGTTTTTTTTTTTTTTTAAATCAACATAAAATGCATCAGCATAAATGAAGAATGTAGAATGCAGCCAGCCTTTCCTAACAGAGAAAAAGTACAATATTTGTAAGATTAAAAGCTAACATCAGATAGTCAACATAAATAGAAAAATTTGGAAAAAGAAGCTGCAGAGAAACTTTTGAAAGGGATGTGGCCATGCATGCAAATCTGCATGTCCGTTTATATAAACCCACAAGCGCATGGCATACAAAATCTTACCAAAAAGGAAAGGGATAAGAATGATCAGAACCATTGGATGAAGATGAGTGCCATCCAACAAGGATATAACATTACCTGCCCTAGGAACCCAGTCGTCCCACTCTCAACCAAAGGAACCCCAGCAGCCAGGCAAAGACGATTCACATGCCGCCTAGCATCCAAATTATCGAGCCCGTTCAGAACAACACTGAATTGCTTGAAGAAATCCACATTGAAATCAGGGTCTCTAACGTTTGCATGGTATGGGGTAATGCTAATATTAGGCCTAAACTTTAAAACAGCATCACGAGCAACCTAGGTTGAAATTCAAATATGATTAGGAACTACATATGAACATGACAATAAACAGCTAGCATCCGTGTGTGTCTTGGTCTCTGTGTGCTTAGGATATGTGTGTTTGCGTGTGTGAGAGAGAGGCATGTGTGTGTGTGTGTGCGAGAGCGAGTGGACAGAGAGAGAGCTAGGTAGTCACCACTCACTTTGGCTTTAGATTGCCCAACATGTGATTGCCGAAATAAGAATTGTCTGTTTAGGTTACTCACTTCAATGGTGTCCATGTCAATCTGCAAGTCAATGCAAACCACAGTTAAAGCTTGAGAAGATATTTGACACACATTAAACAGCATTCTAAATCCAACATTCACGATCAGTCCATTAAAGCATAAATTCGACATCAAATCGAAGAAATGCTAAATCAATTCAAAATTAACATGTAATTCGATGTACGACTACAACAGTTTTCTCCACAAATAAGGCCTGTTAAACTTGATAAGTAATAACCAGAAAATGATGGCTACAATTAGTTCTTGAAAAAAAAAGAATTGAAGTGCATGATACAGCAGTCTGAGGAAGTATAGTCAAGATCAGGACAACACAGATACGATCAGGTCTAGAGAACATAAACTTAAGCAATTAAATAGTTTTCTCAAAAATAAATTTCAACAAAACACCAACAGGGAAGATCATGAGAAACCTAACAGATGCCCAGAAACTATTCAAATCATGCAAAGAGAGCTGGAATCAAATCAGTATTTTTTGAACATTGCTGAAGGCACAGCACTTACTGGTGAACTGTGCTGCCCCAATACAATCATGACACAATAACATTTTTTTGTTCCAGATCAAATGTACTTCCTAAGTATCTGTGTAGTGTAAAAATGATGACCACTAATTGATCAATAATTCCATCTCACAAAATGCATTGCAAAAGACTTTGGAACTCAACTCCTTACCGTGCACCCATACTGCATCACCCATGCAAAGATCACTTTGTCGGTTCCTTCTGAGTTCACATTGTGAAACTATGAACTTCACAAAATGGTTGCTTTTGGGGCCCTTGAGTGAGAATAAAAGCACCAATTCTTATCCTAAAACTACATTATCCAGTTTTCTGAATGTTACTCCATGCTCGATATAAGTTCTTTTTTTCTAATTTCCAACTCTAAACGTGGCATAAACTCCTGTTTTTCCGTGGTAGCAAACCTTTCAAACAGGTTTGCTCCACAACGCCGTACTGAAAACAATATAAAAAAATATCCAGTCCCCTTTTCCTTGAACAATCATTTGGACTCTATATTGCAGTTCTCTAATTCCAAAATTATGAAAATAGCAGAAAATACAGACAAATAAGCAACTAATGACCACATAGAGAAAAATTCTATAGGGAAACCCTAAAAGAATGGAAATGGGCTGAAAGAAAAAAAAAATAAAAACAAAAAGCTTCCACAATAATAGGGTAGAAGAAGACTCACAATATGAATGTCTTGAAACTCAGAAAGAGCAAGAGTTTTGAGAAGCTCACAGCCTATTCCACCGGCACCCACCATCAGCACTTTTGAGCCCTAAACCACAACATAGAAAAATATTTATCAAACACCAAAATCAAGCCCTTACCCAACTGTTTCCTTTAAAACAAAAAAGAAATTAAAAAATTTTAAAAAGAAAAAAAAAACTGCAGAAGACATGCAGTCAACCAACAAATTATTACCTTAATTGCCGATAACTGTTGCTCGGTACCCATTTTCCTCCGAGTGATAACTGCTTCCAATATCAGGGTAGACTTTACATATATATGCAAATACGATATAAATACAGAGGGGAAGGGAGAAGGGGGAGTGGTGGGTATAGTCGTGGGGAATCGACGACGAAGAAGATGGGGGAGATTTGGAGGAATAGTGGAGAGTGGTCGGGGAATCTAGAGGGGTTTTGGCAAAGTGGGCTCAGGAAAGGGCGCCAAAGCAAAAAGTCTTCGCGCACTTTCCTCTCTCTTCTCGTATTTATCTCTCTCTCTCTCTCTCTCTCTCCCTCGTATCTATCCTCGCCAAGTAACGACACTATAGTCCTCCGCTGCTGCAGTAAAGCAGGGAAGCTTCGGGCTGCTGCGGCGTCTATGAGGGAAGCAAAGAGTAGAGTCGGTGATACCGATGAGCCTTTTAGTTACGGGTTATTCCTAGCTAATTCCTGTTGGCCTGTGACACTTTGTCAATAATGTCGTAGGCTGAGCTGCCCTTTATTCTTTCTTTTTTCTTTTTTGGTAATCGCCCATTATTCTTTCTCCCTTTTTCTTGTCATTTTCCTTGTTTGTGACTTGTGGGTATAGTATGTACTGTACATTATTTAGTAGCTATTTCTGAGCTTGTAAACTACTGCACGCGTATACTCGTCGGGTTTTCTGGGAATCTAAACGCTTTCCTGGCACTGTTTGTTCTCATATCAGAAAGGAATTCTCGCACTACAAGAGAAACAAATGTAATGTAATATTTGGGAAAACTACTGTGATACATACACAAGGGGTAAATGTCTTTTTTTTTTTTTGTCAAATAGTTGCTTTTATATAAGAGGTAGAGAAAAATACACAGAGTTAGGGAACACAATACTAGGTAACTACCCAAGAAGTAAGCTATGACTTATCAGTAAGACATCTGGGGAAATAATTTTCCCACTTAACATCCCTAATCAACTTGATGGCAAACTTTGCCAAGCAGTGACTAACAAAATTAACACTCCTACTAACAAAAGAAAAATGCAAAGTCAAAAGGAATCTTTCAACTTTCTAATATCACTTGTGATTATAGAAAGCCAAAATTCATCATTTGCCCCACAATTAATAGCATCAACAATAGATTTACAGTCAGAGAAGATATGGAACAAAAGCTTTACAGTCAGAGAAGATATGGATAGCTGCTAATTTCAACTCTAGGGCCAGATGCAAAGCAACTCTAATAGCTAGGGTTTCGGCTAAAGCTGAGTCTGTGCAATGCTCAGTAGGTAAGGCCCAGGTAGCCTTAAGCTTTCTGTCATCAGACCAAATCACAATTCCCAAACCTGCTCTGTTAAACAAGCCGGGCACTGCCATTTCACCAACATCCCTGTTCTAAACTTCTACGTTAGCTTCACTTGCCTGCTCCAAAATTTTGTTGGCTTCCGTAAATTCCAGCCATTCATTTACTATTTTTTAGCAATCCAGATTCTAGGCTGGGTCTTGGAATTGAAGTTTGCCTCGTTCCTATGCTTCCAAATATTCCACAACAAGTTGGCTATTAAGGCAATGTGGTCTCTGCCATTTCTCCTCCCTTGACTTCTTGCAATTTGGACCACCAGTCCCAAAAATTGTTTGTCTCCGTGTTTAAGCCTTCCCAATGGATGGGAAAAGCTTTCACACTTCCTCGACCTTCTTACAATGAAAGAACAACTTTGCTCAACCGTTTCTATATCTTCCACAAGGGCTAAATGTCACCAAGAGAAAGGCTAGTCATACTTTGTGATTGAGAGAAAGTTACCATGCCACATATGGTAGAAGCGGATATTGTAGCTTATAAAATTGCTTCATTTTAAGGCATTTGCATGGCGTAGTCCTCCGACTTTTCTACACTTAAATTTTAGATTAAATCTAGGGTGTGCATTTTTAATTGAATTTCAAAAAATTGAATTCGATTTCATCAATTTGGTTCAATTTGATTTAAAATTTTGTCCTAATTGATAATATACAATATTATGTTAATCTTATCAATATATTATATAAAAATATGTGAATTGATTAACCCTAACTAAATTTTGAATGATTGTCCCTCGATTTCAATTTTATTTCAATTCGATTAAATCCACCAACTAAATATGCGTATTTGATTCAATCCTTGAATACTTCAAGTATTCTCTTATATTTATGCGAGTGGCTTGGGGTAGGCCACAGCGACCATGACCACCACCACCAGTGTGTCTCAACTGACAAACACCACCTTGCCACACTCAATGACCAGTAACTCTCAACTAATAAACACCATCTCACCACACTCTCCCTATTGTTACAAAACCTCTTTGGATCGTATTGTACTTGCATATTTGAATGATCAAATTGTAGGCTTGCTAGTATTGTACAATTTCTATTGGTGGTATTTAAATCTAGCTCAATTAGCTTAAAACATTTTTAGTTGATTTTATTTGAGAAATTATGACGAGAGACAACTTTTCTGTTGGATCAATTTATGTAAAGAATCAAAATCCATCTTATTATCAGTAGGATGGCAATGAAAGCAATTATATAGGTTATTTGATCCAAATAGTAATGAATTCTCTATCAAAATTCATATAGGGTGTGTTTTGATTGAAGGATTTGACAAAAAATTTAAAATCTTCTCAAATCCCTCTAATTGTTTATATTATTTTAGAAGTATTTGAATTCATGAATCACGCATTATTATATTGTCCAAAACGTGTTTTGATAATTGGTGAATTTTAAATTCAAACACCTATATTTTCTGCTATCTTTAGCTGTTTGCTTGTTTTTGCTATCATTCTATTTTTCTTTTCATTATAGTTCTTTTGTTGAAACTATTATAGGTGGTTCAAATTTGAGGCATGTTTTCTACAATTTTTTAATGATGTGATTTATTTTGTCAAATCATAGATTCTATTCTAAGTTGAATGCTTTAATTCTAAATTAGAGATACGCTGTTAGCCTAATTTGGGATTGAAATTGATTGTTTCCCAACCATTTTAGCTTCTTTTTATGATTTAAAATATATGAATTTATTTGTATAGGTATGGGGCAACTGTGAAATAATGTGTGTTGGGAGTATTTGGAATAAGGTAAGCAACTATTCATTATTACTGGTGAATGTTACAAATTGTCTTGATATACATATATTTAGTTGCATAGTTGATTTTGATGCTGGCTATTACTTTGTTTTACTGGTCTGCATTGGTAAGAAAGTGGATTCATATATATATATATATATGTGTGTGTGTGTGTGTTTGATTAGTTTATTATGGAAACTTTTTGAGTTGGATGTGCATCTGCAATATTTGAAGCCAATTATGGATAATGCTAGACAATTTTGTTATTATTATTTAGGCTCTTATTGTGGAAATTGTTTTATTCTCAGGTAACTAACCGCTTAGGACCTATGGTCATTATAATTTAAAATGACCACACTAAGTAAATACAATAAGTTAGAAGAGCAGACATGTCGACATAATGAAAAAGCAAGGCCAATGTTTGTTTCAAGGAACAAAAATAGATTGAGCGGCAAAAACATCGAGAGACTTGTAAGAGAAGAAAACAATATAGAATAATGGCCTTGTTTAAGTGAACATGTGTTTTGGGGTGTTATATTAAAAACTTTGGGAGTTTTTTAAGGATTCTTGTAGATAATGTAGGAAACAAACAAGTTTTATACAAAGAAGAAAACAATAGAATATTACAGTTGATAGTATGTATGTGTGTGTGTGTATAATTAGTAAGAGAATAGTTGAATATGATCATATTAATGATCTGCCCTTCTCATATGACTAGAGTGTGTGTATATATGTGTGTGTGTGTGTGCCGTTACACCATTATTTAAGAATAGACTTCTTACGTAGTTAGTTTGCATTCACAATGTAAGGGGAAAAGTTAGGTTACTAATCTTGTCAGTAACACTTTTCAAGAATGTCATTCTCCATCGTTAATGGTCTGAGATAGGTTGAGTAGTTGAATTTTCTTACAATATTCTAATAATTAATCATAGGCACCAAACTATGCAGGATCTCTACCCCTAGCCTAAATGTAAAAAATTGTGCTTTTGCAAAGATAAAATCAATATTATCTATACTATATATATAGGAAGAGGCACGGGTTTAGGGTCAAGCATTATTCGATACTTTATATTTTTTAAACTTTATACTTCAAATCACTTATTATTTTGCAACCTAGACATAAATTGGTAAGATAACTAATTGTAACTATTTTAAACCAAAACTATATAAATACACCTTGACAAAATAACTCCCTCCAACTAACAAATTAACCATCATTTGGCAGAAAAAAAGAATTAAAGTGCCACGGTTTTGGTAGTAAAATTTTTATGTAAAGGTAATATGCAAAAAAGCGTTTTTGAAGTGTGAACATATTGCGTATATATTTAGCACCAATGCCAATGATGAGTGCTCATGTGACAAGTAGTTATTGGATTTTACTCATGTGATAAGTAGTTACTTTTTTTTTTTTTTTTTTTTTGGGTAATGGGCAATGTTTACACTATTTCTACTCAAACTCATACAGTAACCTATCTAATTGAGCGCCTGATTAGATCAGGGGAAATGACGGAGATTGAAATTTGAATCACTTTATAATTAGATCGGTGTACGGTGTACCATAAACCTATTTGAATTGAAAAAGTCACATATTAGTGACAAGTGATGGGAGTTAAGATGGATCATTGACATCTCAACCCAAGAGGCTAGCTAATTTTTTTTTTTAAATTTGTATGTATATTATTGGATTTTGGCGTTGTGGAATTTGTACATATATCGGGGCTAATTTTCTAAATTCAAGAATTTGTACAAAAGTTAGGGTGCGTTTGATAAAACTAAAATCTGAAAATTGAAGTCTGAATTCCTTAAGTGATTGAATTGTTAAGTATTAGATCTAATACAATTAAATGTATATCACATTCAGTGATAAGTAAAAAACTTATCACTTATTTTTTGGAACAAGTTTTACCTAAAAGATTCAGTACACTTAATTAATTCAGATGTTCTATTTTTGGTTATCAAACGCGTCTAAATAATTAAGATCCGAATCTATTAAATTTAAGTGCTGAATTGGATTATCAAACGGAATTAGTTTCAAAAGCACGTAGCACAATTGCCTGACTTGCCTCATCTGTCCGATCTAAAACATATTCTCTGTGACTCCTTGGCGCTGCGTACACCGTCCACCTGTAAAATCGGTGTTCTCTGCCCAGCTTAAAAAGACGACAAAATAAAAAGAAAAAGCCCCAAATTTTATAGTGAAACCCCTCTTGTCAGTCCTGTTTGCCACTCTCCCTCGTTCTCTTCGCACTTGGCTTGAAAGAAGTATGCTTTGAACCCCTCTTGCTTTGATCGCAAAAGCCAGTCCACCGGCAGTGCGCCAGATTAAGCAACGTGAGTCATTCGCTTCTTTCAGTACAAATTCATCATTCTTTTTCCTGAATATAAATGGGTTATTGATTTTGTGATTGACCCGTATTTTCTTTGAAATATTTTTATGGCTTTTCTACAGAGAATGAATTAAATTAACCATGATTTTTTTTTGGTTTGGTCTGTAGAGGAGTTGGAGTTTAGAATGGGCTCTACCACGGTCGGCTGGCAAAGAGGAGACAGAATGCCATTGTCCAAAAAAAGGTTTCTGCCTTCCCGCCCCAGTGGTAACTTCCAAGTCTCCCGTATTGCCTATTTGTTTAAGATATGGATGTTAATGCATGTAATTGTATTTGCAAATATGCGAGTCTGATGAATAGTCATGTTTTGGGAATTGAGCTTTGTTTTTGTTGTTCGTTATCCATCTTGGTACAGCATTTTCTGAATTTTATTTGTTTTCTGAAGCGTGGATTTTTAATTTACAAGTGTCACTTTGCTCCCACTTGCAATTTCTTTTGCCTCTGTGGAACATGTATCTGTCTCTCCTCTCTAACTTCTCTAACTTTTGGTACTTAACTAGAGTTAGCCTCCCTGCATGCCCACATACGTGAAACCTATTTGTTCCTTTTGTTAATATGAATTGGGTTTTGCCTTCATGCGAACATTTTTTTTGGCATACTCTTTCTAGACATTGTGGTCCCAGGAGCATTGTACATTACCATTGCCCTTTGATGAGATTGATGGATGACAAAGAAACTTGACTTGCGCATCTTGGATTTTGTTTCATCTCTTCCAAAAATAGTTGCAGCACATCTTTCTTGAACTTCAAAATTCCTGAGTGGTAATGCTAAGAAAAAAATGGAATTCCAGCTTATATTGAGTGAAGCTTTAAGCAAAATCTGTTTCAGTTAATTGGATAAATTTCATTGTTGTCTTCTCTTCTATTATTCAGTATTAGAAGGTACTTGCAGAAGCCTACTTTTTATTGGCATAGTGAGATCAACTTTTATGATGTCATTGTGATCTCTTTGGAAGTTTGTGGAGTCGCTGTAATCATGTTTTGAAGATGAACATCTGTTATATTTCTTCTGTTTGCTTATATATATTCTACATCTGTCGTGCACTGATTGACACTATTTAATGAAAGCCATTACCTCATCCAAACAAGAGCAAACTTTCATCAAAATGGAAATTTTCATGTATGGATAGCATGCTAGTTATTGTTGGTTTTCATAAAATTCAATTACTCATGGCACATGTGGGCCTTGGCATGATTAGAAACTAGTTCTTATTTATCGTGTTCCCTGCTCTATCAATTTCTGAGGTCTGTCGTAACAGCTTCCTAATCTAGCTTTTATGTTGTCTTCAGCCAGGTGGATGATGTATAATTGTGGTAAAGGCAATCAGTAGTTTTCTTTTATGGTAGTGTTATTAGTATCCAGTGGCTGCCAAATACATAGATTCTCAGTTAGTCTTTCTAAAATAAATAAGGAGTTCTGCTGTTATGTCAACTTGTAATATGTGAATGATGAAAAATCCCTCAGAATACTTTCGTCTGTTAATCTGTGGTTTTGCTTATTTTTTCATTTTGGGATTGTGCTTGGTTTCAGAGACTATCCAGTTACTGTGAAACTCAAAGTTCATGCAGTGTTACAATGGATCTGTTTGGTTAGCATAATTTGAAAAAAAAAAATCCTGAATATATTCAGCTTGTATCATAAACACAATTTCCAACCACCTTTTTATCTCATAGATATCACATCACAAAAAGTGCTACAATGTTGTTCCAAATAAATTTTTTCCCCAAATAATCTCCCATTCAAACATGCCCCTGTGGATTACACTGTGCTTTAGTGGCACTATAGCACTTCATGCATCTTCCGATAGATCCTGTTTCTCCCCCTTGGTGATTTGTCTTTTATAAGCATGCTTTTCTGATAAGTTCATTGGTGCGTCTTTATGATGCTATAACAAGTATCATCTCTGTTTCTTCTTCCCAGTACATACACATCTTACAAGATTAGTGAGTTCTTAGCATGTTTGTTCTTTTATACTTTGTTTTCCTCATTCAGGAGTTTGTACAAGTATATACTTTGGTTTTAGAAGTTATTGGACTTTGATTTTAAAACCAGGGTCTTTTTGCAAAATAGGCCATTAAAGTAATCTTCATTAATCCAAGGTCCTATTGTTTAATAAATGAAAGCAAACTGGCAACTCCCATCATATGAAATGGGTTCATGTCCAATTACAGGAAGGATGTTCAGTACTGATTCTTATAGTACTGGGGTTGATAAGCTAATTCCTATAGATGTCCATTTGCCAGGCTGTTCCCCGAAACCAGAAGCAATTACAGATACTATAACAAAACTTCATAAGAAAATCCAAATTTCTTGTGCTTAACTACTGTTTTGTTTTTGGTGCAGATATTAATTTGAAAACACAGAAGCGGATGAAAATTGATGGAGGCATGAAATCTGGTTCTGCATGTTGGCGTGAGGAATTGGATGTGAAGAAACAAAAACTTTCTGCAAAAGTTATTGACTATTCTGATCCGTTTACCACATCTAGTGTGCTGGAAGAATTGGGTTCTGGAAAATATGGAAGTGTTACCAAGGATATGGAGGACCTTATTCGTCGGAGGCGACTGTTGTTAAGTATTTACTATGCAGTCAATCCTACACTTGCTAATCTGGATTTGGAAAACCACTCAAGTGCAAAGCTATTTGAGACAAATGAATCAACTTCTGTTGATATCATTGATGTGGAAGATGATTGTGATGCAAACACTGTTGCTCCACTGCAGTCTGTTCCAGGGGTACAGCATCTCCCTCCAGCAGGGCCTCTTGTTATTCTTGATTCAGACGATGAAGATATCAGGAATGAGGGCTGTGCATATCCCTACCGGGAGATTGTGTTGCCAAAGCCAGGTAGAAACTTCCGACTGAAGGATTTTGAGGTAAGTGTGTTATGATTAATTAAGTTTATTTTGGTAAATTCACAAACAATTAACAAATCTATTCTGCATGTCAACTTTGATGTTTGGGACATTTCTGCACTGCATGTATATAATGTTTAAATTTCTGTTGCTGCACATACCAGAGTAAAAGAGTGTATAGATCATGATGGAAGGACCATAAACATGACATATACTCAATTCGTCGATCAAGTAGAATTTGACAAAACCAGATTAACAAAAAAAAAAAAAGAGGAGGAAACTGGCTATCTGAAGACTTAATTGGTGAACTTTGACAGAATTGTTTGCTGAGACCTTCTGCAGAATCTTCTTTTCTTAGTCATTCAAATGATAAATTCTCCTTGCATTGTGACATTATGAGTGAAAAAGGAAATTTAAAGCACAATCTTGACTTAGGAAAGGATGGTCTAGAATGTCTTTGAAATTTTGTAGCTGAGGTGAGAGAAGAAGACCGTTTTTCATGGCTTTTTCCTATTCCTTATGAGTAGATTTTGTTGAATCATTTTTCAATCAGGATTATGGCAAATGAAACATCAAAGGAGAAATTTCTTAACACAGAGAAATAAAACCTCCTCATGTTGACCAGTGCCATTTTTCTTATTTTTAATTTTTTTTGAATTACTTACAGACATTTCGTTTTCTGCATTTTGGGTGAATAATTGTTCTTCAGACATGCCACGGTTGTAGTAAGTTAGTCATTGTTGAATTCTAAGAAGTTTAAACACGGGAAATGTTCCTGGGCTTTATCCATCTAGTCATGTTACCTCATATTGTACAAACCAACATGCTCATGTTAAATCAGTTGCCAGTAGTAGATTAATAATCCTCAACAAAAGTTGCTTACTCATCTTGGATCAGCTCTGCCTTATTTTTTAGATTATGGTCTGGTGATGAAACTGAAATACTCAATCATGTCATAGTTTTAGTACCGTTATTGGCTAAGAAGGAAACTTGTAGCAGCGTAAGCTAAATAACTTCAATCTTTTTTTTGTGTAATTTATCTGTTAGATTATCTGGACTTTCAAATTAGTTGCTACCAATGGTCCTGATTTTGTACATATTTCATGCACACAAAGGCACCTAATGATCCTCACTGAAAGGTTGTCTCTAGAGTATGGTGTTTGTTGATTTTGGAGGCTGACAAGTAGTAAGAATCCATACGGGAGACAGTTTAACAATCATTGGTTTATGAGAGGTGATTTTTTTTAAAAAAATCCTATACATTCATTATATTTACAATGTTCAGAAAGAAGATTTAGATGTATGCCTAGTGCAACTTACTGGGCAAAGGCTGATTTAATTGCAAGGTAGACAATAAGAGTTTGATAACTTTAACATTTGTGTGAACTTAATTGTGAAAGTAAATTCCTACCTTGATTAGTTTTCATTTACCAATTTCTATACTCAATGTTGTTGTACTGTTGATTATTATACTGTGATGTATGGTTTTCATATTATTTGTACATTGGAATTCTTCTCAGAATCAACGTTCAAGAGCAGGAGTTGTCAGCCCGACCAGTGAAATGCAAATTAAGAATGATAGAGGTGTCTATGTGGGATTAGAGGATGACGTGGATGACAATGAGCACTGCAGTGCTAATGATGATGGCCTGGATGATATCTGGAAAGAGATGATATTTGCAATGGAATCTTCAAAGGTATTACTCTCTATTCTTTCATTTATCAGCTATGAAATTTTTACAGATGCCTTTTAATGATTTACTTGTAAAGATATTACCACACTACCTGGTCACTGCATAAATCAAAATCATTAATTGTTGAGATATATCATTACTTTCTGCGGGGAAAAAAAAAAGAATTATTTCTTTCTGCAGTCATACTTGATCCTTTTCAAACTTCCTTCAGCATTGACTTCAACACTGCAATCCTTTTCTTTGTCTGGTAGGAAACTGCTGTAGAACCTTCATGTGATGAACCTGCGGCTGAGGATGCAGAGGAGTGTGATCATTCTTTTATACTAAAAGATGATATTGGTTACGTATGCCGTGTTTGTGGGATCATTAAGAGAAGTATCGAGACCATAATAGAATATCAGTATACAAAGGTTTGTTTCTCCTTTATTGAGTCTAGAACCATTGCAGTGAAACCTAAAATAATATTTGACATGCATTAATATTTGGAAAGTGTTGAAGCTGCTAGCGGCTATGTGCTATGTATGTTTGAATTCATGCACCACTCATCAATTCACACAGTACAGGTTTGACCTTTAACTTTACCCACTTGGACATACATTGGTTCTGCTGGAGATGTCATCATCCTACTTCATTCTAATAGTATAAGAGGTCTATATAAGATTAACAGTCAACATCTAGACGAACTTAATATTTCAGAAATTTGTCAAAGATATTTAAAGAACTATGCCGTTCTACTGAAAATTTTAGCATTATGACTAAAGCAACAAGATTGCCTGTAATAAGAGATCTCAATTTGAGCAAAAGAGTTACTCCAATCTTACTGATAATACAAGTGAAGACTATTGTCTATCATCACATTTATGCTCATTGACTTTACTAGCTAGAGCTTGCTCTTCTTTTAGTAGATTTGGCAGGTTGGACATGCAGTAATTTTTGTTACTGATCTAGTGTGGTTGTTTCCTGGATAAAATTACTGGAAGTTGTGGTTGCTTGTCAGAGTAGTAGGATGTTATGCATTTGAAAACAGTCAATAAAAGAAGATGCTTAGCAAAAACGAACAAAAATTGCACAGGTAAAGGAAGATGGCTTCTCTTATCTTTGTGGTGGTGTTTTATTGACTAGCAAATCTTAAGAACTTCTAATGCTTCGGATATTTATTCCTGTGGATGAGTTTGACTGTTTTCTGTTCCTTCTTATTGGTGGTTCATCTTTTGGAACTATATTTGTGTAGCTATCTTTTTTGTTGCAATACCTAATCTATTGCAGCACTAAGAATGTGTGTTCATATAATTTTTTTCTGTCAGGTTTCAATTTAATTTGGAACTTTGCATCACGCAGTTAGGTCTTTCTATAAGGATGTAAAACCAGTGAGCTGTTCACTAAAATTACCAAAGGAGTGTCATCATTTGAGGTGCTAGGTTTTACTGTTTGTATTTTCCAGCTAGTATAGTTCAAAATCTTCAAACACATGTAGTCTCCATTAGAAAAAAGAGGTAAGTGATATGTATGACTTAGTTAAGCTCAAGTTATACCAATTCTTACAAGTGATATTCATGAGAAAAGTAAATTTTCTTCATTTCGGCAATGGTTAACTTTGTAATCTTTACAAAAATTTTGCGTCCAATTTGTTACTCACTGTCCTTTGAAGAATGAGTTGGAACTAGAAATTGAAGAATAGAACATTGGCGTCAATCTTTACATGGCTTTCGTAAATAAGAAAAGTGACAAGTACGTACTGAAGTTGATTTTTCAAGTTTCTTCTTTCAATTCTCTTTACAGCTGCGGAGAAATACCTGAAGTACTGGGACTTTGTCAAGTACAATTCAAATTCTTGACACAAATCAACACAATAAAGTTTACATTCTTCTGTGATGTTAAATGTTATGGGACAAATAATTTTACAGTATGATATTTGGTAGTCACTTATGAATTGGTAAGAGATCTTGGTAGGATGCAGTGTTATGTGTGGCATTACTTATATGCATGCCCAAACTGTTATGAGAAAGTGCATATAATTTACTGGCCTTTACAGTTCACACTGAAGAAAATCTGTTTTGATTCAATTACTTAACAGCTTGGCCTCCTGCATTGTCTACATTCATGTTATCTCGTTTCTCCATTTATGTTTTGCGATGATCTCAAGGCGAAATCTTTGAATTTTCAGCATATGTAGTTCACACTTTTCTATCTCCATCTAACAAAATTTTGGCAGTCCTTGTTAGCCTATGTATTTAGACCTCCAGCAGAAAATATGTGTAATACGCAGCAATTGTTATGGATAGGGGAGTCATTCATTAATACAGATTTCTCCTTTCTTCAAGGCTAGGAGTACCAGAACATACCGATATGAAGGTCGTTCAACCAAGGACCCTGACCAGACTGAATATGTTCCAAGAGGAACTAAGATACCTGCTCATGATTTCACTGTGGCTGAAATATCTGCCCACCCTAGGCATCGCAAGCAAATGAAACCACATCAAATTGAGGGGTTCAATTTCCTTTTAAGCAACTTGATGACAGATAATCCTGGTGGTTGTATCATGGCCCATGCTCCTGGATCTGGGAAAACCTTTATGATTATCAGTTTTCTACAGAGTTTTATGGCTAAGTATCCATTTTCAAGGCCTTTGGTTGTGCTACCAAGGGGCATCTTGGCCACATGGAAAAAGGAATTTCAAAGATGGCAAGTAGAAGACATTCCCCTTTTTGACTTTTATTCAGTCAAAGCAGATAGTAGAACTCAGCAGCTTGAAGTTTTAAGGAAATGGGCTGAAGAAAGGAGCATTCTCTTCTTAGGATATAAGCAATTTTCTTCAATTGTATGTGACACTAATTGCAGCAAGGCTGCAGCTTCCTGTCAAGAGATCCTTTTGACTTGCCCTTCAATTCTTATACTAGATGAGGGTCACACACCTAGGAATCAAGATACTGATGTTTTGACCTCCCTTGAAAAGGTTCAGACACCAAGAAAAATTGTACTCTCTGGCACCTTGTATCAGAATCATGTCAAAGAAGTTTTTACCATTTTGAACCTTGTGAGGCCTAAATTCCTGCGCTTAGGCTCTTCAAAAGACATCAAAAGACGTATCTTGAGCAGAGTTTCAATAAGTAGCAGAAGAGACATCTTGAGGAAAGGTTCAGACAACGAATTCTATGAAGTTGTAGAGCATACATTGCTGAAAGATAAAGATTTCAAGAGGAAGGTAACAGTCATACAAGATTTGCGAGAGATGACAAGTAAGGTACTTCACTATTACAAGGGAGACTTCCTGGATGAACTTCCGGGACTTGTTGATTTTACTCTCCTCCTTAAGCTGTGCCCTGAACAACAAAAGGAAGTTGCAGATCTGAAGAAATTGTCTAGAAAGTTCAAAATAAGTTCTGAAGGGAGTGCTCTCTATGTTCATCCACAGCTGAAGTCGCTTTCAAAGAATTCAGTAATTAAAGACAGGGTTGATGAGGAGAAGATCGATATGATCTTAGAGAAATTGGAAGAGAGAGATGGAGTGAAAACTAAGTTTTATTTGAATCTCCTTCACCTCTGTGAATCAAGTGGCGAGAAGCTGTTGGTTTTCAGCCAATTTCTGCTGCCCCTCAAGTTCTTAGAGAGGTTGACAGTGAAGGTAAAGGGGTATAGTGTTGGAAAAGAAATATTTATGATCACTGGTGATTCAGATAATGACACACGGGAGATTTCTATGGAAAGGTTTAACACTTCCTCAGATGCTCGAGTATTCTTTGGATCCATCAGAGCTTGTGGTGAAGGGATTTCTCTTGTAGGCGCATCACGCATTATAATATTGGATGTGCATTTGAACCCTTCAGTCACTCGCCAAGCAATAGGTCGTGCATTCCGACCTGGTCAGGAGAGAAAAGTCTATGTGTATAGATTGGTTGCCTCAGGTTCCCCGGAAGAGGAAGATCACTCGACGTGCTTTAGAAAAGAGTCGATTGCAAAAATGTGGTTTGAATGGAACGAGTATTATGGCCACCATGACTTTGAAATGGAGGCTGTAGATGTAAGAGATTGTGGTGATTTGTTCTTGGAAGCACCCAGATTGAGGGAGGATGTGATCTCTGTATACAAGAGGTGACTAGGCTCTTTCTTTCTCGAGTAGTCTACATTAAAGTGCTTTACTTCTTTTTACAATTTTTTTCAGGTACAATCTGATATCTTGAATGTCTGTTGTTTACTTTGTATTTTCAGATAACTGGCAATAGATTGCGACTGGTTGGATAGTAGATCATCATTGTGGTCTTGGTTTCAGTCTACAAAGTGTAGGCAGGTTGCTAACGATCTGTTGACATTGAAATGTACAAGCTACGATTCCAACTCTGAAAGCGAAGTTAATCTAGGCGTTGATGATAACTAGCATCTAATCATGTTTGCAATGTCTGTCTGAGAATGTATTTGTTTCTATTTGCATTTTTAGGTGTTTCAGATCAGTTCTCTGGGCATTGAAGATAGATTACTTTGGCTGTTTCATAGCAAATGAACTTCTTTTTTTGTACAGTATATATCCGCCTCGTTTGCCTTTGGATGGTGCACTCTTATTGCAGATGAAATTGTTGATTTAGGTGCTAGATTTCGCTGTGCCTCTAAATAAAGCAGATTGCATGTGCATATATCAAAATGAAGCATGCTTTTCTAATCTAGCTTTTAGGCTTCTGTGTGTGTGTGTGGGAAAAATTTTAGCTTTGGCATGCAGTTGTTAATTGTTGTGGGATCCTGGTGATATGCTGCTTAGTAGTGTTGTTGCTTGCATATTCAAATGCTGTCACCGTGTGTGTATATATGTATATTTATAGAAAATTTTAGCTTTGGCATGCAGTTGTTGATTGTTGTGGGATCCAGGTGATATGCTGCTTAGCAGTATTGTTGCTTGCTTATTCAAATGTTGTCACCGTCAACCCTAAACCGTTTTCTGAAGATGATCAGTACTAATTGACCATGACCAGGCCTACAGCACAGAGAGGGTGCCAAGTAGAAGACGCGCAAAGCAGTGTTTTCAGAACCGGACCGGACCGGCCGGTTTGACCGGTCAGACCGCGAACCGGCCATGCCACCGGTCCGGTTTTCTTCAAAAGCCGAAAATGATCAAAAACCTTCAAGAACCGTGTGAACCGCGAACCGGCGGTTTTTTGACTTTTTCCATTTTTTGAAAATATAAAATGTGGTGGTAGTGAGATTTGATCTTGGAACCTCATATATAAGATATAAGTGTTTTAATCACCACACCAACAAGTATTTTTGAAGTTAGATGAGTACAAAAATTTGAAAATTTGAATTTTTTTCATTTATTGATATTGGTTTTCTTTTTTTGTTTTCCTAATTTTCGGTTAAAAATGTATCTAATATTTCAAATTTTTTTTTTTTTTTGTATGGTTGAAAGAAATTACATTTATCAAATTTCAAAATTTATGTTCAATTTTCATCTGTTTGGTAATGAGTTTTTGGGTGTTTGTAAAACTTTCTTGTAACCTACTGTAGAAATTTGTAGAAATTTATTTTTGGATGTGTAAAAATTTTTGTGATAGATTTAATTATTTCCTTTTCCTTTTTTTTCCCTTTTCTTTTTCCTTTTCCTTTTCTTTTTCCTGTTCCTTTTCTTTTCCCTTTCCCTTTTCTTTCTTTCTTCCCCCTCCCCTACTTTTTTTTTTCTCCTCCCTCCTCCCCCTCCCCCCGACCAACCCTGGGGGGGATGAGGGGGGAAAGGGAGAGGGAGGGGAAGGAAGAAAGAAGAAGAAGAAGGAAGAAAAAAAAAAAAAAAAATGGGTAGGAAACCGGTGAACCGGCCGGTCGGACCGATTGAACCGCGAACCACCACCTCTATCGGTTCACTGGCCAGTCCGAGTTTTAAAACATTGGCGCAAAGATTAAGCTTAAAGATAGAAATAGAAAACAGAAATTAAATTCAACAACAAAAAATACAAGTCTCCTCTTGACCATCTACAATCTTGCTTGCACGGGTTCTGGTTCCTTTATTATCTGGTTGGAAAGTTTCCTTTCAATTTGATATTTATTACGAGAACAATGTTGCATATTTCCATTTTCCCTTATTGAACAAAAAACAATGTATATGCTTTTTACAGATAAGATTCTTACTAAACAATGTATATACAACATTTTTCATCTTACATCTCATACAGGGGAGACAAAAACTCCTATTTATAAACATCAAAAAAAAAACGCCATCACTTTTCTGCCAGTTACCTTTCAACAATACCTTCAATTTTAAATGAAGTAACAATCTCAGTCTACAAAATCATGTAAAGTTTGTGAGGAGGCAAATCGATTCTGCTGATTTCCCGAGTCCATGCAGTCAAAACCTGCAGCTTGGACACCCATGGAAGGTGCCGCCACGCTATACCTATCATCCCCTCTCATGGGGATATAATTCTGATGAGTTTGGATGGGCATTCGCACAGTGCCTCCATCGCTGTGTTGCAATCCCAAGGTGAGGGACACTCCGCTGCCATTCTCATTCATTTCCAGCTCAGACATGTGGTATGCAGCAGCAGAAGCTACCATATATCTACCACTGCCTTCAACTGATTGAATAACTGCTGTATCCGGTAAAACATGGGAGTCATTCTGAAATGGTCGACCAATATTCGTTTCCATCATTTCCACATCAGGAAAATAATCAGATTTCGACTCAGTCAGTTGCTCGGCACTGCATCGTTCAGTAACTGTTGATGTTGTACTTTGTAGTATATCTTCCCCTCTACCTTCAGATTCCCTGGCATCAGCAGCCACAGTTTTTGCAGCAACATCAGATGAAGAAGTGGAGTCCATTTCAGTATCAACAGTCTCTTCCTTGTACATCTCCTCAACCATGGGCTTCCAAAGACGCACTCTTGCATTTATAAACCAGTTTGAGACCTGAATAGGCCGTATTTATCAGTACATAGTAAAATAACATATTGTTACATGAATTTGCTATATATTCTATGAAGCGCATAAGGCCATGCATAAAATGATATAAACAATCATCCCTTTCATTTATAAACACAAGAAGGTGCAGCAACGCTTCATAACACGATTCATTGTCCAGTTAAACTTCTTGTGGAGGCAAATTATTTTCCGACTGCTAACTAAGGTGATGAAAAAATTCTACACAAACACACACAAAGAGAAGACAAAATAAAATCCCCTCTGTTTGCTAAATTCCCATCAAAGGCTCCTCCTCTAGCCCACACCAGGCTGAAAATTCAACATGATGTGTTAAGAAGTAAAATAAGAGACGTAGCAGTCTCCATTCTCCAGTGGAGTAAAAGATATCACTTTCCTCCAGTGATATTCTAATTGCATAATTTTTAAACAATTTAAAAAATTAAAAAATTAAATAAAATAACAAACAAACAAAGAAGTTTATGAACACTCAAAACTTTATAATCTGAATTTCATAGCTCACCAGTACAAACTACAGAACAGACATCTTGAACTTTGGATATTTGCTTGGTTAATGCGCAGATGCCATTAGCTCAACTCTCTATTGGATGCTATTAGAACTAGCAGAGTCATGGTACATACTACAGTATAAGATCTTTTACCTGATTTCTTGTTAAGCCAGTCTGCCTTGCCAGCATGATCTTGTCAGAATCTTTAGGGTAACTGTTAAGCAGAGAAGTATCATTATCCATATATTACAACCATCAACTATTACTGACCAATGAAAACTGCATAACTACAAACGACATAACGTAATTCAGGAAAAACCTACGGATGAAGAAAATGCTCAAAAAGCCAAGCACGTAAAATGGTAACAGAACTTTCAGGCAGCCCTCTTTGTGGCCTCCAGGCATGTTGCTGCATCATACCAAGATGCTGCAGGGCTCTCTGCTGTTTGATCTGTTGGTCCACATACCGGAGGCGAGATATTCCAATCGCTTTACTGCTTGTTGAAGCATCTTGCTCGCCAAGACTTCTCCTTGTTACTTGAACCTGCTCATTGATTGCATCTCGCAAGCACCGAAAGTGACAGGAAATTGTCTGGAGGGCAAGAGCTGTATATGGTCTTGCAGCCCCAGATCCAGCTATAACATCAAATGATGACACTACAATCTGCATTTGATGATAATACTGTTTGTACCTTTTGTCAACCTGTTACAATACAGTGCAATCTCAAAAATGCAACAAATGTAAATAGAACAGAGTTGACTTAAGCTTAGAAATCTTTTAATACAAAGGACTTTGGAGCTAGTCACATCAGTCCTAGAGAAATTCATTCTTAAAAACTGCTATTTATGACAACATATGAAGATTATTTAATCCTTCCAGTATATGCATTTTTCCTATTTAACCATTTCGCTCCAACATGTAAGAAACATAGAAATCTTTAGCATGTAGCATGAAGGTGCTTGACATGACTCCTCTTCTGCCCCAAATCCAAGCTACTAAATGAATGCTAATTAACTGTGTACTACATAAGAGGCTTAAAAGAACTTGTAAGAAACCTCTTCAAGATGGCCAAGCATCCACCATGTATGAAAACTGGAAGAATCACAAATTTTAAGCCTAACATGGACATCATTTAAGAGAAACTAATGTTATTGCAGCTACAACGTTTCCCACTTGATCCTCAAATCATGCAGCAACAACAGTAATGCACTGTTCAGCAGTCCGCTGTTATAATACTTAGTGAGAGATAAAAGGAAAAGAATAATGAAAATTTTTCTCTACTAAATCCATGTGTCTGGAACTTTAATCTTTCTACCCCTCCACCTCCCACCTTTCAGGTGAACAAGAAAATGGGGGAAACACACACATAGAGCATTGACCTTGTTAATCAATCGGACTAGTTGCTTCATTTTAGAAGTCCAGCCTGTCTTGAGTACATGAATTCTTAAGCTACAGTTATCATTCTGGGAACGCAGTGGATTGGATTGAGGACTACTGAACCCATCAAATTAGAAAATGTTGATAGCATCAACAATCCTACTTGAAAATTCGAATAACATTATGACAAAGTAAATGATAAAATATCACAGCTATGGAGCTACAGTACAATGTTTGGATTTTTCAGGAGATTGCAATCAGTTTAGTAGCATTTAGATTTTAGAGGATGCGAACATAAAGGAGTTTAACAACACACCATCCCAGATAGCTATACACTGATGTGCCTGAAAAGAGACATCAGCTGAAATTCTCCAATACGCTCAATTACGGGCATCAGATAGTTTGTTATTCAGATACCATAACTTCAGATAATTAGCAAGCTTGTATATTAAGGAGAATATCTTTCTTCTGAAAAAGTTAAACCTTGAAGGAGCTGAGAAAAAGAAGGAAATATCTACAACACCTTCACAAACTTACTAAAATCAAGACATTAAGCAAGAAAAGGAGTTGCACTGACCTCATCCATCATTGCCAAAAGCTTTGACATTTTACTCTGCAAATCTTGTTTCTCAGCTGCAGAAAGTTCACTGGCAGAGTTACTGCTTGATTCTTGTGCATTTGTAGATGATCCAGATCCTGGATGATGTGACTCTCCATTTTTTGGATCTCCATGTAATTCTTTGGAATCTTTCATTGCACCATTCTTTGGATTATGCTCCTTGAGGGCTTTTCTCACATTAACAACCTCATCAAGTAGTTGCTGAGCTGCCTTCAGATACTTTGAATTTGGAACAGCTCTTGCAATGCTTGGCATTCCAAAAGGAGATACATCAGCTTGTGCTGCATCTGAATTGCTTCCTGGAAAGCCAGAAGAAACATACTCGATGTGTCTTGACTGTTTACTATGGGAACTATCAAGATTTTCAAAGTACCCATTTCTACCAGTGCCTTCAGCTGGCATAGACGGATTAACACTCAATAAGGAAGAATAACCAGGATTAGGAGAACTACATTGTAGTGATGACACTTGAAAACCTGATGGTACATGTGTACTCAGAGTAAGAGATAATCCCTGGATCTGCATGTTTTGTGGATTTTGAAGGACACCAGCAGCATCGCCCCCAGGGTACATTAATAGCATGCTATTTTTAGCATTTTTCCATTCATTCAATTCATGCTCCCCAATTCTCTGCCCTCCAAGGTCAACCAGATTTTCTTGTTCAGGTGCTTTGGAACTTGAAGCTACTAGCAGATTAGCAATGCTGCTGCTATGGTTTTGTGAATTTCCTGCCAATGCACCTGAATATGACCCCGAGGAAGATGAGTAGTTCATGTACATCATCAAATTTCCAGGAAGTACTGGTGCATTTGAATAAGAACTAGATAAAGATTCCCTTAAGTGGAGCATTGTTGATATGTCTCTTTCATTGTCTGAACCAGGAAAATATGCAGCCATCTAACCTAGCCAACTCAAGAATTTCCCTTCTGAAGAATTTGAGTTCAATGAGTTAATATCTCCTCAAACAGGTCATTAATTGGTGATCACAGCCTCTGCATAGTCAAGAAGCTATTACCAACAAAGGATTAAAATGCGCACATCCACCGATGTCAATTAATCAGAATTGTCACATTGTACATCAAAGTAAAGAGAACTAGTCTAGCATATGTTTCAGTAATTGAATGTTCATAGACATGATACACGAGCACATACACAAAACTCAGAATTCATAAACCATTAAAAGTCCTCTGCTCTTTTGTGTGATACACCTTCAAAGATTCAAAAGTTGGTGGCTTCAGAAATAAATGACAATGTTCAAATAGCCTACAATAGACAGCATAAGCATTTAAGGTTCAAGAACCAGACCACAACCATTTTCCATATTCTGTGCAAGCATTCTTTGTACTATTGACCACATATGCGTTTGATATTGGTAGGTCTTCTAAAAGCAGAAACTCAGCAAAGCAATCTTAATTATTATGTTAACAATTACAATGCAGCAACGGGAATGCAGTGGGAAGCAATGGTTTGGGCAAATCCTTCACCAGTTTCTGATCAACCCAAGCAAATTTACACTGGTTGACCAGGGATAAAAGGATGGAGAAATTCACAAGTTTCAGTGTCACATGAAAGCATCTGTCAACCTATCTTAAAACAACTTAAGATCAATACTAAGTCAGACATAGAATTGGACATTAAGTTGTCAGAGACAAGGGGAAAACCACGAAGTGGAAATGTTTATGAGCAACTCATGGAGTGAGAGGAGGAGTAAAATATCGGAGAAGGGAGCGTTCCAATTACCCTATTTTGGTGTTTTTTTTTTTTTTTTGGGGGGGTGGAATGAACCAGTCCTATGATTTTCCTATATATCATTCTTTGTCCCCTCCAGGTACCTTGAAAGACGTGAACAAGTTCATACCTAAGCAGCTAAGAAATTAGTGAAAACAAAGTCAAGGTAAAGAATTAACTTAGTCCAACATCCAAAAAATAAAAAAATTCCAAGTACCTGAAATCCAGTAGCAGTTGTGCGTCCTGTGGGGAACACGAAAGCTCCGATCGGCAGAGCCAATCCTCCTTCAATGGAAACATGCCAATCCCAAGACTCAAATTTTAGGCATAAACACAGATTCCCTCTCTTTCTCTCACACACAGCCACCAGAGAAAGTCACCGAGGAGCAAGAACTCCAAAATTCAAACAAGAAAACAGGAAAAAAGAAAAGGAAAATGAGAAGGAACTTGAATAAGTGAAGTTGAAGTACAAAAAAATGATCCCGCCTTTACTCTCTGCGGTCCTTTCTTATCATACATTCTCCATCCATTCCATCGCCATAATTGATAATACTATCTAAATATCTACTATCCCCACGTGAGAGACTACTTGCACTTCACAGAACACACACACACGCACATACAACACTTTTCTCATCTGTCTCTTCTCTCTGTATCTACGTGAAAGCTCCAACAAGCTTTCCTTTATTCCCACTTTCTTTTTAATGTCAGGGGACCGTTTCTCTTTCTCTCTCTCCCTCTCCTTAAAGGGGATTTTCTTGGTTAGTGTCTTTCTTGGTTGTTGCTGTTAATAGTGATACTGTTGCCGTTGTTGTTGCTTAGATTACTTGGTTCTTGTTATTCTTTGCTGTTGCTGTTGCTGTTGATGATGTTTGGTTAAGGATTTCAATCTCTAACCACCAGTTGGTAGACCTAAACCCTCTCTTAAACCTTCCTCTGTTACTGTGCTACTTGCTCCTCCTCATCTAAAGCATGGATGGATGGATGGATGAAAGGTGTGTGTTGCAAATAATGTCCAACCATAAATGGCCTTTCTTTGATTTTTGTTTGTTTGCTTGTTTGTTTTCGTGTGTTCTTTAATTTGGTTTTGCATATTTATTGTTTCGTTTTCTTGAGAGAGTGCCCAAGTCAGCAAGCGTTATTTGTCCTTTTCTACCCCTCGCATTGAATACGAGTATTGCTGCTATAGCCTCCTCTCTTCTTGTTTATTGGTACTTTTGCCATGTCATTATTGATATTTCGCTTCCGCCCGCAAAGGAAGGGGTCTCAATAATTATTATCATTTCTAAATCTTAGTAAATGTTAGGATTAGAACCCTTTTTAATGTTTTTTTTTTTACTAAAAAATGTTTGAATAATTTCGATTCCAATCAATACAATGGATCAGAACATATTTTCCAACTCATATATTCATAAAAGATTAGTTACAAATTACCCATCAATAAAACATTCGTATACCCATTCTCAGTGGATTTCAAAATCACGACCCACCAGAGTAGGAATACAGGACCCGTCATGATAGGAATAGATGCTTAGACACTTCACATACGTCTTTGCTGCTGTCTCGGTCCATAGGATTCCTTAAGCTCCAACACACACTCGGTGTTATATTGTATCATCCACCAAAGCAGGACTGAGGCCTAAATTTTATGGCATGTAGCCAATCTCGATTCGTAGCAATCTTTTAACTTTTGAAGCTACTATTATAGGAGCTGTTGATTGTTGAAGAACTCTTCTATGGCCCCACTACTGCTATTATGGATTATCTAAATCTAATTCATGCCTAGGCTTTCTAGATGCATAGCAGGACCTTGTGTGCGTATGCGCGCGCGTGTGTTTTATTCTCTCGCTCTCTCTCTCTCTCTCTCTCGGAGGTAACCACTAGGTCCACTACCAACCGTTCTTTATGAAGGTGAGCATATTCTATTAAGAGTGACACGTACACCAACCGACTCTAGTTGCCTAATTCTTGTGGAAAAATTATCAATCAATCCCATTGCCAATTGCCGGCCTTGTTTGTCAGTTGAATTTTTTGCCAAATTTGTATACTGCTAGTTTTTTTACTTGCTTTTACTACACGAACCTTAAAAAACTTCCAAAGTTTTAATGCAAATTTTAACAAGTTTGTATAAAACTTATTTGTTTTCTACATTATCCGCAAGAATTCTAAAAAAACTCCCAAAGTTTTTAATATAACACACATAAAAAACTTCACTTCCAAAAATTTTTTCTGCAACTTTTACAGTAAGTTACAGTAGAGTTTTATATAAACTCCTAAAAAACTTAACTGCCAAACAAGGCCTCCATTATTCCACTCACCGATTGTATTCCTTTATTTGCTTTGAGCACCTGGACATCCCCAATTTTGGTGAAAATAATCTGAATTTGGCTCCAAAGCACTTGCAAAGTCTAGCTCTTATATGAAGGTTTGGTCGAGACCTTTTCAATGCACCACATGCACGAATTGAATTTGCAACCCCCCGACACACACGCAGAGTTTAAAGCTCTATTTGATAATTCAATTTAGCACTTAAATTTAATGGATTCAGATCTTAACACGTTCAGATCATTTGATAACCGAAAATAGAACATTTGCATTTATTAAGTGACACTGAAATTTCTAAGCAAAACTTGCTCTCAAAATTAAGTGATAAGATATCATTTATCACTTAATGTAATATACATTTAAATATATTAGATTTAGTATTAAATAGTTCGATCATATTTAATATATTTAATAGATTCACATTTCAGATTTCAAATTTCAAATTTCAGTTTTCAGATTTCAATTTTATCAAACGCACCTAACTCTTTATTGATCATATTCTGTACATACTCAAGGGCATCTTTCTTGATTCAAAGTTCAAGAGTTTAATAATGACAGCATGAGGAAATTAAGAGTGAAATATAAGGCAAATGGTATCTTAGAAATCATTTATTGAATATTCATTTGCCCAAAGAAAATAAACTGGAGAAATGCGAGCCCTTTTAGAAGCGTAAATGTGAAGGGTTGCAATGGAAATTTTCATGTTTTTGCATATTCCCAATATACATATCAAGAAAATGAATTAATTTGGCAGCCCGATACATGGTTGTACAAACTACAAAGCAACGATGAAATTAATTTGGTACACCAGAACATAATTATATAAAGGATTTTTTTTAACGAGTACTTCGTTTGTCAAGATATCTAAATTATACTTATCTTACCATTTGAATGCACATGTTACCAATTATTATCCTACCTTGCATTTTTTTGTATTAAATACATGTGGCTCGACACTTCTCAACGATGGCACAGTCCCTTGACAAAGTGGGATTGATACAGATGTTACGAAACGAACTGGAATATGGCCATGTGTTAGAAGATTATGCTAATCATTAGCTCTAAAATCTGACAACTTAGAATCGTTACTAAGCTGTGATGTTGACTTAACAAACGTCAAGCTAACCCATCATCGTCACAACTCCAAAGAAGACGAGATGCATCGGACACAGAGAGAGAGATTGTACTGGACAGCGACATCAAGGCCTGGAGGCTGGAGCTGCTTCATTTGGTCTCGTGCCGTCTTCGTCGTTCGTACGCTGAAATTCCAACGGTCCTGTAATCACAAAGTTATGGTTCTTTTGGTGTCGAAGATTCAGGATAAAATGTGCATGTTTAAATAAAATTAAAAAAAAAGACAAGAAAATAAACAGAGGGAGAACTTTTGCAGTTTTACGCTTGAATTTTTTCAGTTAGTGGTTTCAAAGTGATTGGTCTGGATGTCTCAAACTAGCAATCAATTTCTGTACATATAAATGTAGTGTTTGGATAGTTAATTATTTGTATTATTTATTTGCTTACATTATCAATACATTTTTCAATCATATTTTTATCTCACAAGTTTGAATAAATTACAAAAGAGTAGTTCAAATCTTTCTGAAACACATGCAACTTGAGTTTAGTTAGGAAGCTCGTCAATACTGAAGTTTAATTTATTAACCTACAGTTCCAAATATAATGATTCATACATGATAACATTCCGTATTAATATGAGTTTCAAGAAACTTTTACTGTCATTGACATACATATATGTAAGTTGTCTTGCTGGAACGGTTTTGATCTAACGAATAAAATTGAAATTTTAAGAATTGAAGATTTTAGTTCCAAATTTCTCTTCTTTGAAAAAAATTAAAAAATGCATATGTAAGATGCCCTAGAGTTCTTTCTCCCCTGCAAAAGTAAAGAAATCAGTAGGAGTACAAATTACTCTATATAAACGTTGTAGAATTATTGGAGCCACTGTTGACTACTAGGGGACCGTGGGGAAGTAAAGAAAGAAATAGAATATTTTCTGGAGGGAGAAATGAGGAACATGACTAATTCAGGGGACCAAAAAGATAAATGCATTCAGTAGAGAAAACAGTGCAGCGGGGGCAGCAGGACCCATCTCTCCTTGCAAGATGGATGGGGAGCCTGCGCTGCTGTGCGGGCGTGGGTGACTGTTACTAATCCGGGAGAGAAAAAGATACTACTACTGTACTACACAACGCAACCTTGGATTCGTAAAAGCAAAATCTAATGTTTACATTCCACCGAGAGAGAATTGATTTGGTGACGCCATATGACTTTCCCACACGTAATCAACATCATTTCCCGTGGGCTAATGTTCGGATAGATGTTTATTTGCTCAGGAATTTTTGTTTGCATCATCCATACAATTTTTAATCACCTTTTTCTCATCTCATATACGTTATATCAAAATGTGTTACTGTATTTTTTTATCCACCTTTTCATTTTTTTTTTCTTCCCTTGCTTTCCAGACTTGGTCACAGAAACTTTTATGCCTAGCATAGCATACACTAAATTTTAGCCAATAAACTCTCACGATACATTTATTGTCATGATGTTATTCAAAAAAAAAATTGCAGTTTTAAGGGTATACGACTTACATGAAATAATAATTAGTTTAATAAAAAATTTTCAACAAATATCAACTGAGTATCCATTAGGACACTTAAATTAGTGACCCCACGATTGTCTCTAAATTTATATCCATTCTGCTATGTGAAATATATATATATATGAATAGTTATTTTTACCCATTCTAATATATAGTTATATTTATACTCCGCTTAATTTTACCTATTCAAAATATTAACACTTGAACTTACACTCTATCTCTTTTACGGTTCTCAAATAACGTGCTGAAAAGTTGTAAGTGTTTCCATTATTGTCATTTTTTACATAAATTTTTAATCTCTCTCTCTCTTCTTCTTCTTCTTCTTCTCCTCTTCATCTTATCTCCTTAACTCCCAAGCTCGGTACTTCTTTTATAATAAAATTGCTCTTCGATGGTGAGCAAGTTTCATGACTTCAACCAACACTTTTTTTGCACAAAAGGTCAAAAAAAAAAAAGGAAAAATCTGCATCTGATGTAAGCAATGACATCAAGCGTCTCACCACAAATACTGGTCGTGGGCCATTGGCTCCGGCCTCGACACGAAGTGTGGAAAGCGTGTCTTGCTACCAGTTTTTTTTTTTTTTTTTTTTTTAAAGGACCTGTGCAATTTTTGGTTTTCACTTTTCCATCACTGTGGGCGCACCTGGGAAAATATCTTATACTTTGGTGGGCAAAATTCGTTTCTTTATTCGAATTTCTCAAAACCAATTAGTAGGTTATAGTGCGAAATTGATTATTGTGGTTCATTGTTGCCTCATAATTCACGTTAACGCAAGCCAGGGAACCCTTTATTTATGGAAAATTCAAAGGCAGCTGTTAATTTCAAAATTAAAATTCTAATGAACCAAAAGTTGTTGAATAATTTGCTAAATCCACCACTCTCGAGTGAAGATTGCATTCAAACTCATTCGAGTCCACCTATAAAAAGCGATCATGAATTACGATATTACCAAATGATGAATACAAACATGAAAATCTTTAAAATCAAAGAGGTAGAGTTTTGTTTTGCCATTGAAATCTGAATTTTTGTAATATTATTTGAAGATTCTACTATCCCCTCTTAGTATCATGCTCTCAAGCTCATTGTTACTAAATGAAGTAAGTGTTTTTCATACGTAGGTCATAAGAATTTCAAAAATTAAAATAATCCATTATTATCACTGAAAAATAAATATTCAGAAATAGTTCTCAAAAGGTAAAACAAAATCTATTTGCCGAAACGTAAGTTGAGTCAACTTGTGCAAATTCCAGTTCGGGTACCTATTCATACAGGACAACACTGTAAACAAGATATAGAAATGCTAAAAGACGCTGTGATCTTGAAGGTAATAAACCACTCTTAGCCATTAATCTTTCCAAATCAAGACTTATTTAGTATTATTCCGTGACTTGATGGTTAGATAATTTTGCGATTTTTTAAGATCTCAAACGATACAAATAATGATTGAAAGTCTTTATCAGTTCTTAATTTTTTTAAGTCAATACGATTATGCTACTATTATTTTTTTTAAAGAGTAAAGAACAATTGAAAATAGAACTATTTTTTTTTTCTTACTGACAATATAGACATAGATATACATACATGTCAAATATGTAAAATTCAATGTTTAAGTTCAAATTAACATTCGTTTACATGTATCCAAAATTAGTATTTGTATATCATTAAGTAAATTAAGAGCCCATTTGGATTGCTTTTTTTGGAATTTTTATATAAAAATATATTGTAATTATTTGATATAGTGTGGGATTAAAAAAGTAACTCAGAAATGTGTTCATAAAAAATACAAATTTTTTTAATATAAAAATTGCATTCCAAACAAAATCACCAGTCCACTGTCCACCTCATAAAACGAAACTCTGCTTTGCAAAAGTCGTGCCACGACCGACGGCCCACGAACTCCAAAACGCAGCCCTTTAGTGTGCCTAGCCCATGCTATTACAATTCAGCCAACCCAATCCGCTAAACCCTCTACAAAATCCCCAGTTTCCATAACGAGAAAAACCTTCGACAGAGTTCAGCGTTCCAAGCTTTGGCACTTTAAGCCTGCAGAGATGGGAAAGAAGAAGAAGATGATGAAGGCAACCGACGGCGACAGCCAATACAGCCCTTCCACCGTCTTCGTCACCGGCTTGCCCTATTCTTTGACTAATGCTCAGGTACTCTTCTTTCTTTCGGTTGCCTTTTTAGCTCATTCCACTGTCATGTTTACCCTTTTTCTTTCTTGTGTTTATCTTTTTGTTTCCGTGAATTTATAGTTAGAAGAGAGCTTTAGTGAAGTTGGACCAATAAGACGCTGCTTTATGGTTACGAAGAAGGGTAAGTTTTGCATTTCTTTGAGATGTTGAATTGCTTTTTCGCGTAATTTTCCGATTTAAAGTGCTTAGTGCTGGCTTTGCATTGCTAGTAAACATTGAATCCTTAATATTGGCATTTTATATCGTTCTGAAGTCGGAGTCATTTTTCTTGAGTACAGGGTCTAGCGAGCACCGGGGCTTTGGCTTTGTTCAATTGTAAGTCTGAAGTAGCGTAATTTTTCATCTGTGTCAGCGTAAATTTTGCTAATCCCTTACTTATTTTTTCAACTCCAGATTATTGGTTTCATATAATTTTGCTCGAATGAGCTAATTTTTCTTGCTGGTTCTGCTGTTTTTCTCCAATAGCACGTTAAAAATTTGCATGTGCAAGTCTTGACACTTTTTGGGTAATGTCTGCAATCGCAGCGCTGCAGTTGAACATGCTAATCGTGCCATTGAGCTGAAAAATGGATCCACTGTTGGGGGTAGAAAGATTCAAGTTAAGCATGCTACGCATCGTGCTCCTCTGGAACACCGCCGGTCAAAAGGAAATCAAGGTCTATATTATATGCTTACCTGCAATTTGGTCTAATGCTTTCTGCTTTCTGATTGAGCTCTCCTGAACAAAATTGGAGACTCGCATTGAAATTTGTTTGTGTGATCCTTTTCTTTTTTTTTTAAAATAAATTTAGCAGAAAATTCTGATGGTATTGCCCAGGCAAAAGATAACAAGTCAAGTTTGTCTGTTAAGACAGTCCAGCATGAGGAGTTTTCAAAATCTCTATCAACAGGTGTCCAATTATGATGGAGTAAATTTGTGTTTTCAATTAATTTCGATTCGTTGACTGATTTATTTTCTGTTTGCAGTGAATGAAACACTTGACTCCTTGGAGAAAAGAAAAGCAGCTACAACTTCTAGAAGTGTACCTGATGAAGAAACTTCTTTGGAAAAAGAAAAGCAGAGGTATTACCATGTGACGTTTGTGATCTTATGAAAATTTGCTCACGCGATTTATTTTACATTCTGATTATTGCTGATACCCCTCTTTTTGGTCCTTTATTTCATGTTTTCACTCTTAGTGGTGTAAAAACTCTTTGGTGTCTCAATGATTTTACCTTTCAACCTGCCCTTCCTCCCCACGACCCCAATTTTTAGTATTGAAATGTTACTCCATTCATAAAATGGTCAATGTCGTACCTTTGCAGCTTCACTCATATGTTGACTTCCTTATTAGACAGGTGAAATAGTATTTCGTGGTATAATAATAGACTTAGATACCGCTAGTATATATATTTTTATACATGATTGCTCCATGTTTCACTGGTTGTTGGCCTATAGAGCACTGAGATAGGGAATGTTTTTTGATTCTCATTTAGACTTAGAGATAGGGTTAAAAAGTCTGCACTGTGAAAGTCCTTGAAGTCATTGCTACATTGAGTCCATGGCAACTCACATACTTGGTGTACTTTTTCTCTGTGCCTCTAGGAGTGAGATACATTGCTGGAAGGTCATGATTACCTTTCCTTATTTTTCTGTGAGAGACAAGTGCTTATTTCTTTATTGCACCATGATGTGTATTTTTAAATTTGTATGACAGAGTTGCAAAGACAGTAATATTTGGTGGTCTTCTTAATACTGCTATGGCAGAAGATGTTAACCGTCTTGCCAGAGAATGTGGCCCAGTACGTTCTATTATTTATCCTCTCCCTGAGGAGGAGCTTGAGCATCATGGTAAGATATGTCCTTATTTTGTTCTCAGTGCATCTAGGTTCACGTTTCCTAGGTTCATGCTTGTGATCAGCATGCTGAACTGATTAAAGAGTCTTGCCCACTGGCATGCAATATTCAGAGTGGATAGCTGCATTACTATGTTGTGCAGAATTGGGAGTATAATTACAGATGTGGATTACAGTTTTGGGTCCCAATCTGCAATTGTAGCTCACGGCATTGAGCTCCCTATCCTTTTTGGTTCTAGCTAAAACAAAAAGAATGGTTCTCCATTGAACAAAGAAGCCCACATGACATAGTTAATACACTAAGAATTTATCTGATTACTTGAAAGATTCTCAGCTCCTCAATTAATGTAGACATAGCTGCGCTCAGATTGCTCTTTAGATGCCTTCCTTAGGCTACTCTTTGTTTGCTGATTGTCCATATGAACATGATCCACATATCTTATAGGTTTCTCAAAGCTATGTGACACATAGCTTATAGGTTTCTTAAAGCTATAATGACTCTCTACAAGTTAAATCCTGGACTGTGGTTGTATGGTGGTGGTCTATCCAGACATGGTTTTGGGCTTCTGAATGGAAGTCCTTTAATTTGTGATGCTGGTGTGACACACTGAAATTTGACTTTTTGGATATCAATAAGCCAATAGTAATTTCTCTTTTAGTTCCTGATACACTTTAATAACCATGAAGAATATGTTTCTTTGATAATGTCAAAGAATATGTTTCTTCTGGTACTATTGTGAGTTTCTTTTGATATATGACCTGTGTCAACTTTTGAAATTTCAAGTATATTGGGATTTATCACTACTAAATGGAAGAGGTAGACCCCAAACTGTGTGTGGTTAGTCAGTGTTTATACACATTTTGAGGCAAAATTTTTGTTTTTTAGTTTTATTTGAAGTGTTTTTCTTAGGATAAGAGTGTCATAAGTAATATCTTTTTCTTTTTTTTTTAAAGAAAACGTAAGACTGCATTTATGTAAAACTTTTTCCAGGTCTAGCTCGAGATGGATGTAAAATGGATGCTTCATCTGTCCTTTATACAAGTGTGAAATCAGCTCGTTCCTCTGTTGCAGCAATACACCAAAAAAAGATGCATGGTGAACTTGTATGGGCACGTCAGCTTGGTGGAGAGGTAGATTTTCAGTTGTTTGAGTATGGGTTTTTTTATATGAAAAAGATTGCTGTATTCTTGTCCATGCATTTGAATATGTGAGGTTACATGGTAATAAATTGTTGACCATACAACTGGTTGAAATTTGACAAGACTAAAGTTGCGGTTGCTAGTTTTGTCATCTAGTGGTTGAAATGGACGAGGAAGTTGGTCAATAGGAGGTCACTATCTTGTTTGAACTTGTGCTAAAATTTTATATTGTTAGAAATCTTTTGCTTCTGAAGGTACCTCATTGTAGATTGAGATATTGCCTTTTCTTTTCGGATGGAAATCAAATTTGATACTTTTACACAGTTCTTAAAAATAGTGGATTAGTGCAACTTAGTCTTTTAGCGTTGTGCAAGTGTTATTTTGCTTATACTGTTTGTGGTATCGCTGACCATTTTAAAGCATCCTGGGGTTTTTCTTTGTAGTTTTTAATCAATAGCTGTCGGCTTCCTGGAATCTTCTATGAGCTGCTCTCTAAAAGTCAACCACTTCAGAGTGTGCTATTCCACTTGGTATTGCCTTCTGATAGGCCATGCCTTGGAGACTGTTGCTTGACCATCTCTTTTGCATTTGGCAGTTCCATGTACCCTTTGAGATGCTATTTAACTCTTGCTGGACCAATTAGGAACAAGTGAAAAATGCTGATTCTTCTGAAGGGCCTAGCCTATCACTCACTCTCTCTGAAAATTGCTATTTTCCTTGGGTTTTAGATACTAAAGTTAAGGTGCTGTATTAATTATCAGAATGAGAAGAAAAGAAAAAGAAAAAGGTTGCGTTATACATTTTTTATGCCACCACCTGGTTTTCCTGACTTTCAACTCTTGTTTCATATTCTTGCATATAATTTGTTCAGGGACTTTAACTTCTTTGTAGAATATAAATATTTCTATATTATTCTTGTCAACTAGGGCTCAAAGACCCAAAAGTGGAAGCTTATAGTGCGGAATCTCCCATTCAAGGTTTCTTATGCTCCTTTTCTGCTCTGTGCATATTTTTTTGTATAATATTAATTATTCTACAATTCTTTTATTCCCTTTATTATCATGTGCAAATATTATGTGCTTGACATAATTTAACAACTCTGGCATATCTTATTAAAAGTGGTAGCAGATGAGGATTGTCTCTTAATTCTACATTAGCCAACATCTAACTGCAGGCAACAGTGAATGAGATAAAGGACATGTTTTCAGCTGTGGCTTTCGTATGGGATGTTTTTATTCCTCAAAATCCTGAGACAGGGTGTGTTTCCTTAAACTGCAACACTTTACAGTTTTGTTAGCCATTATTATTTAAGTGTTTAAAATTGTCCTGTCTTTTTTCAGGTTGTCAAAGGGATTTGCTTTTGTTAAATTCACATCAAAGCAGGATGCAGAAAATGTATGTATTTAGTGTAATAGCATCTTTAATCTTTGAGGCAGTTATCTGCCTTTCCAGTTGAAAAAAACATAAGACTAGGGTAAAATTATAATATTTCCCAAATGTTAACATCTTCAGAGGTAAATAGGTAATAGAAGAATTAGGGACAAAAATACAACACATTTGTTCAATTACTACCAGTGCCACATGTCACCAATGGCGTAGCATTTGTCACCATGATAAAAAAATTAACTCGTAGCAAGACTGAAAAATGACATGACCAAAGTAACTGGTTGATGATTCTTGAGGATTACTCTAAATAGTTCAAATTGTTGTCATCTCTTAAAGGGTTTTGAAGTAGTTCCTAGTTTGTTTGAGAAAAGGAGAAATAGTTCTATGCAAGTAGCTTTTAACCTGATTGTCTGAGCTTGGAATGCCCTTTTTTTTCTTAGAAAGAATTTTTGTCTGAATCTCACTTGTTCAGTTCTAATGTTGTTTTTGGTTGTGGTTTTCTTGTACGATGTGAAATTTGAGATACATATCAGTATTTCTTCTATTAGCTATTTCTTAAGGAATATGGTCTCAAATTTATTCCTTTTCAGTTTAATTGAGTATGAAATCTCAAGCTTCGAAGCTTGACTTTAACAACTTCGGGCAAACATACCATTGGGTCAAACTAGGCTGCTAACACTTCAAGTTTTGGTTGACTGCATCATGACTATGTTGCCGCCTAATTTTTTTACTCCTTTACATTACTTGGAAAAATTTTTTTGGTCCTTTTAATACTTCACAGATTATCAAGATGTTCAATGGGAAAAATTTTGGTAAAAGACCAATAGCTGTTGATTGGGCCATCTCGAAGAAAGTTTATGCCTCTGGTGGTAAATCTCTTGTTGCCAGGGATGAAGGTAACTTCCGCTTTTCAAATAAAATTTTTATTTCTGCACTCTCCAAAATGATAACTTAATTGTTATAGTGCTGCGATTTGTGGAACAACTGGACCAGTCATTACCATCTTTTGAGTAAATGTTCTAGAAAAAGCTGATATCTGTTTGCTATTGCACAAATAAATTCAAGGCCAAATAAAGTTCTCGTCCTTTCCTTCCCTAAAGTGAAAAAAGGTTGCTCCATTGGTTTATCAATTGTCTCCTTCGGATTTTATGAAAGGAGCATTATCATGCTTGTTCTGGTCATGTCATGCTAAACATTGTCATTCTGACACACTATATCTACCGTTTTCACTGATAACCATCATTTCCTTGCTTATCTGTTCCAATGCTGAAGTTCATAATGATATCTGGGCCTTTCTCTTAACTGTTTTGATTAGCTTGAGGAAACTGGCTGGTGTCAAATTTTGCTTTTGCCCTTTAGTTTTATTTGCCTCTGGAAGTAGACTACCTCTTCAAATGCTTTTTTTCATGCATGCATGTGCAAACCTTTCCTAGTTTTTTAAATTTTGGTCATCTTTTCTCCTGTCTTGTGTTTTGCTTATTTTGCATTTGAGGAGAAACCTTTATATATTATCAACTCTCTCTCTCTCTCTGTGCACTTGGTATGAAGCTTTGCTGTGAGGTTGTATGGAATTAGCATACGACTTATCCAACTTATGCTTTGATGACTGATATAATGGATATTCTGTGATATTGTATTACTGGATTTGGTTCATTTATCATAGCTAATCTAACTATTCTTTTCCACTAACTTAAATGTGAAAAGTGAGGTGGCTTAAAATATAATGCTGGGAAATTGGGAAAAGAAATCCATGTTTAACCATTTCTGACTTGTGTTATTACAGGGCAGGACAAACATGGTGAGGAAAGTGATAGTGATGATGATTTGGACGAGGATGACAGGGAAGTCAATGAGAAATCCCTACAAGATGACAAAGTTGATGGTATGTCAGATGAGTCTGATTCAACTGAAGAAAAGGTCTCTAACATTGAAACAAACTTTGATGAAGAAGCAGATATTACAAGAAAAGTTCTCCAGAACCTAATTTCATTAACGTCTAAAGCAACAGATAACTTGGATGATGATAACTCTGGCGTGTCCAAAGAGATGAAGGATGATGAAAGTGTGGGCGTATCCAGCAAATCATCTGATGTTTTTATTGCACCAAACACAGCACCAGGAAATTCTGGGAAAAACAAACAAATAGAGAAAGACTCAACCGAGAGGGACCTTGAACTGCAAAGGACAATATTCATTAGTAACCTTCCTTTTGATACCAGTAACGAAGAAGTAAAACAACGGTTCTTGGCATTTGGGGAAGTAGAATCCTTTCTTCCAGTTCTTCATCATGTTACCAAGTAGGAATGAACTTTTCCTGTTGGCCATTGAATTTCCAAATATCTTCTCTTCCAATTGAGAATTTGTCTGATATGATCCTGGTTTTACGCTGTGCAGGCGACCGAGGGGAACAGGATTTCTCAAATTTAAAACATCAGATGGTGCTGATGCTGCAGTTTCAGCTGCCAATACTGCTGCTGGTTTGGGTATCTTTCTAAAGGGTAGACAATTAAAAATTTTGAAGGCTTTGGACAAGAAGGCAGCTCAAGATAAGGTTTTGGAGAAGACCAAAAAGGAGGATTGTGACCACCGCAACCTTTACCTGGCAAAGGTTGGTATGAAGATCAGGGGGGCATTCTTATTATTTTTATCTTTTTGTTTTTGTGTGCGTAAATTCTATACTTACACTTCTATGAGTGTGTCTAACACCATGTTAATACCCTTTTCTGACTTAAAAGGAAGGTCTTGTCCTTGAGGGATTTCCAGCTGCTGAAGGTGTTTCTGCGAGTGATATGTCAAAGCGCAAAATGTGAGCATTAGTTTTATTAGTAAATGATTTTGGAATTTATCTTACTTTATGTGGTCCGCTTCTACCAGAAAAATCTTCAAGTATAGATCTCTACATCATCTGCCAGACGTCTATCTTTCAATTGTGAATCTGGTTATTATCCAGCTGTAGGTTGTTATTTGGTTACCTGGCTGCTTATTTCGTCTTGTTACTTACTATGTTTTGGAAGCTTTGAGTTAATGCATTGTCTTGCATCTTCAAGGAGAGTTAATTTCAGGATTCTTAGCGGGCCTGGATCTGCATTCTACAAAATTATTTGTCTTTCTTAACTCTCTATGCGAGTTCAAGAATTTTCCCATGTCTGCTATCTGTCATGATAACTTCTTTCTGGTGCAAATTAAGTTATTTATGTTCGTCAATGTAGAAGCAATTTTTAGGTTGTTGTTTCCAGATTTGTCAGAATAAACTGATGAAGTAGTATAACAGATTCAAGTTTGTTGACACAAGTTGCATATTGGCAACTTACAACTGCTTGAAAATCTTTATTGGATCTTCCCTGATACTGTGAAGCTAGAGCATATTTTTAATAAATGGTACCAGTTGGATGAAGTGACAAATTTCTCTCAAGTTACATGGAAATGTGCTTTATATATCTGAGATGGCACTTCAGACGGTGGCCCCCCCCCTCCCACCCCTTGGTATTAGATTGGAGTTCAAAAGGGTGTTAGCCACACTTCTTGAAATAGAGCTATATGTGGTTTACATGGGTATGGGCCAAAACAATGGCACATCAATGGTGGTAAATTTGTTAACTTCTGGCTTGACAAGTTCCAGTCTTGTAGTTTACTTTGCATGTTTGTGCACATGAAATGGCAGATATTCTTGTATCATTTATCTTGAGAACGCCTTAAATTGCTTTAGTTCTGCAGTAAGTGGAACAATAGAGAATGAGCTTAATTTAAGCAAAGAAGAATTGGCCCTATGAGTTGTAAATTTTCCGGTATAGCTTTCTTGCTTAGCCAATTACTAGGTAGTGAAGTTATCTCTTGCTAACAATTTTTGAGACTGTAGTTGACTTTTTGTGCTACAAGAATTTGCAAACTTAATAATGCTCCAACCAACTGTACAGGTTGCAAGAGAAAAAAATGACTAAACTTCAATCTCCAAACTTCCATGTGTCAAGGACAAGGCTGGTGATGTGCAATTTGCCAAGGACAATGTCTGAGGAGGAGTTGAAGCAACTCTGCATACGTGCAGTGACTTCTCGAGCTACTAAGCAAAAGCCTGTTATTCGACAGGTAACAGATGTTCATCTCCAATTGAGTTTTTGCAAATTATGGATCGCACATTGTTGGATCCTACAAGTGTTTTTGTTGTGCAGATAAAAATTTTGAGGGAGTCTAAGAATACAAACTCAACCAAAAAAAATAATTCTCGTGGAGTGGCTTTTGTCGAGTTTTTGGAGCATCAACATGCACTTGTGGCTTTGAGAGTTCTTAACAATAATCCGGGTAATCTGTTTCTCAAAACATTACATTTTTTCTCTAAATGGTGACACTGATGGCACTCTGCCAGTCTGCATATAAAATTGTTGCTGTAAGTTACTAATATCTGGGTGAGCAGAGCGAGTGAGACTATCAGTTGTATCTATGCTAATCCAGTGTGGTGTTATGGGTGCAGAAACTTTTGGTCCTGAGCATCGCCCGATTGTGGAGTTTGCTGTTGATAATGTCCAGAAATTGAGAAACAGGAAAGAGAGGCTTCAAGCTCGTCGGCAGGATTCCTTGAATGGTGTTCAAGATTTGCAGCAGAATGACAAATCAAGTGCATTGGATAATCATTCAAAAGAGAAATCAAGAAAACGCAAATCTAGGCATGATACTAAAGCATCAGACGCTTCTGGGAATAAGACAGAAGCTGAAGTTGGAAGGCAAGTTTTTGCAGAATCTCCTTCAGGGGAAGTTCGAGTTGTTAAGAAGCAAAAAGGTGATTCTGGTGGCAAAAAGGACAACATTTCATCAAAGAGAAAGGTGAGAGGCTCAAAAAATAAGCAAATATCCCACCAGGAACAAGGAGACCCTGATGGAGGCGTGCCACATCCAGCTGAAGGCACAACCATTAGTGCTCATGAGCGTGGGCATCAGGAAAGAGCACAGTTGTATACCAAAAAGCGGAGGCTTCAGAATCGAGCACAAAAACATGAGGAACCCGTTGGTCCTGAGAGAAGGAAAAAGAGTAAAAGGAACAGTGACCCTCTAGGACGAGATGTGGTGGATAAACTTGACACACTGATTGAGCAGTACAGATCCAAATTTGCACGGCACAATACGGACCAAGCTGACCATGAAAAGCAAGGTTCCAAACGGATCAGGAGGTGGTTCCAGTCGTGATTGTCCTAAACCTTTTGTGTAAAGTTAACTGTAACTACTATAAATTTTAATGTTCGACGAGGACTTAATTTGAATTTTTGACAAACTTTCCAAGTCATTACCGGAACGCCTGTCTTGCGTGCCTTCTAAGCCCCTTCCATAAAGAAAAGGCTGGGATAAGGAACGAAAACAATGAACTATTGCTGAGACTCCTTTTTCTTTTTCATCTGCTGTCGATGATGTAACGTCCAGGATGGAGTAGCTGATTTGTAGTTCTATCTACCTAATGAATACCTATGGCCAAAAAATCGCCCATCATTTTTATTATTAGTTGCTTGTTCAGCTGTTTGCGCCTACGTCCTTGGTTACCTCTCTGAACTCTCAGCGCTGCTGCTTCAGCCTAAAATGCAACGTAAGGTTTGTGGATTTTAACTTGTTAAACCTAATTTCTACCCCCAAAAAAAAAAAAATGTTAAAACTAATGCCCCAAAACGCTCCACCAAAAAAAAAAAAAAAAAAAAAAAAAAAAAGGATCGGTAGAGAAGTGGCACTTTGGTGGGTCTTTATCGGGGCAGCTCTGTTGGATATGTAGCTGGGTACGATGTGGACCAGACCGCTGGAGCCCATAATCGGTGGCAGACACCGACGGCTGGACGCAAAGAGCAACAGTGCAGGCTCTTCGGTGCTTACCTATTAATGAAGGCCCGAAACGTTATCCAATTTCGAGTTTGTGTCATGACGTTAAATTATTTGGCGTATGGTTCCTGGTATTTGCTATTGTAGTACTTGTCCTGTTGTCCAGTTGGAGTAGATGATGAAAGGTGGTGGAGAATTGTGATACGACAAGGAGACCAATCTTCAATGATTTGGCTGCCACCTGACCCCCCTCTCCCTTCCCTTCCTAATAAAATAAAATGAAATGAATTTGTTGTAGCCGCATGATGTGTTTCATCTCCTATATTTTGTTTCACATCTGCTTGTTGATATGGTTCTACGCACATAGCCAGTCCTGCTGATGACTAAATTCTTCCCGTCTGCTCTGAATTATCTTTTGCATGCTGATAACTAGGAAGTGTAAAATGGACCCTGATGTTGGTCTATAATTGCGTTAGACAAATAAAAAAGAAAAGGAAAGATACAGTTATAAAGTGTACGCCAAACCAAGAGCCTCGGGTGTTCTCCAATTCTGCAGAAATCTGTACAATTGAAGGCGTCCGTGAATCCCATCTCAGAGTCATCGTACTACTGTTGCACTCTATGCCTGAATGAGCTATCCGTACGGCATATGTCGCACGTGTGATCTTTTCAACTACAGGTCGTGTGCTTCAGCTATAAGGTCTGAGCTAGTCTTCAGGCTGCACAACCCACCCCCCCGGGTCTCTCCTCCTCTTAAAAAAAAGAAAAAAGAAAAAAGAAGGCTTTCTAGGGTTCCAAATGCGGTATGATGAAGAATTAATTGGCAAATTCTGAGATTAGTAAATGATTTTGTCTTGTGGAATACCCAACACTGACAAGAGGACATATTTATCTGACAACCAATTCCAGATCCTTCACATGCCAACATAAACGAGTCACGGAGATACAAGGAAGACAGCAACCACTCGGCATATCTCAGTAAATTTCGTACGCAACATTTGCCTGATGCTTCAGAACCCGTGCCATTCTTGAAAGCTCAAACTAGGACAAAATCCCGGACTGCTACTGTCTTCCAGTTTTGTGGAATGTCCGTGATATAACGTTTTTTCGGGTCTACTAGCAAATTCATTAACTGTCTCCCTCATCTGATGATCCAAATTCGTACTCAAGCTCGTCGAGAAACTGAAGATTACTCGATGCAACTCTTCACTGTTATTAAGCATTTTACAATCTCCAAGGTTGCCAAACAGGCTAAAGAGTCATGCTTGGATTTCTTCACATGGGGATGGCTTAAAGTGGGTGGTAACGTATGGCCATATTTTCAAAAAGTTCATGGAGCCACAGAATATGATGGGAGGCATCCAATGTTGCGTTCCCTTTTTCTTATTTTCTGTTGTGTCCTTTAGCTAAAGGGCATCATGAATTGCTTCTTCAACTAATCCTCCGGCAATAATGCCAGTAGGGATAACGTTTATAACCTCGCTGTTGGAATTGATCTGGCAAGATCATCATGATTATCGGTGCGAAAACGACAGCTTTCTGAACCTTAAATGCCATTCTTAATTCTGAAATTTTGTCTCGCACGTAAAAATAGTGGGATCTTACCAATAATTACTCCAAGGAAGGCATGCAACAAGATGATGATTCATGAACTGCTAAAAAGGTTCCAAAGCAGAAAAAGAAATTGTAATGTACTTAGCGTGCGTGGTAGCTTGGTTATTTCATAATCTTAATTATTGAAGTTAAAAGTACATCCATCGGGTCTTCCTTTATCTAACTGTTCAGAACATAAAACCAAATGAAAAATTAACCCCCACCGACACATATGTAGGCAGGGCACGTCATGTTCCATTTCACCTGCCTTTTGGGAAAAAAGTCCATATCCCACATTGCTGTTTCCTGGGATTTGTTTCTACTAATAGCTGGCGATTAGCAGAATTTGTAACATTCTTGATAATCTTGGTGGGACTTCAAGAATTTTCACTGCATACTTTTTACATTACTTCAATAGTGGCAAGCCATAGCTCAACCAACTTATACAAAGTTCTGGAAAGAGCCCTTTCATGAAACTTACGTTCAATAATTAAAGGCAGAGTTTTGTAAGTTTAAAAGAATTTTTTGCCTTTTTGTTAAGGGGCAAGTGAGGAATCGTGGGAGAAGTTGATACTACTCCAAAATAGGAACCTTTCCCAACTGAATGAATGAAGACGTTTGCAAGATGAAGATGGTTTTAACTTCTACCTTCCTTTTTTGATTAAATTTTGCTTTCTTGCCAAGATACGGTATAAGTCCCAAATTACGTGCAAGACAGTAGAGCATTAAATTTGATGCAACAAGGGAGATGATTCCTTGCTTAGTATGTTGATATCTGCTTAAGGAAAATTAAGTGTGACTTATCTCTCCAACCTCCTGAGCTTTAACATTTTCTTTTCTTCTTTTTTGATAGGTTGCTTTACCTCTTAAAAGACACTGTTTATGTCAGTGTTGGGACATTTGCAGAATTATGTCAGAATCTTTCTGAACCTCACTGGTTCACATTCTCTCATATTTTCGCTTTTCTTCCAGTCCACTTCATTTAAGTGACAGCAAGCAAGAAAGAATGGAAGCCACCTCAGCTTCTTCCAAGTGGTTCTTGCACTGCATGCTCCTGATTTTAGCTGCTCAGGTTGCACATTGCAGTGTTACTTATGATCGGAAGGCTCTTATCATCGATGGACGGAGAAGAATTCTCTTCTCTGGTTCCATACATTACCCGAGGAGCACCCTAGATGTACATTAACTACACTAACTATTTTTCTCCTTTGCTCTTGCTTTTGAATAAGGTTAATTTATACTAAAGGCAGCTCTTATGAGAAAGTTAAAAGGGTAGTTAACATGCAGATGTGGGAGGGGCTTATACAGAAGGCGAAAGATGGAGGCCTGGATGCCATTGATACCTACGTATTCTGGAACATCCATGAACCTTCTCCTGGAAATGTACTTTAATTTCTCGTTACATACTTTAACATGGCATGCTATGGAATTTGTTTTTCTTCTTTTTTCGACTGAAGTTTTACGTTTGTTGCAACTGATGGGTTTCTGGTTGTGTTATTCAGTTCAATTTTGAAGGGAGATATGATTTGGTTAGGTTCATAAAGTTGGTCCAGAAAGCAGGTCTATATGTACATCTGCGAATTGGGCCTTATGTTTGTGCTGAGTGGAATTTTGGGTAGTAACCGTTCTTTCTTTGTAACTTGCTGGAAACTTTAATTTGAAGTTTTTTTTTCATTTGTTTCTTTCTTTCTTTTTTTTTTTTTTTTTAATTCGTGCTTCTCAATTTTTCTTTGTTAAATTTCTTCTGTTGCAGGGGCTTCCCTGTCTGGTTGAAGTATGTACCTGGCATCAGCTTCAGAACTGATAACGGGCCTTTCAAAGTATGAATGCATTTGAGAGGTAGTGTTAAGTACTAAATATGCTTAATGAACCTAAATGTATTGTAATTTTGGTTTTGCAGATGGCAATGCAAAAGTTCACAGAGAAAATTGTTGGAATGATGAAGTATGAAAAACTGTTTCAATCTCAAGGAGGCCCTATAATTCTTTCGCAGGTATGAGATATTGCAATAATTTGGTAATTTGTTCTGACTGAACTTGGAACGCCACAAGTAAGTAGATGCATTGAGTAGGTTTTCCAGCCTCAATTTTGTGTTGTTTTACTGGTTACGTTCAATTGTACTGATACAGATTGAGAATGAGTATGGTATAGAAAGCAAGGCATATGGTGCTGCTGGACGTGCATATATGAGTTGGGCTGCTAATATGGCTGTTGAGACGAACACTGGGGTACCATGGGTTATGTGCAAGGAGGATGATGCTCCGGATCCAGTGGTTAGCAATTTAATTCTAATAAAGGAGAAAAAAGGCTCCAAAAATCTAACTAAAATTTTCACTTTGCTTTATTCTGTATTACGATTTCATCAGTAATGCTGATTATTGCACCACATGTAAGGGTTTTTTTTTTTTAAATTTAAGAAGAGATGGTGACCATGAGAGCAGAAAGTTGAAACAGAATTCTCCTTGCATATCCTTAAGTTCCATAAAATTTCAGAGCCGATAAGTAGGTACAATTTGTTAATGACTTTATGAAATATAGTTTGGTTTCATTGACAGATAAACACATGCAATGGTTTCTATTGTGATTATTTTTCTCCTAACAAGCCATACAAACCCACAATATGGACAGAGGCCTGGTCAGGCTGGTGAGTTCAACATCTAATTCCTCTTCAATTTTAGTATCTGCAGTATGGTTCGAATTTGAGCTCTTACCTCCGTCATTTGTTAAGGTTTGACGATTTTGGTGGACCAGTTCATCATCGACCAGTTGAGGATTTGGCCTTTGCAGTTGCCCGGTTTATTCAAAAAGGAGGATCTTTTGTGAACTATTACATGGTTAGTTCTGGAGTTCTTATTGCATTTTATTGTGACCGTATCTTGTATCTTAAGGATATTAATACTACAGGCTGCTCAGATATCTCCCTATCTCCCTCATTTTTTGTGTCCCATAAATAAATCTATGATCCCTGAACATAGATTTAGGTGAGCAGAAAAAGCTTTCATTTGGCTTCATGAAGTTTTCATTTTTAGTATCAGAACTCATATTTTCCCAGTTTTAGATGTAGAATTTTCTTTCACTACTGTATGCCTATTCTTCTCATCGTTGAAATGAACGGGAAGTATGAAGTGAATGCTTTATTTGATTTCCGAGAAGAACCAGTCCTAATTAGGGACCCGAGCAGATGGGCATTACCTCGAATCTCAAGTTGAAAAACTTTCCTTCCATTTCTACAGCACCACACATCCGATGCCATTCTGTAGTGTACCATTCTGTTGTATGCACCACACATCTGATGCCATTTTTCTGTGGCCACTGAACTTAATGCAGCATCATTACTTAACTCTTTCTCACAGTATCATGGGGGAACCAACTTCGGAAGAGCAGCCGGAGGCCCATTCACCACTACCAGCTATGACTATGATGCGCCTATTGATGAATATGGTTAGTGACCAGCAGAGCTGCCAAATTTCTATTTTACTCATAGCACCACTCGGACTGATAAGTTCCCTGCTAATGAATAGGCTTGATTAGGCAGCCCAAATATGAGCACCTGAAGGAGCTTCACAAGGTTATTAGGTTATGTGAGCATGTTCTGGTCTCTGCTGATCCCACCGTTACGCCTTTAGGAAACTATGAACAGGTACGTATGATTTTTTCTTTTTTTTTTTGGTTAACTAAAGAGATAGACGGCATTAATTCCTCTTATCAAAGGAAATATTACATAAGTTTCAAAAAATAAAAAAGGGTAAAATATATGGCCTCCAGAATTTGTTCTCTTATTAGTAGTACCAGTTAACAGTTAAAAGCACTTGATTTGATGTCCTGCAGGCACACGTATTTTCTTCCAGATCTGGCTGTGCAGCTTTTCTCACAAATTACCATTTAAACGAAGCTGCACATGTGACTTTCAATAAGATGCACTATGAATTGCCACCTTGGTCAATAAGCATTCTTCCTGATTGCAAAACGGTCGCATTTAACACGGCAAAGGTAAATCAAAAGAGCAATTAGAGGATTTGAGTAAAGCTTGCGTCTTTCTTGGAGGGAAAAAACGTAACATCACTGCGTTAGTGTTCTTCATAAGTCTTTTGTTCCAAATGGGGAAATGGTAGGGGAATGTAAACCATATTTATCACGCAAGTTAGTCCGGGCAATACTTATCCTGTCTGGTTACTTAGTTAGGAGCATCTCACATGGCCTCCGTTTTCTTTTGCATACCTACCAAGTACACTCAACTGTGAGGAGCCTTTTTGACAAATTGAATCCATTCTTGTCGTGTGCTTAATGGTCCTGTTTTGAATCCAAAACTTCTCATGCAGAGTCCGCTTATAGTTTTTATGCTTCAACAGGGTCTCTTTACAGTTGAGAGAAACTTTCTAACAAAAGCATTATTTTCTTCAAAACCTGTATTCATATACCCATCTACAAAATGGTGTTCTCCCAATCTAGGTAGGAGTTCAACCATCAACGGCGCAGATGATTATTACTAATGTGAAAATGCTCTCGTGGGAAACATTCAGCGAGGACTTATCCACGATTAATGAAGACTCCTCGCTGACACATGTTGGTCTTCTAGAGCAATTAAATGTCACGAGAGACGCAAGTGATTATCTATGGTACACAACCAGGTAAATCAGGAATCGAACCTCAAGTTCTTGCGCAATTGCAAAAACATCAAATCTGATTTTATGAGTTTTGATTTGATATTTCAGCATTGAAATAAGTTCATCTGAATCTTTCCTGCGTCAAGGCCATCATCCCATTCTCACTGTGCAATCAGCAGGCCATGCATTGCATGTGTTCATTAATGGACATCTATCAGGTGCAGTATCTTCCAAGCAAATTCCTGGAGAAAGTTATATATAGGAGGATATTAAAGCTACATTACTTGCCGTAACCGAATGGAATTTCATGGTCTCTTGATCGAATACAGGTTCGGCATTCGGGACTTCAGAAAACAAAAGATTTACCTTTACAGGAGGCATCAACTTGCATGCAGGGGTTAACAAAATTTCACTACTTAGTGTAGCAGTTGGATTACCGGTTAGTTCCTCAGAACCTATTTTCGCCCATTGTACCTAAACATACTTGTGATGGAATTCTCAAGAAGTGTACTCGTGGTATGAACTTACTATGAGAAGTTTAAGAATAGTGCAAATGAAAAGAAGCTATTTCTAATCTATCATGCAGTTGTTTCTCAAAATGTGCTCACCCCAAGCTCCAGTGCAGCAGTAGCGTTTCACTTGTACACTCAGTTGCTTTTGAAGTCATACTCTGCACCACTTTTACCTCTGCAGTGATGAATTCAACAAGGAACAAGAAACGAAGTTTTATTGCTTTTTTCTTCATCTCCCTTGTAACCTTATCATAATTTCTGGATCTTGAAGGACTCTGGGGCACGTTTTGAGACATGGAGCATAGGAGTTGTGGGACCTGTAGCTCTGCATGGGTTAGATGAGGGACAAAAGGACTTATCATGGCAGAAATGGTCATACAAGGTCCAGGAACGACACTTATCAATATCTCAATAGTGTATGTATCTTTTAGGTTTTAGTCTCAGACAGGACTTGTATTTACAGGTTGGGCTCAAAGGAGAAGTCATGAACCTGGTTTCCCCTAGTGGTATTTCATCTGCTGACTGGGTAGGAGGATCTTTGGCTGCAAACAAGCAGCAACCTCTCACATGGTATAAGGTAATGCTACCAATTAAAGTTTCTTGAGTTGAAGGCAGAGATATAAAGGATGGTTGGCTTTGTTCCTTGCTTCCTGTAGTTAATTAACAAAAATGAGTCACGGGCCTGCTTAATACATTATGCTGATTGACAATAAAGAAGTGATGCTTTTTGACACGTTCAGGTCACTTGAAACCGGTAGGATTTTGAGGTTGCATGTTTACAAATGAACATTAAAGGTTACTCGAGCAAGTTTGGAATGGCAAATACCATAATTTGGAGTACTTCCTACATTTTAGAGTCATAGGCATGCTAATTTTTACAGTTTTATTAGTTAAGTTTACAAATGCGAAATTGACTGCCATAACTGTACTATAGAAACGCAATCAAATCTGACAGTCATCATGGAATGGAGGTTGCATTTCCATGTGTAGCTCTAGCTGTCAACCTTTGTGTCTCAGAGTTTCATACCAACTTGCAGGCCTACTTCGATGCACCAGAAGGAAATGATCCCTTGGCATTGGATCTCAGCAGTATGGGAAAAGGACAAGTGTGGATAAATGGCCAGAGCATTGGAAGATATTGGACTGCCTATGCGAAAGGCAACTGTGGCCAATGCAATTATTCTGGGACATACAGACAGTGGAAATGCCAATCTGGATGTGGCCAGCCAACTCAAAGATGGTAAGCAGCAAATACTACAGATTATAAATGTTATTGACAAATGAAACACCCTGTTTCCACATGTAACAGTTGTCTAATGAAGTCATTTTTCCAGGTACCACGTTCCCCGCTCTTGGCTGAAGCCGACTGGAAATTTGTTGATAGTTTTCGAGGAAATTGGCGGGGAGGCATCCAGAATTTCTCTAGTCAAAAGATTGGTGTCCAGTGTATAGGAGGGAGATAGATATTCATAAACTTCCATGATTCTGTAGTTCTCATATATCACGTAATCATTTGGATTTCTACGAAGATTTGAACCCCCAATACCCAATGCTTATAAAGCTATTCAACGAAAATCTCTTCTCATCCGACTTAATTGAACCTTGTCTAGACATTGGTCTTTGACAGAAGGCCAATGTAATGCTCTACTAATTGGACTGGTAAAGAGTCCAGAGTCTTATTTAGATTGTACCAGCAAGCTCTACAATCTTATTTAGCATTTTTATTAGTTAAATTCCTGCTATGGGACGACCGTGGTACTTGGCTCCCCGGCTTCTGAATCACATATCGCGCAAGACTAATCACCCCATCTACACAGTCAAAAAGGCGTTCTCTCAAAGATTCGGACTTGGTACGCTGCTTGCAAATCCACTAATTGCAATGGGGGCAAACGGTAAAAGTCCCCTTGTTCACCAGCTCCAGTTCCTACGTCTATGACTCTTGAAGCCTCCCTCTAGGGTCCCCCCCTCCCTCTATCTCTTTAAAGTTTAACCTGCAAAGGATGGCACAAAAGTTGGAATTCAATCAAATGGGGTCATTGACCCCTTGAGAGGACAAAATCACCATTCGTCAACTCTGATATTCACCTCCCTCTAGGGTCCCCCCCCTCCCTCTCTCTCTTTAAAGTTTAACCTGCAAAGGATGGCACAAAAGTTGGAATTCAATCAAATGGGGTCATTGACCCCTTGAGAGGACAAAATCACCATTCGTCAACTCTGATATTCACCTCCCACACCTCATAAAATCTGCCAAGTACATGGTTTTCATCTATCTAATACACTACTTGATTTGGAATTAACTATCTTTGTTATTTTTACCCTTTACTTTTCTCCATAGTTACAACTCATAATCTAATCCGTATTGTTGGATTTTGTCCTAAAACTCAACACAAAATTGATTTGAACTGCATGAATAAGTAAGGAAACCGTACACATCATCATCCATCATGAATAAACTCTAATTTCGACATCTGTTAGTATCTTTACATGAATAGAAAAGCACAAACATGGAATAAAATAAGTCAAGATTGAGTGATATACGTGTGTTTGTATAATTTTTGGGTTGTAATTAATTATTTATTAAATGAATGATGTTGTGTTCAAGCTCTAGAATTTGCTCAATGCCGCATTAGATACACAACTTGATTCTACTCAACTTCTTTCATAATACAAAACAGTAATAAAGAAATTGGATTTTCAAATTCCCCATTTCTATGGCATGTTTGATAATTTTTTTTTTGGTCATTAATGCGTATCTTATGAAGGGAACGATGACATTTATAAAAAAAAATAAAATGATGGACGTGTTTAAATTGCTTTGACCTGGAAAATGATTTTATTCCTGAGGACCGGACTACTTCTAAGTTGGTTTTCAATTTTCATGTCCTTGTACCAAATGGATTTCAGGTTGGACTGGCTTGAATTTACTTGTCCACTGCTAAAGAAACTCACAATTGATTAAAGTTTAACTACTTGTCATGTGGAAAAGAAAAACTATAACTACTTTAGTAATTCTTTTCCACAATTAATCTTAATTGCGTTGACATAAGTGCCTGTGGTTTAATAAACTAATGAGATTTAACATAAACATGTCGTAGCTTTTTATTGTTAAGGCAACTTTCCTTGTTTGCTCTTGACAACATCAAAACGGACAAGGGACTCTGACGTAGTAGCTAAGTTGCTGTGAAGCGTTAAAGTCGAGCACTGCATTGAGATTTGATGCAAAATTAATTAGAATATACTCCCCAAAATTTATGTTGAATCTCACTTTGGCTCATGCTTTTCTAAGCTAGCACTTAATCCTATTAAAGGGTTAAGTGACCAAAATGTCCCTTTACTTTGATCTGTCACGCATTGAATATTGCTTTCAAAATTATCCATAATGTCAAGAAGAATATTTAAGAGGCAGGAAATGGAGACATAATGTTAGCATAAGAAATCAAGTGAATGAAAGAAAAAACGTGGGTTGGAGGTTTTAAAAACACTTAAATAATAATATGAAAGATGAGAGACAGAAATAAAAGAAAAGGTAAATGTAAAGAAGTAAAAAGAAAATAGCAAAGAAAACCACTAACTAATATAGGAAGAAAAGGGTAGCGTTGTGAGGTATCCTCCACCCTTGAGCTTGGAGAAATTCAATAACTAAAAGTGTTGGGGGATCAGATTGACAATTGAGATAAATCCTGGGGCTTAGATGGAATTTACCTTTTGGAATTAGTTGGACACTGTTTTGGCATATTGTCCAATGTGACGCACTTATCCCCATCACATCATATCTACCTGGACAGTCCAGTTTTCATTTCGGGATCACGGGCGATCTCCCCAATCAGCACCTGGGCGACCCCTGTCTAACCATACTCTGCGAAGCACAAGAACACGTCTTTCACTCCCAGGAAAATCCGACTTCAAAAAAAAAAAAAAAGTTAAATAAGCCCCCGTCGCCATCTCTGCCCCCCAGCTCCACATATCTCTCTCGCCAATTTCTCCTCTGTAAACCCACCCCCCCAGTGGATGTCTCTCCAGTCTCTTCTTCTTCTTCACTAGTCCATGGCTAAAGGCCGCTCGACTCGCCGTACTCTAGACTCTTACACAGTTAAGTCTATCAACAAGACCATCCGAGGTAAACTTTTTCTCTTTTTCTCTCTTTTCACTCTTACGAGTTACTACCTTTACTTCACCCGTTTAACAGCTGAGAAGGAAAAACAAAAAGGTATGAAATGATAGATTTTCTTAGAAGCTTGAAAATCTTAACTGTACCACGTGACGAGCAGCCGGAGACTGCGTGTTGATGAGGCCGTCGGACACGAACAAGCCATCGTACGTGGCGAGAGTGGAGAAGATCGAGTCCGACAGCAGAGGCGCCAACGTCAGGGTCCACGTCAGGTGGTATTACCGGCCCGAAGAGTCGATCGGAGGTCGACGGCAGTTCCATGGCTCCAAGGAGGTGTTCCTCTCCGATCATCACGATATCCAGAGCGCTGACACCATAGAGGGCAAGTGTACGGTTCACAGCTTCAAGAGCTACACTAAGCTCGATGCTGTTGGCAACGACGACTTCTTTTGTCGTTTTGAGTATAATTCGTCCACTGGCGCCTTTAATCCCGATAGAGTCGCTGTGTATGTTCATTGAATCATTCATCTCTTTATTTTACAAAGTTTCGCTGTGTAGGATCTCGTGCAGTAATTAAGAGTCCTCTTAGAGCTAAGATCAACTGTTCCGTAAATAATTCGGCTTCATCACTTGACATTTTCAGCATTGGTTTTGATTAGCTATAATTAGAAAAAAAAAAAAAAACTCAGCAGATGTTTTGGTCTTCATTTTGGAGCTACAATAAATTGAATTTATTTATTGTTCCTGACGTGGCAGGTACTGTAAATGTGAGATGCCTTATAATCCTGATGACCTAATGGTTCAGTGCGAAGACTGCAACGACTGGTGAGTTGGTATTATTTGACTATTTTTGTGGTTGATCAGTTTTTTTCTTGTCCAGTTTTATTGCGCCATTATTTAGTTACGACGAATTCTTATTCTGAGTGAGAGCGTTTATTGTTCCGCTTTTTCTTCCATTGCTGAAAGTTTTTGATGGGAGACAGTATTTTTTTTTTTTTGGGGCCCTCTATTGAGCTTATCGTTTCTGTTGGCTGCAGTAAATGTGTACGTTGGAAGTATTGATTGTCTCTGTGTGTGTGCGTGTGTGTGGGTGTGTTGGGAAGTTGAATAATAACAATGGCTGAAGATTAATAAATAATATGCAGCAAGCAAAGAAATATGATCTTTCTAACTGAAGATTAATAGACAATATGCAGCAAGCGAAGAAATGTGATCGTTCTGACTTCTATCAATATTTTCCTTAATTTATACTGTGATGGTGGAACTCAGTGCTTATAATTACTCCTTTCCTATTTGTCTTGCTAACGAAGTTGTTATAACAGCATCTGTATCTTATACAAACAGCATGGCTGGTTATATTTGGAAGACATGCTGTTTAAGGGAGGCTAATAATTTCTCCAAAATGCATGTACTCCTTTACTGGATGTAATATACACATAAATTTTTTATCATTTTTAGCCTGCCAAAATAGGTTGAGCTTTGCTTGTTAACTCGAATTGAATTTGTATTCAAGAAGGGGACAAAAACTTTATGAAAATAGGGACATCCTGCGCGTACTCTCCTGAGCTATTTTCTGCTACCACTCCTTCAACATTTGAACTCTATCAATTTAGGAGGAGGAAAATCTCTGTGTTTTCCATGCTTAAGTTTTAAGCTAAATGTCTGCATAAAACTGATGAATGGTCGAATTTGCTTTTGAAGCCTTTATTGTCTTAATGGATGGAGTCAGTTTGAAATACAGAACGGGTTTTACTAAGGAAAACCTATGAACAGAAGCTCTGAAATGATTAATTTCAATTGAAGTAGCACTGAGTCCCATCATCGTCTAGTTTTTGTCAAGAAAAGTTAAACTAGGATGCATCTTCTTGCATATTGACATGTGAATGGCTCCTCAAAGCGTGTGCAGCTGACATTTGCTTTGTTAAGATCTTTGACCCTTAGGATTTGCTCAAATTTCCTGAACATAAAGTATTTTAACTTTTTGAAGTTAAGATTAGTTTCCAGCTTGCTAATGATTAGTCTGATGTGAAGTACCACTTTCTATGAAGATGTAACATTTAAAGTTGGTCATGAAAGGCACCTGTAATGAAGAATCTCCAACCTTCACTGGTTGCTTTTAACTACTCTATGGAAGAGTAGTTTGATTGAAGGCTTGTTAGGACACGTAGCTGTTGTTTGTGACTATGGTTAAATTACTAATGAGAGTATCGTTGTTAAAGTGACCTCAGTTCTTGTGTCATTTGCTCTTGTATGCCTTTTTGTTTGGCTTAGGCTACTTAATCATTTTTTTCTTTGATAATGCCTTGCTTCACATATAAGAAAATTGCTCCTGGATGCTAACATTTCATAATATATTCGTGCTTCTTTGCCTGTGGGTGGGACATTGTGTTTTGGAAATGCTACATACATTGCCAGGATTGTTCATTTTTGACCACCCTCTCCTTGGAATGTTTCAAATAGCTTATAACTCTGAGCCTAAATATCCATGAACAACTCTGGATAGCTGTATTGGTAAGTAAGGATGACAGACAAATAAGCTGTGCATGACTGCACCTGCTCCAGTGTGGCCAGGTCTCTTGTGGCCAGGCTCAGGAAGTGACTTCTTTATAACAGTGTAAGAAAAGCTCAGTTATAAGATGTATGATCAGCAAGCCTAGAAAACACATGTACATGCTTTAATGTAGCGATAATTGCTGCCTTTGGAAGAGGTAGTATATTTAGAAGTGTAGAACTACCTTCTTTTTTTTTTGATAAGTTTTCCATTCACGAGAGGATATACCCCATATACAAGTAGAATACAGAGTGTTCGTGCCGATTTCTGCTAATACAGAGTGTTCGTGCCGATTTCTGCAGCCCACGAACACTTGCCGATTTAGGATCGGCCCTACGTGCATGCCACCTAGTTTGTATGTGGAAAACTAGGAAATCCTGAGTTGCTGATTGGGCGACACCCAACCTCTGATGCGCCGATAATCCTGACCTCTAGACGACTGCTGTCCGTCCGCCTTGAGTGGCCTCAAGGACTTAAAAGCCCGTACAAACGAAATTGGAAGGAATAAAAGTACTGAAAAGACTCTGATGAACTAAGAAATTTATGAACAAACTAATTGGAAGAAACAAGAAAGGACATGTGCCGATTGTATAGTAAAGAAACTGAAATAAAGAACATTAACAAGCTGATAGCGTAAATTGTGAAGTGAAAAGACCTATCTAGAACCTATTCCTACTTGCTACTTGCTTCAGATTTCTGTTGTTGTGTTTTGTGATGTCTTTTTCGCGTCCTGTTTGATGAAACACTTCTCAGTATTTATAGATACCACTTCGTAACCGTTTTCTCCCAAAATCGGTGCGGGTCTTACTCCTCACCCACTTCCCCATTTGCTGCTGATTTCGTGAATAGTGGGGATAGTGCTGTCTACCACTTCCTAAAATATAGGGCCACACCAACCGCCTTATCCCTAACCATACTCCCTGTCTGTTGAACCCTCACTTGTCCAGGGTAGTGGGATGGTTGACCGTCGTTGAACGACCCTAGTTCCTCCAGTCGCCGATGCACTCGGTGACCCTGTCCAAATCGGCTCCTTGCATACCCCATGACCGGCCGATTCACTTTCTCGACCTGTGGCTGCTTCTCTCGGCTCATCAGCTGGCCGATTATTTGGACCCAACGGCTGATGGCAACCGACTTCCTATCTTGACCTGTGGCTGCTTCTTTCGGCCCATCAGCTGGCCGATTATTTGGACCCAACAGCTGATGGCCAACCGACTTCCTATCTTGACCTGTGGCTGCTTCTTTCGGCCCGTCAGCTGGCCGATTATTTGAGCCCAACACAGAGTACATTGAAATTCAGAGAAAAGAGTCATTTAGGAGTCTAACACATGTAGGAATTGTCTGCATCCTGCCCAAAAAAAAAAAAAAAAAGAGCAAAACAAAGTGTACAACTAACTAAGAAGAATTTAGCTTAAGTTCAATGAGCGCCACTTTGCAAGAACAAAAGAAGTTCTTAATGGTTCTTCTCTACTTGGGAATTGAGAAACTGGGAAAAGAGGGAGTTAATGGCCCTCTGTGTGTGTGCTTGTTCATGTTATGTCTCATAGAGTTAATAGAATTATCTTCCTTAAACCCAATAGTGGTTTTATGGATGTGCCCTCCTGGTCATAATCTTTTGTGTTATACGTTCATTCTTGTGTCCCATGTTTGCACTAAATGTGGATGAAGCAAAGCTGCAAAGGACCTGCACTTAGGTAAGGCTATGGAGGACCCAGCTTAAGTTGTTGAAGTGGTTTGGGATATCCTCCTATTGTGTTTGTTGGCAGAGTTTGGTATGAACACGGCCTTACTCATATGACGTCATCAAGTAGTATAGTAAAATATCATGCAAGTTTACCACTTCGTCATTAATTGAAGTGAAAGAAAATTTGGCTTAGAGGCATTGGACATAGAGATTGGAACGTATTGTTGACTGTGTGACATTTTCTCTAACATAGAAAGCATTTAAATTAAGAAACCATGGAATCTCAAGGAAGAGATTTTGTATATCTGTATTTAGTTTTTTTATTGGGCTGGTTGTCAATTTAGTTGGGGATTGTGTTCAAAAGTAGCACTTCTGTTGTGTATGGCTTTGTATGTGTGTCAAACTAAATCATCTTCTTTTTGACAGAGAATAACTAGTCACATGTGATGTAGGTTTTCTGTTCTTGAGTACCAAAGAATTAAATACACCTTATAAAGGCAAACCCCCCCCCCCCACCCGGGGGCGGGGGGAACCCAAAAAAAAAAAAGAAAAAAGAAAAACAAAGATGAATGAATAAATAAAAAGGACAGTACTACCATGAAATAGTCCTCTGGCTGTGTAGTTGAGACTCTCTTTCTCTCTCTCTGGTCTACCAATATCCCTTAAGATTGTTATTATTTTCAGAGCAAGATTTTTTATTATTGGAATCATTCTAAAAGTGAAGGATATAATTTATTTACTTTGGGCAGTAATTACTAGATGGACAATCTACACTGACAGTTAGAAGCATAGTGCTGCTACTATTGGCAGATCCTTTCTGTTGTGCTCCTAACTTCCAGTGCAAATTCTAATTTGTTAGCCTTTAACCGAATCTATTGCTTCATATTACAGACAACACATACCATGTGTCATTGAGGAACATATTCTGCTGTTCTACTGATTGGGCTCAGATTGGTTCATAAACTTTGCATAACAGCATTTTCTACAATTGGATATTCATTGTGATTCAGCCTAAGAGGCATTAGAAACATCCATGCTACATATGTCATCGTTTGAATTATTCTTTTAAACTCTTTAAATCTTTTACTTTGTTCAGGTTTCATCCAACTTGTATAGAAATGAGTATAGAAGAAGCCAAAAGACTTGAGCACTTCTTCTGTGAAAATTGTTCCTCCGGAGACCGGAAAAAGCTAAATAATTCTCATGCTGCTTCTAGACATTCAGAGGCAAAGGTAGTCTTCACCTTAACTTCACAATATCCAGAAAATATGTAATTTTTATCAAAAAGAAAATTGGGATATCACGCGAACTTTATCAACTGCAAAATCACTTTTCCTTATATGGTTTGCTAGTTTACTCGATTTGCTATGACTTACTTCTCAATCAGAATAACATTTAAGATCAACTTGATTATGGAGTACGGTATTTGTTATGGTCTGTTCCCATAAATTCCCAACTGATGTGTCTAGTTATTGAAGAATTGTGAAGCTGCCTTCCTTCAGTGGCATGACTTTATTGTAACTCAAAAGTAGAAGTAAAATTGAGATATTGACGTTCTCCAGGAAAATAGAGTGGGATTACTTAGATAGGGCGACTGTTCAGATTTGAACCCCATTTTGCAAGAATATGCAAGTGTTGCCTGCAATTTGGAGCAGTAGTGTTGTTTCTTCAGTGGCTTGTCTTCAAAACTCAATCAAGCCAAAACTCTAGAAAGAACAATAAATGGGATCATTTATTCGAACAGCAGGTTGTGGAAAAAATATAGCTTTAATGAAAGATGATTTTGCTAAAATTTGCAATAGATGTTCAGAAAATTCATTTGATGCTTTGCTATTTCAATTTTAGCAGGTTATCTTGATTTGTTGTTGGCAAATAGATTCAAGTGGCAAATTTTTGTGCAGTGTGTTAATCTGTGCATACATGATGAGGCCTACAGTGCTTAGGATCCCCCGTGTATCAGGAAAGACTGACTTTGACTCTATAACCAAATGGTCCCTCTGTAGAAAAGTATTTTCCATTTGTTTGATTCTGGATACAAGACTCAAGTTTACCTAGTGATTCTACCATGGATGAGCGTAGCAGTTTTTAAAATGACTTCCGAAGGACCTGGGGCTTTTTCAGTTTTAGAAAACTGATGGTTTGACATGAAAAGGCAGACTTGGTTTGTTAATTTTTGAAGGACAGTTGAGTCTTATGAAGAGATGTTTAAGCTCATATTCCATCCTTATCTTTCCAAAAAAAAAGTCGAAGCATTTTCCAGTTCATGGCTTTTTTGCCCTTTTGGCTGTTCTGGGCTTAACACTTGAAAGATTTTCTCTGTGTATTCGTTTTATTTCTAAATGACCAAGCAGGAGGAGCCCCTTGGGTATAATCCATCTTGTTACTTGTTATATTCCAAGACTATCATTTTGAGGGTACTTTTCAAACACCCTACCTCCTTTTCTTCTCCATCACCTTCAGCAGAACAGTTTGTTAAAGAAACCTATGAACTGCATGAAACTTTGTAATACACATCCTTCTGTTAAGCATTCACATAGACTATCAAAATCACTAGTATGTGTAATAGCTCAATTCAGTGTATATTTTAAATGTTTTACTTGAAATCTCTGAACGATTTGCTTGTCTGTTCAATTTCTACCCAGTTATCATAGTTAGTCTTGGTGACATGTATGCAAGGGTGCTGTTCAGAGATGATTTTGGATAAACATGTTTTAGCGTGTCTTTTAACAAAAAACTCTGATCAAATAGATTGAAGAAGATTATGCCAACGGGGTGGTTGATTTATACCTGCCTAGTCGAATGGTTTCTACAATTTTGCCTGGTCCAACCGCATTTCTTCAAAAACTTTATTTTTGATGCAGGAATAAAATAATTTTGCCCAGCTAGGGATTTGATTTTATGGCCCCAAAGATTCAAATTGAATTGTGAAAAGATTTATCAAATAAATATCAGCTTTTTGTACTCTTAGCACATTTCGAATTAAATATCTTCCTTGCTCTAGTATCTTTGTCTCTTTATTTTTGAATGCATTTAGCAAATAAATTTTGAGCGTTCCTAGACTAACTAGTGCTAACTGCTATATTTCTGTTAGTCGAGCTGAATTGATGACCGTTAAGTGGAACTTGTTTGAGTAAATAATATATTTAATAGAGACGTTTTTATTCTGTATGCGCTTCAGGTGGATGGGAAACGGCGGCGGAGGTGATAAAAAGTGCTGGAGAATTGTAATAACTGTCTCAAGTGCGTGTAGGATGCAAGCAAACACCGGCCAAAAGCATCAGAAGCAATCGAAATTTGTGAACTGATGTTAAAAAGAAAGTGGTTTGAGATGGTTTGAAAACTCATATTTTAGAGGTTCAAGAGGTGTCTGGTTGTCTGTAACTATGTAGAGTGTAGATTCTTCCCTCCTCCTCCTTTGCTAGGGTTTCCTGTGTATTATCCTCGTAATTATCCAAGGGAATAGATGAGTCTTTCTTTGTATCTTCTTTGCCTAGGGGCGGAGAGTACCTTACAATGGCAAATATTTTGGGTGTCTTGGGCAGTGCACTTTTCAGACATCCATGCTATCACAAACTCATTCCTCAAGGGAAGTTCTATTGACCCTTAGGGCATCCACAATAGGCATGATAGGGTGTAATAAAATGAGGGAGTAACCCAATATCATATGGTAAGAGATAGTGTAACAAAAGAGGAGATAATAAAATGCTGATATGACCATGCATTACACTATTTAGAGAAGAATCCATTGTGGATGCCTTTTGGTATAGGTTTGGTGGTGCTCATCTGCAATGCACGAGGAATTCGGTTGCTTGCTTCTTGTAATACTACCGTGTGAATGGTGGGTTTGTAGATTGAAAGAAACTAAAGAGATCAAGATCTAGGCCTCTTGTTTAAATAGTGGAAATACGCAAATCTCGAATCCATCGAAGGATGACAAACCTATACCGCGGATAAGATAACAGGAAATATATCAAACTTTCAGGTAATGCATAATTTCATCTTTAGCGTGTAGAAAGCGTCAGATTTAAGATCGCATCAACTAGCAATTTCGTGTATAACTTCAAATCCAATTTCCGGTTCCCTTGATAATTGAGCGAGAGGAAGGGGGAAAGAGAGAGGTCATTTCTCTATAATCTTCATGATATCTAAGAGGGAACAAAACTTTTCCATGCAAGCAAAAAACAATGAAGCATGGATCTCTAGGAACCGCCTATATTGTATTTCGAATGTCTATTGCTCAGTGAAACCGTTTTAATTTGTTTTTGCTCTCTTCCATACAATAACTGTGCCACCAAAATCAGAAGAAGCCAGTAAGTTCTCCCCATAGTTCCAAGCAATACCTATAACTGGGTAGCCATGGCCCTGCAGTCCAAGACATCCAGAGGGTTGGGGCCATCAGTGATTGGCATTAAAGTACCTGAAGAGAACAATACGTGGGATGCAAAAAAATAATAATAATGGGGATGCAATTTGAAATATACCTGAAGCTTGTTTACACATGTATGCTTCGGCCGAGTCAAGTCATAGAAATAGACGTTTGCATCCTCACTTCCAGCAACTTCAGATTTCAAATTGCATGAAACACGTAAGCACATTAGTGTATGCTGATATGTTCAACACATAAACCAAGTAGCACTTGATATTATACTCATCCAGATATTCTTTAAGCAGTAGAAACACCGGAAGGAAGCAGCTTAACTAATAAATGTTATTTCAATTGAACAGCTCCAAGCTTCAGACACTAAAACAGCCAAACTTCTTCACCAGATCTCTTGCATAACATGCTTATGCAAAAAATTCCTAAATTCACTTTAAGAGATAATATATAAAATTGTAAAGATAAAGGGCCACAAAAAGCTGCAAGCCTAATTGTCTCATCTCATGCCATCCAAAAACAAAAAACATAATATGGGAACTTCCAGGAAAGCGACAGGCCAAAATTGACAGAAATACAACAGTCAACTCTAGCAAAAATGAAAATCTCAACAATTATGGGAAGTTAATCCAGGCAGGATTTTTACTAGTAATGGCATTGTCCTACATCATCATTTCAGTAGGTAAGCCATATAATGACCACAATGGAGGAGTAGATCCAACATTGGCAACAAACCTATATATTCTCCCTTTTCAAGGGAAAGCAGAGGGCAGAAAGAGGCACGAATACTATGAAGTCTTGGGGCCAACTTCAATGAGCAGCGAAGAGTCAAGTAACCTTGTATCTCCAAAGAAACACTACAAAGCAAGAGTATGTTTCCATCAGGGGAAAAAAAAAAGAAAAAGAAAAAAAAAAAAAAAAGATCTAGATGAACATAGAGCTTTATTCCTGTTGAACCTGTAAAAAGACAAAGTTCCATCACGAGCAAAAGTCAGCAACACCGGCCCTCGTGCAAGCAATGAAAACGTTCTGTATTGTACTGTTGTAATAGGAGATTTGCGCTTACTATTACTTCGGTGACGGTGAGACCGAGATAGAGTACCAGTATGAGAATCCATAATAACAGAGTATATCCATCCCTATGGAGGCATCCAATGCAAAATCTTTCAAGAAAAAATTTCTCTTCTTGCATAGCTGATAACACGATGTGATAAAAAGCTGAAGAAATATAGGCAAACCTGAGTATCACCACAAAATATGAGCTGGCCAGTGTGATCGTGATCCATTGCAGTAACCTCACTATCAAAGATTGATTTATTTATTGTTCTCCCAGTGCTAAAATTAAAAACCTGGAATTTAAGTTCAGAGAACAGACATAATCAGATTGTTTCAATAATACTTAAAGGCAAACGCAGTTGTTTATAACCACAGATAAGAGAATAGGCACTTAAGTGCTGTGAACTTTTTCCCCTATGGCCTTATTTGTTAAGGTTGTCCAATTGTAAGGTACTAATTGCACGAGCAAGAAGGAAAACCTACTCTTGGCAGTCTTAATCAAATTGGGAGAGGAGGAGGGAAGGGGTAGAGAGAGAGAGAGAGTTGGCAAGAAAAATGAGATAAGTAAAAGGACAAGCATTAATACAGTAATCTCTTTGTTTCCATTGCCAACAGAAAGAAAGTTATTGTTCACCTGCATGAGAATACAGGAAAAAAACATAGATCAGTAGCTAATTTGACAATGTAATTGAGAATTGTCAAATAGCACAAAGAAAGGACCAAACAACCATCGGTACCAGAGTGCATACACTATGTTGTACAGCACAGCATAAAAAAGATGTAAAGAGCTAAGATGAAAATTTTTTGAAGTCAACATGTTTCTATCTTTTTAATTTAGTTGTCAAACTTTCTGCACATTTCTATTCTAGAACACCCCAACAGAAACATGAAGATGTCAACCACATGTGAATCATCTGTACACATGGTCAAGAAACAGTAATGATGTTATGTGGTAGTAGGTATAAATTACAGGGATAATAGGAAAACACTTTTATGATGGGGATTCCTGGCATGATTGTTCTGTAGCTGGAAAGTTCACTTACAGGATGGAATCGAATGCAAAGCTGGGGAGAGATGCCATACACCACCCTAATGCAAAGGCCTTGGGAAATATCCCATACTCGGACAGTTTTGTCCATGGATGACGAGGCAATATAGTGATTATTTGCAGAGAAGTCAAAATCTGGAAAAGGATTGACCCATTAGATGTCAAGGATGCTACACAAATCAAAATATAACAGTTACTTCGAGCCTATTTCAATCTCAATATTTGATAGTACCTATTTCTGGCACCAGTTACTCAAGAGCAATCTTCCAAGATAAAATTATTAAGCAACAAAGCAACCTTTCAAACAAAAGAATAAACAACATTTATCTGCTTAATTGTTTTAGATTTATCAATCGACTTATAAGCCCTTTATGAATCACATGTTTACGGTACAAGGTATAGAATGTTTCTGGAGATATTCTGCATATTCCATTCTCTATCCACATTTAAGATGACAGTAAGCCCAGTTGAACTTCAGGAATGAAGTTAAATCACAAAAACAATGAGAAAATGTCACAAAGGAAGAATTACAGCCTAGCTACTAGGATATACCAACAGCACCAGACTCGTGCAATATTTTCACAGGATGGCATCGAAAAAAAATGAACCTTGTTCCATTATTCTAAGGTGAACTTTCAGACTGTGGTTTTATTGACTGGCTATAGCTCAATCAAGCAGCAAAGTATCTTTGGCAGCTTAACTAAGCAGGCTGTTCTAATACAATTTGAGAATAAGGACCAAGGAAAGGCAGCAGAATGAGCACTTATCATTCCAACCTGTGATATCTTTCGAATGTCCAATTAATTGCTTGATAACTGAAGGTGGTGTAGAGACACTGCAGACTGTTAAGCTCCCATCAGATGCTCCATATGCAAGTAGGTCAGAACTTGTGTGCCCAAACTTTATAACAGTAACTAGGAGGAAAATAGCAGTTCCATTTACTTATGTGAACAACTTGCCCTTTGGGGCTTAAGGGAACATCAACTTCTTGAATTTATAAAATGATTACCCATGGCCTTGCATTGATCAAAAATGCAATGCATCCCCACAAACGAATACGCAGGTTCAGTCCTTTTACGTGGGAAATCACTATCACTAAGATTTGAACTGCTACGACTAAATGCTTGGCTGCCACTTCGCAAAAACTGTAAAAGAATCAGATAGTCAATGTCCAGTCAGTTAACTAGAAAAAGCAAAAAAACAGGAGGATGGGAGCAACCACAGGATAGAAATCGTTGAAAGGGGGACAAAACGAGGACTGAGACAGGACAAGGATATACAGGGAATAAACATCATGCCTCAGAGAATCACAAGCAAATTTAGAAATTAGCAATGAGTAAATGTCAATGAAAGAAAGCATATGAGTTATCAACTAAACCCATCATTTCTTATTTATATTCTGTCTCCATCAGTCCAAAAAGATGTACACATCATAAGGATTAATAGTAGAAGAAAAATGATAAAAAGCGATCAACAAGATAGCATGTTAACTATGTGGAGGATTCAATGCAAAAAGAATGTGCGTGCGGCTTACATATAGGAAAACCAAATTTCCAGTCAGGCAAATTACAGATGTTTTGTACCACCGATTTTAAAATTGGAACCACAGAATCCAGCAAGAACATTCTAAGAGCAATAAAACTGGTTCTCAAGACATATATCATGTTAAAAAGGACCATACATTAGCTGGGAGTATAGAATCAAACTAGAGGAGGGAAGCTAGGGACATACCCGACTGGTACTCCAGCTGTCCACTTCACTTAACTGCTGGGAAAGTGGACCTGGAGATGGTACCCATCGGCCACTGCTTTTGCATCAACCAGTAAAGCACCCTGATGTCAGTATTGTACGAAATAAACGAACTTAGAGAAAAATAAACTCTTAAACCAAATTAATAGAGATGCTTAAAGCTAACTAAACAAGTCAGGTACCTGTTCCCCGGAGTGCTGGAGTGGCTCGGTATATTTAAACTTTCCCAATTCCTTGGCCTGTTAATGTAATTACGGTACGAAACATAGCCTTTCCCATTGCATCTCCACTCCTTTCTCATCACGCACGAAAATCACACAGTTAAAGACTGAAGGGGGGGGGAGTACCAGTGCTCATACTATACAAGCATTTATTTTTGTTTTGTTTTGCCTTCAATTTATGAGTGAATATAAGAATGCGCGGACAAGATATGCTAGTAGGTACCTTGCGGCGGAGAACACCGGACTGAGCTTTGCGAAAGAGGAGGAGGCGGCGGACTCCGATGTAATTAGGATCGGAGTCGGGGGGAGAAGGTTGAAGCAAGCAGCTGAAGAATTCTGGATCTGCAGTGACGTCTTCTTTCTCCTTCGTGTTCTTCTCGTTCGGATCTTCGGGTTCGGAGGAGGAATTGTTCTGAATGATAACCTGCTGCTCCATTTCTATTCTGATCTGATAAGCATAAGTTTAACTACGCGATTTCCGATTTCGCCATCCATCAACTATAAGATAATGCGTTTGCCTGATGAAATGAGGCAGACGATGATTCCTGCCTCACTCTTTGATGAAGACAGGGGCATTTGTCAGCAGATTTATTGAATATTTATATTTTATATTTTGTATATATATATATATATAAAATAAGGCCTAATTTTTCATTTTGGCCCTTGAACATTTTCTCTAAAACCAATTTTTTCCCTGATAAATTATTTTATCCAATTTAGTTCTTGAACAAATTTCTTACTTCTAATGTAGGACTTTTAACCGAAATTTACTCAATTCGCGTGGAACTACAAGGATATAATCATCACACTGGTCTAATATTCTGCAATGAACAGATGACATGAATTAGAAAGGTCATTAAAATTGTTTAACGTTCAATTTAGTCTTTACCTCTTTATTTTAAACGTTAAGTAATTTTAATGATTTTTCTAATCTATTTCATCTACTTATTGCAAAAGGTTAAACCAATGTGATGATTATACCTTTGTAGGTCCACACAAATTGAGTAAGATTTGGCCAAAAGTCCTGTATTGGAAGTAAAAAACTTGTTGAAGAACAAAATTAGTTAAAATAATTTATTAGGGGCAAAATTGATTTTGAGTGAAAATATTCAGGGATCAAAATGGTGAAATTTCCTACGACAAGTCAAACGATATTTACTGTATAGATCTTGTTAGCAAAATGTTTGTCCTTGGTACAAATGCAGTATGTAAGCCTATTAGCAAAGTATTTTCCACTAAAAATATCTCTCTCCAAGAACAAAAGTAGCAGAATCAATCATAAATAAAGAATTTTAGGAAGTCCTGCAAAATAGGGAAAATAGAGGTCCATCGACCATTCCTGCACCGCTAGGATCTACCCCTGTGGCTCTCTCCATAAATATACCGGCAATGGAGTGGAAATTTAACAAGTCTTGCCACATTAACACATTTTGGGAGGATACAAAGCAAAGGGAGAGGATAACTTCGAAACTAAATATCAGGTGCCGCAGTAGAGGAATAGCAGGAGACGCTTTCCCAATTACTGAATTCGTTTCTACATCCATACACAACTGCACAAAAGTGCACAGAAACAAGAAAAGAAGGAAAACATAACAAATTTAACTTGTGTTGATTCCAAATCTTGCTGTAATATTATTACCGCCCGGCTAAAATAATCTGGGTAGCTATTGCCGTCTAGAAGGGAAGGAACAGAAAAGGTGGGGGGGAAAGAACACCCCAACAACAACTACTACTATTTCTGCAGTCATCGTTTGGCAGTTGCAGAATCATCAACTGGGTGCCAGTATCGGTTATAAAACCACATAGAATCTGCTTCAACAGCATTTCCATCTTGATTGCGGTGCCAAGCGTAGCGGGCGTGCGTACGGTTCTTGATGTCCAAAATGGCATGACCGAAGCTGGCCTCACGATAAGCCGAGTACTTTGGCTGCGGCTCCGTCATGCTGAAAATACAAGAAAAACATTCCTATTAGGTGAGTCCTCGATCAAGGGCAATCAGCCGTTCTCATGTTTCAAGCCATGTTCAAACAGTGTATAGCAATCTTACTTGGTGGCCAAACCCTCAAGATTTCCTCCGTCACCAATGGTTATGTATACTGGGGCCGAAAGATCGCTTACAGGAGAGCAAAGACCATTTACAACGTTGTATGCAATGTTTGATATGCGTTCCTGTGAAAAATGAATCCTCAGTCAAATAAATTTAGACAACTTATGTGCACTCTTCCAATCTACCAAAAAGAGAAATGAGCTATATTAGGAAAAGGTTAAAAGTTCACATACCGATCGTTCATAAGCATGAACATGACCGGCAAATACAAGATCAACTTTGTACTGCACAAACCATGGCTCGTACATAACTCGCATGGTTTCTCCTTCCATGTAGTGATAATTGTAGCTGTTGTACCATGGTGAGTGCATTAGAACAATCAGCCACGGTGTCTCACTCCTGTTGACTTTTGGAAACTCATCCTCAAGCCATTTGTACTGTGGAGTATATTTACCTTCACAGGGTTGAAATGGGAAAGGAAAAACCAGTTATGATACAGAACAGAATATTAGTAGTATTCCCTCCATAAATAGCTAGGAACAGAAGCAAATTAAATCTTGGAATAAGACTCAAGGTGATTTCCTAAGAGGGGAAGATATAAAAGTAGCAGCAGTTGGTTAAGCAAGTGGCGCATTTTTGGTTGAGCACATTATACTTGGTCAAAATTTTTGCCATCTGGTATCGAAACCACCACAAAGTCTTAATTAACCACTCCAGACGTAATCTGATGGGTAAGCAAGTCTACCATGCTGCTGTAATTGGAGCAAATTGTTCTCTTTGAAGAAACATGTAAACCTTAAAATTTTTTCACCACATTAATGAGCTTACCATAAGCTGAGTATGAAGCCAAAACAATGATATATGCAGGACCCCTCTTGATTGAGTACCAAAACGGAGCAGTACTATTTGATGCTTTATAAGGAACGTGATACCGGTGAGTGAAAGGCTTGAAAGGTTTCGTTTCACCCTGCAGGTAAATGATTGCCATTCCGTTAAAACTTCTTTTGACAAGGGGAAAATTTCCAGAGGTGAGAAATAAATGCAACAGCTGAAATACAAGCATTATCCCTATGGCTTCAAATGCATTTAGAAGTAGTATATATGCGTGTAAATTTTCCATTCAGCATCATTCTCAAAAACCTTTTTTCTTTCCTCCTATCAATCAATTTGAATTGCTTTTTTTTCAGCTAACAATGGTATATGGATTCCTTGTGTTTAAGGGCTTTTTTTTAATGATCACAGGAAGCTATACAGGGCTGCAAACACAAAACTGGCATAAGTTATCATATAGGTGTTAGTGTATTGGAAATCTGGCAATCGAGAAGGAAATTACTGGTATTAGATCATTACATACATTTAATATGCCAAAATGTCATATGCAGCAATAAAATTCAGGTTTGAAGCATATGTTCATAAAATAGTGGAGCTGATGTATTAATGCCGTTCAGGATTGAACAAGGATCAAGAATGAGAAAAGCAAAAACAATCACCAGAGTAACAAACCCCCTGTCTGGGCAATATATCCACTCAAGTTTTGGGAACAATAAGATGGCAGCAGGAAGGGGAATAAATAATTTAGAATGACACTCACAATTTCTGGGGCAAAATCTATCTCATGATTTCCTGCAGTCCAAATCCATGGTTGATACGCAACACTTCTCTCCACAAACCTTCCCCATGTATCCCATCTCACATTGTCATGATTAGGATAGTTATCAGCATATGAGAGATCACCAACAAATAGCACCGTTTGTCCTTTGCTTGGATTTGATTCGTAATGCGTTAGTGTACTGTTTGAGTCAAAACTCTGTCCAAGATCCCCTGAAATGAATTCTCTCAATAAGTCATAAATTCCCCATCCACATTATTGAATTAGGTAATCTAAAAGCAAAGTTGTTGTTTTAACACAATATACAGGCTTATCTGCAAAAAGCTTTCAAGTACCTATGAGACCAAAAGTATAAGGCACATCAGGACCAACTTTTGGAGGGGTAACAAACCAGAAGGTCCGGCTTGTGTGATCAATTCCGAGCTCGTAGTAGTACTTTGTGTCATGCTGCCATCAAAAGAAAAGAACATTAACCGATATATTTAGAGTTCAAACACAGTACTATTTTGTGACTCTATACCCATTCAAACACTGTACTATCTTGTGACTCTGTACCCAAAAAAACAAATGCAAAGAAACGAAAGAAAATTTACCTTCAAATGTTTAATGGTAGCATGATGGATATAACCAGAGGTGTAATTGAAGTACTTGTATTTAGTCACCGTTCCCTTAGCCTTGAGTTTTTCGGTGGCGCTGTCACTCCAGTACAAAACTGTATTTGAACCAAGTTCATCCACTGTAACCCAGGACACAATCACTGCCTTTCCCTCAAGATCTCCTTGAGTGATATGTACCTAAGTTCATTCACTTAACATCAATAAACACATAGTCGGTTGAATTTGAATACATCAAAATTCAGCCGCGTTAAACTCTTCTTCTTCCTTTTTTTTCCCCAAAATCGGGTAATGTAAAAGATAAACAACAACAGAGGAGTAAAGGGGACCTGTTGAGGCGCATTATAGCCGGGAGGGACCCGGAAGACATCAGCGTCAAGAGGCATATCAACAGCTTTCTGATCGACCCTAACAAACCTGCTTGTGATTCCTCCGCGACAAAAATTTGCGGCACTAAGAATCAAGCCCACAATCATAAAAACGGAAGAGAAGGAGGAAAATCTCGTCCTTGACACACCCATATTGCCCCGCTTGCACCTCAGCTCCCTCTCGGCCTAAACCGGACGTGTATGTATGTGTCGGAACTGAGTACTGAGTTTGGTTTTATATAGCTGGGTTTAAGTCAGAGACCGGCTACTTGAGGAGAAGAAGGAGAATATTACTCGAAAATTACGGGAGAGTAAACGAATATTCAATAGTTTATGCGACGCAGCTACGCTTCAATGGTCAACCGTATTCGTTCTATTCTATCCTGGGATCGACAAGGAATTGGGTGTCAACTGTGAACTGTCGTTGCAAAGTGTGGCTAAAATGGTCGCAGGGATTGAGTAGTCAGTAGTAGTAGTAGTAGTACTATACAATGTGCATTAGCTTAGCGTGTGGTTCTTTTGGTCTATGCCCCTTTTTTTTTTTTTTTTTGCCCGGGGGCTTTTTTCTTGGTGTGTTTTTTTTGTTGGGGGGAGGGGGTTGGGGTGTTGTTTAGTAATTCAAGTCAACGTTACCTTCGAAGAAAACGCTGCTAACAGATAAGAAAGCAATCGATCGGAAATGGAAATTAGGGCTGAAGGTTGACTTGTAAGTTGCAAGGAAGGTAGCGTATATAAAAGAAAGAACGAAAGAAAGAAATTCATGCATCGACAAAAATCGCATCGTTTTCTGACCAGAGGACCATAAGCGTTAAAAGAACCGGCGGAGAGTGTATGATTGCCATCTGCAAGCATTTTCCTTTTTAGAGATAAAGTCTGGCATTTTTATCCCTAAAATATTTTCGTTTTGCCGTTTTAGCTCTGTGGGTCGTGTAACTTTTGGACAACTTTTGTAAGCCTAACTTTCGTAACCCTTTTAAGGTTTGCCTGTCCAGATCAAATCTGGTAGATGATTTAAGAATCATAAGCTATATACATACTTTGAGATATCTTCTCAACCTTATTCCAATTTAGTTAATCTAAGTATGTGCAAACATAACATAAAATTAAAATCTCGTTTTTGGCACAAACATTTCACATGGTATATTTTTTTATAAAAATTCCAATTCAAAAAGACTCATATTGGATTTAACAATCAATTTATTGTCAATGTTTACTACCTTACTTCCATAATAAAGTGTTTAGTGCAGAATTTAAAATGAAATTACGATGTTTTACCCAAAAAAAAAAATTGCAACTTCAATGCTTCATATATTATGCTTGTTTAACAATAGAAATTTATTTAATTTGAATACATTAAATAGTGCTTTATTTATATACAGATTTATAATTAGAAAATTATCGTTAAGTTGTTGTATCATTGAATTATTACAATAATAATGTTTACTCACCTTGACACTACATGCATCCTATATCAAACATACTACATATTACCTTTTCTCTCACAAACACACGCAGTTTTAATTCTTTCAAAAATATTTTCATACATTTCTCCATTATTAATCCACATACCACACAAAAGCACACACTTGCACAATCCCTCAAGTCTCTCACACATAGAAAAACACACGTTATTAGTAGTTGACCATTTGTTAGTGTGAAAATTAACAGTTAAAATATCAATGGAACGTGAAAAATAAATTATATGTTTATTGAATAACATACCATGCATGAAAAGAAGGTACTCCGATTCAAGGCTCAACTTTATTTGATTATCAGATAATATGAATTCAGCTATTAATGATTCGTAGGCAAATTAGCAAAAGATAAATCGTGGAAACAAAGTATAGTTAGCATACGGCTGTTATGATACCACTACTATTACTTTGAGGTGAATGAGCCGAGGAAAGGGATTGGCTGCCAGTGAGAAGCATATTAGAGAGAAGTTGGATTCGAGTCTCCAGTGAAGAAATAATTGGTTATTGGGATGGGAATGAACGTAGATTGCACCAAAAGAAAAATAAAAGTATAGGTTGATTCGGGCATAAAGACGGTCCGCGAAATTTGTTGGAGAGGAGGACAGAGGAGATCAGAATGGGCCGTCATTGGCCGATAGAGTGGAAAAGTGCACCCTTCAATCATGAGGGGAAAAAGTAAAAAGGTCATATCCGGCGCTCTCCAATTCACAACTGACATCAATTATGAAAATGAGAAAAACAACTAAATCAAGCTAAAGTAATTAAATCAAGATTTAATAGGACAAAACAGGAAAAAAATCGTTTGGAATTTGGATTCGAACATCATTTCAGCGAAAAATACAGAATTTTTTTCAGAGATTGTCTTGAAGTTTCTTGAAAAAAAAACAAATCAAATCAAATCAAATAATACTTGTAAAATTAATTTTATAAAACATAACGACAATTAGGCCTTATTGTTTTGGCTTTTTGAGGAAGACCCCGCTAGACGTTTGAAAGTAGACATAACCATAGTTCCATAATCATCCGATTTAAAAACAGACAATTTCGATTCTTTTGAAAAGTTGAATCTGAACCAACTATTATAGGAACGGTTATAATTACGGTTTCTGAACCTCTGTTTTTTGTCCGATTACAGTTTCGATTTCGTTCGGTTCCTATTCTTCTAGTTACGTTAAAATACTTATTACTACAAAATTGATTTTAGGTAAATATGACAACAAATGTGAAAAAAAAATATGAATTTTATTTTATTATCAAGGAAAAAGAAAAAATGCATATATTTTTTGATTTAGTGATGGCTATTTTCTTGATCATTTAAAAAAATAACTTTTTATAAATCTATCATAATGGTTAGTCAAACTCATAATATCATTAAGTGCTAGTCTAATACGTTGATTAATTTAATTTTAACACTCTGATCATATTGGAGTTGGGTCTAAATTAGTTATTGCTATAGTTATTAATGAATTGGGATAATGAGTTGGTGGACAAAAACAGATACTATTGGTGTTGAACGCTGACTATTAAAATTGAATTTTAAATTAAATCAAATAGGCTAAACTATTTAGGATATAAATATGTTGTTAGAAGGTTTGAATGAATCTTAAACCATCCAATTCCAATTCCAATTCCAATTGTGGTTCCAGTTCTGGTTCAATAAACCGTCAATCCAGTTCCAACCCAATTTCGATTCAAAATTGAGCCATGACCATCCCTATTTAAAAGAACGTAATAGGGAAGGGATTTCCAACAAGATTATTCTCAGTGTCATGAAGCCCGAAAGAAGAGATTTCTAGCAAAAAGTAGAAAGGAATAAAAGGAACAAAATACAACTTGCATGGGGCGAGAGAGAGAATTGTAGAGGTTTTGGCACTTTAGAATGCTGTTTACCCCATTCTCGTTTCCCATGACGTCCAAGTTTTTCTTATGGACCTACAAATTAAGCACTAGTAATTAGTAGTGTGCTTTCCCTCTCCAAAGTCAATGCATAAAACCTTGAATCGAAAAGGCACCGGCTATGGTCCAGAATAAGCCGCGCCCAGCACCCACTGGACTCACTTTTTTTATAACCCACATTCTGTGATCTATTTTCCGCGTTTGACTTTTAAAAGTCAGCATTCTGGAAGGAGAACTTAAAAAATTCTTTACAAGTTTTCATGGTGCATTCATGATTTTGTAATGCCAGCCCTTTTCTTCTTTTAGTAAAAAAAGAAAACTTTGTTGTGGGACGCGGCTCATATTCCTTAATTTCCTGTTCCTCAATTCCATAAATTTAGAAATAACCTTTCAGAAATAGTTGTTGCCGCAACCATTCATATCCCTAATTCCAAAGATTTAGCAAGGACCGTTCATTAGTGGCTCTAAATGATGGATAATCTAGACATTCATAGTAGTGGTAGAATTTATTAAGCATAAATTAGCGACATATATTAGTCGTTATTCTGGGCTAAAGCTACCCTTCTATAATTCTTCGGTCACCAGTATTATTAATACGGAGACTCGAGACGAGAGGGGCAGACTGGCTTCTGAACGGAGTGCAGTCTTTGCTGACAAACCAATATCATTCGAGTAAATGAAATGAAACCACCCGGAGCTCTCGACTCCTGTAGATGAACATCATGTGGCGGAATCAAGATATGAGAGCACGAGCAGGTCCCATTGTTTATCACGTGAAATTTGTATCGTTGCTTAGAAATTAGGGTAAATCACCCAGGAAGCCCTCAACTATTTTTTTTATCAGCTTTTGGCCCCTCATCTATATAATGTATCTTTTAAACCCTCCAACCAAAAAAGCGTTACTATCTGACCCTTCCGTAAAAAATCGTTGTTTGTGTTCACGGAACGCGGGGGCATTTTTGTCCGTTTACAAAAGCGTAAAGGTGGAACCTTAAAGAAAAACGATGGTAAAGTGTACAAAAACATTCTTTCTCTTTCATCAAACACACCTTTCTCTTCAGATCTACTTGCAAAAACACCGATAGTGAAGTGTTCAGAGTTTTAAGACTGGATTCTGAGGTACGCTTTTCTGAAAGGACAAAATTGTCCTCGCATTCCGTGAGCACAAACGGTTATTTTTGACGGAAGGGTTAGATAGTTAAGCTTTTTTTTGTCGGAAGGCTTAAAAGACACATTATATAGATGAGGGACCAAAAGCTGACAAAAAAAATAGTTGGAAGGCACCTGGGCGATTTACCCTAGAAATTACTTGGAAGAATAAAGTTAGGATGTAGGTAGGTCATCGGGCCTTCCTATCGTATTTAATTAATTAGCTTCGCTGCTTATGAAATTCTTCTGGCGCGTTGGTAACATATATATTTTATTCTCTGAGTTGATCTAGCTTTTATTCTTTGGAAACATATTATTTTATCTGACAAAGTTGTGTGATAGAAAGAGGTCTGAACACTTTTTAAATGGACAATTATAGGGAAGAAGGAATGTTAACACATTTAATTAGTTAATTATGGATAATTTGAAAAGGATGCGTAATTTTAAAGATAACCTTTTTATATACGGTTAATTTATAATTTTTTTTTTACACTAGTAGATTTGGATTATATTATATAACATAAATTTAAATTTAAAATTCAAATCATGTACATACGGTATGCATCCAAACCTGTCTATTGTAAGAAAATCAATACACTGTCAGTGTAAAAAAAAAAATAGTCCTAATTTTAAAGCTATTGTTTGTCTATGATCTTCTAAAAGCCGGGCACGAGAAGGGGCAATTGCTCTCCTTTTCACTTTTCAGGAGGCCCTCAGTTTTGCCACCATCGATAACGTAAAACAGTTTTGACTGACGGGACCGGGAAATGCAAAACCAAGTCCAACCCGCTGATCTTTGCAAAGAACGGTTCACACGTTAGTCGCATGCTTTGATTGCTTTCTGGTTCCATAAAATGAGTTTTATAGCCTTATTGTCAAAGGTGGGGTATGGCTGCTGAGGGTCGGGCTCTGGCAAAGCATAGCCTGGTTTACTCGTCATTGCTTGCCATAGTGGTATTCAGATTATATTTATCTATACTACACAGGTATTTGAAACTTTAGATTTTTTCTTTTTTTGGAGGATAAACTTTAGATTTAACATCCCTGTCATTGTCATGTATGACAGATGGACATCACATAAAACGATCCTAAATGTTTTTAGTATGTCGGTGGCGGTAATGAATCGTGTTTTCCTTAAAAAAAAAAAAAGGAAAATTGTATTTATCCCGTGGAAGCAATTTACATTAAACACTTTGCATAATATTAATATCAGGTTAAGGGACTAGTTAAGGAAGAAGGGGGATGAGAGATTCTATGTACCAGAATTGGATTATGTATTAGCACCTATAACATCCTCTTGCCTCCCAATCTAGATTCTAGAACCAATGTGTTTGATGAATTTGGGCCAAAAAAAAAAACTGATTGTAGCGCTGAATGGGCCGACATTGGAATTTTGTGGACAATCAAAAGAGCAGGGAAAATGGGACACTGGAGCCCGACCAAATCTGTGTGACATGGTCCGATTTACAGCTTGTAAAGCAAAAAAATCAGGGGTACCGATATTTTGCAATTCAATTTTGCTTTATGAGACTCCCAACTCTTTTGTAATTTTTGAGGGTGCTTCTTGCGGTAGAGCACGTAATGGGTGTCTAACCCTCAACTTGACCCCAAAAGGAAAAGAAAAGAGAGGACTGCATGGCATCAAGAATAAAAGAGCTACTTATCTAAACCGACTTTATTATTTTTCTACCTTCTACCAAAGGAAAAAAAAAAAAAGAAAAAGAAAAGGTGACATAATTATGTTTATCAGCAACACAATTACTCATAGTAATGGAAAATTCCACCTTTCCAAAGCATTGTTCGTAAGCATTAATATTGAGGCCCTACTCGTTCAAGTGAGGTAGTATTATTACTTGCAAGCGTTATACCAGCTGCTCAGTAAATGGGTGACGGCTAATAACAAGAAAGTAAATGGAACCCCTCAGGTGAGAAAAAGGATGGAGATGGAAATGCACAAAATTTAAGCGACGAATCTTCGTAGCAATTTCCGCGCAATTAATTGATGAGTGGGAGGGTGAAAAAGCTGAGAGGGATCACAGGTGTCTGCAGTTTGCAGTAGAAGGAAGTTTGGTGACATGTCGACAAGAGTAGAACAATGGCCGCATGACCCGGGGTCTCTTATGTCGTTAATAATTCTTTGATATGGAAGGAAAGAAATGCGTGGGAAACTCCTGACTCCTGAGCCGTGTGTTTCTCTAATTTGCGCAGCGACTTCCAGTCTTCTACCCCAAAGCGCTTGATTGTTTTGCTAAATGCTGCTGCGGTTATACAATACATTTTCCCCACAACACCCCACCCCACCTATTTCATTTCATGGAAGTTGTATTTGTATCGTAATTTGCAACCTCGTGTCCTGAGGCACACGTTGGCTATGGGGGATTAATCTTGTAATGCACGGGCAAGTTCTTCGATGTCACTTCCTAAGGGCACTTTATCTGTCTCTCTCTGTTTATGTATGTGTACTGCGATCTCTTGATTTTTTTTCACATTTATTTCTTATGAGCAAGTTAGATTTACAATAGAAGCAATTAAAAATTAAAATGTGACAAGAAATAGAAAAAAAAAAAGCCCCAAAAAAGAAAAATAGGTGCTATGATAGAAAGGAAAATACCTGCGTCGTCGTCCGGAGACCTAAACAGGACTGCCGACTCACACTCACACTCACACTCTCTCTATTAATTAATTATTATAATTAATTGAATGGTGCTGTTTAGACTACTTTTATGTACATCTTTAAGGGCCAATATTCCCGGTCCTTTGTTGATTGGAGGGATTACTGCTCTAAAAGAAAGGGATTTTGTATGGTATAAGAATTTTTATGAGAAGGTAAAGGAAAAAGTTATTGCATTTACAAAGCAATGTGTGTATCTTATAAAAGGAGAGAACACTAAGGGGGTGTTTGGTAAATGGGTTTCAACCCCCATTATGAGTTTCAAATTCAATTATACCCATATAAAATGTTTGGTTGGGGTCAATGGGAATGATAGGGCTCTTCTATGGATTTTTTGATTAACCACCTGTTACTAGGGAATCATCTTAGTTGCCCATCTTATTCTTCTTAAACCATCTTAATTACCCTTTTATTTTCATTAAATGCAAAAATAAGAAAATAAAATGCTACTATTTCAACAAATGAAAAGAAAAAGAAAAGAAAAAAAGAAACAATGAAAAAGAAAACTAATAAATTATAAAATCCATTCCGCATTAACAAACACACTGTGAGTTTTCATCAAAATCCATTATCATTGACTATTCTATGATACCGAGTAGTGATAGTAATAGTAGAATTTGAACCAAACGGCTCTTAAGTTGGTTAGACAAACGCATCAATGCATGGGTTAGGAGCAAGCTCCTTCTAATTTGAATATCGAGCAAATAACTCGTCAAAAATAAATTCACCGTTAAAATGGATTTGAAATTCCACTTTAGCACTTGTAGTGATCTTAACAAATAACAAACGACATTTTATTTGCGACCTGCTTTTGTTCTTGTGTTTTTGTGTTTTGTACAGATCACTTCACCCACCTCAAAATAAATAAACAAAAGAACTTGCAGCACCGACCCCAATTGACTGTTGGAGGTCATGACAATTGTAACTACCATTTGACTCTAATCGGTAGTCACTCTGCTCAGCTAATGCTGACTGCATATCAGTAATTCTCTTCGATGATTTAAATCATGAATGACAGTTAGTATTTGATGTTTGCTAAAAAGAAAAAAGAAAAGAAAAGACTCGAATTATAATTTTCATGTCCTTCTCTTGTACCTTGCTTACCTAGTCTCGTTGGTCACCAAAAGGAACTCCTGGATAATTGTATTATGGATGGTCCAAAAATTCTCTATTTTTTATTTCTTGTTGCTATTGTCTACTGTATTTCCTAACTAAGTCATAGTGGTCTTTGAAAAAAAGAAAAGACAAGTTTTAGGTTTGGGTAATAAATAGACATCAAAAGTAAAAAAAAAAAAAGAAAAATAATTAATCGAGGTTTTCAGTCGTTAGGAATTTAGGACTTGATCAGGGTCTTCCTTTTTTTTTTTTTGGGTTATTTTGCATAAAAACTTGAAAAATGAACATTGTGGAAAAATCCGCCATTAGAGATAGCAATACGAAGTCAAATTCCGGTCTCAATTTCACTCAAATCTGCATCCCAATAAGGACAGCTGTCAAAAACAAAAAAGTTACAGAAAAAAAATTTGCATGCTATAGACTATAGTACTACTCAGTAACCAATCAACTAAGGGGGTGTTTGTTAAATAGGTTTCAACCTCTACTATGAGTTTCAAATTCAATTATACCCATATAAAATGTTTGGTTGGGGTCAATGGGAATAAATTAATGGAAATGATAGGCCTCTTCTATGGGTTTTTTGATTAATCACCTGTTACTAAGGAATCATCTTAATTGCCCATTTTATTATTTTTAAATCATCTTAATTACCCTTTTATTCTCATTAAATGGAAAAATAAGAAAATAAAATGCTACCGTTTCAACAAATGGAAAGAAAAAGAAAAGAAAAAAAGAAACAATGAAAAAGAAAAAAAAATAAATTATAAAATCCATTCCATTTTAACAAACACATTGTGTGTTTTCATCAAAACTCATTATCATTGACTACTCTATGATATCAATAGTGATAGTGACAGTGGAATTCGAACCAAACGGCCCTAAATTAAACCTCTTTTCCCAAAAACTAAAATAACCTCAGCAAGAATTAAATTTAAAAAAAAAAAATTAAACACTGCTCGCATAAATTAGTCCCAACTTCTTACTCCAATGCGAGACAAAACCCAAAAATCGCAGTGGAACTCTGCAGCTGAGAGTTTCGACCAGCCTCCTCTTCTTCGCCTGATCACATGCTTCTTAGTATTCAAACAAACCTTAATTGACACGAATGGGGAGCAATTTGGCAACCCCGGCAAGGTCCCTGCAGCCTCAAGGCCCCAGCAACGAAGATGGACCCCCACCCCGCCACCCCAACAGCTCCCCCTCACGCCAATACCACAACCACCGCCTCAACTGCCACAAGAACACCAACCTTCCACCTGCGAAATTTGCATCGAACCCATAGTTTCACCGACCCAATTATTCAGAAGCCCGAGCAACGATAAATGCGGGCCCCACCCCTTCTGCAAGGACTGCATGATCAGGTACATCCAGGCGAAGCTGGACGACAACGTTTCCAAAATCGCCTGCCCGGCTCTGAATTGCTCCCAGTTCCTCGATCCTCACGCTTGCCGGACCCTGGTGGGCCCCGAACTGTTTGTGAAATGGTGCGACTCGCTCTGCGAATCGGCGGTGATGGCTTACCCGAGGAGTTATTGTCCCAACAGGAATTGCTCGGCATTGATCGTGAACGAGTGCGGCGGGAGTGTGAAGAAGGCCACGTGTCCCGCTTGCAAGCGGCTCTTTTGCTTCCAGTGCAAGCTTCCGTGGCACGCTGGCTTTAGGTGTGAGGAGAGTGGGGAATTTAGGGATAGGAATGACCGTGCGTTTGGGGTTCTTGTGGAGCAGAAGAATTGGACTAGGTGTCCTCAGTGTCACCATTTTGTTGAGCTCATTGAAGGTTGCCAGATTGTTAAATGCAGGTACAACCCTTTTTTTTTTGGGTGCTATTTCTTTTTTTTTTAATGAAGAATGATAATACTGTGCTTGATCAATTGCATAAAATAGAGCAATTTTTAGGATTAATTGGGCGGAGCAATTTCATTTTAGTCTCGATTAGTAATTATTACTTGTAATAGAGATGGCGGTGGAGGCTGTTATTTTGTGGATAAATAGAAGGCTGTGTGTGTTTAGGAATATAAGGTAAGGGAAGATTCAATTTTTTGTTATAAACAAAATAAAAAAAGAACGAAGTTTATCAGCAGGTTCGGAGAGAAAGTGTATGGAATTTAATTGGGAGCTAAGCGCGTGAAAGGGCCATGGATGTCGAGTCTTTCAGGATTTTGTCATGGAAGGGTAGTATTTTACTGCAACAGGGTACTCCTGGATTATGTTCTACAGCATGGCAATAGGTTGAGCTTTTAGCTTCGTTGAACCCACCAGCAAAGACAAGTGAAAGGGATGCTTGGGGAGTGTGAGGGAAGGGGCAGAATTAGGTTGATCCTGAACCAAAACAAAATTCATTTTGTTTCCTGGGGTGTGAATACTCATCATAATTGTCTGTCGTATGCTCCTTCTCTCTTATTGACGTTACTGGGTCTGTATGGTCTACTTGGTGGCTAAAGAAAAGAGGAAAATCATATTATATGATGAAAAAAAAAGGTAGAAGAAGAAGAAGAAAAGGCAAAGCATAGTAAATGCAAAAAGTAGAGCCTTGCAAGCTCTGTATAACCAGCTAGATTGGCAGTCTTCACATTTGAATCATTGTTGTATCTATCCTCTTCAGTAAGATGACTGTTAAGTAACTGATTAAAAGCAATTTAGATTACTGTTAAGAAACTTGTCTAGTTGCTTATGCCATCACCTAAAGGTCAGATAATGGTGAATGTTCTAGTTAGCTAGATAACTCAATGATGTAGATGAGATCTAATTGGGTGTACGCAACTTTTTGCATGTAGATGTGCTACTACGTTTTGCTACAGGTGTGGAGGGAAGGTCAATCGACATTGGTGCGATTGTCAGAGACCTCGTAGGGCTTGCATATGCTTCTTTTTTATTCTCTTCTTCCTCTTAACTTTCTGGCCGTTTATGTTTCTGATCGTTGATACCATCAGAGATTGTACATAGGCTAAAAGGAATTTGATTGTATCTAAAAGTTTAGGGATAACAATACTTCGAATATTTCTGTACTTGGTAAGTTTCTTCATCCTGCCATCTTGATATGAGAAGTAACTTCATATATTGGATTGCAAAGTTTATCAATGATATGAGGATGTGTAGAGAGGCCTGGCAAGTCATTCGTTGGCTCAGCTATGCGAACTTTGCTCAAGTTCCTTTGGTTACATGTTAACGTAATTTTCAATGCAATTGCATGGTTACATTTGATTCTGATTAACAAAAGGCAATCAGTCTTCAATTCATCTCTTGAGAGGGAAATAGCAAAGAGGGACCGTGAAGGGTGAGAGGATGGGGTGGGAAGTGGAATGAAAAAAGCTGAGGGGTTGACCATGACTGGCTTGATTCCATCTTGTGGTTTTACTCCATTAGCATGGGACCAACATCATGGCTTTGGTAGACTCATGCTTTACCTTTAATTGCTGAATAGATGAAGAAAAGGGTAGAATAAGTGTTTGAATGGTGGGATCTGATTTTTTTCCCTATCTGCTCTTTGATGTTGTATGTAGATGCCTTGCCTCTTTTTGCTACAAGTGTGGAAGACAGGTCTATCGGCATTGGTGTACTTGCGACAGTACTTCTATGTGCTGCGTATGGTTCCTTCGACTTCTCACGGTTCTTATTGGTACTTTTGGAGTCCTTTTTCTGTTTTGGAATACAGAAAGTCGCAGACATAATGTATAGTCTCCTAACACATCCTCCTCTAATTTAGAGCTGGCATAGAGAAAAATTGTCAGGCTAAATTGTCCTTCCCAAACGAACATGTACATGTACATGGACATGGCTGAGGTTTGCCTTTGACAACTCAAATATAGGGCGCTTTGGCAGCAGTTTCATTAGTGAGATTGGCCTTTCTATATGGTTATTTCAGTTAACTATCTCCTGGTGTCGAAGTGTTGGATCAGAATTTTTCTTCGTTGGTACTTGCTTTTCTGGTGTTTTCTCGTCCTACAGCTCTATCAATAGCCTAGAGGTTTATAGACTATGTTTGGACATCAGAAAACCTCTTCCTTTCACTGGTTCTCATTACCGGTGTGGAAGGGTGCGATGCATGCTTGCTCCTTTACAGCAAACGACAAGCAACATATTTGGCTTTGGTTTACTTTGTATTGATGCAGACAAGAACAAAAGAAAAAAAAACCCAAAAAAAAAAATGAAAAGATTTATTGTGATTAGCATGTCATCATGCTTAGCGATTATGACCTATAATTTTATAGGTGCTAGATGGAGGTACATTCATGGGTAAGGTTTAAGTTGAAATCACTAAATTCAGACCCAAACAACTATTCTTCTTAGACTTGTAATCACATCCAAATCCTCTCATTTTTGGAAGAAAAAAGAAAAAGAAAAGGAGCGGTACCCAAATCCAAATCCTAGTGGATATCAATAGGTCGTGTGCTATTAAATATTACAAATTTGAAAACTAAATATATGCAAAGAAATGGAATTTAAACAGAATGGAAATCTGATTTAATCATCAATCGCAAGTAGCAAAATACTCATTGGAGAATGGTGCATCATGCATGTAAGCTTATTAACTCAATGCATAAAGTTGCATCAACCAATTCTATTTCATTTCTGTGGAGTTTAGGCACGATTTTGGATTATACAAAATGAGACTCCATTCAAGCCCATTAACTCTCTTCGCGGTGCTGGGTTTGGGTAAATTCAAAAAAAAAAAGAAAAAAAGAAAAAAAAAAGATGTGTCTGGTCAAAACATGCCCCGTTGGTATGCCAAGCCATATAGGTTTTCTCGATACAAGGTTTTGCGTGAATAGCTTATAGCATCAGCTCCTCGTATAGATCATTGATATACGTAAATCCACGATGAGGTTATCTCGACTGTCTGCTCTGCGTCTGTCCCCACGATTCCACCTCACCAAAAATGCTCGACCACCAAAGCCTGCTCCTTTCTGCTGAGTTCTGACGTGTGTGCAAGGATTTGTTCTTTGAGTCGGATAGAAGTTATATCTACGATCTAAAGTGTCCTGCGGCCCTATGCACTATGAAGCCTCTTTCTGGCTCTCCCAGTAACTAAAATAGCGTCACCACGTCGTGCGGTAGAGGCAGAGTTTAACGTAATTAACAGGAAATGTGGGGTACGTAGAAGATAACATGGTACCTGCAAGTTGTGGATGATGAGGTTTTTGGCAGGCAACCCATAAACAGGCTTAAATGCATCCGCTTGCTGAAACGGAAGCGGGAAAAAAAAAAAAAAAGGCATCAATTTAGGTAGGAATACTGGAAGAGAAAAGAGGGGAAAAGTTATTTGCACTCTAATTTTATTATTTACATTTCGGTACGCTTTCAACATTTGTTTTATTATGTAGCCTAACATATAAAATTATATGATTAAAATGATAGTGGGAATGGGATTGATAAAAATGGGAGTGCAGATATCATTTTCATTAATTTCTGCTAAAAGGATAAAAATCCATCTATCATACCACATGAAAATAAATCGAAAGAACAACTCAAACCCCGTTTGTTATTGTTCAATAAGAAGCTGATTAACTGTTAATGCATAGCTCACAAGCTCACATCAATTCTCATGAAATGGTATCCGGGTTATTTTTGAGTCTACAAATTTACAGAAGATCCGTCCACTACCACTGGTAAATTTGATACTCTTCCCAAATATTACCAAGCCAAGTTTTCATGCAGTTTATCATTTTTGCACTCACTTTTACCTCTCCAATGCTTCTCTTCCTTTTCGTTTTGCTCTAAAAAGATTTCTAAACACTGAGTTGAGATTTTATTTAGTAAACAAGGAATAAATAACCACTTACAAAACTATCTCTTATTTAACGGAATGAAGTACATTAAAAAAAAAAAAAGTATCGACAAGTTGGAGTTTGATTTGATCTACCAATAATCCATGAAAAAGATTTGATTCTTTCTGCTCATTCAAAGCTAATAAAAACTCAAATTCATTATATGCTATCAGAAATTTAATGCATCTCTTTCTTTCCCAATCCAAGAAAGAAAGGATCTTCTTACGAGATGTAGCTAGTCAATCGTTGTGGATTGAGAAATATTAAAGTTTAAATTACTCCCTTCGTCCCACTTTGTTAGACCTGTTTTCCTTTTTGGTTTGTCCCAAATTATAGTCCACTTTCCAATTGTAGAATATAGTTAACCTATAATTTATCTAAAATGCCCTTAATTAATGGAAGTTATTGTTTAGTACTACCTACTTTATCATTTAATGCAAGCATTAGTCTTTCTTTATCATTTAATGCAAGCATTAGTTATACTATATTTAATTAAGGGTATTTTAGAAAGATATAAGTATTTTAACAATGTTACCTAACTTTTCTTAATCTGTGTGAAAAACAAACTAAACCTAACAAAGTGGTACGGAGGGGTAACATTTAACACCCCGATCTTTTTAGTTAGACCTTCTTCGTTGGACGGTTGGATTGCGCTTTCGTCCTCTGTTACATCCACAACTGGATTACCCCACAGGGCCCCACAAGTAAAAAGCCTCAACCAACCCCATCCAAAGGAGGAAGCAACTACCAGTCCCTATGCAAATCAAAATACGCCACGCGTCCTACGATCATTGGTTGCACGTCAACCCCCACGCCAAAGCAACCTCGATGTACGACTGGTAGATACATGTAATCTACCTGTCTCTATAGGCCGACATCTCTATATATACAAAGGCGGAGGATCCGCTCGCAGAAAAGCTCATGGCATCGACAATGGCGCCTCTTTCCTCTCTCCCATTACTTCTCTCTGTTTTCTTTTTAGTTGTAGCGACGACGTCCTCCACCATTTTTGCAGAACGTGGTGACGTGCTCGGTAACGATAATCCTTTGATCCGTCAGGTGGTCGGCGACGATGATCATCTGCTCAACGCCGGCCACCACTTCTCCTTGTTTAAGAAGAAGTTCGGGAAATCGTACGCCTCCAAAGAGGAGCACGATTACAGGTTCGCCGTTTTCAAGGCTAACATGCGCCGAGCTTTGCGCCACCAGAAGCTCGATCCTTCCGCCGTCCACGGTGTCACCAAGTTCTCTGATTTGACTCCGGCTGAGTTCCGTCGAAACTTTCTCGGCTTGCGCTCAAAGCTTAAGCTTCCGGCTCATGCTAACAAAGCTCCGATCCTTCCTACCGATGATTTACCTACAGATTTCGATTGGAGAGAGCACGGCGCAGTCACGCCGGTGAAGAATCAGGTAGAATTTCTACTTTCTCGCCGCTTTGAGCTGTACAATTATCAATCTGCTGTTTAATTATCGGATTAGGGTTTCAAGCGGTTATACTTGATTTTCTGGGCTTACTTTCATTCCTGACACACTTGATGTTTTTTGTTTCTGCTAAAATTTGTACAATGACTATAGTTGTACGTTGAAATCCGACTGGTTTTTCTCGTATTTTGTTGCTGCGCTTTGGGTAGTATAAATTAATGATGATTCTGATGGATATTTGTTGATGATTCTTAAAAAAAAAAAAACCAGGGTTCGTGTGGCTCCTGCTGGTCGTTTAGTACGACAGGAGCTCTGGAAGGTGCAAATTTCCTGGCAACAGGGAAGCTTGTGAGCCTCAGTGAGCAACAGCTTGTGGATTGTGACCATGAGGTTCGTCCGTTCTCTTTAAAATAAAATCCCGCCCCCGCCCTTTATACTTCAAGTCTTCAACAAATATGTTGTAGGTTGGTTGGTAAGTTTGACTGTTTTCAGGAAGCAAAGCAATAACTCTATTCTTTTTGATTGACACATAATTTGGTGGCTTTATGCTTTGCTTTGCTTTGCTTTTTTGGGGGTTTGCTTAAGTAACTGTACGTATAGTTTCTCCTGGAAGTTAGTTTAATCGAAATAATATTCTGTTTCTAATCTGATTGAACACTTTTTTCCATTGATTTGAGGTGTATTAGCTGAAAGAATCATTCAAATCTCTATTTCCTCAAGTAAAGATCTTGGATTAATGTTCTTATTTGGATTAATTTGGAATGCTTAGATTTTGTAAATACAGGACAGAAACGACAGAATCCTTTCTCTGTAAACAAATCACACGCATGATTCAACGTATATGTCCTCCTCGACCAAGTCCATCTCTTTCACACATCCCACCTACCCCACCACACCAAAAAGAACCCTTTTCTTTAAGAAAAACAAGGAGAGATAGAATGCAATATAAATGATCTGCCATAGTATAAAAAACAGCTGCTTGATTGTTTGATGTGTGTTGCTCAAAGACAATAATGTGGAGGAATAACATCCAAGGAATACAATATTGCCTTCTTAATATCTTAGCTTGGTGGTATATATGTTTCCTTGCCTGTAGTGTGATCCTGAAGAACCAGACTCGTGTGATTCCGGGTGCGATGGTGGACTGATGAACAGTGCCTTTGAATACACACTAAAAGCTGGTGGACTTATGCGAGAAGAGGACTATCCCTACTCTGGTTCAGATCGTGGAACCTGCAATTTTGACAAAACTAAGATTGCAGCTAAGGTTGCTAACTTCAGTGTCGTTTCCCTTGATGAAGAACAAATTGCGGCAAATCTCGTCAAGAATGGTCCTCTTGCAGGTATTAGGCTCTTCAACTTGACCTCTTAATGGTTTAGTTATTCAATGGTTTCTCCACCTATTGCAGCCACTATATCTCCCTCTCTAAGCTAAGACGTTAAGTGATGCTCAAATCACAATAAGATATATGCTTTTCTTGTCTCTATATGCTCCTTATCTCTCGTTCTCAGCACAGCCCTTTAGCAGCAACAAATGTTACATGTCTTTCATTGCAACTTTGGAGCTTTGATTTGCTAAATGATCTCTCGTAGATAACATAAGTTTGATGTTTCTACTTCTCTTGTATGCAGTGGCTATTAATGCAGTTTTCATGCAGACATATGTTGGGGGTGTTTCATGCCCATATATATGTTCTAAAAGACTAGATCACGGTGTATTATTGGTAGGCTATGGTTCATCAGGGTATGCGCCAATCCGGATGAAAGAGAAGCCATACTGGATCATTAAGAATTCCTGGGGGGAACAGTGGGGAGAAAATGGTTACTACAAGATCTGCCAAGGGCACAACATTTGTGGGGTGGACTCCATGGTATCAACCGTTGCAGCAGTTCATACACACACTTAAAAAAGAGTGGCTGCAGTGATGACCTGATTCACATCATCCCTGTATATAGTAGAAGTAGGATTGCTTGAAGCTACTCCCTGTCCGTTGGCAAATGCTTGAAAATGGAACATTTACCTTCTATATTTAGTTCTGCAATCCTCGTGAAACATAAAAACTCAGCAAAATACGTTTCACTAATGAATTATTGTTGCTCTCAGAAATATGCTTTACTTCCAATGTGCACCTATCTTTCTGGTGAACACCTGATTTTTCGGATAACTGAGGGATCGGTCTAATGGCTAGGGAAGGCTCTTAAAAGTCTTCCATGTTATCAAAGCATGAATCCTGCGCCTAACTATTGGGAGTCAAAAGAGTACGGGGCAGGGTGGGGAGGTCGTAGGGAAAAAGATTTTTTTAAAAGAACCTTCTTGCATTCCTACAAAAACAGAACCAAGAAACATAAATAACATATATATAAGCAATTTACGTTATTGTTGTCGCATACGGTGACCAAGGTATCAACCATTCGAAGACAACAAAGCTCAACTCAATTGGTTGAGCAGCTTCACCCGGGACCTAGAGGTCACTGATTCGACGTCGCCAATAAAGTAAATGAGTTCCCCTCCACTACTGATCCTTTTCAAAATAAAAAAAAAAAAATACAGCCAGAAATGAAAGGATACTTTATCATTACCATTTCCCAAATTGCAGTCAGGACGTACATGTGCCCTATCTGCAACCAAGAATCAAACGTCGCACAAATAAACGGGGGAGAGCACGGCCTTATTTTCTTACAACTGGCGCATACACTCGGACAAAAAAAAGAAACGTACAGATGAATAGGACAATGTATGTGGACATCTCATCCTTGAATAGGCTACCACGACCTCTAGGAATAACTGCATTCCGCATATGATAATCATTATTTGAAAAACGACTAGAACACCAGCAAGAGAGAGAGAGACGTAAAGGAAGTTCTTTCAGTCCCAATGCCCTTTTTTATACATGTCCATCCAAATAAAATAATTGCGGACAACTCCATGTTTTGTGCAAAACCAGATTATTTGGAGCCTTGTATCAATCCTCCTCATCGAGTAAAGCAAACGAGAACGGGTGGAACTTGTATCCATCTCCCTCATAAAACTTATTCTGAAACTCCACCCAATGAAGTCGCAATGCGTGGAGGAAGGCACTCAATGTTTCCATCACTAACAATACTCCAACAGTTGCAAAAATGAATACTATGATTCCCACAATTAAAATGATTACATTATTGAACCTGCAACAAACAGAAGAGTAAACGAAATTCATTCTTTGCTCTCTAAAAATGGGGAAACATCTTAATCATCTATGAGACCACCTTTCACAACTCCCAATTAAAATTTGAAATTGTTCAAATGCAATTAAAACCACAAAAAGTTCAAAGGAAAAGGCCCTCCCCTTTCTTCCGTATTAAGGATGTAAATTTACCCAGTATTCCATAATACCATAGTAGGGCATGTTTGAGAATTGCATTCTCTAAAATACATACCATACCTCAATATTTCATAGGTTTTGAAGTTGCAAGAAAATCTCAGTCACTGTTAAATTTACTGTTCAACTGTATAGAACAGGTACATAAGATAGATTGACTTACCCCCAAGCAAGAAGAAGAACCTTCTCATAGAACACAGTTGATAACTCCGAGTGCGCTAGGCTGAAAATGTCAAAAAGTATCTGATCAGTGCATAGAAACTATGGAAGCAGCAAACTAAAACACGAGCTGAACATAGATATCAAAATCATTCTAGGCTCTCAATGGCTACCCAGGACAAAGATATAATCATAGCAACAGCAAACACAATAAAGAAAAGAGATAAGGTGGGGAATCAGTTTTGTCATTCTCAGTAAATGTCAAAGAAGAGAACAGATGGATTAAATTGCTTGAAGGGACGCAAAGGTGTAAGTAGACCCTCAAGATTCCACACATTCTAACCATCATTTTGGGTATTATTCTGGCTTCTCATAACTGATCAGATATGTGTGATGTGCCAAGAGGTACAGCAGGTATACAGTAATAGCTAGGTTCCTCATCCAAGTAAATATGCGGTTCTGAGTTATCATACCTGAGAGCCCACAGACGAAGATAAGAAGCAGTATTTGAGACAGCCCCAAGCACAAACTCTATAGTATGTATAAGCTGATGGACAAAAATTTCACTGAATTCGAATTCTCCATGGCCATGTGAATCTTGATTTGTCTCCACCAACAAAGACTCTTCCGTGTCTTGGAGGGGAGCATAAGAGTGACCATGGTGTCTCTGAAGAAGCAGGATTCCAAATGGTGAGACAAAGGAAAACAAAATAGAAAACCGCAAGGCTATCAAACAATTAAGCTGGGAAGAGGAGCAGTGCCAGTAAGCAAAATAGCAGAACTTAAAACAAGAACATACGTTGTGTTCCAACTTCAGAAGGAAAGGCTTGGGAATCAGCATCCATGGAATAGAAATAATAGCAAGCAGTACTAGTACAATCTGGACAAGAAACAAAAAAATTAGTTATATATGTTGCAATATATTGGAACTAAAGATGAAAAATTGAGTCATTGAAACACAGTCGTGCTATAAAATGAGTACTAAACCTGAGTTGTCTTCTGGCCAGAGAAAAGCTGGTTTTCACCCAGATCATCTGTAGGACCAAGGAACATGTATATCATGACATGATACAGATCAACTTGTGAACCAGTCCACCACTTCATAATAATAAGGACGGAAAGGTAGCCAAAGAGGCCATTCAAAAATATTATCTCAGGAATAAACTGGCACCTGAAATTCCAGAATCAGCTTTCAAGTATGGGGAAAAAAAAAGTTATAACAACAAGCATCTCAGCAACATTTAGGTGCTCAAAAAACTTGACAAGCCTAAAGATACTGGAGCTGACAATATGAGCACCAACGTCATCTTATAAGACTTACCATACATTAATGCTGTTCCTGAAGAATAAAGCATTGCAGAAGCTCAATATGATTCCAAGGTTCATTTGGGCCACACCAAGAAGTATAGACAGTTTCATCTTTAATGAATTTAGGAATGGCAATTCGCTTCGTGACCCATGCCATGCAGGATCCACACCAAATGCATAAGTATCACGTACCTTGATTAAGCCTACAGTAGTAGCTTCACTGCAAAGAAGCAAATTAACATTTTTAGAGACTATGCAACTTACAAAAAATACCAATGAGGTACCCAAACAAGTTAAATACCTGCAAGAAGCATCACGGCATGCATATGCTGAGTGACCAAATAATTCAAATGGGACAGAGAAGAACTCATTGTAGATAAGCCCTGTGTAGATTGAGAAAAGTGACATCAGCAGAATCACATAACGCCCACCAAAAGTCATTTCCATGATGTCTCCAAGTTTCTGCAGTGAAAAGATTCAAAGCCAGGACTCAGATAAACAAGACAAAAGAACAATCAAGAACATTAATAACCTTGTAGAAAAACAAATAGCAGCTTGCAAGTGAGGGTAAAAAATGGTCATGATACTTTCCCAGAAACACACAACAGGAATAATAATGCTCAGGAATTTTGGTTGAGTTGCAAAGAGTTTTGACAGAATAATAGACTGCTGCTACTAGGATGTGCAAATGTGAAAAGTCAGAATTTTCTACAGGATGTCCAGATGGATACTGGATATTTTAATCTCCTGGAAATATGGGAACCCATTCGCAAGAAAGGGATAATTCCTATGAAAAATGCACTCATGGTTGGTACATCAAAAAACTATATTCTAACATATCTCACCATCTAAAATATTGAAGCTACATGCTTCAGAGGGAGAACCATGCAATGGACAAGGTGAAGATTTTGAGGGATACATAATCAATTTAACAACCAACCCTTTTACTATATGATCTATATACATATACAAGGGAAGTTCCTTTAATTGAAACAACCATAGTTATAGGAAGATCTATTCGAATATATACTGGGTAAACACATAGCAACAATCCTTTTCTTCTTGTTTTCTCCGGTATTTTCATGTGGTCACAGTAAAGATTTGTTTTAGAAAAAGAGAAAGCACAAGCAGCAGTCAAGTAGTATTAGTTATGCATGTTCATGCAAACAATTTAGATTCTTTCTAGAAAAAAAAAAAAAAGCGTTCACATGCAAGTCCCAAAGGGAGATTGCCACTCCTAGATATAGAGACAAGCTTGAGAATCAACCAGTAGATCTTGGAAAACCTCAGCAGCAGTTGCTTAGACAATGCTATCAACAAGAGCCCAAATCCACTAATGGTTTTCAAGAGGAGAAGAAAAACAGGTGCAATTATAGAGGTCTAAGAGCATCATCAGCAGCAGCCTCCACAGTTTCATGATTATTTCTTTCCAAAACATGCATTTAAGTAAACATGGGGACCCAGCAGCCTCACTTTTGTCGTAACTAGCTTCACATACCAAAAGTATAAAAACTAAAGAAGAATGTTTTATCTATCCCACAAGCAGCAAAATCCATTCACAAGCCAATAATTGCTAGTCCTCACAAAATGTTAGTTTAAGGTGCAGTGTTCCGTGCTCCGCAAAATAAGAAAAGGCCACCTTTTCAGGTTAACCACAAAACCAGTAATGTGGTCATATCCAAATTTAAATATAAATGCAGGATTAAGTACCTCGAGTTCCAAAAGTTACCATTAATTTATTAAAGATGTTACTTGAACATTAGCTAGTGGGCCTTAAACAACCAGGAAAGTGCATACCTGACTGGAGTATTTCCGTTCCCGAACTAATAAGAATAATGTTGCAACCAACAGGCATATACCATGGCCCCAGTCACCAAACATGACCGCAAAAAGGAAGGGGAATGTGACAATGGTGTATACCCCAGGATTTGCTTCTTGATACTTGGCCACACTGGGAAAGGGCAAATAAAGCAGCACACATCTCAGCTCATATCCAATTGATAGAACAAATGGAGGCTGACAAGGAAAAATTCATTAAAAAAGAAAAATGAAAGAAGAATATATAAGGCTAAAAAGATTTATCCAGAGATGGGGCAGATACAGAGTCTAAGCAACTAGTGGACACATCTTAAGGGCATGGAATAAAACAGGAACATACAAAGCATCTATTTATTTTTATCAGAAAAACTAAAGAACTTCGCTCAGATCAATGTCCAAAAATGTGGGCACCTTTCTTTTATTTACCTTAACTAAGGGTAGATTCAGCCAATGCCTGAAGCCTTGACAATTTTGAAGAGGTGAGAAATATCATACAGACAAACCAATTCTAACAAATTCTAGCCAAAATGAAGCGTCTTTATTTAAATGTCAAAATGATAAACCAGAAACTCTTCTATCTGCTGAAACTTTGTTCCCTCTCTGGTCATCATATTTTTATTATCATTATTTTGCCATTCTCAAAGCATAAGTAACAAATATTTCTTTTTACAAGGATGTAAGAGAGACCTTTGGAAGGCTGGGATGAAAGAAAATTATTCATCACTTCCAAGTTCAGAATAGAGAATACAACAGCCAGTTTATGACATTCTCTCACATCTTCTATTCTCCTCCTTTCTGACAGAGTGTTTTCATTACCAGTTTCTTAGTCTTATATAATCTAATGGAGATATATGAAGTCAGCAAAACTTAACAATTCAAAACAGAATTTTCCAGCAATTGAATATTATCCAATGGATGAAAATTGGAAAACTTATAACCCCCAGAATTGAATTAACTTCAAGTCCAAAAGAAATTGCCAAATGGTAGTTTTCATTTGCTTCAAATCAATTATTCCTAGTTATCTTGAGTTAAGAACTATTTTGAGCTGATACCTTTTCCTCTTAAGACATAAATTTTTAGCTATTTACAGCTCAACAAAAAGCAGCAGGAAAAAGCTTCTGCATTTTGTAGCTTTTGAGACAAAACAACTTTTCAAATTTCTAAACAACTTTTTATTAAAACTGTAACAAAGCTTCAACACAGCTACACCAAACACACATATCCCATTCCTCTAATGACACATGTTCCACACACTGAATCTATAACCCTTTGAATATATAGTTTTGCTTTATTACTCAGTCAAAATGATTAAGAGTAAAACTAACCCATATGCATCGACAATCTCTTGAAATGCAGATGTAAATTTATTTGTTCGAAAATATGTCGGCGGTGCCTCTCGAGTATGCAAAACCTGGAATATGGCACCAACTTGAGAATTGGAATCATATGTTGCCCGTTGTAGTGCATCCTGTATCTGCATGAATCACATTCACAATGTAACAACTCAATATCTTATAGATGCACAAGCTACAAGGCCAAAATTGTCATAATTTATGAACCACCAGTCTGTCTCATACACCACACCAACCCAATCCACATCACCACGCGAATTGCAGAATCAAATCAAGACAGATAATTACCTGTTTTGTTGCAAAAATTGGACTCCAACCTTCAGCCACCAGACACTTCTTAGTTACATCAAAGCTAAGCATGTTAAGCGTATGGTAAATGGATTTCTCCTTCCTCACCTGTGGGAGTTACAAAATGGTAAGTTAAAAGGGGACAATTTTATCTTAATTGTTAGCTAATGCTGATAACAAATACATAGACAAGCACATGACTTGTTACTCAATCAGAAACCAAGTGCATTCGATACAACTATTACGATGACACACCAAAAGGTTCCATTGCTCAAACTGTTCTGCAATAGATTGCAATAAATTTCCACGGTGCACCAGTCCAGCATCTATTGTGGTCTTCAGCTCCAAAGTCTTCCTGAAACCTGATATGCAAAAGAACAACATAAACAGCAAATTCCAAAACTCTGATAGAAAACAAGTGGTTCATCCAAACACAAAAAGAGAAACCAAACAAAACTATTTGCTTTACTTTCTGGAAGGCATGAGTAATCACCAACCAGAACCCACAAAAGTTGGTGCTCCTCTTTCCCAGAAGTCAATTTTAAAAATTTGAAAAGAAAAGCTGATTGGTGAATTAGTAAAACGTATTAAATACTCTTGCCTAAATCATATCCATTAAAACTGCTAAAGCAAATGTCTGTCACTTTCAATAGTTACAAAATAATTCTGCACCACTAAATCCTGCATACCCAGCGAGGGAAAGTTGCAAGTGAAGAATTCAGTCCTTAAGTTAGAGGAAAAGAAACTTTATTACTGATTAGCAACAAGAAGTTATTTTTTCACATCTTCCAATACGAGTGGACCAACTGAAACTTTTCAAACAAGTTACATATGCCAATGAAGTGGCAAAAGCTTTTATAAGAAACCAACAGCTTGCTGGTATTGCTCAATCTATATTAAACCATTTTCTAAACCCCTCCACCACCCAAAAGAACTCACTTATACCAGTTGAGTATATCATGAAGCTGGATCTCAACCAACTTCTGAAGTCAATATTTCACCAATCAAAGGCAAAGGACATCCACAAGATTAAGCAGAAAAGCCTAAAGATACAAAGGACAGTACATTCTCACAGACAAATGAATGATTTAAACAATCTTGCATGTGGTTGACAAGAGACTCTGTCAAGCTAGACTTTCTTCTAAACAGTTTTGTAATTTAAAATAACTGAAAACAAGTGAAACAGCCTAGATATTGTTGGACAGGTGACAGCAGACCTAGAAAATTTTGACTAGTACCTCGGTAATTGCTTGAGCCTGTTTGCGTAGGTCTTCATTGAATGGGTAACGATTAGCCCCAAATGCCTCACATATTTTAAGAATCTTGTTCTTGGCCCTTTCTCCAGAAAAAAATGCAACAAACACATTCTTCTCAACCTACACAATCATGATCAACAATCAAAGATGATACACAAGTATGATAAGTGAAAATACAAAAGTAGGTCATAAATTGCTTAAATGCAAGTTCTTAGCTCGAAGACCCAATGATAATCCAAGAGGAACCAAAGATTAAGCTAGTAACAGATTCAGAATACTGCCAAAAGCATGAACAGGAATGAACACCACTCATCCTGATGAATGAAACTGCCCAGGCATATTGCAAAAATATATTTACCAGCGGTGCGGGAGACAAAAAGAGGAAAAAAAAGAAAAGTAAATGCAAGTTCAAATTCATTCTCATAAGAAAGGAATTGGGAAAGAAAAGTAAAAACTTAAGAGATATTATATCTCTCAAGGCCCAATTTTTCTTCTGACCCAGATACCAGGGGTAAGAGGAGGTAAAGCACATACAACTATAATGATCATATTCTGAACTTCAAAATCCAAAAGAAAATTAACAAATGGAAAGATAAGTACATGTAGACCTTTCTAACCTTTTCCACCTTCCCTGAACCACACAAAAATGACTTTAACGATCATCATTCACTCAGAGGAAGAGATTCTCCCTCTTATGCTCTCTCCACTTCTATGTTGGCACAAGACTAATTTCAAAGACATTGTTTATCTGTCTGTATATGCAAATATGAGAAGTGGTGCATACCTTCTCTCCTGAAAGAGGATCAGTGACAGGCTCCTCAACTACTGCTTGTCTCAGAAACACGTTACCCCTTGTAGCGCGGAATATAATCCTCTCAAATGCCATAGATTTCTCTCTAGGAACAAGTCCAGAGATAAACCCCAAATTAATTTGCTTGGATGGGTCTGTTACAGTTTCCTATATGAAAAGGCACCAAATGGAGTTAAGTTAGTTACGGAAGAAACCAGATATTTACACAATGGTAGTCTTCAATTTGCACCTGATCTGCTAAAAGAGGAGCCTCTAAGGATTCTTCAGCACTCTGATTTGATGCATCCTCCCTTTGTTGTGCTTCGGCACTTCTTTGAGCAGACTGGAAAAATTCACCAGCCTGAGGAGGATAATCACATTTATGTTAGATAATGCAAGCAAGCCCATCATGTAAACAACAAACTGTCTGTTGAAAGGCTTCGGATCCACTGAAGCTGAGTTAAAGTTAAACTTTATTCCCCTAGCAGAAAATAAGATTTTGTGTCCTGAGCATCACTAGCATCCAACCACTACAGCCATCTTGATTTTCATGCAGTATCAATCCTAAAGTTACAGATCAGTGTATTACATAGCATTCATGATTTTTTCTTTTTCAAACTTCACTCTTTGTTCAACTCACTTAAAGCAGGAGAGGACATATATACATACATACAAATCAATCAAAAAGGTTAAGTGCATTCATATGAAGGATATAACGTTGTAACATATAAATCGATGAATCAGACATTCAAAGACAAGCAGATCAATGTTATATAAGAACTCAAACCCCTTATTTAATAAGCCTTCCATGTCAATTCGACAGAGTAACTTCTACAGTAAATTAAGAAGTCGACTCTGCCAAAGCTTTCAAAAATTCGAACAAACTTGGACATTCTTGCACAACTTCGATACATTATTTTGATGAACCCCCACAGTACATCGCATAGTAACCAGCTACTCTATCTAAAGAGGAACAACTATAATAACAAGATCTACCTTCTGCAACACAAGCTTATACTCTACTAGTTCATTATAGGAGCGCTGCAACTTTTCGCTGTTCGCATTTATTTCAACTAGCTCGGCTTCAAGTTCCCCAAGCTTTATCTGGCATATAGTAAAAGAAACACAGTTAGCATCCTTCAAACTAAAAGAACTCAAGAGTCAGCAGACATTTAGAGTACCTCCAAATCATCCAGATTGAGAACACCTTCTGATGCTGATCCAGCAGGAAGTGACAGTCCCGCCTTTGAAATTTGATCTCTGAAAAACCGTAATTTGCGAGCCATCTCTCCACATCTTTTTATCTGTATGTGAACTCAAATTAGTATGTGGCAGCAAGCAACTGGCTTATTGTAACATACTTAAATAACTGTATTTAAAAAAAAAAAAAAAAAAAGAAAAAAGAATGCTCATCACCGTGGCTGTACTTGTCTAGGTAAGTATACTCCAAGAGCAATTAAGATAATAATCAGATTTTGAAGCAGTGATAGTCATTACAAATCTACAGCAGAACTCCAAACATCAACATTCATTTTCTTGCAACTATGACATCTATCATGTGAACAAGCACCAACACCTTACAATAAAATGAGTGGAAATTATGTTCCATAAGAAACAAACATGTACCTGAGTTGCATATGTCCGCTGGAATGGGCTCTTTTCAGCATTCAGCTGAAAGTACCAAATACAGGAAAACATCAGTTTAAGTATCCAATGTAGAAGAACTATAAAAATTCAAAAGCGTTCACGAACCAAAGAGGTCTGCACTTGGTCTACATTTAATCTTATCATTTTTTTATCAAATTAAGCAAAATCAGTTCAATCAACAGGAAAACTGATAAAACTATGAGCATTTGCTTGGTGCTAATACCCTAGCACAGACCGATTTCATTGGATTTTGCAATAAAATCCTATTTAGACCTGTCACCAGGCTTGGAAATAGAGAAGAAAAGTTCAAACAATCTTCCTCCCGATGAATGAGCGTCTCAACTCGCCGTTCTGCGACAGCTACTATTGGCACGATTTCAACGTTGAATAGTAGAAAACTCAGCAAGAGACAGCTAATTCGACAATCTTCGGAAGAGAAACCCTAATTGAACTACATCGGCAACATTTCAATCCTCAAAAATCCAACTAACTCAGCTTTTTACTAATAGTATCAACAATTATCTACGTCTATGCAAGTAAATGCAAATCCTATAGCAATTCAGGGGAAAAAAAGGGTTAGCATTACGGACGTCTTTAAATTGAACAAGGCCGAGTTCGCCGAGGTAATCTATGGTGAGGTGAGCGGACTCGATGGGGATGATGAGTTGAACCAGCTGCATCGGCTCTGACCTCATCAGATCCATTGGCGGGCAACATCCTCCTCCTCCACGCCGCTCTCCCATCTTCTACACCCCCTTCCAGATTCTTCTCTATGCCTCTCTCTGTCTTTCTGTGCCTCTGTTTTCCCCAGTCCTTGGAATAAAATTGCACTACGGCTCTATATTCATGTAGTCCCCACCCCACGGACGACTAGCACTATCTTTCTCCTCTCTCCGTCGTGACAGAGCTGTAATAGATTCAATCACAACGCTGCCCCGCCAGCAGGAGTGAGATTAGATTATTTATTTCTTTACTGCCTTCAGTAAATCTTCCACATCATTTTCATCATTATTACATATTATTATTATTATTATTATTATAAGATGCTCACTAATCTTTCGCTGTGTTTGGATAATAGATTATTTAAGATAATTTTAGAAAAAAAATATTGCATCTTATTTTGATGTAATAGATTATTTAAGATAATTTTAGAAAAAAAATATTGCATCTTATTTTGATATGATGTATGTGAGATAAAAAAGTAGTTGAAAATACAAGCTGAAATGTTTGACCAAATAAGGTCAATCCAAACAAATTAGACAAAAATAATTTAAATTGTAATAAATAAGTATAATTACGACAAAGTTTTTTGTCAAAGCAGCTATCTTTGTTAAAATTATTCATTGCCACCGAGTTATCTTGATTGCCGAATAAGATAATAAAAAAAAAAAACTTCAATCTAGTAGTAGTTTATGAATTCTATGTGCTTTTTGCCAAAATAATCATGGAATTTGTTTGGATTGCTTATATTTAGCTAAAAAATTTTGATTACATCATCGACACAAATTCCATTCACTTTTTTATCTCAGATACATCACATCAAAAAAAGTGCTACAGTATTCTTTTCAAAAAATTATTCCAAAAAATCTACTATCCATTCTCAAAAAATAATTCCAAACAAATATTGTTTCAAATTTTGTTCTCGTATTAATTTATTTATTGCCAAGTAGATTCCCAAATTAAGGGAAAATTACCATCTGAGAAAAATTGTTCTAAATATCCAATCTATCAACAATTTTACTCTTGTTTTCTACTACCATTGTATATCTTAGAATTCTGCATATTATATTTCAATTCCTTTCCCCTTTTTCCTTGTTACTTGTAATTATACCTATGATAAAGTTATGATTTTATTCATTTTGATATTTTGCATTATTTTATATTAGAACACAAGCCAATAATTTCTAGATAAAAAAGTAATCAAAGTTGAATTTGACATACAATAATTTCACTTCAAAAGTGGAAAAAAAAGAAGAAGAAATTTTTCTTGAATTCAAAAACCACAATTATTTTTTTTGAGCCAAAAACCATAATTATTAGAATAAGAATTGAGCCTAAACTAAGTCTATAAAAAATAAGAATCGAACCACAATTATGGTTTTTTGAGCCAAAAACCATAATTATGTTTTTCAACAACTTAAAGTTTGTAAGTAGAAATATTGACATATTTTAACTAATATCAAGTAACTTTTAAGGTGAAATATGCAATTATATAGACTTCATACTAACATTTAACATTTGGTTACATGTAAGTTTTAAAGAAAGCTTAATTTAAACAATAAAAAAAATGCAGAAGGCAATATGAGAGAAGAGAAAAAAAAATTTAAAACAACTTAGAAAAACATAAAATTTTGGAACATAGAAACAGGAGAAGGAATATCTATACAAGACTTAAATAAAGATTCAAGCACGAATCTCTTTCTCTAGAAAAGATGTTACTATTCCCTCTCTCAATTATGTTAAAAGATAATCAAGGACTATAAAAAGTCTTGATTTAATGTATAAAAGTAAAGGATACAAGTGTCTAATAAGTGCATTGGGTATGGATTTAGTACATAGAGATATGAATTTAACCCCTCCCTAATTATAATTACCCCCATTTTGATTTATATAATTGCAGGATGCACCAGTGAGATTGTTGATATTTCAGGGCTTCTCTCATTAATTTTTTAGAGCTGTAGCACTCTCCAGGTTTAACAAAAAAAAAAAAAAAAAACTGATGGAGAATAATAAGCACGCCTACGACAACACTGAGCAACTCAAATTCAGAGGATCAAGACATTGCTGCTCAAGTCGGTCTATTTCTTCACTAATCTTGCATTTGCATCCATGTATCTGGCAAAGACTACTAATTTACAATACGCATGACTTTCTTCATCACAGCAGCTTTCCACAATCTCTTTTTTAAGTTTACATTTAACTTGCGACAGCACTGTCCAACTAAATATCACATTCGCCCCGATAAGATTGGGAAGCTCTGTGACAGAAGAACAAAGCGACTTTATGGTGACTAGTGCAAGAGGTTGTGACCGTCGCAAACAGCACAAGGAGTCTAGGCGTATATGATCAAACAGCTTCCCAGCACCAAGTGCTTGGCCTGCCAGTCGCATTCTAAACTCCTCCCCTGATAAACATTCGTGTGACCCGAAAATGGCAACTCTTCCGTCAATTTTCGGTACCATATAACCTTAACTCAAAATCTGAAACTATTTAAGCAAGCGTCGCGTATCAGTTAATCTTTATATCATATTCTTTTCACACTGTCACCATGGACAGCAACGAAACCTTCACTTGCAAGAGTGGCCAGAGCATTCCGCAGCTGACAAAACGAGAGCACAGCATTAGATTATATTGTTAGTGCCACTGGGGACTATGTTACAACGTGCATGAGAGAGAGGCGGACAGAGGAGGGAAAGACATTTACATCATTGAGGTGAACTTCAGCACCAGAATTTTGCTTCTTCAACTCTTCCAGTAACTAATTACAGAATTTCAGCATAAATCAGCTTCTGAATATATTGTGAAAGCTTAAAAGACCAAGTAGACTTGGAAAACTAGTTGTACTAGTACCTCCAGCAGGCGGGTTGAGGATCCACCTATTTGCATTTTCTCCATTATTATGTTGCGGGTGGTTGAGACTAAATTCTCTCTTCGCATCCGCTCACTTGCAGAGACTCCAGTTGTGATTAGATCCATGTCGATGGTTCCTATTCAAGGAATCACAAAATTCGGCCACAAATAGACGTAATCAGGAAAACGTTAAAAGTGGCGACAAGAAGCATTTGTGGTTCTTCAGGTACTTAAAGTTCAAAAAAATTATACAATAGCAGAAGCAAACCAGTAGAATGATCTGTTGCCGACTGCTGCAGCGCAACTTCAAGGAGCCGGAAAGCCTCCATCACATCCTGCTTTTCGACCTATGTGCATGGGAAAATAATTACTATAAATTATTTATTTCCTCAATGTGTCTGCAAGGTCAATCAGCAAAAGCATACACACCCATTCAGAGAAACGAATCCTAGCCAAAGCCTCACTCAGGCGTATCAAGCTCTCAATTTGCCTTGGGGTTGCTGTTATGACCTGAAGAAGATAAAAGCCAAGTAACTCCACAAAGCTTCTAACCGGGAATTATTTACTGGTTCTTTGAAGAATATTTGTAAGCAGAATTTGACAGAACAAATTTTAAGATGATATATCATAACAAAACTCCATGTTTAGAAACGTAATAAGGCCATCATACTAAACTTGAATGCAATTTTGTGAGCGAAACATCCAAATAACTTAAAGAGACTATAATGACTTCACCAGGAATAAGAAAAATTTTACTTCCAAAACCTAATTATAAATATCGAAAGGCACCACTAGATACAATACAACAACCAAAGGCAATAAAAGAAAAGAATAAAAACATCATAAAATTTACCTTCTTACTACTGCCTGGGAAATTTCCCCTTCTTCTCATCTCAACATACCCTCTAGTCAACTCTTCAGCAGCTTCATCAGAAAGTTGAGGATGTATATTTTTTCTTGCATAGCTCATGTAAGCGGTCAAAGTTGGAAGGTCTATGATGTCCTCCTGTGAAGTCTGCAGGCAAGTGAAAATTGGCAAATGAACATAAAGGGTTTTCCAGAAATGGTTATAAAATCAACAAAATTAAAAAGTTAAAGATAAATAAAAAATAAAAAAGAAAAATAACCTCAGGATTTTCAAAGTGTAGTGCAACAATGTGCTTTGCAAGACGCCTGTCTATCTGCTCATCTGCTTTGTCAAGAATTAAGTAGATGAGATCAAACCTGGAATAATTAGTGATCAGTCAGAGAGCTCTGGAGTAAGTCTGAGTCTAATAAACAGTGGAAAAAAAAAATGAACTACAAATTAAAGGTACTTTCACCAGCGTCCTCAATAAGAGGCCTACTACTTTCTACTAGACCTAAATTATGTAAGAGTCCTACAAGAGCATATACTAAGAAGCATTTTTCATCATAATAACAAATTCATCCACGTCTGAAGGTTATATCCTTGAAGCACAAGATCTCAGAATCTCACCTAGACAACAGGGTAGGAGGAAGATGTATATTATCAATCACTGACAAACGAGGATTATAACGTGAACCAATTGGATTTGCACAAGCCAAAACTGAAGTTCTAGCATTTAGTGACGCGATAATTCCTGCCTTGGCTATCGAAAGTGTTTGTTGCTCCATCACCTGCAAAGATTGGAGCCAAATAATTGATTCAGCTCTTCACTTCATGCAACCATGAAGCAACAAAAGTATTCCAGATTCCAAGCTCCATTTTCACCTATATAAAATAAAGGAGTACAGCTTAGGTCTTACCTCATGTAACATGCTCCTTGCATTGTCAGACATTTTATCAAATTCATCAATACAGCAAATCCCTCTGTCACTCAAAACCAAGGCTCCACTTTCGAGAACCTACAATCATCACTAAAATCAGATCCAAGTTCCCAATGTAGCATTGCAAACTGATAAAACAATAAAATACATGTCATACAGTTTCAGAAGTCTCGGGATCCTTGGTAACATAAGCCGTTAGTCCAACAGCCGAGCTTCCTCGTCCACTTGTATAAATTCCACGAGGAGACAGCTTGTGAATGTACTGAAGCAGCTGGGATTTGCTGGTTCCCGGATCACCAACTAGAAGAATGTTAATGTCGCCGCGGAAGCTTGCCCCAGATGGTAATTTCAATGCATTTCCACCAAAAAGCTACATAAGAGGCAGGTTCCCTGGTATCAGTATCAATAAGATCAGTATCAGCAACTGATGTTTCACTGAATGTACCTGGCAAAGAAGCCCCTTTTTTACATCTTCCAACTCCCATATATTTGGTGCCAATGATCTTGTTAACCGTTCATATATATCAGGCAGCCGAGAAAGTTCCTTTAACTTTTCCACCTGCAATTCAATTAGAACATTTTTGAGAAAATATCGGTAATATATTTTGATAGTTAACAAAGAAAACAACACGTTAACTACCTTATTGCCATAGTCAATAGTGTCATCATCACTTCTAGCAGTGCCATTTTCAGTTTCCATGGGATCTTCTGCTTGCATTCTTGACTTGTCAGTTTTCTTTAGGTGAAGACAGTCAATGTATGTCTGAGACCAAGAAAATTTAAACCATAGATTGTAATTAACTTCTTGGCCACTCACTAAAATAGTTAAAAGTAATTAAAACTTAAGCTCTCTCCAAGTTTTCAAATTAATTCAGGAAGTCAAGTACAGAATGATTTCTTGCCTTAAACAATGATTTGACAGTTCTCTGTGTTGGCCCAATCCTGACGCTCATAGCCCTGTAAATTCCTGTTACCTGAAAAGCATGAATCCCATAAATCATAAATAATACAAGAAGACAAAAAGACATGAAATATAACTCTCATATCTTAAGAGGCAAAGAATTTTATATCTGATGATCTTACCTCAACCCTGTCACCAGGCTTCCCAGCATCTACCAGCTTGTCATGCATCAATAAGCTAACCGTGTGAGGAGTTCCTCCATCTGGGATCTCATCAGGTGTCTCCTGGAGTCTTACGATCTGTTTATCAGCAAACCTGTTTTCCCAAGCATTACAAATAAATGATGTTTTATTGACCTGAACTAGATTAGGATTTGCTTAGGTTTTACCAAGTACAATATCTGAAGAGCATAGTTTATATGTCTATTACAAGATATACTCAGCTTATGCTATAAAAAAAATGAGGTAGATTTTGCATTCAAGTTCATTGCCGCTCAATTGGAATTTCACATATTATCTGATATTTTAAATGGCAGCATCAAGATGAATCTAATTGCAAAACATTCTCTACGTGACATCAAGGCATCTTTGACACACATAAGACTATAAATCATCAATTGGACCACTGACATAGTAAAATGAATGCTATGCCCTACACTACAAAGGAAACAGATAAGCAGGCAAGTGTTCATCTCAACAATGTCTACAGACAAGAGAGTCATTTTCAATTGTCAGGAATAGTCAGAAGCAGTGATATGCCGATCAACGTCTCACCAGAAGGAAGATGAGTACCAAAAAAAAAAAAAAAAAAAGTGCAACATGGACAAAGATAGGACTCTCATTAGTCTCAGCCATGGCAAAAAAACCAGTGATTCGTGGCCAGCATTACGCCAAACTAGATATATTGTGTTCTAATTCAGATAATTACAGCATCCAGAAGTAAACAATGAAACGAAGTGCAATTATTGCATTACCTGCATCTATTATGAACCAGGGTCATGGAATTTCTGGCAAGACATTCTTGCTTCCCACAAATCAAAGGCTCATTAATCCTTCCTGTCAGCACCCACAAGGTCCAAAACAGGGGGAAAGATAGTAAAGATCAATCTCACGTTCATCCATGATATTCTACATATTTTAGGCAACTAGGACGTGAACTGGAATAAAATTGCCATCACTTACCTCTGTCCACAACAACAGGATCAGAGTAGTACCCGCATACAAGGCACCTAAAAATTGCTTCCCTGATCTCAGGTATAATTGAACTACATCGAATAATCATTCCCTTCAAGGACACCATCTTTTCAATATCTAATCAACCAAAAAATCACCAATTCAGTCTTAGCTGTTTGTAAGAAAACTTGAAACGTAATTAAAAAAAAAAAAAATACTGACCAGATGGATTGAGACTTCTCATTGAAGTGGAGGCCTTTAGGTTGAAAATCCTTGCTTGTATATGTTTTTCGAACAAAGGGTTGATTCTACTAACCATATCCATTAACACAATATCAAATATTGCAAGAACCTCAAGAGGGTACCTAACCATTTTGGTGTAAAGATCGCTATCATAATCAAACACGTCATGTGCATCAACATCAAGTGAATCCCCTTCAATTTCAATAACATAATTGATAGCCCTCATGTATTTTCCTTCAATTTCAGAAGGGTTTTCGCGAAAATGCCTCAGAAACCTTAAAATTGCAGCATTCACATCTTGAACGCTTATGTTAGTTCCCCAGACATACATTGGCGGGGTTTCATCAGCATCGTCAGCGTCACCGGCTTCAGAAGAAGGTGGGCCGTCATCGGTGGAGGAAGGCGTGGCTGCAGCACCAGTGGGGGTAGCGGTAGATGCTCTCCTTCTGCCTCGGCGTGGATTTGTGCTAGATGGGGTTGGGGTGGCCTCCGGAGTGGCGAAACGAGAGCTTGTACGCGGCGGCGGCGGCGGCGGGGTGGCATATGCGGCAGTGGAGCGGCGACCTCTCTTTCGGCGAGTGCTATCTCCAGGGGATGACAGAGTGTTTCCGATTGGGCTGGAAATTATGTCATCGGGTGATGATGGACCTGATAGGAGAGAGAACTAAAATGAATCCTTTTTTTTTTCTTTTTTTTTTAACTTTAAAGTATAATGTGAACTGTTCTAAAGATATTCCATGGTAGAGAGAAGGAAATTTACCGCCATTGATGTTGCTCGGAGATGAATCGGAAGCCATGGTCGGTGCGGATCTGTGTGACAGGGAGGGAAGCTGGGGGAGGTTTTGGCGCTGGGTAGATGTTGGGGGAGGTCAGTTTGATGGATTGGTTTTTGGCGGGAAAGGATTGGTAGTTTTGGCGCCAAATTGGTGGGTGGGGTTGTCAGTTATGTGAGTGATTGGGCTTTTTAAGTGGGCTTCATATGGCTAGACGCTACGCCTGGACGCTGCACAAGGCTCAAGGCTTGGGAGTAGAGCTGTAAAACGAATGAGCTGTTCGCGAGTAGAGCTGTAAAACGAACGAGCTATTCACGAGTTCGGTTCATTTAAGTTCGTTCGAGAAGTTAAACGAGTCGAGTTCAAACAAAAAATATGGTTTGATAGCTTATTAAACGAGTTCGAGCTTTGTTCGCGAACGTTCGTTAGTGTTCACGAACAGGGGTAAAATAGTTTTTTATTTAGAGTTTTGTTCGCGAACGCTCATTAGTGTTCAAACATAAAATCGGCTCGTTTGTTCGGCTTGTTTAGCTTAAACGAGCCGAGTTCGAGCTCGAAATTTAATTAACGAACCGAGTTCGAACAATTTTTTTAGTTCGTAATTCTTAACAAATGAACACGAGCCAAACTCGAACAGAGGTCAAACAATAAAAGCTCGGCTCGATTCGACTCGTTTACAGCTCTACATGGGAGGAACATGCCTCCACTTTGGGAAAGGGGTTGGAAACTGCATCATGCATCCCTATGCTGTCAAATTTACTCCCTCTCCCCCTGTTCCTATTTAAATATGCTGAATAATAGATTTCTTAGATTAAAAAAAGTTAGTTTTAAAATTTAGTAAAAATCTTACTTGAATTGTCCAAATTACTATTTATGTTTCTATTTATCAATATTTCTCTATAATTAATGCATGAGAATATAAAGAAGGGTAAGTATGATAAGAAATGCATAAATGCCATCTTGATATAATAAAATGATAGATAAAAAAGTGCATTGGATTGGGACACTTAAATAGAAACAGATGATGTAAAAATTTAGTTCTCTTAAACATTAATTAGATTAGTTGATGACTATTAAAATTTTTTAATTATTACCCCTCACTTGCATATAAAATACTTTTATTTACTAACGATTTTTTCTATGTTTCAAAAAAAGAGTGATCCACTTTCATGGGTTTCAACCATCTTGAAGCAGTATGAGTCAGAAATTCATAGCAATTGATTTTAGGCATCACAATTAGTGGTGTAAACGAAACTAATCAATTGAATACCCTATTATTAAAGCTTGTTTGATTATTTTAATGAATTTGAAATTTTATTTAAAATTGAATTATTTACTTGTTGAACCGAGGTTGAATGAGCATTTTATTGAGTTCGAATGTTATTAAATATAAAATATTGTTCAAACTTGATTTGACAAGTTGGCAAACCATGCTCAAATGAGCTTTTACTAAACCTAATTTGATTCGGTATCGAATAGTTTGATTCATCTTTCAACCCTAATTGGTGATATTCAAGAAAGCAAATAGTAAAAGGAAAAGAAAAATAATATGGACACGCCCTGGGACCTCCACTCCAATGCCAGTTGCTACTGAATTGTGCTGGGCCGAGCTTGTCCAACTTTAGGAGATTTTGGCCCGTTGTGTCTACTATAAAAACCGCCATTCATTTCACGTGAATTGCCTTACATTAGAAAAGGATAATGATTTACAGCACAAAAAATTATTACAACATATATCTTCTAATTTTATAGTTTCTCTATTCACTCCTCACCTGAGTTTTCTTCCACTTTCCTGCTTGTGTTCTCACCACTTTCCTAAGGTCATATAGAATTATCCTAATTTGTTCCTAAGGTCATAAAATAAAGTAAGTTTTAGATGAAAGAAATCACAAATCAACTCAGATCAGTGAAAACTTCACTAAGGATGGTAGGGTGTAAGGTAAAACCTGTAGGTACTCAACCTAATAGTTAATCCAATTAAGCAGCCAATAGATAATTTGTTAGGATTTGATATTGATGAGAGATTATCAAGAAGTAATCTGATGGGGTTTAATAAGAGAACTCTAAACATCTCATACCCCACTATATATATAATTGGGTTTGTTTGGATTGATATTATTTACCCAAAATTTTTTTACTTATATCAACGACACGATTTTCAATCACAATTTTATTTCACATTCATCATATCAAAAATGTGCTTCTATATATATATATATATATATATATATATATATTTTACAAAATTTTTCCAAATAATCTACTACCAAAATACACTCAATATATATGTACGTGTGTGTTGAGGAATTAATATCTCTATGGAACCTGCTTATTATTTTTAGTTTGTGCTTAGTTGGCACATGTCTGTTTTGTATATTATTATCTATAATATTTTATGTATAACTCCTTATTAGAAAAAGTGAGAGTTTTGTCTGAATCTTCTGTTAAAAGATTGTCAAAGTTACTTTTTATAAAATGTTGAAATTTCTCTATAACTCTACCCAAGTTTAAATTTCAATGCAGTAGGTTGATTTAACATGATGTGCAAGGATTTTAGTTTATCAAAAGCCAATTCTCCAGTTTTCAGCTACTCAATTTAGCGGGTAAAGGGACCCCAATATAATATAATCCCAATTCGAGATGAGAGGGTTCCATAGATAGGATTTAGAAAAAGATTTAGATATGCAGATTAATAGTTGACAAAAGACATTTCTAAGGATACCCTTCCCAGGGTCATGTTCTGTAGCAAAATATACATTCGGACTAAACATTACTAAAAACCATCAGTCCGTTTGGATTCTTGTTTTTCGCCCCTATTTTTGAAAAACTGTTTTTTACACCCCAAATACTACAGTAAAAACAACCCCAAATACAACATTAAAAACAACACATTTGTTTTTCACAATATTATATGTTTTTTTTTCTTTTTCCTCTTTTCTTTTCCATTTCTTTTTCTTTTTTTTCTTCTTCCCTTCTTCAGGTTTTTTTTTTTCCCTTCTTCTTCTTCTTCTTCTTTCTCTCTCTCTCCCCCTCCTCCCCTCACACCCCATCCCTCTCTCCCGCAGGATGATTAATCATTTGCTTCTCACGTTCCATGAATAGCCGGGACATTGAAGAATAAAAGGCATTTGGAACCTGGTGCAGGTGGGGAAGGAGAGGAGGGAAGGGAAGCAGAGGGAGGGAGGGAGGAGGTGGCGGGCTAGAGGGATAGGGAGAGGAGGAAGAGAGAAGGAAAGAAGAAGAAGAAAGGAAAACTGGTTTAGTCCGATGTCTGGGTGGGGAAAATGGGAAAATAAGAAAAAGGAAAAAGAAAAAAGAAAAAAAAAACCATCCAAATACAACTACAGTAATTGTTTTTCGCTACAGTAATGCTACAGTACTATTTTTGAAAAACAACTCAAAAAACAGTTAATCCAAACAAGTTAAAATACAAGGACCGGCTTGAGTCAATCACAAGCACTGAAACAAGTAGGTCTACCATTACCAGCCTTGATAATTTGAATAAGCATAGACTTTACTCATTATTGATATATAATTATTATATAATTAAAGAAATATTAAGTCATGTTTAAGCACTTAATTTTCTGTGGAACCAAATAGAAAGTCAATCAATTCTGACAGTCTTTTGTCTCTCAAGAGCCGTTATATATATGTATATATGTTTAGGGTGCATTTGATTCACAGATTGGATGAGAGGGGATTACTTATTCTCGGATTATTCATCCTAAGTTGAGTCATCATTTGGATGAGTAATCTTATTATCCAATACTTGGTTGGCTTTTTATTGGATAGGATGTCTTAGAAGATAATTTTATCCTGTATTTGGTTGGAAATATTATGATATGTGATTATTTATCTATAGGTCAAAATACCTTTTTTGCTAGTCCTACAACTAGGGGTGTTCGAGTTTTAATAAACACAAACTCGGCTTACAAATATACATACACGTGTGTGCGTGTGATTATAAGCAGAGTTTAATTTTATTAAATGGGTTCACAAGTCTCAATTTACATATCTAACATTTTATGAATTAATTTTGACTAAGAAAATATGATTATATAATTAATTAATAGGACCAAAATAATATAAAAATTTACTCTTATTTTTAGTAGGCAAATTAATTTAGAATTTTAGCAGGGCCAAATTAGCCAAAAATTTAATTTATTAATAATAGGACCAAATTAGTCCAAAATTATTTATTTCAATAAAATGGGTAAAATAGTTCAAAACATAATTTTTTATTATCAGGGGCAAATTTGTCCAAAATTTTAATTATTTCTAGACAAATGAGTTTTTAAAAAGTCTAATTTTATTAATGGCGTAGGCAAATTAGTCCAAATTTGTGATATATCATTAATATGGGCAAATTAGTCCAAAATTTAGTTTTTTATTAGTAAGGGTAAATTTGTCAAAAATCTTATTAAATGATTAATAGGGACAAATTAGTCCGAAACTTAGATAATATCATAGAGAATTGTAAACTTACATAGTTATTTGAATAAAGTATTATTTTATTAATATGGTAAATAAGTATCAATTATCATCATCCCACCTCTTACCTTATCCCGAGATAACTCATACCACATCCCCCCATGGGATTACATTATCCCCGTATGGAGGATTAATTCGTTAGGTAGGATGTGCTATCCCATATATAAAATTCAACCAAACATGGGATGATACAGGATTAGTCATCCATGTTCCAAGCAACCCTTAGTACATTATATTTAAGAACCCACACGTATACACCTGTCGTTTGACAAAAAAGAAAAAAGGGTCTATACCCGTCATCTATTCATTTTCACAAACTAAAGAACAGATTATGGGATGACGTTAACATAAGTTTCTAGGGTGAGAAAACAACACTCCTATGTTATTTGCATGGCTCTCTTCGCCGAAATAAAAACTGCACTTCGACAAATAAAAAGGCAGCCATTGAAAACTGACGCTAAAAGAAACAACTACCACAGGTTCTATTGGAGATCTGTCAATCGGAGGAGCGCAAGCAATTTTTAAATCTCAAAGCCCCGCACACAGCTTTTACTGTCCATAGAATTGAAAACTTGGTTGGTCGTCTGGTTCGTTTATGAAAAAGGGGGAGGATGTTTGAACTTTATGTCTTATAGACAGATTAAGACTTAAAGATAGACCTTATCAACTAATATCAGATAATTAAGCTCATGCGTGTCTCAAAATTAAGGAGCATCTCTTACTTCTCGGTTAATTTTGTTTTATAAAATTGCCACTAATATATAGTGTGTGTGTATATATATATATACACATTACTATAGAAAGAGAATCCACATGCATGGAGTCCGTACAGGTACTGATTCTTGATCTTTACCCATGAGGGGCGCAAGCCAAAAAAGCACAATACGAGAAAATCATTTCCTGCTCAGTAAGTCCAAAGAGCAAAGTTGAAAATCTAGGCAGTATTCCATTCGGAAACGCTTTGATGCATGCCTGGCCCCAAGGGATTGCAAAGAGGGATGATTATCTAAGCATGTTAAAGTTGTTATCCCAGTATTATAATCAAAGAAAACATCACTACCTGTTTCGCATATTATTGCTACAGAAATTACATTGGATGTCCATCTTCATGTTCCCTTTTCCAAACTAAAAAAAAAAAAATGCCAGGATCGGCCTTTCTTGAAAAGTGGTTTCTCATTCCAAAAAAGGAGTTTTTAGTATCGACAGAAAGGGGAAAGTAGTCCAGAAGCAGCTGGTATTGGGCTAGCCAGCGAGCAAGAATGCACTCTGAGTATTTTCTAGAATTGCTGATCACGATCGATCGATGTTGTTGATTCTAGCTGCATCTAAACCTAACAGAACCTTTGCACATAATGAACCCTTTTTTTAAAAAAAAAAAAAACTCCTTTTAGTACTTAAAGGATATATTCCCAGGGTCGTGTCAATCTCACTCTCAGTAGTAGGACTCGAGGGGGCATCAATCTTTTCCTTTGGCGTTAGTGTGGATGTCTCTTTAGTATAAAAGGTTACATATGTGGCTTAGTAGGTGCTTTTCGCTTGGAGTCACTATCATCAAATATATATACAAGATGCCTTTCTCCATCCATATTTTAGCCCCCCACGAATAAATATTATTGATGGTTAGGTTGGCTGATCTTCTTCTTTTTGATTAAATTCCCTGATTCTGCTCGACGTCACAGACCACCCAGGTGGGGTTATCAATAGCAGCAAGGGGTTTCGTACACAAAAGGATTTTGCATAATCACGGTACATATGGGGCGTGAAAAAAGCTACCAGTGTAGTTTCGGCGAAGCCCAACTCAGCCGTCCAAGAGATAAAAGAGGCCAGAAACTGTATAAAGTAAACTTTAAATCCTCCCTCATATAATAACTCAAAACACCGAAAGGTTGAAACCCAATTAGATTAGTCGGCCATGAATGTCTTCCCGTGGTCTCCATGCATTATAAATTCATTCTCGATCCTGGAAACGGGTGTAAAAGATAGGAATAGAGCAGGTAAACATGAATAATAATGGCGGTCATTAGAACCCTCCGGCTTGTTATGCTTGGTGTTCATCATGCGAGAATTGATTGACCTATTATATATAATCCCGGAGTCTATTCATCCAAATTAGACACAGATTTCGACCCATATGAACCCGGCAAACAGACTGATATTAGGGAGAAAAGTGGCTTCGAAGTTCATAAACAACTGAAAAGAACAACTAGCCAGTACGAGCATATTTAATTTGAGGCAAGGCCAAAGTAGATGAATTGACAACATGACAAATTTGCAAGACCATAAGCAATCTAGCCGGTCATCTAATAATCACAGACAAGAACTAATAATTCTTCATTGGAATTAGAAAAGAACAATGATGATTTAGTAATCGAATTGGAAGTTTGCATTATGCTACTATTATTTTCTTTTTCTCCATTGATCTGGTTAAATGTCGAGTAATTAGATGAATAATGCCCATAAAATGCCAGCTAGCTAGGAGCCTCGCCAGAGAATGATGACAACCGTACACTCGTGTTCAAGATTTTGGGTAGGGGAAAAATTGTGCACCGGGCATGAAAGCACTAAAAGGACTAGGGTAATTAGAATGAGGGGAAGGTGTACTAGTTGAAGCGGTCTGAGTGATGAGATTAGGTTGCTGGAAGCCGCCGCCGCCGCCGCCCCCAGAGGTGCTTTCGCCGGAAATATTGTATTGATTCTCAGGGCCTTGGTCATAAAGCACACCCTTGAAGACATGTCCCGCTATGTTCACCGATGTCTGGTACGCAAACTGATCCACCACATTGTCCATGGAGCTCACTCGAACGCATCTAAATACAGCCGGAACGTTCACTTCAGCTGGAAAGTTCCCTTCTATTAACTCTAGAAAGACACAGCTCAATATTAACAACAAAAACTAATCCAAACAAACTAGCTGATAGGGAATAGTATGATGAATTAGGAACTTGTTTAGTTTTACCTAGCTAGCTAGCTAGCTTGTAGTCTCCCAAGATTAAACTACACCTAAATTAACTACTCCTTCTCTCTATATATAGACAAAATATTTTTCTCCTCTTTTTTTCCTCCTTTGGTTGCATCAAAAATACTATAAGCAACTACTAATAGTAGTATTTTCTTACAAACAGAAGCCTACCTAGGGTTTTTGGACATCGAGTATAATACCATATGTAGCAATTTCATACTCCTATTTCATAGTAACCTAGCTAAAATGTCATACTATATACTGCTCCATATGATAAAAAGCACTACCAGTATTTCAACTTAATTAGTCCCATACCACATAGTAATACAAGATATAGAGATGTGTGAGTGTGTGCACAAGAGGGCAGAGGGAGGAGTGTACTGGTAAGTACCGAAGGAGGGATGAGAATCGTCTCTGGATCTTTTAGGGTTTGGATCAGAGAGGTGGTGGTGTTGTTGAGGAATAGAGGAAATTAGTTGGTGCGGATGTCTGGGACGCCTTTTGGAGACAGGGACCCAAGTGCTCCTAACGTGAGTTTGGCACTGAAACCCTCTGGTCTTGCAGCAAGTTCTACACCTCAAGTAAACGCAGTCCTTCTTGGCTTGGTTCCCGCAGTCCTGGCACCTTGTTGATGATGAGCTGCTTCCCACTGCTCCACCTGATTCGTCTTGTCTCATCATCCCCCTAATTGACTAGTTAGTAATCATTTGCCGCACTCTCTAGAGTCTATAACATGAGTGGTTTTCTCAAGTGGGCACCCTTCATCTCTTTTGCCAACAAGAAAATAGAAGAAGAATAATTCTTAGTCTGTGTTCTATTTTGTTGCTAATTTTGGGAAGATCTGTTTGGCTCCTGCAGGTTTCCGAACTGATGAGTTGCTATGTTGTTCATCATGGCTCATCTCAAGACTCGAGTGGTAATACTACTGCTCTTACATAAGGGATCTGTTTCGAAGCTTCTCTCTCTCACTGCACCTTTGCACTGAACGGAATTATTTTTGATAGAAAAAAGGGAAAACCCCCCCTCCTCCCCCGCTCTCCTTCCCTATATGTACGTACACGTACTACAGTCGATTTGATTCCTACAAAACAAAGCAAGTAATCAATAAATAAACATATACATAGGCAAGAATGGAACAAGAAACACGACGATTATTCTTTTCTTTTGGGTAAGCTCACTGACACATTTGGTTTAGGAAAGTTATTTTTGACTTTATCAATCACTAAAATATTTGTTTTTTTTTTCTAGCGATATATTTCGTGAAATGAAATTTGACAGCAGTGCGAGAGCTGCTGTAGTTAAGCAATGCATAAAAGACTCAAGCTTCAGCGTTGGCTTAAAGCATTAACAACTCTACCAGCAGGGAACCATCAGTTAATCCTGTTTAATCTGCGCAAAGATACTAATAAGTACGAATGATCACTGAGTAACTTATAGGTTGCTTCACAGATTGCTCAATAGCCAATTAAAACTTATCAACTAAATGACCAAGAATTTAATTGACAAAATAATGCTAAGTCACAAATTCACTTATTGTAGTCCACTTTTGTCTTCTTCATCCCTTGCCCATTTCTCTTCTTCCCCACCCGCCAGTCTCCGTTCACTCAACCATCGCTACTTGGCATTTTTTTCCCACCCCAAACAGCCATTCATCTTCCTCCATCTTTCTCCACGTGCTCTTAAGAACCAAAAAAGGCTTTAAGCATTGCCATATTTGGATTGCAATTTTTCCGTTATCATATTTTTCAAACACCTTTTTACCTCACATACATCACATTATTACAATATATTTTTTTTATAAAAATACAAAACCATTGCAAACAACACAAGCATAGAAAGCACAGGAACGGAGGACACAAAATTTTCTGGAATGAATTGTTTCTCAATAGTTCTTTGTAAAAAGTGTCATAAAATAGGGTATGAAAGTATTAAGGGAGTAGCACAACTATCATCATAAAATGTAGATACAATCTGAGAAAGTACATTGAATTGAATTGTCTCTTCTATTTCCATTAATATATTTCGTTCTCCCACTGTCAAGTAAGGTATGTTCAGCAGAAAGGAAAATTAGTTGGATTTTTCCGGAAAGTAGCCTTAAAACCGAGAGAAAATCCTCGATGAACTATTATTGCCTTTGATGAGAGTTTTTGCAGCACACGGACATCTTGAATTCTGCAGTATGGGAAAAATAGGAATGCTCTGAAGAAAAGAGATAAACTTCAACAATGTCGGTCTTGCAGATTTTCCCGAAGTGATAAAAGAATTACAAATAATAATCATGAGTTGATTATTGATTAACTTATGAGACAATCTATAAATTGCTGGTAAAACTAGTACTAGGAAATACTTGTGTGGAGAGTTAGAAGTATAAACGGTTTTATGGGATTTCAATTCCGACTGAAGGGTGTGGGGGGTGTGAGGTTGGAATGACTATAGGACTGGGGACTTGAGAGCCCATTCCCAGTCTCAGTAGCTTGCAAGCAAGTCAGACAGTGACAGCTTTCACCTCTTAGTGACTAGTGTCCATCTCCGGAAAACCCGCCGCTGGCGTCTGTGACCCCTCCATACTCCATAGTCCATCCTCCTAGACTGGATGAACGAAAGGAAAGAGGCGGGAGAAGAAATGAGACTGACTTGACTGACTTGACTCGAGGAGCATATGCTACTGCCAGCTGCCAAATAAGCAGAACAAGGGACGCTCTAATCCAACTCGGTAACAAGGGTTGCAAAATCTAAAACTGAAATATATGTGGTGATTTACTCAACACAGAAAGTCACATGAATTTCAAAATCTAAAACTGTTCATTTACTCCATCAGTTTAGAAATTCATTACAAGTTGATTATGTCTATTTGAATTGCATTTTTTGAAGAGTTCTTCCAAAAAAATACGGTAACAATTTTTAAAATGTAAATGTCTAGAGTGAAAAGATAATTGAAAAAAAAATTAAAAAAATGGAAAATTTTTCTTAAAATAACAGCAATCTAAACAAGACAGAGAAAAAGGTTTTATGTTTTCTTTTGGACATTTATTTGGCATTTCGTGATTAAAATGACATGCATCACGCACTTGAAGGTCGAATGGACGGTGTGGTGTTTATTGACTTGAGAAGAAAATAAAAGGGAAATAGCATCATGCATCAATTTGCTTTCGGAACTACTACAGAGCCTTTATTTAAATGCGTACTTTATTTTTTAAATCAAGTACAATGTCTACTTTAAAAAAAAAAATAGTCCATCATAAAAAGCAGTACCATTATAATTGACGTGACATCAATTTTCAAAGAAATCTCTTTCATGATGCCAAGTCTCTGAGTTCAAGTCTTTTTCTTTAATTTTTTGGTTTTAGTGACCGTAGATTTGCATCTTTTACCTTTTTGAATGTGTAAGAAAACAATTGGACAATCATACCACCTCAATGTTGAAGCTGATTTTATTTCCTTTACTTTTTGTATTATCTTATTTTTGCCCTAAATACTTGTAATGTGGATTTCCCGGAGTGAAAAGCAAGGTTGACATTCCCCCCAGTCCAATAGCAACAATTTTATTTGAAGTGTACACTTCTCAAATCCAAACCCAAAAGGCTAGCTGACTATTGGGAAGGGAGAGGGGATTTAAGAACTACAACTCACACACACTTACAACCGATGTGGGATAGGGAACAGGGGAATGGGATCACCACGGAATATTTTCACTAACCCAAGAACCAATCTGATGCTATTCGCAACTCAAACTATTAGACCAAGCGCCGTGAGAGTGAGAGCATAAGGGTAGCTAGACCGGTATGCTTGAAGTAGCACGTAGAATTTAGTAAACCAATTGGATATTTGAAAAGTTAAGAAATGCATGTTTATTTTCATATTTTTTATCCGTTATCAAAAGGAAGCCTAAAATGCCATGCCACTGAACAAGCCCAGCCCTTCCCAATGCTGATACCATTCAATTCATCCATCTCACAAACAAGTTCTTGATAGGGTTTAGTTGATCCATGATATATATATATATATATATACACACACACACACATAACTTCTCGTTTCCATTTCATCCCCATGTTTCTTTGGAGTGCAAACAAGTTTAATCAAATCGAACACCCTCGTGTTTGACATTGTTTGATTATGTTAACGAGTTTAAAAATATTGTTCAATTTGACTTATTTACTTATCTAATCGAAGTTTCAACGAGTTTTGTTTTTTATTGAATTTGATATTATCAAATATAAAATATTGTTTAAATTTGATTTAATGAATTGACAAATCAAATTCTAACAACTCTTGTGAAATCAAGTTTGATATACTCAAATAATTTAATTCATGTTTACAAAATAGTTTGCTTCGTTTTGATCGTTGGTACTGCGCAAAATTGGGCTGTGCCAGTGGTCTGGACTGTGATAGGGGCTCCATGCGTCTTCCATTTGAATCAATCAATTCGTCGTCATGTTCCGCATCTCAGAGCACGGACTAGGGGTGTACTTACTCCTACTACGGTCCTACCCTTTCTAAAGAGCGACGGAAACGCGCTTGAAATGCCGCGAGTATGCTCAGGAGACCGGCAGCTTCCCCTTTTATTAGCACTAGTCTTTTTATTGAGGTGCTATGCCTAAATTCGCTTTCGGATTCAGTTCCTCTCGCAGTCGCTGCAGGTGCAGATACCCCTGCACAGGTGTTTTCTTTTTTTGGCATAAAAGGGGGAATTCAGTCTCAATTTTTCTCGGAAAATGAACACGGTCAAAGAAAATTAGGTGCACAATTGACCCATAGTAGGCCGCTGAAAGGATTCCTTTTACTTTAGGCCCTATACGTAATTACCTGACATGACAAGTACGAGCTAATTGGTGCTACGACAATCCATTATCATGGGAAGTGGGAACTAAATTAAAATCAACCACCACTTGGTAGAAAATGGATTACTACTTCAATTCGAATAAAAATCATATAAGTACTTTACAAAGAATTCTCACTATTTTTAGAGTTGAATTTGGATTTTTTAAAATCCAAATTCATATAAATACTTCAATAGTTGTTGCGTCAGGAATCAAAATCATATAAATACTTTACAAATAAATTCTCATTATTTTCAAAGTTAAATTTGGATACTTAAACATCTTGTTTCTAATCTTCCAAAGCCAACGATTTTGGCCTTACAGATTTGGATTTTCATTTTCTGGAGAAATTTTACGCAGAGGAGTTGGAAATTTGTCCCATAGTACTTTTGGAGATGAACATAACCACTCGAATGACCAAATTATACGCAGGTTAGGGGCGAGAACTGGACACCGACTAATTCATTTGATAGACAGGCCCTTGGAACTTTACTGCCGGCAGAGGCACAAGGTTTGGAGCACCAGAACTCCCTCTCTCTCTCTCTCTCTCTCTCTCTCTTTTTTTTTTTTTCGTAAGAACCATAATGTTCTCTGTCATTCTGAGTCGAAAACTATCCTCAAGAAAGATTAAGTAGCTAGCAGATATTCATCTACCTATAGCGTCTTCCACTGCATTAGACAATCTCTTTGATTCTGAGCCGGAGAAATTTATCCTCCACAAATACGAAGTAGCCAGCCGGTATAACCATAACGTCTTCCACTACGTTAGACAAATTCAAAGCAACATCTTCCCGAACAATTGAAGCAGCATCTGCAGAGATTCAAAAAAAAAAAAAAAATTCCTCACAGCTCATTTTAGGAAGTGGGTTTGTATTAGGTGTTTTTGTGAATATTTTTCAAAAACTGCACTATAGCATAGCATTTTCAAAACTTTCTACTGTACATGATCATTTGTATTAGATATTTTTGAGAATGTATTTTGAAGTGTTTTTAAAATTTTATTAGGATAACTTTTTAAATTTTGTTAAAACTTTCCTCCCACAGCCACCCACCACCCCTTCCCTCCTTTCTCCTCCACTGCCATTCCCTCCCCCTCATTCCTCCCTCCTCCTACCTCTTCGTCCCTTCCCCTAACCTAGGGGAGAGGGGCCACGAGGAAAAGGTGAAGGGAGAGGAAATTTTCTTTGGTTTTGGGAGGGGAATTGGAGGAAGGAAAGGCCAAGCAGAGCCTATGGCATCAATTCCCTCATAAACTCAGAACAAGCGTCCTCGGCCTCTAAGCTAAACAATTCTTTCATTACAATCTCAAAAAAATCCTAAATTAAACTTTCAAATTCAGTTAGTTTTTCCTCAATTAATCCACATGACACAAGTAAATCCGTCAAGTCTATCCCCCCCCCCCCCAAAAAAAAAAGAAAAAGAAAAAGTCTCTCTTCAAAAATCCCACTGCAAGAGAAGAGATTCTCACCAAAGGAGAGGAGAACACATCTACTTGTTATTTAGAGCCGTGACCTTGTCAAAGTGAATTTTGAGTGTTAGTTTCCTTCTCAAATTTCACTGATCTTAGAAAGCACACGAGACCTCATCGTCTAAAGCACCTCAATCGACATTCAGAAAAACATTTAAGTGCTGACTACCACATTCTTCACTTCCATACATTACGTACTGACCACTTCATATCCACCCCCCCCCCCCAAAAAAAAAATCATTTAGACATTGCAATTTCAATAGTATAAGCAGCACCATCAGTATCCACAACCACAAGCCTACTGCAGTAAACCTATGTAACTCAGGAAACTCCCCTCTACTCACTACCAACAGAAGGGCAACGAGTTATGATAAGTCTTCTAGTATAGCATTATTCATCGAATTTTGTCTAATATATGAAATCACCGTCTCTCCTAAATTCTGTAAGTAAATAAGGAGCTTTTGGTGTTGCATTTGGAGCAGGTCGAAATCAAAACAGATAACTAATAAAAGAACATTTAGGACAAATGGACTTGCCAAAACAATAATGATTATTAACTCTCCACACCCTTCAGATAGCTTCTCATCAGCTAACTAGGCTCATTTCATTTTCTGTCTCGATTTAAAGAATCAATTTCATACTCCAGAGAAGTGAACCAGCGCTTTCAATGTGGGAGATCTGGCCTGGAAAGCCTGTTAAACCCTATACCCAAATTTGCTAACTGCAGGACCAATGTACCTTCCTCAAATACCTTTGGCCTTCAGGTTTTTGAAAATCTTGGAGGCCTTCCCCAGTCCTACTTCTGTATGTTTCACACATAACACCAAAGTAAGAGCTGCCTAGACCTAGAACATAATTCCAAAGCAAAAGAGAACCACATAGAACGGCATGATTCCCTAGCTTGGAAACACGAGTGGCGAGATCTCCATACCTCTCCAGCCTGAACAGTCTGGAATCTGGAAGACCAACTACCGTGGCACTAAGAATACAGGCATATTTCAAAAGAAAAGGGCTGTACTCAGAAACCCTCCCATTGATCAGTACAGTTTCACAAAACATTCAATTAAAACCTCTTTTGCAGCCCACATCTCATAATTAAAATGCATTTAAATAAACATTCATGTCTACAATCATAAAAACCAGATCGACACATAAGCTTAAAATAAAAGCTAAGAAAGTTAAATAAAGACCAACAGAAATTAAACCAGACCTACTTATTTACAGAATTGGATAAACTATCATCCCAACCCTAACATATTGCAGTCAAATTACCTCCATAAATCATAGATAGGAGCAAATATACATGTATTTACTAAATGTAACAGTGCTGCACCCCAAAGCCATGCTTACCATGAACACACCCTGGGCGATTGTAACGATAGGCCAACCTCTTGGCCTTGTTCACCTTTGGACCAGCCCTTTTCCCCAACTTCCGTATCCTCTGTCTGCCGAACTTATCACTCAATCCCCATGGCACCAATTCGTCATCCAAATCATGCCCATCATCATAGTCATCATAATCATCATCGTCGTCCTTCTTATAATTGCCATACTCATCGCCAGCATCACCGTCATCAACACCACCACCATCATCGTGATTAAGATGGAGTTGGGCCGAGAAGGGATCCATGGAGATGTCAGAAGATGGGGATCCAAACTCAAGCGGCCCCTTTTCTTTACTGGGCCCAGAGGAGAGTTCACGAAGCGGGTCGTCTTCTTCTTCTTCGCTCAAGGAGAAATCATCCAACTCCTCTTCATCATCGTCGGATGAGGTTGCGTTGATGAACTCCCACGCTTCGGACAAATCATCCACAACGACGTCGTACTCGTCAAATGATTCAGAAGGGGTAGACCCGGCAACAACCATTGTTGCGGTGGTGGTTTTTCTCTCCCGGCTTAGGATCTTCAACATTTTTGCTAGTTTCAAGGGGCTGCGCTAGGGCTGAAGATGGGATTTTCTTTTTGTTCACCGCTGCAATTTGAATACCCGAGTCGAAATTGAGACTTCAGGATTCTTAACAAGATGGCGAGACTCTCCCCCCTTGCCAGCAATCTTGAACGGCTGAGATTACTGCAAGTGTCCACGTGGCGCTCAAAGATATATATTGGACCAGAAGTGTGTTGTTCGACAGCCATTGGCGTATAGTACGTGGAGCGGTGGAGGGCGTCCCGTTTCTCCCAATAAACTTTTCCCACGTCTGCAGTTGTAATCTAGTGGGGAAGTAGGAGTGCAAACGAATCGAACAGCTCGACTCGGCATTGACTGAGATCAAGTCAATTTTGAGCCGTTCACAAACGAGTCGAGTATCACTTATCGAGTAGTATGTATTTTATATATTTATATATATATATATATATATATATATCGAGCTCAATATATCGAATTCAAATTCAATTAAATTTGAGTCTAAACAAATCGAATTCGAACATCTCAGAAACCTTAATGAATCGAATTCCGTCAGTAGAATTTTAAACTCGATTGAGTCAATCTCGATTTTGAACAATATTATATCAAATCAAGCTCAAGTTTGACCATGACACTATTCAAGATCGACTCGATTCATTTACACCTCTAGGGAAAACTAAATAGTTTCAACTTTCAATTTCACAAGTGTGTTTGGATAGTGGATTAATTGGGATAATTTTGTGAAAAAATATCATAGCACTTTTTGAATGTGATATATGTGAAATAAAAAGGTGGTTGAAAATTGTGTCAATGATGCAAGTAAAAAAATTTTGGGTAAATAATATCTATAAAAGCAAATAAAAAAAAATTCAAGATCTTTTCATCATCTATACAATATATAAAATCAGAGAAGTAACAGTGTATATAAACTTTTTCATGTTATATTTTGAACTTTCTCAATTTGATCTTTAAAGACGCTAAATTTTACCCAATTTACTTAAGAGTAATTTTTTTATGCATTATTGGTGCACGCATAAATGGATGTAAATTTGAATTTAAAATTAAATAGTATGCATTTAAAAATGCTAGTGTAAACAAATCATTACAGTGTTAATGTATAAAAAGCTAATCCATAATATTTTATACATTTTGTCATAAAAAATTTCCTCTCTCTCTCTCTCTCTCTCTCACATCTTTCCCCCCAACGAAACAGTATGCTAAAGTTGGACACTAAGTAGAAAATTATACTGTATCAATATACATTCACTCATAGCAGTCTAGTGAACACGTTACCCTCGGCCCAAACCAGAACCTGAATGGAATGGTTTCTTGCAGGGAGAGGGCGGATTAGTGAAGGGGAAGAGTCAGCAAATATGTCAACCGGGGAGTAGTATACGTGCACAGGGCTGTAACGAGGTCTTCATACCGCTGATAATCTCATGCCCAAATAAACCATGTCCCGAACCGATCATATTCCACCTGTATTGTGTATCCGTCGACTCCAGAGCATGGTAATAACCTGTCGCAGTAAAACAACGCCCTCACCCCATTTTTCACTGCTAATGCTTTATCGAGTCTTTCCTCGGAGTAATTGTACAATCTCATCTGATCTTGATTGAATGCCTTTCAGGTACTCAACAAGAATTCGCTGTTGGTAAGAGCCCCCTTCCTAGTAATAGAGAGATCAATATGAGAGAGAGAATACACCAAAGTCACTGTAAAAAAGAACTTCAAAGAAAAGAAGAAATGGGAACATTAGCCTACTGTACGAATCAACGTCCTTTCAATTCGTTTCTTAATAACATTGTCCAGTTCCTCAGGTGAAATTTCCCCTTTACCAACAGTCATGCCATCAATCAACATCTTATTCCATTCTCCTTCTGGAGCTGCATCAGTACAAGCAGGTCAATTTTTATACATTGACAACCATTCCAGAATAAGCAATAAAGTGAGGGAAGGAAAATTTTGTGACCTAGGAAGTTAGACCTTGAGAAGTTGAAACCATGACAGCTAGTTTCTTATTAAATTGAGAAGTACAAACGAGGACTGAAATGCAACCATATTACGATCAGACATGCCGGGACAAGCACACACCATCGATTGGCACAAAAAGGAATGAAGAAAGAAAAGCAATTCACCAAGCGACACTTAAACTTCGCCGTGCATTCCTTTTCTTTTTTTCCCGGTTTTCCCTCTCTTACCCTTTCCCAAGGTATATAGTGAGCATAGTGAGTGAGCATCATGAAAGAAAATTAGCTTGCTTAAGGTTGACTCATCACTCCTAAGAAATGAGAGCTGTCTCTGAGCCACTTTTGCTGCATGGCAATCATCCAAACTTTTCCAATTCTTCCAGCTTTGCAAAAACTTTATCCCCACAGTGAGAAAATGCATACTGTATAATACCTCGATTTGAATAACTCGAGTACGTGAAGGCTCCACCAACCATTGAGTGGACTAATAATGCAAGTTTAATTATTAAAATTTACATCACGAACCCATTCAATCACATGCTTGAAAAGTACAACAGGCCAGAAGAGCAAAGATAAACTTACCTTTAATTATTGTTTCCAGGAACTGCTCATCTCTTAATACCTCGTTCCCTGCAAAGGAACAGAAGCAAGGAATAATAAAGCATGATCTTTTCTTTAAAGCAAAAAAAGTAGAAACAAGATATTTGCTTGGATCCAAACATGAACTGCAAACTTAATACACCGTTTGGATTCCCTTGTTTTTGACCTGTTTTGAAAAACTATATTTCACATCCCAAATGCTATAGTAATACACCAACAAAAAACAACATAAAAAACACCAATCCAAACAAATATTTCAAAAACAACTCATACACAAATAAAAAAATTACTCCTTCTTCCACCCTAACCCCATCATCACCCACCGGGGGAGAGAGGTTGCAGGGAGGGGAGGGGAGGGGAGGGGGGTTGTGGGGAGAGAGAGGGGGGGGAGGAGGAGGTGGTGGTGGGGGTCGGTTAATTTAAAAAAAAAACCCCAAACAAAATTTTAATTTTAAAAATATCCCAAAATATAATCCCAAAAACACTCTCAAAAACACACCAAAGACATCTACAGCAATTGTATTTCATATTTCAAATGCTACAATAGTTTTTTTGAAAAACACCCTCAAAAACAACTAATCCAAACTGTAGTTTTTGACATAAGTGCACGTGATCAGTAATATAAATCTTATTAATAGCAAAAACTTGACAGTCCTTAACCTTTGCTTTCATTGAAAAAGCAAACTGCCAGTGACTTAATTAAACTCCAACATATAGCAAGCAACAGCCCTTTCCTGGCCTACCCTGTTCTATGATAGAGAACTGTCTAAAGAGAACAAACCATGATCTAAAGACAATTCAAAAACTATATAACAAAAAACAGCAAGTAATACTATAGTTGATAATTCTAATATAATTCACTAACAAAAAGGCACCTTTTGTGGAATAACTACGCTTAGAGAGGATTCGGGAAGCATAGAGCTGCAGAACCTTTTGCAACATAGCCTCAAGTCCTGGCTTCTCTCCATCTTCTTTTGCCTGAAAAATCATAGAGACTGATATCATTTACTAAACTCCCAAAGCTTACTGCATTTGCTGGGGAAACTCCTGCAAATCTTACTTCTCAGTTTGATATCATGTCCACTATCCCCAAAAAGAAACAGTAAAACCTATACATTGTTCAAAGAACAAAATTTCTGTAGCATTTCATTTGTAAGAGAAAGTTGTAGGATTTAATAATTCCACTTGTTAACCAAGCTCATTGAAGCCATTTGCATAAAGCTTGACATCTCTACAACATTTAGAAAACAAGGATGCCTCATTCGCTCATCAATATTACCAATAACAAATTTGACTTTGACATTGCAGTCAATTAGAATCAAACTTTTGACCTAAAGCTTTTTTTTTTTCCTTGAACATTTTCAATTGTCAAAATTTTCCCCTCATGCTATGAGCATGGATAATTTTTGCTGAACAGATTCTCTTTTGTGCAAATTAACATAAACTTAAAGATTGTTTGAATACAAAGGTGCACCATTACTGTCTTCTAATTTACAAGAACCTTAAAAGAGACTCAAGAGTTTGATATCTATAGTTTTATTTGACTTTTTTTTTCAAGGAAAGATTCTAAACCTCACAAGGCGAGAGCTTGAGAGTCAAACTACAAGCCTCACAGTCACTAGCTAAGATCCTTATCCTTTAGTGCTTGTATTACCTAATAAAGTAAATCAAATTTTGACCCAAATCAGGGTAGGCTTGTAGTATCATGTATTTGATGTCCATCACCCCAAAACCAAAATTCTGATTCCATCCCCGGCACAAACGATTCAAATATGGGTAAAAGATCGGACAGACTTACTTGCCGTAACTGTGCAGTCACTTCCGATAAGAACCCTTCATCCAGATGGCCCTCTTGCTCCCTTTGATTTAATTCCTGATTTTTTCAGTCATGAAGCTGCACATATTAGTAAAGCTTTGCAACAATTATCATTATAAGATCTATTAAAAAAAAAAAGAAGGCCAACTTCAACTGCTCCTACTCATATAAGCCGTTTTTTTGAAACTTAACAACAGTACAAGAGCCCCAACATAAAATAAACCATGGAAAAATCATTCATCATCACTTCCTGGAACACTTGAAGATTAAAGGTGAAATAGCTTCAACTAGAACAAGATTGAAAACATACTTTCTCCATGAGCTTGAGAGCTTCAGGGTCCCTAGGAGGCCAAGGAATCTCTTCAACTTCATCAACTACAGGTTTTAAAATTGACTTCAGAACATCAGTAGCTGACTCTATCTTTTCCTATAGAGAAAAGAATGAGGTTAAAAGGAAAAGTATATAGCTCAAATTCTTCAGATTTCACCCTAAAAATTCAATTCAAAAGCATATTTAATGGGAAAAAGACAACAGCACATTGGTCTTGTTGACAAGACGATCCACCAGGCTCATTAATAACGATGCCAGTTCTTCGTAATCTTTCTGCAAAACAACAAAACAGCAAGCAGATTATATACACAAAGTAATGACCAGAGTTAGAATTTAAAAAAAAAAAAAAAAGGAAATCAGATTGCTTAGAAACATGCTTTATCATCATCAGATTTGCAGGTTTCAGATCGAGCAGCAAGTCTTATCCAAAAGCTCTCATTGAAAGCAAGAATATTTTCGGCAATGAGTTTCTGAAGCTGCAAAAGGGGAAAAGAAAGGAAGTTGAGAGAAGCTACACAGGTTCCAAAATTAGGAGGGGCTGTCTTCCATATCTTTATCATTGAATGTGGACTACATTCAGAAACAGGTAGTAAAAGGTTTATTTGTGACAACTGTCAACATAATACTACAACTTGCATTTAATGCCCGCACTTTTTTGGAAAGAAGCACGCTAATGGGTTCAATATAATTTGCTCTACAAATATTTATCATGTTACTTCACTTGTGCAGTCCAACTTTTCCAACATCAACAGGGTGGATTTTCTTCCATAGGTTTAATTATATTGTTGTGAGGTCTGTGCAAAAGATCATCCAAATGTGCATAAACAGCAAACATTATTGAGCAGTTATCTTACAACCCAATAACTCTGGCACAGAAAGGAGTCAAGAGATAGCAACTTGATCGGGATAGGTAAAACAGTTACCACATCCCACATGAAGTGTAGCTGGCTTAAGACCCCCCATGGACAGCATATGGTTGACGGAAGTACTACTAAAACTAGGTTCGACAACATTGTTGATGCTGTCATCTAATTGTACAAAACAAATTGATGATCAGGAAAAAACATAAAAAGCAAAACAAGACATACTTCCTTATCGTTAGCATCCCTCAGCATATCTATGAGTCTGTCTACTTCCACGGTCTTTTTGAATGATTCCTCCGCATTTTGATTTACTGCCCAGACCAAAGTTCTCCTGCTTATTATATCCAAACAAATGTGATTATGAATAGCTCCACCCACCAAATGACGAATAGTAAGAAATCCTGTTGAATTCGACGTAACAGACCAGCAACAGTGCCATTACACTAGCAGAGTACTTTACTTTGTCGAAACATATACAAAAATCATCTTTTCGGGGTTTTCAGCATAGGCTAATTGATATGCTAAATAGCGCAGAAACAGCTTTAACAGCTGAAATCTCAATAAACTAGAAAAATTAAGGCCTACAAGAAAGTAGATAATAAAGAAGATTTAGCTGATTACCCGCGATAATGTTGCGGGAAATTTGTGGACGAAAATTGCAACGCAAGCTTCCGAGCAATGCATTGTCGACGCAAGCCTCCGCACTGCATGTTTTTTGAAAAATAATACTAAAGTTGAAACAAAATTACAAAAATCAAAATGAAATTAATCCATAAATTTAAAGAGAAGTAACAAGCGTGCGTACTACTGGAAGAAGATGAAAGTGAAATAGTACCGGAAGACGATTGTACGACGGCGAACGCAAGGCGTATGGTATGGCAGTTGGTGCAATAACAGATGTTGCCATTTTTAGGTTTTCCTTTCCCTACCAATACAAGAGAAGGGAGAGGAGAAGAGGATTAGGTGATTGAGATTTCTCGTCTAACCAAAAAAAATTAACAACCGAGAGCAACAATATGACGCCACCTAAGTCCTAGCTTTGAGCGGTAAAGTCCTAGCGGCCACAGGCTGCCGCAGCAAAAACAAAAAATGCTTCCGGATGGTCATGCATTGGCAATTGGGCCTTCGGCCTTTCCCATGGGCCACAGACAAACAACTTAGTCCCAGCTAGATACGACGCCAATTCTTGGCCCGAAATAATGGGCTCCAGGCGACATCGACTCTTTGTAATTCCGGCCTCCTCCTCCTCCTTCAAGATTCCGCTATTGTTTTTACAATTTCCTTTTTGGAGCTTCGGTCCAATTAAAGAGTCATTGGGTCCCAGCCCAAGAAACGGAAAGAGAGAGATAGAGAGAGAGGGACGCATTGGAAAAATGATAAGGTTTTTTTAATCTTCTTTTTGATGTTCACAATGGAATGGAAGTCGCTTCCACCTACAGCTAGTTTGCCACGGAGAACAATATTGGCCATGCACTAATTGAAAATCAGCAACTAGTGTATCCTACCTCTCGATGAAATGATGAACATTGATTTCCATACCTCTTTCTTTTTACCTCGATCGAATGGAGGTTAAAAACCGAATACGTACATGAAGCCAAGTGAGAATCAGTGGTTCCCATGTAGTCTTTTTGTCAAAGATTTTAAGGAGGGAAGATAAATCTAAATTCTCAAACCAACCCAAAAGACAATTGCTAACTTTTAAGTTGGTCCAAGGGACTTATCTACCCACCTCTTTACTCGTCCCCATGCAGCTAAGATTGACGAAAAGTCCTTGTGGGAAACTATGCACCCCAATATACCCAAAATGTATAGGATTACGAACGGTGCTAGTACTGTCCTCTCTTCTATCCCCTAATAAAGTCATAGAGAATATCCAATTCCTGTCCTTCAGCCCCGTTACGTAGCCCAATTCCAAGGTCCCAGAACTCCAGTTCAGGGGCTTGTCTGGCCCATTACTGCTGGTGGGTCAGCTGACAGTACAATAAACACGAAAAGAAATGCGATGCGCCACCTAGGAGACTCTTTTGCGGATTGAATTTCTTCAATATTTGCCCGTGCATTATGTATGTCACGGTGCCGATAACATCACACCACCCCCACCCCCCCCCCAAAAAAAAAAAACCACCACATAAACCAACTCTCACTTCATATTTGTTTTTAAAATCCACCATATACTCTCCCATCACCCCACGCTGTTCGTAGTTGGCAGTTATTCTTGGTTTCATAAGTGAGAAAAGTTACCCCATTATTATGGTTGCTGTTGCTTCGCTTGAGAAACCTACGCACGGTTCCAAATTTCTAGAACCGGTATGGCCCATAAGTTTCACTTTTCGATCCACATGTATATCCCCTTTCCATGTGAGAAGCATTGGGACTATATCCACACGGTATTATACTAAGCTGCAGTATTTGTCCTTTTTTTGTTATAGCCTTTCAGTTGCAATTTTCACTATACGGATGAAGCTTGCCCACAACTTGCAAATCTACACACTTCTTTGTGTATCATCAAAGATTCGCTACACGTCATCCATATCCCAATGAGAGGGGAAAAAAAAAAAAAAGTGTTATTTGTCATCTAGTGCTTGGTGAACCCCACCATCATCTTCTTCAAATGGATTAACAACGCTTTAACGCCCCGGACTATAGGAATAGACACATTCCCTCCCCTTCCGCCCCCGGCCCCAAAAAAAAAAAACAACCGAAATAAGACACACACACACACACACACAAATTTGTTCCCCCACCCTAACAAATTTTAGGCCCTCCAAACATGTGAAAATTTCTCTCCAAACTTTATCCTTAGTAATATTCACACTTTATCCCCTCTTCAGCCAAAAAAGAAAAATGTACACTTTACTTTAATAATTAGCAACTCTACATATAACGTATGAAATTAGTAAGAAAGTTATAATATAATTTTAATATTTAAAACTAACATACTTTATGCTAAAATATTATTGTTGAAAAGTATCTTATATATAGTTCTTCAAAATATACTTTCTCTAACATTTCTTTACAATGTAATTTTGTAAGTTTTTTAAAGATATAAGTAAAAATATTTATAGTTAAAAACATGCTATAAATATTTTCATATGCCATAGTATCTTTTGAGATATTCAAAACAAACTTTAGAATCTTTAATCTCAAAAAATAAAAATGAGTTATGTGAGAATTTAATAATTTTGATATTTAACAAAATATATTTATAACAAAAAATTTAAAAGCACGTGTCAAAAACAAAGCATCGTATGATAATATTTAATATAAGTTTAAACAAAAAAATAACAATTATGTGCTTTTACTTGATTAAACTATAAGATATAAAATATTTAGATTATAATATTTGGTCTAAGAGTAAGAAAGAGTATACATGGGAGGTATTAGATTCAAGACCTCCCACTTATAAAAAAAGAAAATGGTATACATATTTTGTTGCTATCAATTCTATTAAATTTTTACACAACTTATTTTTTTTATTTTTTTGAGGTTAAGATTTAAAAAGTCAATTTTGTATACATTTCAAAAGACATTATGACACGTGAGATTATATGTAATACATTTTTCACTATGAAAGTTTCTAATTCTATCTTAAAAGAAAACGTACGAGAACACAAGGTAAGAAAATGTTGACAGTAAAATGATTCTATAGAAAGTTTGTTTTAAAGAAGCGGACACACACACGTGGTATTTTTTGTCAATAATATTTTGATATAAAGTATGTTAGTTTTAAATATTATACTAATGATATAACTTTATTATTAGTTCAATATATAATACATAGAGTTGCTGATTATTAAAGCCGAGTGTATATATTTTTTCCTGCTAGAGGGGGCAAACAATAATACTAATGGCAAAATTGGAAACAAAATTTTTACATATTTTAAGAGTCTAAATTTACTAGGATAGGGGAAGCGAAGTGTATTTGTCTTTTTGCTCAGAGGGAACAAAGAGACTATCCTTATAGTTCAGAGGAGCAGGGTATTATTGGCCGTTTCCAGATTTCTAATCTAACGGGAACGTGCACGTATGTAATTGTAATATTTTAGCTCAGTGCCGTTGAATCGTCAGCAATTCACAAGTCAGACATGGAAAATAATCAAAGATGGGTTCAAAAAAAAAAAAAAAAAAGACTCGAAGGTTTCTCAATAATTCCGCCTCATTTTCGGACTTTCAACATATGTTGTCAAAGAGGCCAAATTTTTTTTTTTCTTTTCTTAATATAAGCTGGAGAGGGCAGTCGGATGTTTTGTGTCCCGCTTTGATCATTGACTCGTTCCAATAATGAGAAAACAAGGAAAGCGTGGTGCATCACAATTATTTGAGCTCTTGACAAATTCTGTAGCTTGTAATGCTGGTTTCGCGTTTCATTTTCTCACCTACTATCCGTCATCAGTCTCCAATACGTGTCAGTCGATCAAAAGTTAACTGACAACCCATAACGATTCATTTCAGATCGAAGGGTTTTTTTAGCAACAGATCTTCTGTCTCACTTTCTGTGCCATTTTCTGTCCCACATTTTATTATATTGCTATTTCTCCTTCATAAATATCATATTTTAATTCTTTTTTGTTCCCTTACTATCAAATAACTACCAACACAAGCATATTCAGTGTATTATTGCACTATCTAAATTTTTTGATAGAAGGAAGACACTACTTCCTGTAATGATTTAGGCAGGATTTGAATATCAGATTTAGTACACGGACGAGTTTTAAGAGGCTGTACTCGTAACTGAAGCCACAGCAGCTTGCAGGGGATTCGCAAATGCCTTGCCGATTCCGTATCATGCTTATGGCTTGATATTTCTCAGGGGACAGAATCAGTGGAAGAAAGCAGTAGTTTATTGGCATGTTTGGCGCTGTAGTTGACATAATTGACTCATGGGAAATATGTCAGCCATCGCGTCAGCAGATCAATATATTATTAGTGTACTAGCATTAGTAGACTATTCTTTTATAAATGATAGCCATTACAAGTTTTTTTTTCTTCTTCTTCTTTTTTTTTAAATCTCCAAACAGGTTGGACAGGGGCATACCTCAGTGCTGGATTATCTTTTATTTAACAGATCTGAGTTTAAGAAAATTATTCGATCTTAAATATATATATATATAAGCCTTGTTTGGATTGTAGAAGGTCAATAATTGCCTTTGCCTGGATTCCTCATCTGTAAAGTGTAAACTCCTCAGTGGTTAGTGCCGTATGGCCTAAATGGCTAAAGTGGCTAAGACTGCACGTAATTGAAGGAAACAAATTTAGCCTTTTCAAATAGTATGACGGCTTGACCCATCGAATTATACTTCCATATCAACAATTGAGTGGCAACAGTCAACATTTAAAGCCCTCTACAGGGGCTTGAATAAAGTTTAAGTACTCAAGCATCAATCTTCCACCCAAACAAACACCCCAGATATGGTTATACCAGGCACTCACTCTGTTCCCATCAAACTGGACTAAATAACTGAATCTTTTAAATTAAGAAAGTTGACTAGTTTTAAAAATTCAATAAACATTTTGCTTGACTTGTCAAAATTACTCCCACATATCTCTATAATTAATGCCTGCAATTTACTCTCTCTCAATTCAAGAAAATCTAGAATATAAATAAGGATAAATTTGAAAAGAAATTTATAAATCCTTTTTTGATTAATAAAAGACAGGTAAAAGGGAACCTATGTTGGGAACACTCAAGTAGGAAGGGAGATAGTACCATTTAACTATTTGACCTCTTCTTTTCGTGAATTATAATCAACTCCTGCACCCCCATGAGGAGGATATCAAACAGTAATCCTGAGGTGAAGCCCCCGAAAAGTCAAGACAGATATACAGCAAAGCCAGCAAATTCAGGTCCTAACTTTCCACTCTTTCTACATCCAAACGCAGTCGATTCACGGCCAAAATATGCTCAATCAACTTGAGATACGAAAAGAATAAAAATTACTCTGTCATTACTAAAGATCTACGTTAAAGTTGGGCAGTTAAATCAAGTCACAGCGTAGGGAAGAAATGATACTTAAAAGGTATATATTTTACTTACCAATGTACAATAGTTAATTAGATCAATTATCTTTGATCTGTCGGAGTCGAACCAACTCAAACTTTTATTTACCAAAAAAAAAAAAAAGAGTCAATTGTGCTCCCAATCCACTCTGGACCTACCACTTTGCCAGGATCTGTTCACATTATTCATTTCATATGAAAAAGGAAAGAGTCAATAAATGAGTAGATAAAGGCCTCCTAAGTCCTAGCCCATACGGCCATGCCTCAAGTTCCAGAAAGGACAGACCCCTCAAAACTGAGAGCGAAAGCAAATCAGGATAATTGAGAATTACAGCCAACTTGTTGCCTGCGTCTTTATACCTGCACCAAACGGACAAACGACTCTCATCAATAGAGAAATACTTACTATATACAATTATACATAGAGTGCGCTATCTATCTAGGTTGCTATGAAGCCATCTGATGTCTTCTCTACCCTCCTTTCCAGAGCTCTCCTTTAGTCAGAAAGATAGATTTATGACTCCTGAGATCTTAGCTGTGCTTTCCTGCCCATCTTTGGGTTTGCCCATAATATTTCGTCTCCTTCCCAAATTTACTCCCACCAGCTAGCTCTACCTGTTTACAGCACCCTCCAAGTTAAGTACTACTTCTCTACACAGTACTATATAATCAAAGCATTCTCCTTCGTACTCGCACTTGACAGATGAATACTTACTATACGCAAATACTCTGAAAACGGGCACAATTTCGTTGCCGAGAAATTAGACTGTACCGCTTGATAGGTAGAATGAGGATCCAGTGTGACGTTTGCAATACAGAAGAGGCATCCGTTTTCTGCTCCGCGGATGAAGCAGCTCTATGCCAAGCATGCGACCATCGAGTTCATCACGCAAACAAGCTTGCTAGCAAGCATCATCGTTTCTCTCTTCTGCACCATCCCTTGAAAGACTTTCCTATCTGTGACATTTGCCAGGTACAAATTTTTATATTTGTGAACTGAAGGAGTACTGTTCCATTGCTTTTACGGCATCGTCTTGATTGTAATATTGCAGGAAAGGCGTGCACTGCTGTTTTGTCAGCAAGATAGGGCCCTTCTTTGTAGGGAATGTGATATTTCAATACACAAAGCCAACCGGCACACCCAAAAGCATAGCAGGTTTCTTCTTACCGGAGTAAAGCTCTCAGCGCCTTCATCTGCAAACCAACCTTCATCATCCTCAAGTGTCTCCTGTGCTGCTGGCAGTGCAAGAACTGCTAAACCTGAAAGCAAGAGTGCTTCGAGTGTTAATGATCCACACAATCTCAGGACCAACTCAACGGCGAAGACTTCCGAATCAACATCAAATCATTTTAGTTTTGAGATTGAGAGTCATTGGACAAACCAAGAAGGTCCAGCCGCTACTAGTACTATATCAGAGTATCTCACGGAGACTTTACCAGGATGGCATGTCGAAGATTTTCTTGATCCTTATTCATCTTTACCTTATGGTTTCTGTAAGGTTTGCAGTACTCTTGCTTTTTTTTTTTAAATTTCCTTTCTTTGTGGCGGAATGGAGGGATGCTGATACAGAAAACATAGCAGTCAGCCGTTAGGAATGCTAATAACAACGTACTAGTAAATAGTAGAAATCAACAACATAAGTAAAGAAAACCAAGAATATCAGGTGTAATCGAAAGCATCCTATTGGCTTTAAGGACTGTGGCTTTTTTCTGATGCAGTAATTTCCTCTGATTCACTGCAGACTCATGACCAGACGACGTCGCCAGTAACCCACGAGGAATTTGAATGCACTGCGGGTTATTTTTCACATGTAAAAGATTTAGCATATTGGGTGCCGCAAGCTCCATTGGAGTTTCAAACTAAGGGGATGGAGGGTCTGATCTCTGATGAATTCAAACATGTGACGAAGTTTAACATGAAGTGGAAGCCGATTTAGCCACCGTCTTTCTAGAAACCAAAGAGAAGAAAAGGAGAAGGAAATTTTTGTGGTCAACAGACGGGAAGTACTGGTTATGGCCGTACATACAGCGCATACATCGTTGCCTTTTTTATCTGCTGACTTTTGGACCTTTTGGCTCTTTACCAAGTATTCTGCAAGATGTTTATGGTTTTGATTTTTCAAAGATGGTTTATCTCTCTCGTGTTTGTGACTTTGTTCATTCCTTCTCTCCCTAGATACGCCTCAGAAGTCCCGTTCTGTACACACTTGACGGTACCAATCATGACGTAGCTCCTATATTTAAGGGTTTTTTGATCGGCCTCTTTCCAAAAAAATAAAAAAGGTTGTTGCCTATCTGGTAATGAATAATTTGATAAAAAAGAATTTTGTGAATTCAAAAATTGGATTTTCAAGACCAATATTGTTCAAACTTTAGTTTAGTAAATTGAATGTTGGTAATTGGATTTTGGCCAAAGAATAAGTTCCTCAATTCTGAGAAAGAAAAAAGTAAATGGTTCAAATAGTCATTAAGGCACGAGTTGATCATAGAAATTTTTTTTTTTTGGTGAAAAATGTCACTCAACTCTTTAAGATGAGTCTTTTAGGATCATTTTGCCAAATTTAGTGGGTAAACAAATCAAAAAACAAAAAAGAGCAAAATTGATCTACAATTGCAGGTCCTCAAGGGTAAAATATACTATTTCAATCGACATAAATTTTCATTAAAAAAATACACGATCTTTAGAGGCTAATTCATATTTTGACTAAACTTTATAAGAGGTACATGAAATTAACAAAAAAAAATCCCAACAACATCACTCTCTTCCTCTTCCAACATCTAATCCCACTGTTACACAATTCCACCACCACAGCCTCTTTCATTTTCTTCTTCTCCTGTAACCAGATCTAATTGCTATGGCCATTGGTTACAAGGGAAGAAAAGGAGGAGAGAGGGAAAGGAAGGAGACAAAAAGGAGGGGAAAGAAGAGGAAGAGGAATAGGTGGTGGTTAGGAAGAAGGAAAGAGAAAGTAGGAAGAAGAAGAAGGAGGGAAGGAGGGTGCAAAGAGGGAAAGGGAAGAAGTTGGTGGCAAGTGACGAGAAATAGGGGAATAGAGAAAGAAGTAATAGGAGAGGTAGGGGTGGGGAATGGAAGGAGAGAAGGACGTGACACGAAAGTGGTAAAAGGTTCTGCTATGACAAGGATGCAAAGGAAATTGATATGACATTATTTTCACATTTGAAAACTAGAATTCTGACCCGTGCGATACACAGATTTATATTTAAAATAATAATAATAATAATAATGGCTGAATTATCTGTAATAGTTATACCAAAAATAAGTTAAAAATTAAAAGAATATTAATATTATTATTTTGATCAATATCCATTTGGGAGTACATATACTATTCTTAATGTGCATAACGAATCTTTCATTCAACGGAGTTCTATACATTTCTTATACAGTGTCCGAATGTAGATTCTTTCTTTAATGCATAAAATACAGTGTTAATTCCTATCGATAGCATCAAGTTTGAAGGCCTTAAATGCACTAGGAAGAAATGAAAAAACACATATTATTATGCACAAAAGAATAAATAGTAGCAAGAATTCTACTTTGACGCATAAAAAAAATTAAGCCAACCAAAAACAACAAATTAAGTAGACAAAACAATCAAATTAAGTGGACAAGGGGATGAGTAATGACAGAAAATGGTGGTTGAAGTGTTATGACAGAAAATTATTTTTCATATTTTATTTGCTTACATCATCAACACATTTTCCAACGACCTTTTTATCCCACATACATCACATCAAAAAAATGCTACAGTATTTTTTTTCAAAAAATTATCTCAAATAATCTACTATCTAAACACTCATCCTAAATTATGCAACTAAACGGGAAACGTGTGTTGGAATGGGATATGGATTAGTTAGGATAGATATGGATAGAAATTAGTAATGGTTATTAGACTAATGAGGTATTTATTGAATTAAATTAAATAAAATTTCTAGAAAAATCAATTGAAATTTTCCTGACTTGGAGGCCCCTCACAGAAAGCCCCACCTGCAATACACATATGATAGATTTGTAATTTTGTTAATTTAGCAGAAAGTGGTCTAAAATGCTCATTTTATGTAATTGAGTGACTTTTTTGCCTAAACAAAACAATTGAGTGAACTTTTTATTGAAAAAAAAAAAAGAGTTTGATGGTCAACTCGTACCATATTAAATAGCTCAGCGACTATTTTAGCCATTCATTCAAAGGAAACCGAACCAAGTTAAAGGGGGCCATTAACAATTGACGGTTAGTGATGGTTTTGCCTCTGTTGCAACAAGCCTACAAAGAAATGTCACCCTCTTAGGTATTCGAGAGACATCCCGCATCGACATAACAGAAAAGAGTTATATCCCTTCAGCCTGTGCAATAATTTAAGTTGCGTTAGTTTAAAAGTAGATTCTCAAGTGCAAGCGTATTATTTCACTTACTAGATTGGATCTTCCTCCACCCAAAAGCTAGGGAATAATTTGAAAATCCCAAAAAATCTGCAACAGTGACTACATATACTACCTCCCACCCGCATCGGGACCCAACACATGATCCACTGAAGAAAACATGAGATCCTTGGCATTTCTCAAATCCTATTTTAAGTTCATTAAGACAAATTGTTCCCAAAAGTTCAACTTTATGATCCACTGAAGGACGTGAACTTCACGTCAGGATTTAACTAGCCTGTTTACGCTAGATATAACTAGCCGGATTATGCTACAACAGTCAATAAATAGCGGCTCCACCTTCTCTGAAGGAAAGGACAGGTTTAATGCAAGGAATACAAAAATCCGCAATGCTCTGTATTCCTTGGCTCAAAAATTCATCCACTTGATACAAAAGCCTACTTAAAACTGGTAAAAGTAGAAAGAATCAAGAAACCGGAATTTTATACAAACAGGGGCAGACACCCCTCATGGTAGATAATGTGTTCTGTACATTACAACCCAGAAAAAATGCAGTATAGTGCTACGCTTTCAGAATTAAAGCATTAGCTTGCTGGATGAGATTGCATCTCTCTCTCGGTGAACTTTTTCTTTTTCTTTTTCTTTTTAAAGTCCCATGGGAAGAAATACAAAGAAAATACAGTCATGCCACTTAAAAAAGTTACATACAGTTTAACTAATAAAAGAATTTGCCCACCCAAGCTGAGACAGTAAGGAGGTGACAGACAACAAAACCCTGGGGGAAGAAAATTACAAGAAAGGAAAGGTCAGAAGTAGACCATATTAACCAGAAAACGACAATCACTTGAGAGAATAAAAAGAAGTGAACTGAGACCTAGGAAAAGGAAAAAATTACAAGGAAGGAAAGGTCAAAAAGTCGACCATATTAACCAGAAAACAACAATCACTTAAGAGAATAAAAAGAAGTGAACTGAGATCTAAGAAAAATAATCTCCCTCATGAACGTAACCAGAATTATGTTTAAAAAAAAAAGGAAAAAAAAAAGAGCATCTTATGGACCATGCATAGTATATGAAAGTATTACCAAAACAACTTTCTTTTCCAGTTTTGACAAGATTCTATATAAAAAGTAGAATTAAATACGTCTAACAAGTCATATACTTCATTTTCCAAAAGCACCAAAACTGACTAGGCCGGCACTATTACTACAGCTCGAGAAGGCACATGATAAGTGTTTTACTGGAAGTTGAACAGAATTTGCTGAACTTAAAGTACTTACCTTTTGTTGGAGTACGTTGTCAAGTGAAGGCAAAAATCCTATCAGCAATCTTAGTTCGACAAATGGGGCATTCAGAACATGCAAGGGAACAAGATTTACACACTGCAAAAAGTTAAGCCAAAATGAACAAAGCAAAATGATGACCCAGAAAGAGAACTGCTAAGAGAGTAGGCAACTTACAACAAAAATGACGGCAAGGAAGAAGCATTGCTGCTGTAGGTGACTCAAAACATATTTTACAGACATGAGAATTTATGTCTCCATTTCCGAGGTACTTGAGTTCTTTTTCCTTCATCTCTTGCATCCGAGCCTGGAGGCACAAAGAAAAGGACGAGAACAATCAAGCAAGCAACATAAACTATAACAGTATTAACAAGTATTCTGCTCAACTGATTAATTTTTCAATGATCAGATCACAAGGTCAATAAAGAATGCATATTTATGAAGCTGATGATAAATTTATCAGAAAGCAGTTAATAACATGATCCTCCAAGCACTAGAGGCTGTAAACAAAATGAAAAACGTGTAAAAGAAAGAAACCATCTTCTAAAGTTATATATCTACCCCCGATATATATGTGGACTAGAACTTTTGAAATACAGGACCAACATCATATCCTTTTTTCCCAGTTCATCACGTTTAGAAGAGATGTCCGGTTGCAAACCCGTGATGACATTAACAAAGTTTACTTCCCAGTACTTTGTTTAGGAGTATGTTATACTGTCTTTTTAGTCAGAGAACAAATATTATTACAACCACAGAGAAACAAAAACGCCACTTTCTGAAATGTCTCAACTGCACTGAAGTTGATCAAAACTACGTTCTCACACTTCAGTCTAAATGATGTGAAACCAATTCAACATCATGCAAACTCTAACCTTTTTGGAAATTCAATTTTGATTGGTCTGAAAACAACAAAAACTTTATGCCAAATCTTGTTGGCTAAGTTCAAAAAAATTAGTTTCAGTTTTACATTCTGCTAGTAACAGATTTCATTTGAATTCTAAATTCTAGTTTCTATTTTCCTTTTCTTGCCTCAAGTTATGACATCCACTTGATTTTCCTCAAGCCCTACCGTCATTATATCTCATATTTTCCAATTGCATGTGCTTTTTTTCTCTTTGGCCTTGGTATGCACCCAAATTAATCAAGCTTCTGTTATAATGCCCATTTTGCAATGCCCAACAGTTTCTGTTATTTTCTAACTCGAGACAACTTAGACTGAGAAGAGAAACAGAAAAAAGTAGATGCATAAAGACAAATTAAGAAGGAAAATGATATCCAAAGTCTACAGGTACAACTATGTCATGCATGTAACAAAGATCTTATTTACCTTAAGACGCGCAACAAGAGGTTCTTCATGGTGAATGTCAGCAGACGGTATTACTGGATCTGGAGGTTTCACCTCTACTACAATTTGATCTTCACAAATATTATCTATTTTGGAATCATTTGGACGGTCTCCACTATCATTTTGAATGTCATTTTGCTTTGGTTCTTGCATAGCACCCCCTTCTTTTTTCAACTGGGCAACAAGCACCCACATGTTAGCTAAATCATTTTCCAGTGCTGCCTCCCTTTTCTTTGCTTCTTCAACCCTTTTTCTGTATTCATCTTCTAGAACTTCTTTCTCTGCCAAGGCAGCCTCAAGAGCAGCCTCTCGTTGCTTCCTAGCCTGCAACTCCATTTTCAGATCCTCATGATCAAGATTCCATGCATCAAAGTCATCATGGACCAGTCCTGGAACTTCATTTACTCGACTAGATACACGGCCTCTGCGTCCATGCCTAGGACCATCATTATTCTTACGATTGCCTCCACTTCCAGATTGCATGTTCAAACTCCTAGAGTTTATTAGCTCTCGAGCAGCCAACAATTCCTTCTCTAGTTTTGCATTCTGCAGCGAAAGCTTCGTCACTTCACCTGCTAAATTTTTCAACTCCACAGCAGCAGCAGAAGCTAGTTCCTTCGCATATGAAGCTTCCTCAGACAATTTCTGATTCTGCACTCGCAAGCCACTGTTCTCCTCTAGAAACTGGACATGCTCAAGCTTTAACTTCTCATTTTCGATCTCCTATCAAAGAAAGAAAGCCATCAACCACATTCAAATGCCCCTAATGTGCATGACTAATAGAATTTTTGCTTTATTGAGCAGATTACAGCATTTTGGCAAGTTTTTTGAATTTTAATTCAGAAATGTTACACAGACGTATTCATTAAGAGAAGCAGATGATGAATTGGGTGTTGTGGGATAAAGGGACAAACAAGACCATGGAAGAAGCAGAATAGCAGCTTTAGTTGCCCAAAGTTAAGCCACAAAACCTATAAAAGCTGAATTTAGTGTATAGGATAAGTAATTTATTTAACATATTCTGTGAAACCACTCAAATGATACAGTTAGCTTGTCTGGTCATCAAATCCATGACTGAGAGATGCCATATGAACTTGTACATTTCAAAAGGATTAGATGAAAGATGATTAAAGACTCTAGAATTAGTAGAACTCATGATTTATCATGCAACACTGCAGACACTTTAAATCTACAAGGTAGATGAATCACCTGAACCTGCACCTTTTTTTTCAACTCGTCAACATATTCATCTGATGCACAAGGCTCAGGAAAGGTTGCAGAAGGTGATGATTTGTCACCGGTGGCTGATGCTAGCTGCAGCTCCAGGAGACTAATTTTCTCTAGCAATTCCTTGTTTTCTGCACACTGTCAATTGCAAAAGGACAACAAAATCACTAAAAGAAGACAAGAAGACAGTGGATGGCCATGGTACCCTTGAGAGTACAAAGGTGATTAAATAACTAACTTGGCAAAACTGCCTAATGTTTAAACTACAGTTTTAGTATTCCTGTCTGACCTTGTTCTGCAGTTGTTCTTGTAGGATACGATTATCTGCTGATTTTATCTGCACCAAGAGATCAAAATGCCAAACAAATCCTAAAACATATTTTTACTACATTAAACCAAGATAAAAGCATACAACTATCACTTTTCAAAAAGCTAGAGCAAATTTTGTGCTCTTAGTACTATGAAGTTGGCAGGACGTAACAAGAATGCTGATGGCACCAACCTCGAGCTCGAAACCTTTTTCATTGCACTGGGTCATCAATTTCATCAAAGTCTGTAGAATCACATGGCATTCAGACAAATATTAAGTCAGTCCACAATGCAAAATGTTACCATCAACAGTCATATGAACAGAATATAAACCACCCTGCTACCAGAAAAGGAAGAAAACTGCTCCCACAACAACTAAAAAATCAGAGATGAAAATAAAGGATAACCTGTTGCATTTCAGCAATAGAAGCATTAGCAATTGATGCTTCGCCACTCTCAACTATGCGTTGTTCTAACATACTCATTTGTTTTTTCTTCTCTAGGATATCACGTTCTAAATTCTGAATCTGTACCATAAGAAACAAAGGCAAGCCTTATGACTCCAAAAACAATTGTAGAAGAAAAAACATCATATCTAGCTAATAAATGTGAGTGTAGGAGCAAATATGAGAGAATAAGCCAAGAAAAGGTATGTCAAACAGTTTTAGGGATGGTCTTGGTAATCAGGCTGATATAACTTCAGGCCAACTTTCCGTTACTAAGAAATCAGTTCATTCCAATATTTGTTAAACTACGCTCTTTTCAAGCATTTTTTTTATTTGAGTTCATTTTAAGCTAACAAAAATGCTAATTGCCAGCTCTGAAAATATGTTTTGGCATTTAAAAGTTGAAGCATTAATCTATGCTTTCAAAATTTTTGGCAGCTTTTCAGAAATAAATTGCTTTAATGTGAAAAGGCTGAAGAAATCAAAGATTACACCTGTTTAATTAAGCAAAGCTGCTTAGGCCAACAGAGAATTCAATGTCCAAAAATAGCCTCAAATTTATGACAGTTGTCATCCAACAATATCAATATCAATAACATTAACAACAACAACAATAATAATAAGCGAAGCAGACAGCAAGCAGAGTGAAGAAACTAATCAAGTATATATGTCGATTGATTCAGATAAAATCAGTGTCAATGCTGACTTGAACATTTTTCTACAAAGTTTAACGAAACTCACAAAGAATCTACTAACTGCTGCTTAAGATTAGGCACCAATTGTTTTCTATTGCATTTTTTCCATATGTCTTCCATACAAAACAAATTACTTATTGCAGCAAGACCATTCACCATCATTTCCATTTGTGTTTTCAATGGGGGCTGCAGGAGTGTTTAGCCATATCCTGGCCTAGCAGAATTGAACTAACCATGTGATTTTTAAAATTAACTTTCAGGTAGGACAATGAACTTTTACTTGATCTTTTGAGCTTTCTGGATCATTTGCAGATTGCTCAACCAATCGTTTCAAAGTACTACTGCTGAATGCAATCTCGCCTGCAAGCAACTTCACTTGCTCAACAAGAAGGTCCATCTGATCTGACATTGTCATCCCATCCTAATAGCCCACATCAGACACAACATTAGATATCTCAGAAAACCATAATGGATTAGTAATTTGGCCACAACTGAACCATTGCCTCTAGACAATTAAGATGCAATATAGTCCAAATACATTTGTAATCTACTTAGTTATGTAAAGTCAAAAGCACAAGAAACATCATATTTTTCTCCTGTAAGGAACATCATATTTATCTGGGCAAGACAGCAGCAAGGGGGCTGGAAAACTAGATAAAGAGTCCATGATCCTTAACCTCAAAAAAAATAAAAAAGAAGAACATGAAAAACAAAGGCTAAAACATACTAAGGGCAGTTTCAAATTAAAGGAAGAACCACTGATAAGTTCACTCGCATGAGTTGATTCGGTAATCGTACTGCCAGCTTGCGACACATCATCATTCCATTTGCTGGATAAGGAATCTTTCTGATTCTCTCCATCTATACGCAAAGAACCATCACGTAGAACATCCAATTTCTGATGGACCAAAAAGAGGGTAGGAAAAATGTCATAACAACTTATGCTTCAATTTATACAAGACAAACAAAGAACCAAATATTGATTAAGATAGTCAATAACATACTTGATTCAACATGATTCAGGAACTAGGTTAGTTCAGAAGGCAATAATAAAAATATTTGAGGAAATTGTTCAGCAAAAAAAAAAAAAGGAGCAGCAATAACAAGAGGAAAATGCAAATGATTAAGCCCACATGGTGTCTAATTCCAACAACATGATCAAGGCAAGAAACCTACATCATCTTCAGACACTGATTGAGCCCTCTGATGGCTGGATGCATCACTCAAGTATCCTGGAATGGTATTTTTAGAAGAAACAAGGATTAGTTTGGTTAGCCTCTGAATTCTGCTCAACAGAGCAGCCTTTGCTTCTTCCTCTTCCTCCAACCTTGATTGCATTTTAACTTGTCCTTCTTCCAACTATTAATAAAACAATGATACAAGAGTCAAGGAAAAAAAAAGGGGACATATGCACACACATAAGACACGATGAGCCCATTAACAATATCCAATTAAGGTGCCTCAATATAATAGCCCTTTTGCAGTTTCCAATTGAAGGACATTGACAGTTGGATACGTACCTGTTGTCTTAAGCTAATAATCTCTTCATGACTCACACCAACAAGCATGCCTCTTCTTAGCTGATCAAGTTCTTCTTTGAGACATGATATTTCTTTTTGATACTTCTTAATCAACGATTTTTCATCAATAATCTGAAAAAGGAAAAGAAAAAAAAAAGTATTGAGCTAATGCAACACTCTCTAAGCTTAATTCAGAGACATTGGCAAACATTAGCAAACCTTATTACGCGAGGCATAAATTTCTACACATTTAGCTCTGCTTGCAAATTTCAATGTATTATGAGTTTCCTCCATGTTACTTGATGCAGGAGTCACAGTGCATATAAGCTGGGAGAGAAAGGATCACACAGAATTGAGACAAAAGGTGAGAGAGAGTAATTCACACAGATTCAAAGAATTTGAACAATCATGTCACCCGAAAACCAAAATAAATTTCAGCAGATAATCATACTTACAGAAACATGGCCATGCCCACTCAGTGAAGATTGCAGTAGGCGGGTGAGTTTAGAATCTCGATATGGAACATGAGATGCCTTGCCCTCACTTAGTTTTCCAATTACCTTAAGATGAACAATAAGTAGAAAGTAAGATTGAATTAACAGAAAACAAAAATTCAGGGGAGAGAGAGAGAGAGAAATCTTTTCGGACTCACAGTTCCAAGAGTTAGAAGACTTTTATTGATGTATGATCCTTCCTTTCGTCTAAGTCCAGTTGTTTCTGTTTTAGAGCTTTCAGATCCAGCTAAATCTATTAAATTCTGAATCAAAGAGGCCAGAAACATAAGCAAAATGGAAAATGTGACAAAATGCTTTCATTTAAATTTATTGAAGGATATAGGCGTACAAGCTGAGAAAATATAACTCCATCATAATCATCTCCATGGGCACTACTCTCAATCATCTGCAGACAAAGACATTACAGTATGAAACACAGGCAAAAAAGGAACTTAGGAGTACAGAAAAACTATATGAACAAAAAATCATGTAAAGAATTGGAGAAGTCAAACTCATCCAGCAATATGACCCATAGTCATTTAAAAATGGATCATAAAGGAAAAACAAATGAAAATTTGGTTGACAGTCTTCCCTGTTAAGCAACAATCGCCATACTTGAAATCCAAACAAAATGCAAACCACATACCAAAGTGAATATTGTGTGACTACGGCTACTGAATAGATTAAAATTGTTTGAACCCACATGTCGATGCTCTGCAATTAAAGGACAATCAACAAAATAAGTAGAGAATACCTATAAGATATTATGATTATCTACAAAATTAAAAGATGGAAGAAATGAAAAGAATCACTTCAATACCTTCCCCTGCAGCAATAAACGAAAGAGCATGGCCAGGTGACAAAACAACTTCTTCTTTTATACCCTCAACATAAGTTCCCTGCGCACATTGTGCAAGTGTAGCAAATCCAAAAGAGCTTAAGGTATAGAGTATTTCAAGGAATAGTAGATATGCAAACCAAGATGTCAATTGAGAACCAAATTGCCTCAATACACAAACCTGTGCATCTTCTCTTACTCGTAAATTTTGACCAGTTGGATCCAGCAAGTCATTGATCACCTAACAATAGAAATGTAAAGAAAAGTGCATTTCAGTTGGCTTCCAAAAGAACGATTATGGAGTCAATCTACAGGAAAAACTGAAGCAGGAAAAGCGGAAGCAACTATCTCTATAAGCTTTTGACACATCTGAGAAGCATAAGTTGATTGTATATTCATGGTTGAAGTTACTCATATATGGCATGAGTTAAAAAAGATATTGTATGTGCTAAAACCTTTCATAGTAAAGTGAGATTAGATTAAAAATGGCAACTGACCTCATTGTAAATTTCAAGATAGGATACACGAAGTAAGAATTCACACCCAGGAGTCTGGATTAAAAACAAATGAAACACATTAATCCAATTAACCAAACATCCCCAGATAGTAAAGACATAAATCAGACCAACGATTGGAAAAGCACTAGGCAAGGGAGCAATAAAGAAATCCATAACCAATAAAGATGGTCAAAGAATCACATATTGAATGAATTACAGAAAGTGATGAAACATCACAGCCAAACAAAAATTCCTACAGGCAAGGGGTACTGAAAGATGATGTGTTACAATTCAAGGACATGAGGATCTTACTTACATCTTGAATAATACTGAAAACATCCTTTATTGCCAGTGGTATTATGCCAGGAGAGTTTTGGTCACCCTGTGAGGACCAACATGCCACCATGTTAAAAGTACGAAAACTGACACTTATTATGGAAATGCATAATACGTAGTAGCAGTCATAAGTTTCAACTGCCAGATATTATAAGCAACATAAAGAAAAGCCAGTACATAATATATTATGAGATCTATTAAATTTCAGGAATATGATTGATTCTGTAGAAACAGATATTTACTTCACATATTTGAACGACTAGAACAAGGATAAAGAACACAGCAATCCAGTGGGCCTAAAGTCATTATGTATACAAGGATAAAGAACACAGCAATCCAGTGGGCCTGAAGTCATTGTGTATACATGTATGAGTGACAACTGAATACTGCCACAGCAATTGACAGAAGGATTAATTGCCATATAGGTATAGATTAATTACATGTTTAACTCTGAATAATCCATATTTAACAAATTTACGAAAATTTCTAGTATGATTCCAATGCCAACATGCAGACAAACCAGAGAAACCCAAATCTAACACTAGAAACTAAAAAATGAATACAGGGGGCCTCATCACATTGTTACTGCTATTCTTCTAACTATGGCTTTCAGAATGAATTGAGGAGAATTTCATCTGCATAATAATGAATGGAAAAAACCAAAGAAAGAAGTATCAGTATGTTAAATAACTTACATGCATAGTATGTGTCTTTCCACTGCTCGTAACACCATAAGCAAATACAGTTCCTGCAAAATTAATACAAATCATAGGAGCTGAAAGGAATATAACAAGTAGTTTATCAATTTTTTGAGCCACATTGTTAAAGTAATAGGAAGCAAAGAATTTCAGATCCAGTTCCCTGAAAAATAGTTCAGTCCCACGAATTATTTCTTTCTCTTAGTCAAACATAATTTTGGAGTAAACAACATTGTTCTCCCCTTACCATTTATGCCCTCCATTGCAGCCTTAACCACAGGTCGAGCTGCTACTTCGTAAACCTCCTGTGTACTTGTATTTTGTCCAAATACTCTATCTATAGAATTAAGAATGGATAAAGAATTGAACGTCAACTTCAGCTTGTATTAATCGTGAATCCTACTGGCAAACTATCAAAAACAAACGGCAGCTTCTTTTTGTAGTCTTTCGAACTATATTTACAATGTGAGAAATTTGTTGACCAGAATACCAGGAACCTTACCGAATGCATAAGCTGTCATAGGATTGTACTCATTTCGCACAATTTTATCGCCATCTGCATACCAAGCAATCTCATCTCCTCTCTGATATTCCCGCTCACTACGACCACAAGTTCAATAAATCACCAAATTTGCCACATTGTCCCAAAACTCAAACCTAGCTCAAAATTACTCAAGAAGCCTTCCATTCAAACACCTAAAGATCTATATCAATCCAATCAGATCTAGCAGTTTTACCTCAAAGGCCGAAATCGAATGGTGACTGAAATACTATCCCCCGATCTTGATGCATCCACAGGCTCCGCCATAAGCTCATCCGCCGATGGAAAATCAACAGGCGAACGGCTATTACAACCTAAGTAAGCCGAATCACTCCTACTTCGGTTAGGGGTCATGGATCTGGAGGGGTATCCGTTTGCCGAGCCGTAATATGAGGTAGCCGAAGAGGAGCAGGAGCGCGGCATAAGCCGACCGTTCATTAAAGATGACGAGGAGGATGAGGAGGAGTACGGACTCGATTGCTTTCTGTAGTGAAACGGCGAGCTGCTTCGTCCTCTAGATGAAGACGCCGCCATTGCCCACCGACCAAACAGATATTCACAAAAAAAGAGAGAGAGACCAGCACCACTCTTCTCTATATATACTAGTGTGTGAGTGTGTGTTCTAGGACAGAGGGGGGTTGGAGTAAAGAGCAGAAGGAGAAGAAGAAGAGGAAGAATGTGTCAGAGGTCACATGGCGTGAATCATAAAGTGAAGAACATTGTTCGGATATTTAATTTGGTTTCACGCTTTTAAGCAAATGCAGGTGGTCAAGTGTGGAAGAAGCTTCGGTTCAGTAGATAGAGACGAATAGAAATCGAAAAAAGTAAGTTCAATTATTTACAGAAGAATGGTGATTTTATGAAGTTGTAGAGAGAGAGAGTGAAGTCTTCATTTCTTCTTCTTTAAGACAAAGTGAGTTGCAGAGTAGACATGGAGAGAGAGAGAGAGAGGGAGTAAGTGACAGGTGAGTACTGAGTAGTATGTAGATGGGAGGAAGTGAGAACGACAGGAGGCTTTGTTTTTGTTTTCTGACTTGTATTTTTTTTGAATTTAAAAGTTTTGAGTTGATTTTTGTGGGAAAATTAAAAGTGATGGAGTATTTCGTGGGAACAGAAGAAAGGCTGCAGATGAGGATTAAAAAAATCACAGAATTGTAAGAATTGTTGTGTAACGTGGTCTGGGGAGGTGGAGTTTAAACTGAGTAGTGCGCAGCGGTAGCCCGCGCTTAAAATAGGGGGTTTTCTGTTTTACTGGCAGTATTTTGAATAGTGAAAGGTAACGATGAGCGGGAATAACAGTGGCATCATTTGAAAGGTAAGGGCATGGTTAGTCAAGTGATAAGTAACTAATTTGAATGGAATAATTTATTGGCAGCAGGATAACCCGGACCATGTCTGGAAGTTGATGGGCGGATTTGATAGTTTATTGATTGAAAAATCAACCTTAGAAGCGAGAGGGTTATGTTGGATTTTAAGATGGGACATTTTATAAATAAGGAATTCTGGATTTAAGATCTCTAATTCTTAAAAAAAAAAAGGAAAGAAAGAAATCAACTTTAGAAAAACAAATTTTTTTAGCTAAGTTTACAAATGCCTTCCTTTTACATTTATTTATAAAATGCATAAAAGTTCCATCCAATAACCATAATTCTTTCAAAATAAATTCCTTTAAACATGTCATCTTTGTCTATATCTCCATGAAATGGTTTACAAGTTCTCGATAATTGTTTATTTACTTGTTGGTCAATTTTGGAAATTACATGGTGTAGCTATTTTAAGGGATTTTTCTATATTTCATGCATTTTCCATTTATACCACAAACATTCACATTTATTACGTCTTTGTATAGATAAGTTTTCTTGGTTCAAATTTATTTCAAAAAATAAAACATCATCTGGATTGTGTTACTTATAAAATATACGTCATAACATTTTTTGATATGGGATGGAATGTGTATTAAAATAAATGTGGTTGAAATTTTCACAAATAAATAGAAAACCTGTTAGTGAACATTCCAATTACTCGTGTATGCTAAATCCTACATTGTAAATTTTCAGGTAAAATTAGGAATATGTTAAACTGAGTGGGCAATGGTTCCAACTAATATGTCATCTTTTATATTTCAATGAAATAAATTTCAAATTCTAATTAAAAATGCCACTGTAGTAGGACTTTATTTATTCATTGATGTTTTTCATGTTTGCACCACTTACTTCTCCTCTTATTTCTCCTTGTCTTACTTTAGAATGAAATTCTACTTGTCTTAATTTTCTTGACAACTAATCATATGGAGTAGAGACGTCAAAATGGTGACTCGAACAAATCTGAGTGTATTATAAAATGGATAATGGGTATTAGCTAAATTCATTTATAACCATTTAATAAATGGATCAAAATGAGTTGACATATTTATACCAATTTAAGAAATGAATATGGATATACTCAATTATCAAATTCATGACTCACTTGATATTCTACTCTTATTTTTTTAATTTTTCACATTTTGATTGAAAATAAACGATGAATTTTTATTGATATTAGATTAGTAAAAAATTCAAAGTTTTCTTATTTTTAAATGTATACAAAGGTATGAGTCGAGTCAACTTGCTATCTACCAATTAAATGAATTTAATTGATTACCCATTTAGATTCATTCAAATTTATTACACACTCAAATACACTTATTGCATACCCAAGTCCATTTATTAATAGGCAAATTTGGGCAGTCCACTACCTGTAATAGAAAGTTATCAACATAAAAGAACAATCAATATATGATACCTATGACTTTTTTTTTTAAATAAACCAAGCTGTTAACAGCTTACGACAATATTGTAATCAATCAACTAACTACTAAGGAGTTTTTTATTAAGAGAAATATTAAAAAAAAAAGAAAGGAAGAAAGGAAGAGACTAACTATTAAGTATTATCTCAATGACAAAATGCAGTTGAAGACAAATCTGCAATAAGTTGACAAGAGTAAGTTGGGATTTTGATATTTAAAATTGAAACAAAACAAAATATTAAGAAAAAGAAAGCAATTAACCTTTTGAGGCAAGGAGGAGCGTGGTGGCGAAAACTGTCGTTATCCTGCTTGTCGCAGCATAGCATAACGACTGACGATCCATCGCTGATTAAGTTGAAATGTTTTGTTTTGCATCAAATTATAGCTTGCTATTTTCCACCTCTCATTTGCTGGAAATTGAAAAAGAAAAAGGTTGTTGTACAGCAGTCAATGGTGCATGTAGTAAAATATGCTAGAGCTTGAATTCAAGCTCATAGTCTGCACAAATTCAGGAGTGTTTTGAACGAACTCCGAGTGTGTTGATTATTAGAAATAATTTTGTGTCGACAATGTAAGTGGAAAATATTGACCAAATAATATAAATCCAAACAAAATTGTCTACAATCTTATTCAAGTCCAAAATACAGATGACTCTCAGAGAATAGAGCTATAAAATCAATGCCTATCTAGTTAGAACGTAATCACATTAGCAGCGACATTTGTTTCCGGAATTCATTGCTTAAGACACAGAAAACCCAAAAACAAATGCACACTGGTAAATTCTTGGCTAAATGGATTTAGGGCCAAAAAAAAAAAAAAAAGATAGCATTTCACTTCATATACCCTGGAACTGTAGTTAAAAATGAGAGAGAAGAAAAAAAAGAAAAGAAAAGGAAGCTATTTGAAAGCAAATTAATATTCATAAAACTCTGCATATTAAAGACTATCAAATTAACAATTACTGTTGTGCGGGTCTTGCCATCATCAGCATTGAGTCTTACCTAACAAGGAAAACAAAAATTTGTTCATACTTTTACAAGTTTTTTGTTTTCACATCTATTGTATTAATACTTTTATCTGTTGCTGATATTTACGGTGTACCATACAATCAAAACTAATAATTGTGAAAACCACGAGTCCCAACTAGCCTCACTAAGAGGGCAGGACAAGAAAAAAGACATGCACATGCCAATGTATGAACTCTCTGTCCTGCATATGATTTGGGGTTTACGGCATACTTACAAGACGATAGCTTAAAGTGCGTGTATGTGATAAAAAGGAGAAAAGTGAGAGTTTGTACGAGACTAGTAGCGTTGCAGAGCGTGAAAGTATATGTACGCGTATGGGGGTCTATCCCGTCTACATATGTAAGTTTTGAGTTTCGATTACTCGGAATCATCAAATTTATCTAGACCTCGACCTCTGTAATCATGCCACAGAATTTCGTCAATGTATGATCTGAATTTGAGAAGTTGAATCTACACACCGTACAAATTATATTAAGTATAAATAGATGTGTCTGATAGGAGATTTGTGACATAAGAACTACTTTAAATCGATTAGTGCACGAGTAACGTGCCGTGCTCCTATAGATTAGAGTGAGTTACGTCCACATGCATACATGCAATAAACCAAAAAAACAAGAAAACGAAAGCAAAAGGATTTCTGCTCCAGCAGTAGTGCGTCTTTCGCTGAACAAACAAAGCACCTTTGCATACGAAGAAACAAAGTGGTTAATTTCAAGTAATTTATAATTACTTGGTGGTTGGGGGCCATTCCTAAACTTCCTGCTCCACGGAGAACCCATATCCCAACGACCCCAGTTCTTTAGATGCCTCGGAAAGTAAGAGTCGAGCTCAATGAATTGGAAGTTGGATCAACAACCGTCTGCCTCTGCAGCATCCACTTTTTTGGCCTCTCACGTGAATATGGTGATGCTTATGGTGATGCAAACATTTAATATTTAATTTAGCTGGTATTTAGTTTTCATAAACCTGTGATTGACAAGATTCACCCACATAAGTTTCAAAAATGTAGCTTCAGGACAGACAGGGAGACCGATCAGGCCAGGCCTGCTACGAATACTACTCCATCTTTAATTGCACCAAACACGAAACCTACCGCTAATTACACATCAAAACTTTTGTCAACCAAATGCCAGATACACCGCCGGTTCAGTGAAGCAACACACAATTGTCTAAATAAAGACGGGTAAGCTAGAGCACGACTTTATTTATCCCTAGCCATGGGCAAGACAAGTGTAGAAAGAGGAGAGAACAACTATTGGTTTAGTTACATTTCAAATTAACTAGAGCACAGAAGGAGAGGTTAATCTAACATTTGGAAGAAGCAGCCGGTGTGTTTGAATACAAAAGTTATTTCAAACAATATTTTACTTTCATTATAAACATGCTTTTTAAATTTTTTTGTATAAAACTAATTCTTAGTTCACATACATTATATCATAAAAAATGCTATAATAATTATTTTATATTTATCTCAGATAATAGTAAGTCTATGCAGAGATGCTTGAATAATACTACTTAGTCTCTTTAAATTAAATGTCGAGTTGACACTGGCTTGCGTCTCGTACAATGAGTTCCTCTGGCTTGATGATCATTTTTATTGCATTTGTGGTTGATATTCAACAGAGAGCAGTAAATTCGAAAGAGTGAAAGACAAGGATAGATGCGGGGAGAGGTCCTGACTTCCTATCACTAACCCCAGTTTTCTATAGCTTGACAGCACATGCAACCTTCTTACTACTACTACCCACTACTCTTTTGTGGTCCCTGCTGGCGATCGCATTGGGTGGGGTTGAGGCCTTCAGGATCATTTATGTTGTGAATTGCTTGGAGGTAAGCTAGTTTTTTTTTTTCCCCTTTTAATAAATCATGTGAAATATGCTTTTCACTTTCACCAGTTGGGTTTGTAGTCCAAATTCGTTGAGAATCTATTGGGCACTAGCTCAGTTGCGTTAATCTTTACAATTTATGTTGATTAGATATAAAGGAGTTGTTTATCCAATATAAAATTATGCGTGTAAATTACTTTTAGCTACTTTTTTTTTAAGCTAATGCTGCTACAAATTATCCCTATTCACACTTGATATCTTGTACTTTAGGAGCCGAAAAGGGGGAAATTTTTTTGCACTTTCTCAAACTAAACCTTTAGGGCCTTTCGGCCCGGAGGGAGGGGAACCATTAGGGTGGAAGTTAAGTCTAAGCATGTCCATGGCCCCCAAAACAGTTACCTTTTTTCCATCGCATAAAGATAGAATTACTTTCTTTTTATGATTGTCTCAAATTATAGACTTGTTTCTTTTTTAAAAGGGTAGGTAATTCAACAAATATTCTATTCTATAGGTGAACCATTCAAGGGGTAACAAATGCAAAACTAAAATTAGTATTAAGAACATGGCATGCGAAGAAAGTACTAAATAAAATGATTACGTTGACTTACATTTACATTTCTTAATCTGTGTGAAAATTTTATTTTTTGGGGGAAGTAGGATTTACGTAGGCTTAGGAATATCAGTTTAGTTAGGAAGAGAAGTGGGCTGGGCCTTGGCGAGTGATGCACGTCCGCCAGAGAGGACCGCACCTATGTTTAGAACAGATGGCTGTGCCGGAAGAGTCGTTGGCCAAACACCAAAGCGGTTGATTTAGGGTGTATTTGATAAATTTTAAAGTTTGACATTTAAAATTTAAATTTGTTAAATTATTAAATTATTAAGTGTTAAAATCTTAAAACTTGAGCGTATTTGACATTAAATAATAAGTGAACAATTCATAGCAACTTAATTAATTAAGATTTCTATTTTTTATAAAATATAAACATATTACGACGTAAATTCATTAAATTTAAGTATTCAATTGGATTATTAAATGGGGCATTCATCAATCAAAAACAGATGAGTTTGCATTTTTATTCTTTTCAAATAAATTACTTAAATGGCACTTAAGTTCTTTAGTTTGTATTGTTTGGCCTTCTAATTATGAAGTACATCATGTTGCATCTTGAACCTATAAAATTTGCGTATTCTTAGTCCTTTCATCAAATATAACGTCAATCCTTACAAAAGTTATCTCCAAATGATGTAGTTTTTAAAGTTCTTGTTCATCCAATATTTTCTAATAATTGCTGAAACTACTAGTCATTAGCTAACAATAGTTAATCATCATTTGACTACTAAAACTCAAATGCCAAAATCTCATGAAACTACACATGTTTAGTCAGCCTTGATGGTGGAAATTAACGCGACAGCTAATATTATATGCAGTTTGTAAGTTTAGAAGGCAATGCAACACACTTAATAGTGAAGGGGCAAAAGTATATAAATTTAAAAGTTCAAGAGCCATTTAGGTAATTTAATCTTCATTCTGCCCGTCAATTGGTAGTCTTGGTGGCGTGAATGAAGCGAGGCAACATGAACTAACAATTTTCGAAGTATTTACTTTAGAAAAATTTTAATCTAAGTGATAATATAATAGATACAAACTAAATGATGGTTCACTTTATTTTTTTTTTTTTAATTTTAGAGATCATTATTTTTATATCTGTCACCGTTTTCTTATAGGTAAACTCTTTATTTTATCTCTTGAAAGAAAGTAAAATATCATAGCATGCGAATAGGGTCAGTTGCTAGAAACAAATTTTTATTCTGGGTGTTTGCAGACAAAGAATAATAGAACGGCACGAGGGTCATTTTCCTTTTATAACTTGTGAGACGTTACTACTTACCATCATCTTAGTGGAAACCAAATCTCAAATAAAAATCCAAGGAACAACGCCACTATCAGCTTCTGAAGGCGTGTTACACTTCCGCAAATCATAGCGCCTTTATCCATCTCCTAATCGCACACCACCACTCCACGGGTTACCAATTTTATCCGCCGGAGTGAGAGGCAGAGACCGTCTGAGAAAATGGTGACCTCTGTTTACGCGTCGCAAAGTCTGTCGCTCCTGGTCCAACCTTCATGCCTCAGACGGAGCAAGTCTTGTTCCTGCTTTCCTTTTCCGAACACAAGTAAATGGGATAAGACGCTGCTCTGATTGTCTTTAATCTTTTTACCTTTATTTTATTTAATTTAAAATATATTTTTTTGGGTGAAGCTGTCTCTAATCTTTACCTTAATGTTTCAGGACTTCATACTTCGAAAAAGCTAATAATATCAAGTGGTTCAGTCTTTACGATTGGACACAACAAATCAAGATCAAAGCAGCCAATGGCTACATTTCGGAATAGTAAAAAGGATGCTAATGCCGATTTTGAAGTGGGGAAGCGGCTTTATCTGGGAATGGACTTTGGTACCTCTGGAGCACGCTATGCTTTAATTGATGAGCAAGGGAATATACTTGCCGTGGGGAAAAGAGAATACTCTTTATTTATGGTAGGCTTTCAGTTTGAGGCAATGCTTTGTTGATCCATGTCTAATATTTGGTCCTTTGTTTTTTTTAGTTGGTCTTCCTGTATGTTGTTGCTTAGCGTAGTGGCAGTTAAAAACAGCTCCAGCTCCATCTTCCGCCAAATTTTGTATATAAAACTTCTACGAATTTGTACGCAAATCGTGTCCTTGCAGCGTATTTTTCCATTTTTTTTTCATTATCTGAACTTTTCTCATATTCATAACCTTTACGAGGTAGAACCGTAGAAGTATAGCAACTTGAATTTCAAGAACTGAATTGATTAACTAAAAAGTGTCGGTGCGGGGTTTAAATTGGGATTAAGAAGTGAATCTACAAGGTTTATCTCTCTCTCTCTCTCTTTTTTGGGGCCCTCTTCGGTTCAAGAAAGGACAATAGGGGTTCGAATTATGTTTTGAAATCACTGAATCCTGGAGCTGGTTTTATCTTCTAGAAAGAACAAGGAGACAGTTGATTGGGTGCAGTCCTGGAAAAAGACACTCTTCTCGCTCCTCGAAGATATCCCTCTTAGGTTTCGGTCAAATATTGCATCCATTTCTATTGATGGAACTTCTGGCACAGCCATGATCATAAATGGGTAGATACTTCATAATTGACTTGATTTAAGATTTTGATTTTGATTTTTTCCCTCTGCTTTACAAGTTCCCTACTTTTGACTAAAATCTGCTCCAATGTAAATTTAGCAAAACTGGAGAATCTTTATCGAAGCCGTTTCTCTACAACGAGAGTTGTCCTGATGCTTTGCCATTGGTAAAGTCCATTGCTCCTGAGAACCACACAGTATGCTCAGGATCTTCTACGCTTTGCAAGCTTGTATCCTGGTGGAACTCTTCTGATTCAAATAAGGATTCCGTGGTGTTGTTGCATCAGGCAGATTGGTTGTTGTGGCTCCTTCATGGCAAGCTAGGAGTTTCTGATTATAATAATGCACTGAAGGTTTTATGTTATTCATTCTCAATTCCCAAAAAAAACAACACAAAAAATGAGAAAAGGTTGCATTGAGATGTTTGTGTCCCTTTGCACCTTATTGGTCAATTCTCTCTCAGGCTGGCTACGATCCTGAAAATGAGTCCTATCCCCCTTGGTTGCTCGCTCAACCCTATTCTTTTGTTTTACCATCAGTGCAAGCTCCTGGTACTCCAATTGGTTATATGAAAGAGGACATTAGAACAAATTTTGGTATGCTTTTGTTCTACAACATTTTTATCATCATTAAACATTCATAAACTGTTTCATAAACCCAATATATCCCTCTGATAAGCTCATATAATTTTGGTTCCCAACCAATATGGTTATAAATATTTATTTTTACTAAAATTAATCTGTACTATCATTTATAGTTCTAATATAAACGTATGCAATGATGTTATAAATTGCCCGCCCTTTTTCAACAGTCTGCTTGTCCTTGTCTCAAGCGTTATGCCTATGAAGTTCTTTTTTATCTCTTTGCTAATATGCAAAGATTTGAAGCTCACTTTTAAGAGATATTCATTCATTATCATGTCATTTCTCTTGGTGACAAAACCATTGTCACATTCATTTTCAGTTATTAGGTAGTCTGTTCCAAATTCCTGACCAAATGATGCAACTTTTCTTATTAATCTATGCTGGATAAAAGTGGTTAGAGTAGTACAAAGGACGTTGTTTATTCAGTCTGAAGCTTTGTATAATAATTAACCATGAGATACTCTACTAATGTATGATACAGCTTTTTACACTATGACCACCTCATCCTTTTTAGCTGTTGGCTTTTACACTCTACCTCTGGCCCTCATATCATTCATCATCTGGACAGGTTTCTCAGAGAATTGTGTTATCTGCACAGGAACAACTGATAGTGTAGCCGCCGTTCTTGCATCTCGCGCTACTCAACCTGGAAAAGCTGTGAGGTTCTTCTTTATTTGTTTATATAATTCTGAAAATCAAAGAGTTGTGTATTCTTGCTGCTTCATTGCTGTGCAAATTTGCTCAAAGGGCCGGTGGATTGGTGTAGTTTGTGCATGAACCTTACCTCCTCTTGTATCCAGTTTGCAAATAAAACATGCTCAAATCAATTTTACTCAGGTCACGTCGTTGGGTTCCACAATTGCCATAAAACTTTTTAGCACCAGAAGGATTGAGGATTCAAGATATGGGGTGTATAGCCATCGTCTTAATGATAAATGGCTCGTTGGAGGTGCTTCAAACACTGGTGGTGCTGTTCTTAGGCAGATATTTACAGATGATCAACTGGAGAAACTAAGTGAACAGATAAATGCTTTGGAAGCATCTCCTCTTGACTACTATCCCCTTAAGTCAGTTGGAGAGAGATTTCCTGTGGCAGATCCACATATGCAACCCAGGTATGCAAAAGGTTTTGATGTTATGAGGAAATTAGTAAAAGAGGTTATAAATGGTGCGACGATTAATTGAAAAAAAATAAATAAAAGAAGATATCTACAGAATTTACACCAATTCTTGAGTTCTTGATTCTAGTTAGCATACTCATCAAAATTGAGAAATTCTGCTATTCCTGATTTTTTGGTACTTAAAAAATTCCTGTCATGCATTAGTATAATTAGAGCCGTGAGTAAGATATGTCATGGGCCTGATTACTGTGGTCTGTAAACCAGCAAATGGCTCAACCTTGTGTCTATTCCTGCAAGTTTGCATTTGCTGCTGACATGCAGTCTGTTTATATGGAGAATCTTCAACTAGTTACATGTTTTACCACACTGAAGCTTCATTTCCTGGTTAACCATTGGTATTGATTAACTATTGACCTCCTGTTTGACAATTAATGGTATATTCTGCTGCAAGTTGAATGAGCAACTTAGTACACGGTAAAAATGTTGAGTTTGAAGCTATTTGTATTTCTGAAATTTTATAATCATGAGTTGCCAAATATATAACTGGGGCGGTATAGAAAGTTTGCAGTGGATGTGATTGCAAGGGCCAAGAGCAATAGCTTTTAAGTAATAAACATAATTATGCTCTTATTTTACTCCTAACCTTTCGAAACTGTGTTCTACTATGTACTCTTCTTACCCAGACCTAGTAGATTTGACAGTGGAAAGGGGGAAGAGCAAAATTAAGGAAAAAAATGTTGGTAGCAAACTGGAGCCTGCTCCGGGTTCATTAGCCATCCTGGAGGTGACATTTTACTGATGTATCAAGGGCGCTGTTGTTCTGCCTGTGGATTGTCTGTTGTTGGTTCTGTTGAGAACAAATGCAGATAGAGGGCTTTTTCAGAACTCAATGTCATATTCTTAGAAAACCTTCTGCTTAGAATTGAATTTTCTTTTTCTGCTGCATTTGAGATTTTGTATGAAATTGAACGTTCCAGTGCATCTGTAGTTAATTGACATTGCACAAAATATTCCACCTATAACATCAAGTTGCTTAATCTGTTAATGCTTGCCCTGTTTCTTTCCAGTTTCAACTAACATCAGCTGCCCGCTTGTGCAGATTACATCCTCGCCCAGAAAGTGATGTAGAGTACCTGCATGGCATTCTAGAATCTATGGCTCGAATTGAGGTAGAGTACTTTCATGGCATTCTCCTAAACCCCTCATTTTCCTTTTTAAAATTTTTTTTATTTTTATCATTTAAACATGCATAGAGATCGTTTACTTTGATATTGCATAGGCAAAAGGCTACAATTTATTGAAGGAACTTGGGGCAACCCCAGTTGAAGAAGTTTATACAGCTGGAGGTGGATCAAAAAATCACAAGTGGATAAAGATTCGAGAAAGAGTGCTAGGATTGCCTGTGCACAAGGCGCTTCAGACAGAAGCTTGCTATGGAGCTGCATTATTAGCAATGAAGGGTTCCTCATTAACAGGAAGGTAATTTTACTATTAGGAAAATTTGGAGCTTGTTAGCACGACTAAGAAAGACAGATGGAAAAGTGACTGGCAAGTGTTGGACTCTGGGTTCATTTTTGTAAATTATGGAACCAAACTACCAAGTTAAACTATTGTGTTGAATGATTAAAATTGTCACTGCTGACTACAACAGAGCTTCCTTGACCGCACCATGGACAACAAGTAGTTTGTTTGGATTGCTTATATTTAGCTAAAAAATTTTGCTTACATTATCGACACAAATTTCAATCACCTTTTTATCTCAGATACATCACATCAAAAAAGTGCTACAGTATTCTTTTCAAAAAATTATTTCAAAAAATCTACTATCCAAATATGTAGCAGGCAAAATTGCCTGGTAAATCATCAGAAGGTTCTTTAGGGCCAAACTGAATCAGGATAACTCTATCTTGGGCTGCCCTCGTGAAATTATATACAATTTGAACAGCAAAGGAAAATCTTGGGAGACATTCTATAGTCATACAAGTATACCGTTCTACTATGTAATACTAGGATAAACGCCAGAAAAAATGCTTGATTATACCCCTTGTGTGTGTGTGTGTGTGTGTGTGGGGTTTGGGGTCTCTTCAATGTCACCCTGTATCTAATAAATTCTACATTCCTAAATGCTCAAGTAACTATCACTGCATTGTTTAGCGAAACCACCAATGTCGATGCCTTCGTATACGCGTTGGGGGAATATTACCGCGAGCCTCTGAGCTGCGGACAAAGCAGCAAGGGTTATTGATAAGCTCAAAATGCCGGCATTGGACAAAAAAGCTTGGTGAAATATGTGCGCGGACAAGCGAGCTACTCCCAACACCCCCTAAAGGTCACCAGCCGGACCGTGGCTCGCTTTTGGTTCTTTGGCGAGGAATTCCTGCCTCAGCCGTCTAAGTTGGGAAACTGGCGTTGTTTCCATCAGGAAGTTGATATAATCATATAATGTGGGACTCTTCTCTCTTTTAATTCGTCAAAAATATTTTTGGTGTAAGAATACTCTTACCACAATCGGAAGGGACATAAGCCATGGTGCATTTGGTAGTTGGCAGTAGATACCGTGTATTTACTTTCTAATTACTTTTATTGTTTGTGTAAATCAGTGTGACGTTCTGTTGCGTAACCCACAAATATGGGGGTGGCATCATAATAAACTTTTTATATATTGCACAACTTAAATATTTTGCCAGGGTACAGATCAAATAGGTAATAAAATGGACTAGCAAGACTCAGAAAAGAAAATATAATAAAAGTAAAGCAAACTATTACCACCAAAAAAAAAAGAGTAGAGCAAACAGCAAAGTCGATAGTGGCAGGGGCCAGTTGAGATTGGATATCGAGTTTCTGAAACACTTGGGGAAACGAAGGAACATTCGCCATCAGAGGCTTCAGATAGCATGCGTGCCTTCCAAATCACCACCGAATCCCTGCATTTAATGCATTACAATCATGATGGCCTGAGTTACCTAACTTTGATGGGTGTCTTCCACGCGCTCTTTTGTTTTTCCATTAAATGTTTTGCTGGAATTTGTTTACTTCCAAATTATACTACTCTATGCTAACAAAATCCCCAGTACTCTCGGTTCCTGAGGAACTAGAATTCTGACCCGTGTTATGCACGGGTTTATATTTAAAATAATAATAATAATTAATGAACTATTTGTAATAGTCATATGAAAAATAAGTTAAAATAAATTGATTATTTTAGTATCTAATTTATATTATATATGTATCTTATCTAAAACTTTAAAATAAACAAAACATATGGAAATGATTATAGAAACATTGAAAGAAATACCAAAAGAGAATATAGTATTAATCCAAGGTCAATTCTCCGTCACTTTCTATTCTCGCTATCCCCTTTTTTTTCATCTCCTTAACTCAACATTTCCATAATTTTCTAAATCCTATATTCTCTTTACCCTTATTATTCTTACCTAATTGTCCTTCCTTTAATCTAATTTTATAGCACATTTACCTCCTTTCTACTATACTATCCAACTATTATAATTGTAAATGATAACCTATTTACTTTGATTGCTCCATCAACAAATATGAGTTTGGATATGTAATTTAATTGGATTCAAATGTGTTTATAATTCAACATCCAAATTAAAAAGTTAATATTTGAAGGAAAAAAGGAACTTTCATAACTTCCAGTTTAGTTTTAAATTAAAATATACTTATTTTTTTATCCTTCAAATTGAAAGATATCACTTGAAGCAAAGGGAAAGAAGAATCGATAAATAGTAATTTTAGAATATATTTAATTGTACCTCTCATAATATGAAACTATATAAAACCAAGAATTAATCACAAAGTAAAATTGGCATCTGAAATGCAAATGAAAAGACAATATCTTGTAATACATTCAACAATTACCAAAAAAAGATTTAGTCATTTTCTAAAATGACATAGTAGTATTACATATTTACATTGAAGAAAATAACAAAAATATACAAAATAATCAATAATGCCTAAGACTATTCTTAGTGGTTGGGTTTTACAGCTTATTTAAATATTAGAGTAAAATTTAGATTAAATATATATAAATTGAGTAGATATAGTTTATAAATGCATTATATCTTTCTCTTACAACTATATGCTATTTTTTTTTAAAAAATTTTTCTGATGTTGTTGTTGTTATTACTATTATTATTATTATTTATCAAAATAAAGATTTTAAATAATAAATTTCATTTTTCAAGTGGGACTTTGTTATTAATTTAGTGATTCGTAGTTTAACGCTTAGGATTAGTACAATTATTGATTTTTTAAATCCATGACCATTGAATATTATTTTTTAAATATAATTTATACTTTCAATTAGGATTATTTTAAACAAGAAAATATTATTATTTGCTCTTTAACTTTTAATAGGAGATTTGATGTTTTATTTAAATTTACTTTCCTATGAATAAACTTTATCCAATTTTCTACATTTATAGTGCCACTTTTTACATTTCAAATTCAAAAGATATGAATGGATATTTGATAATTAAAAAAAAAATACAAAACTCTATAAACAAAAAAAATAGAAAGTTAGAAACTTTATAATTTAACCATTCTAAAAATTTTATTTGCAATACATATATGATAGATGATAGTTAGTTGCATGTGAATAAGAGTGGAGAAAATGCCTGCATGTGAGTAGGAATGGAGATAGTCGATAAGGATTATTATTAAATTATATTCCTCGACTCTATGCTAACAAAACCCTCCCCATACATATATGTTCCTGAGGAATAGGCCACAGTATAAGTTGATAAAAACAGGATTAATTACATCCACATCCCTTGAGGTTTGTCTATATTACCATATAAACCTTATGGTTTGACCAAATTATATGTATCCCTTATTAGTAACGGTTTCTTAATTCTGTAATTGATGCTATAAAATGACAATAACTGCCTATTTTAAAACATTTCAGAAAAAGAAGGAAACATATAAAGGACCATTTTTTCCTTTTGTAAAGGAACAACGCATAAAGAACTAAAACAACAAGAAACTCCAAACCCTCCTCTGTTCTCAGGAAATCGCGATCGTCCCATTCTCCTGCTCCACTGCAACCATCACCATTACCTATACAGTCTTTCTTTGTCCTCCTTTCTCGTGTATAAAAACATAGTAATATACAAGCATTACTTCACCAAAAAAAAAAAAAACCCAGAGATAGACAAATTGGTGAACAGTTAATGTCAAATTTTGTGAGATATGTCTTGTTTGGATTGCTATTTTCTGGATTTTTTTAGAAAATATATTGTAACGATTTGATACATATGAGATAAAAAAGTGTTTGAAAAATATGGTCACGAAAAATGTAAAAATTTTTCTGGAGAAAACTCCAATCCAAACAAGGCTTACAAATAAGATGTTCGGGGTTAGAGATTGAAATTCGGGCAAGATCTAGAATATGTAGAGGCATTGCTATGTTGTAAGCTGTTCATATTGTGGTGTTATCAATTGAATATAGTGGCATTGATATGTTGCAAGGCGCAAGCTACTGATATTATGGTGTTATGAATTGAATGTAGGCATTCATATGAGTCTTAATCTTAGCTTCTGGGATTTGTTATGGATATAGTAATAATAGCGGTGGAGTAGCCCAATACTCGTGGTATTGCTGGAGATTATATTTTCACTTTTTTTTTTTTTTTTTTTTTTTGTTGATTGATGTTGGTTTTTGAAACTCACGTTCGTGGATCACTAGTATCCAGATAACATATTTAACTTACTTGAAAGGAAGAGACTACAAGAATTGAGAACTCTCTCTGTTTGATAACATATTTACGTTTATTGTTTGGTACTTCACAGTAGAGAGAAAGGGGAAAAAGGGGATTAGGACGGGGCCAATCGCTGATAGGCATTTTGGAACTTTCAACTTGTATTTTTGCTGACCCAATCAATTTTCAAATAGTCAGGGGCTAGTTGTCATAAATTTGTTGATTTAGGGGTTTTTTGGTAATATGATCAAATCTCAAGGTCAAATTCACAATATGATCAAACCACAAGGGAGGTAAATGTAATTAATCCATAAGAATAAGACGAAGGCTGCACTTTTTTTTTTTTTTTTTTAATAAGATAAAAGTTGCACATTTTTTTATTCAATTCTCTCTACATCCTCTATTCGGGAAATTCTACACCGCTAATTGACCCCAAAAATATCTCGCCATGTTCCCTGGTATTGGTTAGCGATGCAAAGTACTAAATTATTACATGTAAATTTAACAAGGCACTTCTCAAATTTCAAGCCTATAGATATTTGCCTGATACTGGACCTCATGATCATGATTTTCGTTCATGACTCCCCATCCGCATTATCAAGAGATATCCAAAAACAACTAATGTATTTTTCATTCATGGTAACTGAAGGTTAAAAGCTCAACACACAAAACGCAATCAAATTGTGGTTTATCTTTTGTTAAAGATATAATTTTTAATCAACTCAAGTTCTGGGTTGATTTTTTTATACCTATCAATAACTCACTACTATCATTAACTCCCATCGAATACTTGTACACTTCAAAGGACGACAAATACCACGGAGAGAAGAAGACACAAAAGGAAACAAAGAAAATTAATAAGTAAATATCAGGGATAATCTTTAAATATAAATTATGAGGCTAACTGAGTATAGACTTCTTTTTTCCTGGGAGATAAAATGCAACAAAAGCCACAGTTAATAAACTACAGGGTCTTGTTTGGATTGTCATTTTTTAGTTTTTTATGGAAAAATATATTGTAGCAATATGATGTATATGAGGTAAAAATGTATTTGAGAAATATTGTCACGAAAAATATAAAAAAAAATTTCGATGGAAAACTCCAATCCAAACAAGTACCCGTTTATGACTCGTTTGAAATATTTATTTTTTTTAAAAAAATTTTCACATAGTATTTGACAATAAATAATTGCATTTTATAGTTATTACATTAGTAAGAAATTCAAATTTACCTCCTTAACACTCATTAAATTTTAAATAAAATGTATATTTATCTTTAAATAGGTTAAATGAGTGAGTCAAGTCAACTCACCACCTATTAATTGAATGGGTATAACCCATTTATATCCATTTAAAATTAATAGGCGGGTTTGGGTAAATTATTAGTGGATGGGTTTGGGTGAGTCAACATAAATGGGTTGTGATAAACACATCTATCTTTTAAATAGCTACGGTGACCGAAATTATAACTTGGATCATAGAACGCTTTTGTTTGTGCACAGCGCATATGCTACATAAATATTTGTTTAACGGAAATAACCTAGTGTTAGATACAGTAGCCGAGCAAGATTGTGAAACATTTAAGTAAGTTTTACAATGATTTCACAACAAAATTCGAAAACAAAAGAAAATGATAGTGTATTTATGTATCTTATGTTCCTTTCAATTATACTGTAAAAGTTGAATTCAAATCGGAGATCCTTGGCCTTTTGAATGATATCATACGTGCAAGATTTATACCCTTCAAATTTTTTCTTACTTTTTTTTTTTTCTAAATTATAAGTTAAATTTTTTTTTAACTGTAATACCTTTCATGTTTAGGTTATTATACTACTATTAAAATAAGGGTTATCCATTTATGTGTTTCTTCAAATGACGAGATAAATTCGATTAAGAAACAAACTACCTAGATACTGATTACCTGACATTTGCTACATTAGTATTATCAATTTTGAGAAATTTAAACGTCCTCTATTGCATGACATTTACCATTGCGTCTAGTATCCAGTTATTTGCTTCAAAAAAAAAAAAAAAGAGTTTGGTATTGTTATTTTTATATATTCCTATACACTATTCTAGAGTGAAAAAAGATGTGCGAGAAAAGTAGTATTTAGTGAATTATTTGAGCTGCTTAACAGAAAGTCATTCTACTTTTTAAGGTAGACATGATACTCTCCAGTGCGCTCTCTCACTTTTCTTTCTCTGGTTCATTCTTTCTGGCTTTCTGTATACTTGAGAGCCTCGAGATTATACCTATCAACTTGTACATCTCCCCAACCCAGCCTCCACCTCTTTTCCTCTCCTCAGTAACAAGTCAACAATGGTCAATTTTGATCATTTCTAAACCTTCCTCTCGTCTCTTCTTCTTATTCTTCTTAACCATGGCTGCAGCTCCTAAGCGTCTCGATCCTCAAGCTCCTGAATACAAACCCTTATTCAACGCCTCGTCCATCACTCCACACTTGAATAATCTTTCATTAATGCACAGACTAAGCTCCTCCCCGATACCGCCACCGCCCGCCTCCCCAACTTCCTGCATAGCTTTTCTCCATCCGAATCAGCCAGCTTTCCATCTTCCGCCTTACATCCACAATGACCCCTTTTACAATGACTCCTTTCTTCTACACCAACCTAGTTACGTCCCTCCTCTTCCTCCACCGCCACCACCACCACCACCACAAGATGATGCCGATGTAGATGTCTCACCAACTTCACCACCCGCGGTGCCTTCTCGTCTTGCAACAAGTGAGCCAGTAAGAAGGGGTCCAAGAGTTATCACAAAATTTTCCAGGGTGAGAGCTGGAAGAGGTGGCTCTTGGCGAAATGGTGGGGGAAGAGGAGGAGGATTTGGAAGAAGAGGAAGCTCTGGGGAATGGGTGAGAAGAAGAGGATCTAGTCCTTCTTTGCATGAAGAAAGGAGAGGCAACAAGAATAGGACTTATGTAGAGAAGCATGGCACCTTACCACTTAGAAGATATGAAAATAAGACTACTGTCATGATCAAGAATATACCCAATGAGTACACGTACTAGTACTACTGAACTCCTCCTTTGCTCACTCTACTTTTGAGCATTAAACTCTTTCATTTATTTCCCTCATTCAATACTTAAAATCAGGCTGAAAGTTAAAGAGCTGAAGGTGACTGTTAGTATTAAAACTTCAAGATTCGGCAATTTAATGCCAGTGAATCAAGTTTTATAAAGTGATGTGTTTCTTGCTACTCAACTTTCTATCCTTTGTTATTTTCCCCCTTTTTTTGGGTCAAAATTCTATTCTGTGTATCTTGCTTACATGCAGTTAACATTTTGTTCGTTTCTTTCCTTTTTTTTCTCTTTGGGGAAATATCTGTCTGTTGCTTGTTTTAATTACTAGTTCGTCACTTCAGTGGGAAGGCAAAACGGAGTCTGACATTAGTGTAGGAGTACTAATACAGTATGCTTCAAAGAAGCTTCAGTTTCTTATTCTTTACTTATCAGTTGGATTTTCTACCTCGTATATCTAATAGCTTCTGCAACTGAAATCTGTAGTCGGTGGATGCTTGTGGAGTTCATGGACAAGCATTGCGTGTTGGAGAATAGAAAGACCGAGCAGGGGACTACATCTATCGAAGCTGGACAAGAACCTCTTTCAGCTTATGATTTCCTGTACTTGCCCATTGATTTCGGGTAAGCCTCTATACGTTCTCCTCTGGGCTTTCTGTGTCCTTTGAGTTTGCAATTTCAAATGGAGTAGTGACATAATCTTTATTTTGGCGGGTCTTGCAGAACTGGAAAGAACAAAGGCTATGCATTTGTGAACTTCACTGAACCACAAGCTGTGTGGAAATTTTTCAAAGAATGTGACTCTACAAAATGGGATTTCAAGGATTCCCCCAAGACCAGAAAAATTGTCTGTGCAAGCATCCAGGTAAGTACCCAGGTACTGTTTTCTCTTTTTTTAACTTGGCTTCGGTTTTGTACCTAAATTATGCTATTGATCAGGGTAAAGAAGCACTAGTGAGACATTTCCAGAAGACCGATTTCGAATGTGAATCAGACGAATTCCTACCCTTGTGCTTCAGCCCGCCTAGGGATGGTTCCGGGGATTCGGTCAAACTCACCCCTATTGGAAATGTTAGAGGGAAATCTCTTAGCATATGCTCTGACCGCTATCACCGAACCAGGCATCGCTTCCTCGTTTGAGTTTCATGGTCTGGTTCCCCTGAGCAAACCAAGCATGCATCAAGCGTTCCTTTACGGCGTCTTCGTGGTTTGAGTAATGGATTTCTCTTCCACTGCAGTCTTACGTACCCTTTTCTTTCCTTTTCCAGTTGTGGTGCTCTGCTGACAATGCAGGCTTGTTGTCTAGTGCTTACTGCTTAGTCCTTACATCCGTTCGGCTAGTTTGAGTTGTCGTCGTAGTCTTCAAAAAGACTTGAAATTTTAGTGTTGTCAATTAGGGTTTTCAATGTATGTAACAAAAGAGGGTGGATCCTGGCACCTGAATCTCTGGTTAGCATTGGGGTCAGGTGATTGGTTCCACCCTATGTTAAGCTTGTGATATGAATCTACGATGCTGGTGGATATGGTGCACCTTTTACATTGACACTGCTAGATGTAACAAATAAAAGCTGCAAGACTCCAAGCCTCTGCAGCCTTGTTTAGTTTTGGCAAGTCTAATTCAGTTTACTGTTTATGGATATTTCAGTTTTTCGGTAAGGTGGGGCTAGTAAATGTTGCCATTCGATTCAAGGCACTACTCATTCAACAAAAAGCTAGTTTTGTTTTTAGCACAATCACAAAATGTTCTTGTTTGGTTTTGGTTTTGAATTTCTGTTCTCTCTTACTTTTGGACTGGGACTATACATCTCCAAGACGATCAATGGTTGGGGGTCTTTTTGCTAGACTTCCCAGGTTTTCCAACAGTGGTTGATTATCCATCAGAACCGTTCAAAAAATGAACTTTTGGCCCCATCTATTATCTTGAGCAAATTTTGATGTTGACGATGCCTGTCTAAGCTATGCGGTTAACCTTCCAAGTCATATCACTTCAACCAACTGCAAAATCAGCGTTTTCCGTCGCAGTTTATGTTGGCTGGGCTTTGCACGTAGTTTTGCGTCTTCACAGCTTAAGCTAATTTCTGTATATCATCATCATTGCTACTCTACACATATATGAAATGAAAAGTGAAAAATTATTACGTATCTCTTCTGAGTTTTACAGAATGGATTTGGTGGTGCACGTCAGTCATCAAGATTTGACAGTGCGTTCTCTTTTTCTCTCCAACATCTTTCGGGGAGGGAGGCCGGGGTTGATCACAAATAAATTCATCCTGTGTAGGACGAGTTTGAACTTAATTTTGCCACCCCGTTTCTTGATTTAAGAAAAAAAAGTTAACCAATATTTAGTGTGGTTAGTTTGTACATGCATGTGATTCGCGCAAAACACTAGTTCATGTTTTGCTTTTAATTAACGTGATTGATTATACGAGTTTTTCTCCTGACAGGGCAAAGTGGATTGCCGAAAAGAGTACATCTTACTTAGACTTTGCTACTTCTAGGGAAATGATTACCACGGTTAGTGGGTTGCCGGAGCCAGGACCCCAGAAGAGTCTCAAACGCACGTACCTCTACTGATTTGTCAATTAACTTTTAATTTAGCTACCATACGATCTAGCTATTAGCGACTGGAAAAGAAGATCTAGTTTAACCCGAATCCTTCCTTAATCCTTTACGAGCTTGGAGTAATTAAATAATTATTGGTTCAGAAAAACCTAAAACTACGGATCCGTGCTTTGTCATGTAAAGAAAGAAAGCAAGCCATATTTTCGTTATTCACCCAATTACCACGAACGCCACTTGTGTCTGAAAGGTTCATTGGCTTCGTTTCCTTAGCAAAAAGAAAGACACAAAATGCTCAGATAATTGGCTTTCAAACAAGTGTTGGACATGCAATCTCAATGGATTACGTACCTTTGAACATTCAGCTTTACTTAAGAACACACAGTCACCCTTCCAAATATAAAGTTCCATGAAAGGATGCAAAACATATTAGAACTAGGACCGGGAGTTTCATTTGGAGCAGTCAACAAAATTGGACGAGAATTTCTTTTCACGCTAAAACCAAAAAAAAAAAAAAATCCTAATTAATGTACAAAAAAGTAAAAGAGAAATAGTTGTCATCAATTGATAAAAAGAGAATTGTAACTTGTGAGGGGGAAAGCAGAGGGATATCCTCATGATGGCGAATTTATGTGACCCTTTAATTCTTGATTTTCTAAAGACCTGATCAAACATGCATGCTTTTAGGAATATGGATCATATATTGCCATTAATACTTGAAATTTGTTGTTACTGAAACTTCAATACTAAAACATGCAGGATTTAAACTAGTAGGGGAGAATCAATGCCCTAGTTCCCATATAATCTCCCTAGCTAAAAAAGAGTTACCCAGAATTAAAAACAAGATGAAAGGTCCAGCATGGTAGAACTGTTTTAAGATATCAAGACAAATGGTTCTTTTAACAGTAGAAGATGAAAAGGCAAATGTTCTGACCGTTTCTCCTTCCAATCAAAATCTTAGGCATACATACACCAAGAATCTAGTGAAAGCGTGCAGAAGGTGAATTTCAATGTCGTGAAATAAGGCGGATCATGATAAGTTATATCTACCCATAAAAAAAAAAAAAGATATAAGTTTATGTTTTACCATGTCATAAAAACGGTTTGGCATCTTTCTTTCTTCTCACTGAAGTGATGACGTAAAGATTAAAAAAATAAATAAATCACTTGGGGGCAGAAAGAAAACACTACACCACATTGACCACTTACTTTAGCTCGAAGACAATTTCGAATAATGACAGGGGTGTTGCGAGAATCGAACTCGCGACCTCTCGCACCCGAAGCGAGAATCATACCACTAGACCAAACACCCATCGGATACAACGCAAGTACGATCCAATCTCCGAAAATCAAGACGAACAGACACCCTTTCTTTCTCCACCAGCAAACAAAATCAATTTGGTAAATGAAAGAAAAGGATAATGGTAAAAGTACAGTTGTATGTGTATGTGGTTGTCGTCAGTCCTCGCCGGTCTCCTTCTCTTCTATTCCGCTGGCCCCGGCCTCATGTTACTCCACCGTATGCTTCTCCGGCCGACGCCTCTTCCCTATTTCCCTCTCTTGCAAAAATCCCTTCCCATTACCCTCGAGAAAACGATATCACTTCCCACCACCGGTAATAGTAACACCACCATTTCCATCTCCTCCTTGCCATCCCTCTCACCTCGCTTCCTTCCGTTCTCTCGTTCATGGTTCTGCGCTCGATTTTGCTCCGAAGCTCTCCTAGAACTCCCGAAAGACGTCGAAAGCAGCAGCCGGTACGATGACGAAACTGAGAGTGAGGATGGAGATGTTGAAGCTGAAACATCACCAGTAGTATTGGATTCTGCTGGGGGTTTAGATAGGGTTTTGGAGGCGGGAACTGATAAAGAACTTAAGCGCAATACAAGTACTAAATTGCCGAATTTGAATCTGAGTGTGAAAGAGAAGAAAGAATTGGCTTCCTACGCGCACAGTCTTGGGAAAAAGCTCAAATCTCAGCAAGTCGGGAAGTCTGGTGTTTCTCATACTGTTGTCATGGCTCTGATTGAGACGCTTGAAGCCAATGAGCTTCTCAAGGTACGCCAGATTTATGTTGCTCCACTACTAGTGTTATTTACAAATGACTTCCTGGAATGTGGATTTTGTGATGGAGCCCGATTAAGCTGACGAGTGAACCGAATAATACGCAAATGTAAAACGAGTGGTTGGGGTATTTGTATGGGATGTTAAAAATGAAGATCAAACTGCTAGTCCACAAGTCTTAAGACAGGGCAAAGTGGTTGGTGTTATCAAGTTTCATCGTCCATAAATATAAAATGTGGATTCGAATTGTCTTAGCTAGCAGTGCACCATTGATATATTGATTTTTTGTCTACACTTATTAACCGATGTCTGTCTTATTAATCTGATTGTTCGGAATTTTACAACAGCTCAAAATACATAACAACTGTCCTGGGGAGCTAGATGAAGTTGTGAAGCAAATAGAGGAGGGTACTGGATCAGTGGTTGTTGGTCGGATTGGTAGGACTGTGATTCTCTACAGGCCTAGCCTGACCAAATTGAAGTTGGAAGAGGAGAAGAAACAGTCTCGAAGAATTCTTGTGAAGAAGCAACCATCCATGAGACAAATCCAGGTTTTCAGCTTGTGTGATATAGAAAGAACTGACTCCTTTCTAGAGATACTCTGATAGTTATTGCCGTCACGGCAGCATAGAGATGTTCATCCTTTCTCTTTGAAAAATGCAGAATAAAAGTCAAAAGCCAAGACAATCCGGTCGTGGCCGCCGAGGAAGTAGCAGAGCTTCAGGTTAGATTCTTTACTTTCGCTAAGCTTCGTTTGAAGCCGCCAGAGAATTAGCACCATGAGCGAGCTGGGAAACACACTATATTACTTACCTGAAGAGATTGTGCCGTAACACTCAACGCTTGAGAGCTCAAAAACTTGCAATATTGTCAAGTTTGTAGGGTAACATTTGTTTGACCGAAGGAGATCGTTTGTGCTATACTGTGTGTGGATCTCTCTTCATCTCTTTGTTCTTGGTGGCTAGGAGTAGTACAAATCTAAATATCAGCAGTTTCCCTACCGTACGAGGCAAATTGTACATCAGATCACACTTTTCTGATAGACAACTCTATTTCTCTATCTGATTCATATTGATTTGGCCCCTGTTTGATTTATCCATCTCTCGCTGACATACAGCCTTCAGTCACCAGCATTCACTTATTAGTGGTGAAGTCAAATCAGTAATCATGACTATCAGTCTTGCGGTTTTCCGTTCACGGTATAGTGGGTTAGTCACAGTAAATAGGTTACTGGAAGGAATTTTATACTAGATAGTTATGCCGTGAATATTCATATTCACTTTTAGGTGAAAATTTAATACCTCACTCCAAGCATTCTTGAAACAGAAGAGAGTTTTCACTTGTTTGTAGGCTAAGCATGTTGATTATTAGGTGGTAAGTTGATTATGGGGTAGGAATCATCTCCAAGATGATGCCCGAAATGTTAATTTTGAGTTGTACGTGATCACTCATTCCAGGTAGGGAGTTTTGGATCGCAGAAGTTTCACTTGTCTATGTAGGCTTGGTACATTGTTCAGCTGATAAAATTCATGTATGCGACTTTGGAACCCCGCTTGTTCACTTATAAAGAATTTTGAGCTTTAAATTGTAACTGTCGGACAAGATACCAATGAATACCAGAGCTGTCAGCATGTTGTGCATGCCCGTTTTACTAACCACCTCATCCTCCGTTGCGGGAGTCATTAATTGAAGTTTTGCGAATAAATTCAAGGGGAAAGGCTTGCTGTGTCAAATCTACGAGGAAAGAGAGAATAAACTTATGGCTATAGATTCGCTCATAAAAATGATATGAAATTACAAGCATTTTCATTTTTATGTTGGAAAGAATGATATGAGCAATCACCATTTACGTTGGAGGAAACCACTACAATTTGTACTGCTGCTAAGTACAGCAGAGAATATATGCAAATACCCATATAACCTAGAATCTAACTGTGCCTGAAGACTCGCAACATCTTTTTGTTAAAAGAGCTGCTCCTATGCTGCTTTGACAGAATACAGTACTCCATCTCGAACAAAAGTCTCGATTTTGGTAGTCTTGTATATGCAGCTACTCCTAAGGTAGCTGAAGATTGAAAACTATCTAATGGATCTTATCTTTAGGCTCTGAAACTATGCTGCTTTTTGCTTCTCCAGCTGGTAACCTGTTATATCTTCTGAGTGAAGTAGGCCATTTGGCGTAGTGAGACGCCGTAGAGCAATAGAAAATCGTGACTGCAGATATATAGGCAGTAATACAGCTATCAGACAACCCCTAATGAAAGTAAATCAACATTAGGCACAAATAAAGTATACGCCTTTTACCCATTGAAATGCAGCAAGAGCAAACCAGCACCCAGGCAAGCCATATCCTCTGCTGCTAAACAGCTGGTAAAGAAGGAAGCATGCATTATTAGTGCACACCAAGCACATAGCGGTTCGAGAAAAATAATTCCGTCTACTCTTTAGCTTCAAAGACATGAAATTTCACATCTATTAAAATAAAAAAGAAAAAAGAAAAGAAAAGAAAGAAAGTTGCTTCCACACACACATGCATGTCCACACATTTTGTATGCAGATCATAAAACTGAGAAGAAAATGAAAGTCGAGTATGCGTACCAGCAGAAGAAGAGAACCTAAACAGAAAATTGTGCTCATTGATGAACTAATGAATTTCAAATCCCGCCCAGCCTACAAGAAATTAATGAGAATATTGATGTGAGATGAGTTTCGGATACATCAGTTCTCAATGATATGGCTATTGGGGAAAAATATGGACAGGGAAAATAAAAACTGTTGAACACATTTAGTACATGGTAAGGTAGGCAACAACTAATGAAGATGAAGCATGAATTTCAGGTGGTGAAGATTCACTCGAGTCCAGCAGCGAAAGACACTATCACACTGATACTCTTGGTGTCATAGTACCTAATGAAATAAGACGAGATGCCCAACCCATTGCCACCATCCCTCCCCCCCCCCCTCTTTTCAACCTCTCCACTTGCAGCTACAAAATTCTTGACGCTTCCCTTCACCTTTCTTCAGGGGAATCAGAGGACAGTCTATGGTTACAGGTTAATTTTAATTCCTGATCTGAAGTCTCATTCGCTTGTAGAGAAGGAAGCTCCTGGACAAGCAATGCAAACACTACAAAACAAATTTTAATGAAAAAGGTTACGTTGCTATGATGCATTGATACTTACTAACAATGTTCCCTCAAGGCTATGCGTACTGGGGGTCACGGATAGTGCAAGAAAGTACGGAATCAGCACTCTGTGAATCTGCAGTCACAGAAGCCCAGTTAAGACCTTTGTTGGTGAGAGCAGCACCATTTTACAGAATATCAACAGCATTTCTTAGACTATTTGACTCTCTGATTCAGGTATCTATAAATTCAGTTATCAAGGCAAAGAGTAGAATAACAGAATTAAAACTTTGTACACTAGTCCATTCTCTAGTTTGTAATATTAAAAGTTCTCAAGAATCATAGGATTAGAACTTGTAACAAGCCAACATTGTGACCTAACCAAACTATGATAAAGAGGACCCAATGCCAATATCTCAGTATTGGCTTCCTGGAAAAAAATTATTGGGTTGTAGGAAAGGACATGCGTCCCAGTAAACTCATGAGTCATAAGATGCTTGCTAGGCATAGCACTGCGTAAAAATCAACTTAAAAGCACCCAAAAGAAAAAATTCACTAATGAATCACCAGAGGTATCTTAAATAGAAAAACTGAAAGTAACCAAAAACATGAATACCGACCTCCTTTATGACAAGAGGATCGTGTGAAAAAAGCTTGGGGTACAACCAGGGAATTGATGTTCCAATAGATCCAAGTACAACTCCACTTAAAGCTCCAATAATCACCAGTGACTTCAATAGCATCCGAGCCTGCTTGACACCTTAAGAAATTAAAGTCCTCCAATTACATTTTTGAAAGAAAGAACATAAATTGTGCATCTCCAGAACCAACAACTTTTCTTATTTTTCTCTAGGAAACCTGAAAGTATATGCAAACAACGTAATTGACACTCTAGGAGGAAGTTCACAAACTCTTACATCAAGGACAAGAATACTATGAAGGGAAAAGGAATGAAGTGGACAACCTTTGACAAACTTCGATTAGCTCCATATATCAGCTCAGGCATAAATGACTGGGCAGTCTGTGACAGAGGCTCACCCCATACTGCACACATGCAGTAGAGTTGTATCATGACCTAAAATGAAATACAGGGTTAAAAAACCTTAGAAACAAGCACTTATGTAATTGACAGTCCAAATATAAAAAGTTCACAAGACCAAGATGCAAACTAAACTTACCTGATGAGCAGCAACTGTTTGTGTACTCATTGATGTAGCAAAATATACAAGAAGGGAGTAAAACGCCACCTAAATGCATTTCCCGCCAGATGCACAATTTTAGAATGACAACTTAAAGGAAATTAGCAGAAAAGTGCAACTCAAGCTCACCAACCTTTGACATCATTGTTACAAACACTGGAGCTGCAAGCATAAGTATCTGCACAAGTTCATTAGGTGATGGAATTGACATGTAAAAACCATTATATCCCTTGTCATTGAGAGCTTTAATCATCATATAACCAGCAACAACCTAAAAACAATTTCCAGTAAGGAAGAAGCATAAATTAAATCTGCAAATAGAAGAAGAAAATCACAATCTTCATGGGATTATGAAACCAAGTACTGTGAAAATAGTTGCTGATCATACTTGTGAAACCATTGTTGCCCAAGCTGCACCAGCAATACCATATTGAAAGAATCTGCATAAAACTATGTCACCAATGCCATTAATTACACTGGCAACGGCCAGAGCCTTTAAAGGTCCCCACGAGTCTTTCATGCCTAGGCTGTTGGCAAAGAACAGATGAAATGTGCATAATGACTATCTTGAATGGGAAATAAGAATATTGCTTCCCAGTAAGACAAAGGAACAGAAAAAATTAGTCTAAGTGCAAAAGTCAAAACTATATCATCAAATCCCACAATTCCAAGTACAGCAATGGTGTAAATTCCATAATTAGGAATAACACTACTCATTCAATTCATATAAATAGATATTCATATTGCATCTTCTGTAGAGGCTTTTAGTCAGTCTATACACCATACTTTCCTACTCAACATAGTCTGGACCCTTTTTAACGGCCCAAGTTTAGCAGTCATGCAGCTTGAGAACAATAGCAATGGATCACTATGTTCATGACAGTTATGGAGCACTAATATGTTCACCACGACTTCAAATAAAACCCCGTAGATCATGAACTTTATGCGCCATTTCTTTTTTTGATTACATCTCATTAAAAGCACGCATCTGAATTACAATATGAATAATGAAACGTCTATCTTTAGGCTGGCTTAGGTGGAGGAAGGCGGAGGAAAGGTAGCTTATTTGCTCACTTCTTTGGTAGTCTATGAAATAAAAGATGAGTCCTAATTATTCCTCACAAAACCAACTTTATCCAGTAGAATATTGGAAAAACTTGTAAGCTGGTGAATATTTCATTCCAGCAGTAAGGAAACTAATACGATCAACAACGGCCAGAGTCATTGCCTCCACAGGAGAACTATTTATAGACAACATATTTACAGCAAAACTAGTTAATGTGCAGAACTTCTTCGAAGACAAGATTTGCAAATAATTAGAAAGATGTGTTTCTTATGTGGAAGGATTGCAGTAACCAAACATGAGATACTATAACATTTTGTTGTGGAGTTATGGCAACTGAACAGCGAGTACACAGAGATCAGAAAAAGTTGCATCTTATAAATCAAGCAAACCACTTTGTCATGTGTTACCGACTAATAAGGCAAATAAAAAAAGCATTGAAGTATAACATAAACAGAAGCACCATATACACAATCACATTACCATGTCATACATTCAAACACCGCTGCTTTTTCTGCTTCTTAAAAGAAACCAATAAAGCTACATTTTGAAGACTGAAACTCTTGCTCATCTATGAAAAGAAGTCATAGAAACAGAAAAGTTGGGCACCTTGCACTCTGAGCAACCCATCCAGTCAGCATTGCCGGCCAGGCTAAGCCTCGAATCTGCAAACACAAATATATAGGTTCAGTTGAATTGAAACTGAACAATCATCCACAGGGTAAAAGGCTCAAGTTCATTCCTGTTTAGTAAGAAATAAGTGGACCCTCAACTGCCTTGTCAAACATAGTAACATCTTTCCCCAGCACCAAGGCATAAATGGCATTTTTACTGTCAAAGAGCATTAGCTATGTCATCTGGACATGCATTCTCTGGGAACTAGTTGTGAAGAAGCACAAACGTAAAAGCAAAGAACACAAACGATTCAGAAGTTAAAATTGAAAACTCCTAGAGAAGAAATAAATATAGATATAGGCAGTTACGAAAAGCATATCACAATCAGTAAAACCTCATTAGTGCAGGAAAGGATTAACTTATATACTAACCTGAACATAAGTATTTGCTGCAGCAATAATATCAGCATTTCTTGCCCCCGTAAAAGCTAAAAATGCAATATCAGCAAAACAATCGGGCCACTTATGAATTTGGCACACGATGTAAATCCTTTATTGTTTAACCCCATTGACATCCAGAGAGAGAGAGAGATGACTCACCCGTTAATGCCCAGGGGCCAAATAATCTCGTGAACATAAGCATAGAAACACCACAAGCCAACCCAATAAAGAGCAAGATGGATATCTGATGCTGCACTTCCTCTTTATCCTGCAGAAGACGGAGTTTAACAGCATATATGTAAAACATGTCCATTAAGCTATATTTGAATTGTTCCCTAATGAAATTAAGCTGACGAATAACCAAGCACAACCTTGTTATTAAGTGGGAATAGTCATAATCAAGAAACTAACCCGCCTGGCAAGGGAAGTAGCAACCAAATTGGAAGTAGCAATGGAAAGGAACATGAACACATAGCTAGTATAATCAATAAATACGGTTCCAGGACCTGCAAACAAATTCAAAACCGACCATTGGAAAAATAACAAAATAGTAGTAGCATAATTCCAGCGAAGCAACATCTTATTTTCTATTTCCTTTTTCGTTCCTTCGGGAGTTAGGGAGGTGGGGGTGTGGGGCTGGTGATCAAGAGAAGGAGGCTTCACCGGGTACCTAAAGCGGCGAGCTCAATGGAGCTTCCTTGCCCAACAACGGCAGTATCAATGAGACTCATTAGGGGCCCACATAGCCACAAACCAACGGCTGGCCCCGAGAACTTGACGATTTCTACCATTTGATTCCATATGCTGTCGTCAGCTGAAAATTCCTCTCTTTTATCAATCTCTAAGCTTTCTTCTACTCTTCCTTCTTCTTGTTGTTCTGTCGACGAAACTGTAGCTGCACTTTCTGAACTCCGTGATGAAGTTTCCGATTCGATATGGTGGGCCGGACTAATGCAGGACGGTACAACTCTATTGCTGCAATTCCTTGGGCTGTTCCGGAGAGGGATTGCTGCTGCGGCTGCTGATGTCTGAGCCGGAGAAGGATGCACGAGAAGTGACAAATGGGATTGAACAAGAAAAGAACCTTTCAAGAATTTAGGGTTTTGAAGAAAGAGGATGTGGGAATGCTGAGGAAAGGCTTTGAAGCAATACATAATGTTTTGCGAGAGTTCTTCTCTGTCGTCCAAAGTTGTGGGGGAATGGAGAATGGAATAAGTGGGAGAATGGATAATTTTTATGGAATGGAATGAAAGTGAGAGTTGTGTGGAGTTGCAGCAACTCTGCTTGCAGTCTGCAGGGAGGTTTGGCTTGGGGACGAGCCGCGTAGAAAGCGGGAGATATTTGCGGCTGCCAAGCTTCTCCGACCTCTCTCACGGAACTGCTGCTAGCTTCTACTCCACAAGCCACCAACAATGGTCAATGTGTTGCTTCCTTCTTTCTCTTTTTGTGCTTTTTACTCATTTGTCTTTCTCATTTTTTTCCCCCCTTCTTTTTTCCCTGAATAATAAGTGTTCGTTCTAAAATTCAAAATAAAAACACAATGAATGGATCAATGAAGCAATGCCCATCAAAGTGGTAGGACATTAGGATGTGAGAATAAAAATACCCACCTCAACTACAAAGTGACACAAATTACTACTCTTGTAGATTACTCTATGAATTATGCAAAACATCAGCTTAGACAATAATCAAAATGGGGAGAGAAGCAAAAATTACAGCTCCTTTTGGACTGCAGATATTTTGGGAAAAAATTTCACTATATATTTCAACACTTTTGTGTAAGGTGGCGTATGTAGAATGCAAAAAAATAATTGGAAAAAATTAACAACATGATGGAAAATTTTTATTTAGAGAAAATCTTAAAAAATAGAATCCTAGATAACTCATTTTCCAAACCAACTTGAATAAGGGAAACAGTTTTTTTTTTTTTTTTTTGTATAAACCAAAGATGTCTACATCAGATTTACGGTTTGCGATTAACGATTAATCATGTTCGAACCGTGTCAGGCCTTTGCAAGAAAAAACTCTTTCAATATTATTTTTTTCATTTCCATGATTTCAAACCCAAAAACTCATAATTAAGAGATGCAAGTCCCTCCCACTTGCACTGATATCTGTTGGTAACAAGGGAAGCAGTTTATCAAGCCCCACCATAGAATAATCTGTGGCAATTTACAGAGACTTGGGCAGTATAAGCAGCGAGTTTAATTCTCCATCATCTTGAACCGACAAGTCGGAGTTGGGTACAGAAACACGGGTTCCACATTAAACATTTTGCGATCTATACCTTTTTCTAGCAACAAAACGTTTCTTCTGTCTTGTTCTGGAAAGAAAACATAAGTGGCGTTTTCGCTTCACAAACAAAACAATCAAACTTTGCTTGGCGAGATTTTTTTGGTTTCAATTTCTATTGTGTGTGGTTTAGGCTATCAAAATTACGTGTGGTTTTAGGCTTTCCACAGGTCCCCCGCCCCCAAAGGGCAGGGGGACCACATTCAGGCGTCTGACGCCAAACAAAATTTACCAGCTCCTGCACGGTAACTGTTGGATGGGTCACGGATGTTTTACTCCTTTTCTTGAATTTCTTTTGCTTTTTGGGAATAGTGGATCATCAGTTTAAAAGCCAAATATACACATACATATATAATCTATATACACGCTGGCCTTTGATTGGCTTTCATCAGTCTGAGCCTCGCACTAATGCAATTTGGTTTATTTTAAAAGCAAATCATGGTCACTAAACTTTATTGGCCTTTAACAATACGTGACTTGATCGACTATCCCTAACCGTGTAGTTTTTAGGTATAACAAAACTAGTTTTAGTGATTAAATAACCATAATCTAGTTGTGTATTATTTGATACGTTTGATGGAATTAAATAGTCTAAAAAGATAGATAAAGAAAAAAACAACGTGATGCACGAAGCCAAAAGCAAGTGTGACACTTGGGAACCAATAATGCCTTCAAATTTGCTACTCGACAATCAAATAACAAAGGAACAAGGCAGCCGGAGTAGGTAAGAAGATAATTTAGATTGCTTTTGATGGAGCAGCTTGCCAAAGTCCTAACCAGTCATATGTCGCTCATAGGGTCATGCTGTTTGGGCTATAGTAGTTTAATATGGGTATTCTTCGCCAGTGGGCTTGGACCACGTGGTTTCTCGGCGGCAGCGGGTAGAAAGAGTAGAACTCGTCGGCTTTGACGGCCCATTTAATCTTTTCTAAAGTTTTAAATTTCTTTTGTCGGGAAAAATACACTTTCCATCCCCGTTGTTTGGCAGTTGGACTAATTTGGTTGCTTTTGTTTCCGCAATATTATATTTCATTCCTCAAGTTTCGATGTTTAACCAATTAGGTAGAATTGATGTATAATCATTCAATTTGAGCCGATATTGACATTTAATCACTCAATTTGGACGAAATAAGATGCAGGAAGTGCATCATTGTTGAATATACTATAGTAATTTGACGTATATAAAGCAAAAAAGTGATTATAAAATATACTTACAGAAAGCAAAAATTTTTTTTGAAGAATAAATGCAATCCAAACAATGCTAAATTTTTGGGGTTTTTAAGGATCGACTTCATGATTTAAGGATTTGTCAATTTGTTGACACACAATAAAAAATAGGTCACTCTTATTTTCTTATTTTCACAGAAAGGCAACTTTCTTAGCGAAAATGTTACAATTTATTGACTTAGCGGGTGAGTGGCAAATTTATAACTTGAGTTGTGCGTCCGACCTCTTTTCTTTTCTTTGTGTGTGTGTGTGTGTTTATCATGTGCTTTCACCGTGTATGAAAAAAAAATTTAAATTAAGACGACTACTAAGAATGGAAAGACATTTGTGCCACTTTAGATAACTCATGATAACAATTCTAGTTGATCAATCACAACGTAACAATATATTTTCTACGTTTAGCTTCTAATAAAATTTTGTAATAGTGACGAAGCCAAGCATATCCACATCGAGGTGCCTTAACCTTGTTAGTTTAAGCATTTTAGAAGTAATCTTGGATCGGAGTTGAAACAACAAGAAATAGAACAAACATATTAAAATAATAAGAGGATTCCAATATTTGTTCTACTCCTAAAGTTTTGTTTGGAACTAAGAAGAAGTAATTCACTGGGTGACGAGGAATTTTGTATGAAAAGTAGCTATTCTTTGTATTGTATTTGAGTTTAAATACTACTATATTAAAGTTCATCTTGACTTCATCTAGTGTACTCCATTAACTTTAGGGCACGTGTGTTACCACTTAGTGCAATGCTTTTTTTACTGTTGTATATAGTACATCTCGAACTCATTAAATGCATTAAAAAGTAGAGCATATTCAAAGTAATATTCCATGCAAAGCAGAAAAGGATCTTGAGTAGTGCGGCGTTAGTTGGCACTTGGCAGTCGCGTTTCCCATTCAAAGATATTTAATCATTAGATAAACCACATTTATTTGTGTCGTGAAATGGGTGAAATTTAGCATTTATTTTCCCCTCGAAAAGGGCAACCGCTTGGGTTATAAATGCTTCTGAAATAGTATAGGCTTTGCCACGACCTCCAATACGGTCGCAAACGACGGCTTGATTAAATCTCCGAGTTCGGTCAACATTGGTGAAATTATATATATATATACATATATATTTTTAATATTTTTACTATTTATTAAGAAATATTTATTATTTTATTAAAAATAATTATTTTTTAAAAATAAAAATAATTATTTTTATTTTTTGAAGCTCCAATAAATTCAAGTACGAATTCAACTAGGCTCGAATGCAAATTAGAACTTGAACTCGAGCTTTATATCAAAAGCTTGTCAAGTTCGATTTAGTCAATATTCAGTTTGATAACATCAAAACTCGATTCGGCTCGTTAGACTTGTTTGCAACTTTATTCCCTCATTTGGATCAAATTAATTAACTTTAAAGAACCTCTTGACTGGGGAGTGGGTTAAGATGCCAAACTCTGACCTTAACTTTCCCAGCTAGCACTTAACAAGCTCAACTGATCACGTGACAAACGAGGATGACCAACTCCTGTACCGTCAAACAACTCAGCCTATTAAATATGCGTATACTTGAATCGTACTATTACAGTCAAGTGTGGCGGATTAATTTCATTTTGACCCTTCCAGCCAAAATAAAAAAAAAACCAGCCATCGTATAATAATCTTTCCTTGAATAAGAAATGCATTTCTATCTTTGCCCCTTGTTGCAGTCTGTCTAATAATTAATGTCTACGAGATTCGCATAAACTACAATTGGGTGAATTAAAATATCAATGGCAATTATATGCTAGTGTCTCAAAACAAAACAAATAGGCGAAATGGCATGACGTCTTAAAAATAAAAAATCTCTTATCATCTGAGCAGGTCATTTATTGTAATTAAAATCCAATGATAATGGGAGAAATGACTTGATTTCTTCAGAACCTTTTTTCAATTCATGCTCGCACTGCTTTAGATGCAGAGTTGTAAAAATGACACTCAACTTACAAGACAATCTGGACCAGAATTTCTCCGATTAGAGGTTAAAATTAATAATTTTTGACATCGCATGTACTCAATTGAAGTTTGTTGCTTCTCTAGAGCGCCAAAATTAAATAAAGCGTTGGTTGGACCAGAGTGGAGGCCCCCGTCCATCTTTTCATTCGACTCTGTATACTGCACCCATATACCTAGGGGTATGCATTCGGTTATTTTTTGATAATTCGGTTTAATGAATTCGATTTTTTCGGTTAGTTCACTAATGAAAATCTAAACTGATTCCAATTCCGAATTCATTCGGTTTCCGAATTGAATTCGGATTCAGTAATGAATTCGGTTATAACCGAATTGGTACAAAAAAAAAAGTGATTATTAATTAATTCAAATCTAATTATAATTTACTCTTACTCATACAAATACATTTTACAATAATTAATGATAAGTGACATTGGTTATAAGTTATAACTCATACTAATGCTTTTGAATCTCGAGTATGGTCAACAAAATTATAAGTTATACCAAATCATAAATTTGTTATACTAATGCTCCTATGAGCCTCATAGTATCACAATTTACAAATTTATGATTTATAATGAATCAAATCAACAATTATTAATTTTGTGATATGTCATTTAGTCACTTATATTTTATAAATTATATAGTGCATAATACATTACACAGTTACTCTTACATTTAACCTTATTTATTATATAGAGGTTAAATGCTTAATTTCTAAAAGACCTGGTTGTTTTCAATCGTGAAAACTAATATATTAATATGCTATACTCATTAGCTAATTATAGTTATGTATAAAAGGATAATTCTTATGGTTACGTAATATTATATATTTGTAGTATTATTGTCATGTTACAATTTTACAAAACTAAAATAGTATATTATTCGAGGTACATGATAATATCATACAAGTATATTCCTACTTATTATGTAATTCTAGTTATGTATAAAAGGATAAGTATTATAATTATGTATTATTATATATTTGTATGATTATAATATTATGGACATATTCCAAATACCAAGATGATCATGACATATCGCTATATTGTAAATAATTATGTATTATTATTATTATAGGTACATGATAAGACTATATACTATCTATTATAAAATAGCCTATTAGCTTTTATCTATGTAAATATATAATATATTCATAGTATATATATTATATACCTATATAATATATAATTTTATAAATTAATTTGGTAATTCGAATTCAGTAAATCGGTACCTTATTTCGTTACCGAATTCCGAATTCGAAATCGGTTATTACCAAATTGAAAATCTCATTACATATTTCATACCATATTCGAATTCAGTATATACCAATTATGTACCAAATTACCAAATACCCGATTCTAAATTACCAAATTCAATTCGAAATCATTATTAATTCGATTCGAACCGAATTTGCACACCCCTACATATACCTTCTGCGCTATGTTGCGTTCTGTCTCCAACCAAATTGAAACGCACATTTTCTTCTCTGAGTCTGACTTTGTCTTTTAACTTTCTTGCGCACCCTTCCGACCACTCACTGATCCATAGACTCCGAATGTGTTTGGATAGTAGATTATATGAAATAATTTTATGAAGAAATATTGTAATATTTGTTGACGTGTGTGTGTTTGGATAGTAGATTATATGAGATAAATTTATGAAGAAATATTGTAATAATTTTTCAATATGCAATGTATGTGAGATAAAAAATTGATTGAAAATTATATACACAGTACAAGTAAAAAATTCTGGACAAATAACATCAATCCTAGTATTCATTTTCTCAAAAAAAAAAATATGCTGAACACACGTACTCATATAGTACCGCTGGTGTACATATTTTGATTTTTGAGTTCCATATAAATTAAGGCCTACCTTCCTCCCATATTTTTCTGCGTCTCTCCTTTTTTTCTCAAACAATACTACTCACAACCACTCTCCAGACGCCTTCTAAGACCAACGACCCAAACGCGCGTGAGTTTCTCCTGAATTCTCACTCGCATCGTCGCTCTTGATTCTAAGTATTTCGGCAATAGATTCACTGATTTTTTTTCTTTTGAATGATTTTCCTAATTATTTTGATGTGGAATTGGTATTGAATCGTTACTTTTTGGATTGAGAAGAGAGGAATTGCTTGATTTTTTTCTCTTTTTCTTTGTTGGATTTAAAGCAGCAGAATGGGGAGTTTGGGAGCAATTTTGAAGCATCCGGATGATTTGTATCCGTTGATGAAGCTGAAGATGGCTGCGAAGCAAGCCGAGAAGCAGATCCCCCCGGAGCCGCACTGGGGATTCTGTTACACCATGCTTCACAAGGTCTCCAGAAGCTTCGCTCTCGTCATCCAACAGCTCGATACCGATCTTCGTGACGCCGTACGCTCTCTCTCTCTCTCTCTCTCTCCACGTTTAAGCGTCTTCATTCTTGAGTTGATGTCAATACTCACACTATTAGGTTATTAGCAGCAGCAATTTTGGTTTTTAAGGTCCTCTTATGATTTAGTGGTTCATTTCATTTGATGTCTTTCAGTTTTATGTTTACACCGCAAAACGGAAATGATTTAAGAGACTTTTGTTAGGAAGAGAAAAAAAAAATGCACATATCTCCTTAATAAATGCCACTATAATTTTCTGACTGAAAGATGATGTTATTGAATATCAAATTCTGAATGTAGCTACTAAATTATTTGAGAATTAGCGAGAAGTACTAATTAATTTTCAGATCTGGCTTTCGTTTCCAGTTGCTGTAAGTATTGACTGTAAATTTGATGATCTTATCTCCTGAATATGTGGAAAATGTTTCCTCAAGCAGGGATAATGTGATTGAATGCGAATTTTGCTACTCATTCATGGAGTTAGATAGGAAGTTGAAGTAATTTTCATATCCTGTTTATGAGCAAGTACAAGTTTGCAGGACTCTTTTTTTTTCTTCTCTACAGAACTTTTTTTTTTGGAATTGCTAATCAAATTATTTGTATCAGTGCTTCTTATTGTCATGACTGGTGTTTGTCATGAGTGGTGTTTATAGGGTAAAGAATGTTGAACTATAGGCATGATTTAGTACGGAGTATATAGTGGGTGCTTTTGCCTTATGTGTTGTTTTACTGATCATGTGTTTTCATCTGAACACTTCTTCATACTTGCAGATATGTGTCTTTTATTTGGTTCTCAGGGCACTGGATACTGTAGGTATGCTTGCTAAGCATGACAACTTTCTATTTTGTAAACTTTAATAAACTTTTTTTGGGGGGAAATATTAGCATCTATAAATATATGACATTCATTTCTTCTTCTTCTTCTTGGACAGAGGATGATACAAGCATTGCTACAGAGGTTAAAGTACCCATTCTAATGGCTTTTCATCTTCACGTATATGATCGTGAATGGCATTTTTCATGTGAGTTGTCTCAATATCTACAGTTGAAGTGATTTTAAGACCATTGTTATTCTTCAAACTATCCCAGGATTTCTTGTTCATTAATGTAGTTATGCTGTGGTGTTTGGTGATTTATTTAGTTTGAAATGCTGATTTCATTAAGTGCAAGAGGGAAAATGAAAAAGCAAAAAAATCATAGAGACCCAAGTTGACCCTTAAGTCTCTAATTTTGTGCTCCTGGCAAATATTTTTTGTTTTGCTTAAACCCCTCAGACCATACGATCATGCTTTCTTTGTATTTGTTTTATGTACACTATTACCTTGTTTTAGATTGTTCAATTTATTTTTTTTCTAATTGTTAGGTGGTACAAAGGACTACAAAGTTCTGATGGACCAATTCCATCATGTTTCTACCGCTTTTTTGGAGCTTGGAAGCAGGTTTCACCTTCCCTACCACTTTGTCTATAATACTGTAAAGTTCTGAGTTGGTACAAATGTACTGATTGCTTGTGTCATTTATGCATGAGAGATTGTTTAATAAGATAACTATCTAATCTCTCTCATAATTTACAAATTTGTCTACTTGGAGTTTCTTCAATCGATTTGGTTCTTGCTTGAGATAATATTGTTGTTATGTTCTGCAGTTATCAGAAGGCAATTGAGGATATTACCATGAGAATGGGCACTGGAATGGCAAAATTTATTTGCAAGGAGGTATGTGAAAAACAAGCGGGTGGGAGGTGATAGCATTGGTGGTATAACATGCTAACTCTGTCAATTTTGATTTTCATCTGGAAAATAGCTGATACACTCTTGGATGTGTTGCTTCCATTATTCCTTTCTGCCAATTTCACCTCTTTCTTATACTACTATTACTAATACTATTGATTACTAATACTATTGACAATCTCTAAAAATTTGAGAAATTTATGCTAACCATAGATCATACTGCCTCATTTTAGGGAACCTACTAATAGATAGAGTAGAGATTGAACATCTTAATTCTTGAAATCTCTAAGGTTTTGTTGTTTTAGATTCCTAGTCTATTTTTTGGTTGTGAACGCATGTGTGTGTGACTGAATTTACTCTGCTAATTTGAAAATCATTCAGGATTACAATTTGGGAAAGAATGGAGACACAAGTATTTTATCAGGCTGACTCTTATATGTGATCCCTTTGTCTTGCAGGTGGAGACAATTGACGACTATGATGAATATTGTCATTATGTTGCTGGACTTGTGGGGCTAGGATTATCAAAGCTTTTCCATGCCTCTGGAAAAGAAGATATGGCCTCAGACTCCCTCTCAAATTCAATGGGTTTATTTTTACAGGTGTTTGATTTGAAATTTTGTAGCAAGCAGCTTAGTTATTTAACCCTGCTTATTCTGAAGCTGATATATCTTTTTAATTTGGAAATATATCAGCTGAGTTGAAAATTTTGCATTAAATTTCAGAAAACAAACATCATTAGGGACTATTTGGAGGATATAAACGAGATTCCGAAGTCACGCATGTTTTGGCCTCGGCAGATATGGAGCAAATACGTCAACAAACTTGAGGTGCAGCTCCTCTTTGGTTTATTTTCTCTGTATCTCTTTCTAGTCATATTTTTTAGTTCATGGTGTTTAATGTAAGGTTGACTGTTTGATGCGACTTGTATTGCTAAATAATTAGTAATCTGGTTGCATTCCTTTGTAATTGGCATCTTTATTATGTTTTGATCTGCAGGACTTAAAGTACGAGGAGAACTCAGACAAGGCAGTGCAGTGCTTGAATGACATGGTTACAAATGCTCTAATTCATGCAGAAGATTGCCTCAAATATATGTCTGCTTTGCGAGATCCTGCTATCTTCCGATTCTGTGCTATTCCACAGGTATAACCTTTTGTTAACCTGCTGTCACTTCTATCCTGTCATTCGTGTTTTCTTTGGTATGTAACTCATTTCTCACTTGAAAATGGTGCATTGTCCCATTTGGCTTTTAACTGATACAAGAATGAAGAATTTACTGCTCTGATAGAGCACATTGTGGCAAGGCTTATTTGCATGGTATTTTGCTGTGCATGGTAGATTGTGTTATGATGAGAACTCAGTTTACACTAGATTCCGGGGGAGGAGACCTCAAAAGCATATTGACTAGAATTTTCTTTCAAAATATGCTTGTTACGAGATTAGAATGTAATGTTCATTGAGTAATTACTTTGTTAGGAATTGTGATCTCATTTGACATTGTCGTTGGTTTCTTATTTTTTCTTCTTATCAGATCATGGCAATTGGGACGTTAGCTTTGTGCTATAACAACATTGAAGTCTTCAGAGGTGTAGTGAAGATGAGGCGTGGTAAGTTTTATTTATTGGTTTGGCTTACTCATCCTGCGTCATCATTTGGGACCATCTTACACTACCTTCAGACAAGCATATTTTTTGTGCTTCTTTTCTGCTAAACGTAACTGATGTTGAAGAAATTACTGAATGCAATTGTTAGGATCTTATTTTTAAAAGAAAATTTTATTAGCATGGCTTTGGACAAACCTTCCTACATTCTTCAAGACCAAATTATGATTCTCTCAGACTATTCTTGTTGCTGCTTATAACTGAACGAGTGAAGTGCATGTCTTTTTTTTTTTTTTGGTTTCTTTTCAGGTCTTACTGCTAAAGTTATTGACAGAACCAAATCTATGTCAGATGTCTATGGTGCCTTTTTTGATTACTCCTGCATGCTGAAGTCCAAGGTATGATGATTCATGACTGCTGGAGCAAGAATATATTTGAATTTGATACTAGAAATGTGCTTAATTTTATAATCGATTCCTAGGGACTAGTGACCTTTTCTTCGCAAGCAACGGATTGATAGTACCATTTCCTGTAAATAGAAAGGCTAAGAAGAATCCTTTTATAGATTCCACATATTTTGTTTTATTTCAATACAAATAGACTTGGAACAGATGGGAGTGACCTTGTCTTCTGAAGTCAATTTGAAGATGCGCTCTCAGGCTGTGACAGGATATATTTGAATCTGATACTAGAAATGTGCTTAATTTTATAATCGATTCCTAGGGACTAGTGACCTTTTCTTCGCAAGCAACGGATTGATAGTACCATTTCCTGTAAATAGAAAGGCTAAGAAGAATCCTTTTATAGATTCCACATATTTTGTTTTATTTCAATATAAATAGACTTGGAACAGATGGAAGCGACCTTGTCTTCTGAAGTCAATTTGAAGATGCGCTCTCAGGCTGTGACAGGATAAAGTACACTGTTATCTTTTCTGCACGGGATAATGAAGTGATGAAATATCTCTAGGGATTATTATTATTATGATGATGGAATACTATCATTCCCGGATTGAAAGTTGGCTAATGTCAATTGCACTCCACTTTTGATGGTTCTGCTTTCAAGTTTTGTAACCTAACTGTTTGAGATTTAAAGCCTTTTGCTATAATTCCGCTAGGTTGATGACAATGATCCTAATGCTAAGAAAACCAAGAGCAGGCTAGAAGACATTCTAAAAGTCTGCAGGGATTCTGGAACACTTGACAAAAGGTTAGTCAGATATGGAGGTTTTTATCTGTAAACATTGTTTCTAGAACAACTACTGAACTCTATGGGATTCACTAGGAAATCGTACATACTCGGGAGTGAGCCCACATTCAATCCAACAGTGGTAAGTGGTTATACTTTTATTCTAAATCATGCTCAGCTCCCATCAATTTTCTTCTCATTCTCCTTGTGCAAATCCAGATTCTCGTATTCCTCGTTATACTGGCTGTGCTTCTTGCATATCTATCTGCGAACCGAGGAAATGATATATGTAAGCTGTGCTGTTTAGGCTCTGTAATTAATATGCCAAAAACATTTGAAGTTCATTGACATGTAATTTTGCATTTTATACAGGATCTGGCTCCATTCAGAAACTCGTCTCATTTTGTTCAAGCATGGATGTGTAGGATCTCTTGGTAATCATGCCTTGTGTATGTTGCTGTAATTTCACTTGCAGCTGTAATTACGCATTCCACAATAAATAAGTTCGTGGAAACTCTTGTTGATTATACTTAAACATAATACAAATTAGAACCCAATTTCAGGCCCTTTTTTTCGGTAATTTTCTAGTCCGTGCATATTATGTTTCCACTTAGTTATGATTAATGGGAGACCGCAACATTTTCAGTAGATTTGAAATTCTCAGTTAAAGAATATAATCCAAGGAATAAAATATATCGATTAATTTTCATGCCAGACATTTTTTGGGTTAAACTTCTAAGGGTTACTTGCTCGAAACACGCAGAGACACGCTCGCTATAGCAACTGGGTCAATGCGAAACAGCTCTCCCCGAACTTCCCCCAACACACACAGACACAGGTGAACACTGAACAGAGTAGCGCTAATACGCCACCAGCTAAGCAAGTAAGGAAATTACGAACTAAAAATTCACGGATTCAGCAAAATTGAATTGTATTACATTCCAAAATCCAACAAAAGGGGGAAAAAAAAAAAAAGGAAAAGCCTGGTGAGAAATACCAACACCAATCAATAGACATGGGGACTGCTTTGTATATGGGTAAATATGTATAAGGGGCAGGCAAGCGTTTCCTCGGAGTGGTCACAAAAGTTTACTTTGTAATATGCGTAGGAGGATAGATTCTAGAATAGCACTACACAGAAGGCTCGATGAAATCAAAAGCAGGCAGATACTTCAGAAAACTTCAGCCACTTTACTAGCAAGAACACGTTCCCTTCTTTCAATATAGCCAAAAGGAAACCAACCTGCCTTCCCTTTGCATTCTCCTTCAGCCCAACCATTATTTGAAACCTGTAGAAATGTTTAGGCGAGAATGAATCATTTTGTCAAGGAGCTGGAGAAATAAAATTAACTAGGGTAAATTACATTTAACCCCCCTATGGTTTTGACTATTGCCACACAACCCCCCTAATGTTTGAAAATATCCACTTCACCCTCTATGATTTTATGTAAAGTGGACGGAATATACAATTTTGTACCAAACGCGCTCCAAAAAGAGGGTGGGATAAAATTTTATATCCATACAACCCCCTTATGATTCATATAAATATCCACTTTACTCCCCCTATGGTTTTTATAATCATCCACATAATTCCCCTATACTTTTATATAAAGTGGTTGATTTGCCAATTTACATAAAACCATAGGGGGGTGAAGTGGATATTTTCAAACATCAGGGGGTTGTGTGGCAACAGTCAAAACCACAGGGGGGTTAAATGTAATTTACCCAATTAACCAAAAGTGCATATTTCATTTGCAGGCAGCACAAGTATAACCCCATTGAAAATAGCAATGAGAGAGGTGAACGAAAAACCTTTCGGACGACAACATATTCTCCAACTGACAAGTTAAGCTCCACATCAGATTCAGCATGATAGGAGTACATGACCTATCAAAATTAGCCAGCAGCGCGTAGAAAGTGAATAACCATTTCAAGGCATCCCGCATTTGCATTTCAAATTGGAAGGGTTGACAGTCATCGACTTACTTCGCCAAGAAAGTAACCGATGTTATTGGTTGACCCATTTTGTGCTGGGGAGGTAGACACGTCATTTGCTTCTTCATAGGAAGGAGGTGGTGGTATATTGTCTACACGTGGAGCAGGAGCTGCTTCAATCCGTTGGCGCTCTGATCTCATCTGACTCATAAAACAAATAGCATGCCCTATTATAATCAGATAGAAATGCTAAAAACTTTCCTTGAATTGAAAACATTTTCACTGTCCAATGACAGGTAAAACACAATATGCATACCTCACTTTCTAGCTGATCCAGTATTTGAAGAACTCTCTGGTGGTAAGCACGTTCGGATTCGACCTAAAATGTACAAATGGATACAGACCAAAGATAAACTTTTAGTTATACTATGTAAAGAAACATGGAATCTAGGAGTTCAGGGACAATCTTGCATTACCATGGAGATCAGACGCTGGAGTGTCAGTCTTTGCTGTTGAGCTTCAACAGCAGCCATAGCTGCAGCAGCTTCCTTTCCCAATGTAGCTGTACTTGACTTCAGATCTTGCAACTTTGATTCAGCAGCTTCAAGTTTCAGAAGCATGTCAGGATTACCTGTTCCTTCTCTGACTTTTGCTTGTCGCCTGGAAACTTCAACAGCCTATCTAGGTTAAAAGCAAAACGAAAATCAAAATTTTTTTCGCAAGAAAAGCCTAACTTTTTCGTTTCCTGGTCTTGGAGAGTTTTTGTGTATGCAAATGGCAAGTCTCTATTACAAAACCGTCTTCACTTCCTCAAATACTCCTAGTGCATTTAAAATACACAGGTGGTGTACATAATTTCTCTTAGTATCCCATTCATCCCTCCAAAGATTAGCAGCCATATTGGCTTGATTAACTATTGATTATATCAACACCTATAATATGCAAGGATTGCGGAAAACATGAAATTTGAAATCTTAATTTTAGTTCATCTACAGAAAATATAAAACAAGCTACATCTTTTTATTGTTAATTGCCTTCAGCTTTAGATCATGAATTCCAATTAAAATAATTTTGGACTTTCTTTTCATTAAAATAATGAAATAAAAACAAACTATTTGCACCCAAAGTATTTTCAAATACCTGAGCTTCAGCCTCTTGTCGCATTCTGTCATATCGTTGAGCCAGATGTCGAGCATCTTCTAATGGAGCTCCCATTACCATTGCTCGCAAAGGTTCTGCAACCTGGAAAGCAGGATATTTGAAACACTTATTTTCAAGGACAAGGATTGCCAAACGGCCAAAAAACAAGATTTTATCTGTTGACAGAAAGACAAAAAAATGAACTTGTTATCCAGAAGGACAACGGCAACAGCAGGTACTAAGATCCCATATTCTGCTCAATTTTCCTATATTTCGAACCCAAGCAAGAGTCACTCAGAGATTGTGAAAGCATCTAGCCACTTGCAAGAGATATTCTTGGTAAGGAGGTTAACATTCAAGCATCTATGTTTACATATAATGATTTTCAAAATAACCTGTGTGCCAAAAGCTTTCAACAGATTGCCTCGCTCTTTCTCCATTTCTGCATGTGCTCTTGCAAAATTCAATGCAGCTTTTGACAATGTACTACCACTTGTACATGTATTTTCAACACCATATTTCCTGCTATCTTCAGACAACTTGGTTCCTATGCAAATAAACAGAAATAAAGAAAGTACGAGTAAGTTACTTTATATGTAGCTAGTGTAAACAACTAAAATTGAGCCATTAGAACTTCAAAAGTTTACCTATTTCAACTTGTTTGGACCCTGTAACAATGTAACCTTCAACACCACGAACAATATCCCTTTGGAAATGCTGAGCAAAAGGATTGAAACAATTCAAAACCAATAGCTGGAGAAAATTAGAACAAGACCCAATACAATTTACAAACCAAGATAAAGATCATGAAATTGCTTTAGTAGTACCCCTACCAGCACGGACCTCAAAGCAGCTAGTTGAAGAACAACATGTTAACCATGATACTGCTTATTAAATCAAAATCAAGATAAAGCTCTACCCGACCTCATAGTAGCTAGTTGAAGAACAAAAGGTTAATCACGAAACCAATTTTCAAAACTAGTTCCAAAGGCTGTATCCTCGGTAATAGGTCATAAGCAAATTTATCTACTTAAAAATAAGAGCACGCAAAGAGCCAAAACAAAGTAATTATGGCGCAAGCAGAAAATTGGAAGGAATATACATGTATGGAGGAAGCTATATCCAAGAATTCATATGCTATCTCTTCCTAATACGATATTTTATCAGACAGAGGAGATGAAAAAGGAAATATATATATATATATATATGGGAGGACAAACAACCTTGGCAGCACGGGTGGAAATGTAGAGCTTCTCAAGCTTCTGATGCTGGTGGAGCTCAGCTTCATCAGTCACAACACTGTCTGATGCTCCATATCCACCAAACTGCTTCAGGACCGCCTGAAATAGATCTCAATTAGAAGTCCTGAACATGTATAGCTGCTACAGCTAGAGATCAGAAAAGAATTCTCAGCAAACACTGACATCAAACTAATAAAAGAACATGATGAAGTAGTTTGTAAACTACTAACAAAATTGATGATTCGAAGTTAGAGACATCCAGACTTTTGATATGGTTTGTGTCCAATTAATTTGGTCGATCCAATTAATTTGGGATTGAAGTTCATCTGGTTTGTGTCCATTATCATGGAAAGATTTCCATTTGAAAAGCAGAAGAATCTCACGCATCAATTTTTTTTTCACGCACACTATTTGATATCAACATGCTGAGAGCTATGATCTGACCTCCAATGCCTGTATGATTTATATTCCGTTTGCCTCCTCCACCTTTCCTCTTCATTTATCATCACTGTGATTATCTTCCTTTCATTCTTTGTCAGTTTCTATTCCCTCTACTGAGGAATTAAGCTTGATAACTTTTTCTATATGCTCATGCATGCACAAGCATTTGGAAATGTAGATAATTTGTTTGTCAGAAGGATTACCCTCTCAGCCACAGACAGAATGAAGTAAGTTTAAAGTGCAGCAACAAGCTCAATAACTTCCTCAATTTAAATTGATAGGTTAAAAAGAGCTGCCACAGCTGGTTCAAATGCTCCACATGCCTTTCACGTTTTCAAAAAAGAATTGCTTATAAGCCTTGCTGTCAACCTACTTAACTCTATTTTGTAACTGAAGCATCTACACTTGAACTCTGACTAGCATCACACGAATGAGAGTATCAGATAGGAAATTGATAAATCAATGTGAACAGTAAGCTATAAAGAAATTCAACTGTGCAAAATTATTGAATATTTTCACACTCGATGCACGCATATCAAATCATGCTGCTGTCTGAGATGAAGGAACAACCGCATCATGCATTAACGGTTTAATCAGACTTCCATAGATGCATATGATACAAAATACAAGGACATTAAACCAGCAGAGAGAGGATATATTCAAAAGAGTAGAACCTAGATTAAAGCTGTCAAAATAATAAGCAGAATTGATTGATTTCCAATAATAACGAAATTAACAGAACAGCTGCGATTCAAAAAGAGGATCGACAAGCAAAACAATGAATGAACAGTTAAAAATCCTTGCAGATCTCAACAATTAACTGCAATTTTGGTTACAGCTTGATCTAATCCAGCTCGTTCGAGACGAAAGTAAAAGCTAATCGCTATATGCAAATATAAGAGGAGAGAGAGATTGCCTGCTGTTGTCGAGCGACTTGTTCTCGAAGCCTGGTGGCTTGTTTTCTGATAGCTTCCATTTTTTGGAGACTGAATTTTGAAATTTTACGAGAGGACGGGGGCTATTTATATACAGAGATTATCTGTGATAAGTGGAGTATTTGTTTTCGTCGGAAAGACGAAGAAGGAGAAGAAATGAGCGGATTTGGGAGCACGTTGGAGGAGTCGCCGGTGACTTTGTTCCGCGCAGTCCAACAACGGCAGGAAATACGTCGAAGAATGGGAATCGGTTGTTTTTAGAGTTGAGTTTATGGCCTGTTTTCAAATTTTTAAAAACTACTCTAAAGAGAAAATACGTGATCCTGCTCATCGGCAATTCTTGCTATATATGTATAGGGATAATTTCAGAAACCTCCCCCCCGGTTTTTACAGCCACCCAAGCATTCAAACTTTTAAAAATCTCACTTTACCTCCTTATTTTAAACTTTTATATCATTTGAAACCCATTTCAAAATATAATATTAAAAAATTTATTTTGGATGAGAGAATATAATTTTATTCCAAGTTTGCCCTTTTCTTATGATTTCTCAATTACTATAATACACCAAACTTATCCGTTAATTTTTATAAATAGATGGATGAGTTTCTTAATAAATATATCAAGTTGATAATAATATTAAAAACTTTTTAGTAGTTTTTATGTCATTGGTTTGGACAAGAAAGGTTAAATTACTCAAAATTATGAATAATTTATAATACTCTTGGAAATAATTCACAATAATTTATAATCATGAAAATACCTTTTGCCTTGATTTAAAACAATACAAACAAATTTATATATAATTTTTAGCATATTATATCTTTTTAGTTTTCAAGCCATCAAATTGGACAAAAGGTAGAAAATTCAAAAATATGTAAATAATTTGTAAAACTTCTTAAATTAACTCAAAACACTTTGGAATAAAGAAAATATTATCTTTATAACTTGTAGAATTCAAATATTAAACCTTGCTATATAAAAACAAACTATATTTTTTTTCAATCAAAATAAACTTTCATTTATTTTGTTATGAATATACTTACGCAATAAAAAATAAGACAACAAAGGGTAATTTTGGAATGAGATTACATTTACTTTTCCAAAATGAATTTTTTAATATTTTATTTTAAATTGGGTTGTAAATGATACCAAAAGCATAAAATAAGGGAGGCAAGTGAGATTTTTAAAAGTTTGAGGGTACCAGGTGAAACTGTCAGAAACCTCCCTGAAATTATCCCATATGTATATATATAATGCATTAGCTGCTGATCATTCGTCCTCCACGACGGCGTTTTAACTTCTCTAATTTGCAAAAAGACCCTTCTTCTTCTCCTTTTCATATAACGACTCATTAAAGAAGTTACCATCGTTGTGTCCAAATTTTGAGGTTTTTCTAAGTTTCTCCCCTGTTTTCAAGCTGAATTCATACGTAATTTTCTTTCCTTAATTCTTCTTTTCCTCCATCACGAAATTCAAGATTAAAAAAAAAAACTCGTATCATTATGAATTCAAGAGATTTCATACTGTTACGAATTCAAGAAATGACCAGGGCTTCCATAAAAGAAGGATTAGATATAACACTTAAAAGATTAGTTTTGATATTAGAGGGTGATTGGGATTTCTTTTACTTGAAAACAAGTGCAATCTAAATGAAATAAGCATTTTCTGATTGAAATGAACTCCAATAAACTAAAAATATCTTTAACTGAGGCAAGTGACATTCGTTAGTATATCGAAATTAGACTGAATTTACCATTTGGATACAATACATTCAAATTAACACTTGAAAAAACAAATTATCAAAAATTATGGAAATCAGACACTATTTCAAACACATATTATTTATGGTAAAAAACAAATTAATACTTGAAATCCCTTTTGACTGGGCACTCGTTAGCCAATTCATAGACAAACCAATACCCTAGCATATATCAAAATATGGTGGCTCAAATGACCCTATCTACATACACCATCGAGATTCGAGAGCATGGCGGCAGCATCAATTCACCCCAAAATGAAGGCGTGATTGCACTTTTTTGAGTCATTTAACCGAAGGAGACGTCTGTCTGCACTTCTTACTACGTCGTATTAAGCAGGTCGTGTACCTTGCCTCGTCCTCGTCCTGCCTGCCAACCGTAGAGATTTAAATATTCTAAATGCATATCAAATCTCAGATTTCAATTTGGAGTGCTAATGGGACATTATTTGTAGTCGCTGTGAAATATGAAGGAAGCCCAGATTGCTTGTGTCGCGTTCGTTAAGTTGGTTTATGGTCCACTTCTGAGAGTCATTCTCCATGTAGATATGATATTTGCACACGACCACTTCAAATTGGCTTTCTACAGTAAAATGCACTGGCCATAAGGATACACAAGTGAGTTTGCTCAACCATCAATAGCAATGGGATCTGTTGGTATTTCATGACTACAGAGACTAAGGAATGGGTTGACCCCAAAAAAAAAAAAAAAATGCTAATTAACAGAAAAAGATCTCCTTTCAGCTGTAGCAAAGCTGTATATTTGCAACTTCTGATTGAGGTGAGTGCCCTGCACCAGGAGTTAATAGTAAATTCAACAACTTACTTGGCGAAAGTAATGTATGAATTCAACATAATGGAATCCTGGAACAGTTTTCCGACAACAATATGACACCGCATGAAGAATGTGCAAATTGGAAAGTGGAAGAGAGGAGACCTCACCAGATCACCTCTTGTATCCCATTTGAGACACTACTTCACAAAAGCAGCCAACCATTCTTATCTAATTTTGCACCAACTTTTTCCCACCATCACTCTCCCCATTAAAGCTTCCTTTTTCCTCTTATTCCTACCCTGTTTAAGTTAGTAGTGATTTTTATTCTCTGCCTGCTTTTGGAATTTAGAGGGCTAGAAATCTAAAATCTATTGGAAAACCTGTTCATCAATGGTGAACATTGAACAGCACTGGCTGATTCATTCATTCACTGTTGGACTGGCCGGCCCACCGTAGTCCTTTACATAACAGTGCACTTAAAGTAAAAGATGTTACAAATTTTCATCAACAATGATATTTATATGAATGCCTTTGCTCTGTGTTGATGTCTAAGAGTAGGAGTAAATAATGGCTTGTTCCTCATTTTATGCCATTCTTTTTCTCCTAGTCTTTAACCGGCTCTATTATCTTACTCCGGCTGCAGTTTCAAGCAATGTAACAATTTTTTTAGTAGTTTTTCCTTGTAGTATTGTCGAATGTCCAGCCCTCTTCATTTCTTTTCTTTTCCCTTCTCAAACTAATGTTTCTTATTCTATTCATAGGTTTACATCGTTTACATGGCAGAGAGACGCCATGACAAGCCTGAGCTTGTCGAGGACTCTCACCATGATATGCTCTCCGGTATTCTTGGCAGGTTTCGATTTTCGACTTGAATCTCTGTGTCAGATAATTGCTTCAGCAATTAACAGTGCCTGTGTGCTGCTAATTTTTAAGGACATGATTCCAAAGAGCAAACAAGGAGAAAAGATTGCTTTGAGTACCAATTAAAATCAGTTTGCTTTTCATTATGTTTTCCCAATATTATAGCTCTGAGAGACTGTCAAAAGATCATTCACATGCGGTTTTGACCTTTTGGTTTATTTCCAAGCAGTTAACTAGCTTAAAATCATTCTGGCAAAGGAAAATAACTTCCTGTTGCTTTTGGTAGTAAAGAAGCTGCAAGGGGCTCAATTCTCTACAGCTACAAGCATGGGTTTTCGGGGTTTGCGGCAGTCTTAGAACCATTTCAAGCAGCACTTATTGCAGGTCTTTCTGCATAAGTATTCTGTGATACTTCTAAGGTAAGCTGTGACTCCAGACCTTCGAGGAGTTATTGAAATATCACATAAATGCAGATCACCCTGGCGTTGTTCGTGTAATTCCTCACAAGATTCTACGGTTCCATACTACCAGAAGTTGGGACTTTCTCCAAGTGCAGCCTCATATGAATGATGGGATTCTTTCAAGGGCTCAATCTGGTGTCGGTTCTATAATTGGTGTCTTGGATTCTGGTGCGTTGAATAAAGCACATACTTCCTTGTTAGTATTGGCGTCATTTCTTTCTACTGCTAATTATTCGGTACTTCTTGTTTAGCGCAGGGATATGGCCAGAATCTGAAAGCTTTAAAGATGAGAAGATGGAAGAGGTTCCACCTCGTTGGAAAGGAATATGTCAAGAAGGGGCCGAATTCAACAGCTCCAACTGTAACAGGTGAAGTTGCTTCGATTTTAGCCTAATACTGCCATATTTGCCTATGATTGATTAAGCATATGATCTTTTCCTGTTTGAAACCAGAAAGTAGTGATAGCGGGGAAAAAAAAGGCTAAAGACTGGTACTTGGATTGGAAATAAATTATTTCAATCCATACCTGTTTTAAAACAACTTGTTGGCAAAAAGTGGATGGAAACCTGGTATATGAGTTATATTGGTCATAGTTTGCTGAGATTCTTAATGTCTTAAGAGGAAAAAGTTTTCGTCACGCTTCAATTGTTCATCAGTTACAATTTGATATGCATTCTTCTTTTCACTGGAAAATGACAGTGCATGAAGTGTCCACCTGAGATTTTCTCGGGTGAGAATAGATGTTCTGGTGCCTCAATCTGTTTGCTTTCTTTCAGCGACATTATAGCCAGTCCTGGAGAGGTTTTTCTGGCTATTCAAATTGGTTAATGATTTTCTACATACTTGTGACTTATGAACAGGTGTGAATTCTGGATAACATACATCTTGACCTCAATGGATTTCATATAAAATAATACTGATTTGGAAGATCTTTGTCATGATATCTCCTGCAATTTTGGAAGAGGCATAAACCAATAAGACGGAGAGAAAAGGGCCTGAATGGGTGGACACCCTGAGGCCGGTTGATCTAAAATTGCAAAAGAAAGTCTGGAATCATTTTTTTTCCTGCTTTATTCATAAACAGTTTTATTTGTCCAATGCTTATAAGTAGCTTAGTTTCAACATATCCTTAACTCCAAATGCCTACAATTAAACAGGAAGATCATTGGTGCTCGTTGGTACATCAAAGGTTTCGAAGCTGAATTTGGAAGACTAAATACAGATGATGGATTTGAATTCTTATCTCCCCGAGATGCAACAGGGCATGGAACTCACACGTCATCTACAGCAACTGGATCTTGTGTGAAAGATGCAAGCTTTGCGGGATTAGCGCAAGGACTGGCCAGAGGAGGTGCCCCTTCAGCATTTTTAGCAGTATATAAAGTTTGCTGGTCCGCTGGAGGTTGTAGCTCAGCTGACATTCTGGCTGCATTTGACGATGCGATATTTGATGGCGTGGATGTGATTTCAATGTCTTTGGGTTCAATACCCCCTCTTTCATCTTATGTTGACGACGTGGTGGCAATTGGTTCTTTCCATGCTGTGGCTAGAGGAATCCCTGTTGTCTGCTCTGGCGGAAATGGCGGTCCATTTCCTGAAACAGTTGTAAATACATCTCCATGGGCGATAACTGTTGCAGCAAGCTCGATTGATAGAGCTTTCCCTACTGTGATCACCCTGGGGAACAACCTAACTCTCCTGGTATTTGCATTTTACATTTCCCGAATTAGGGTTGAACTTAATAATTTTAGAATGTTCTTTTGAGAGCAGTAACATGTACCTGGATCAGTGTAAAGAGTATTGTAACAAAAGTTTTCTGGAAAACTCATGTTCGCTAAACTTAATAGAATGTACTACTATTAACCAAGCCTTGAGATACTTGGTTCAGTTAAATGATCTCAAGAATTTAGTTCTGGAATAGCTGAAACGTGTATGAACAACAGAAGCATCTAAATTTTGGACTGGAACCAGTTGTATCTAGTCATGCAGGCATATAAATCTGGAATATATCCATCTAATACATGAATGAGCTTGATTTTAATTCTTGAGCAATTTTTTAGCTGGTCATGAGAATCTTAACTCTATCAATGCATGTTGGCTGTGTTCATTTTTAATAGGGGCAATCACTGTACATATGGAGGGATTTTGACAAGTTCCATCCCATTGTTTATGGAGAAGACATTACCACTACTGATGGAGATGAAGATGCAGCAAGGTGACGATCATTTTACAGATTTTTTTTCAACTTGAAATACTGTGTGATCCTTCTAGATTCCACATATTCTAACAGAAGTTGTGATGCCGGAGCATTGAATTCCACTCTTGCACGGGGTAAGATTCTCCTTTGCTTTGAATCTGAATCTCAAAGATCTGCAAGTGCCGCTGCAACGAATGTGAAGGAGGTTGAGGGTGTGGGACTAATTTTTGCTCGCTTTCCGACTAAAGAAGTTACTCTCTGCTTGGATGTTCCCTGTATTCAAGTGGACTATGCAATAGGAACGTCTTTGCTGGCATACATTGGAACAACCAAGTAAGCTCCCTTGTTGAGGCACATTAAGGATTGTCCTTAAAGGTTGCAAGCGAGACTATCAGTATCATATGTTCACACCTTAGTTCCAAAAATGTTCAGTTCAAAGATGGCTCAAAGCCAGTCAAATATTCTTCTTATATTCCATGAGTTGGAAAATTTTCATAGTTTCTTTAATAAACGGCTCGTGCTACCGGAAAACATTATTTCTTGGATTTACGTACTTAATCTACAGATCTGTGATCCGGATGTTCATTCTTTACCTGATTACTAGTTTTGATATATTGCTTACAAGGATAGAGAATTTCTTTGCCACAGCAATCCTATTGCAAAGTTCAGTCTTCCAAAGACATCGCTGGGGCAACAAATTTCCCCGGAGGTTGCTCTCTTCTCTTCTCGAGGGCCAAATTCACTCTCTCCCTCAGTACTAAAGGTACTGGTCCATGGCCATGCTTGTTTTGCATGAGAATCTTTTACTGCATTGTCTGCTATGCAATTGAATATATTAATGGAGAGTATTCTGCAGCCTGATATTGCTGCTCCTGGGGTTAACATATTGGCCGCTTGGTCCTCTGCTTCTTCCATATTGCCACCTGATACTAATGGAAATCAATTTGCTCCACCTAAATTCAAGATTGTATCAGGAACCTCCATGGCATGCCCACATATATCAGCTATCGTGGCTCTTCTAAAAGCTATTCATCCCACCTGGAGCCCTGCTGCACTCAAGTCAGCCCTCATCACAACAGGTTTTGAAAATTTTCACAACATTTTGGTTTCAAATCAACAAGAAGCACTATCCTGCTTTGCTTGTACTCCTCTTCCTCACCTCCATCACGTCTTTGATGCAGCCTCTTTAACAGATGAATACGGTCAGATTGCAGTAGCAGAAGGTGCTCCTCACAAACTGGCCGATCCCTTTGACTACGGTGGCGGCCATGTTGACGCAAACAGAGCCATAGACCCTGGTCTGATTTATGATATGACCACCAAAGACTACATTGGCTTCCTATGTGCAATGGGCTATAATGATACAGTTATCAGCTGGCTAGGAGGCTCTCATGCTCCTTGCCGTAAAACCAACAAGTTGCTTGAAAACTTCAATCTGCCTTCGATATCCATTCCGGAGTTAAAGAATTGCAAAACAGTTTCAAGAACAGTGACAAATGTTGGTCCAGTCGTATCTATATATACTGTCAGGATTGAATCACCCCCTGGAGTAGATGTGGCAGTGGATCCCCCGGTATTGGCTTTCACTTCTACCAGTACAAAGAAGCTGAAATTCAAGGTAAAAGTATGCCCCAGGCTTAGAGTACAAGGGAGTTACTCCTTTGGAAATTTATACTGGGAAGACGGATTTCACGTTGTGAAGATACCATTGATAGTTCGACCAGTCATTGACGAATTGTGCACTGAAAAGTGGTCATAGACTAGTAGAACTGCTACTGTATGCTTCATTTTATTTAAGCAAAAAGTTTTCCAGTTGCATCAATGAATGACTTAATAATGTAATATGAGATGCACATCCTGAGAATTTCCTCAATCCTCAGTAGTGATTCAAAATGTGCAATTAGCCAACTGAGCAGATCGTCTATTTCACATTTTTACTCCGCAGCCGAAACTAAATAGTAAAGTCCTAATTGAACTAAGTAGGAGATGATAACCTCTCATTGCTCGTGAATTTTAGACACTTGAAACTCCAAAAACCCAGACAGATTACGAATGTACCCGTCCTAAAGTCTTGTTCTCTCAATTGCCAGACCTATAGGATTGCAGAGACACTCCAAAGTCCAAAGGCTTTGAGAATATCTAAATTTTATGTAGTGACCATTTGATTTTGATGGGGGATAAAAATAAAGTAGAAATGCCTGCCCCGGTGGCCGGTGGACCTGGGATTGATAATGTAGTAAACTGGCCCGTCATTTGCTCGAATTGGCTTGGAGTTAGTGATGATGACAGGCCTAGTTGAGCCTCATCCACAACATGTATGAGAGCGTGATTGGTGCTTATCGTGCACGAATTATTGACTGGCTTATTGCGGCTGCCATGCGAGGTTTTGGTCATGAGCCATAATAGTCAAACCATGAACTAAACAAGTGGACGAAGCATTAGTGTCTTCTGAAAGAGGATTATTTGGAGAAAAAATTTAGAAAAACTGTAACAATTTTTTGTAATGTGATGTAGATGAGATTTAAAGACAGCTGCGAAGATAAAAAAAAAATTAATTAAAAAATAGTATATATGATACAATTAAATAATTTTTTATTTTTGCAAATAATTCCTTATCCTGACAAATGTTTTCACAGGAAGACCAGGTTGATGGACGAACCGCTGACTGTTGAATCCTGTTTAACGAACAGGGAGGCAGAATCATGGAGAAGAAGTGGCCCAACTAGGGAACCGACGAAGAAGTGCGGCACCCATGGCCGAGTTTGGGATTTTATATTTTTGGGGATGAAAAATGGAAATCCATTTTCCCTTTGGAATAATTTATGCAAGACATTAATATCCCCATAAGCCAAAACTCGCTTACATAGTATCAATTGGCTGAGTCCATATTTTTTGTCCAAGTTCTCTGTCTAAATTTAGTATCCAATTTAAAATAATATCGTTTTATTAAATTAGCAGTTTCATTCAATAAAACGACGTCATTTTAAACTATACACAAAACTTGAACATAGAATCTTGACAGATGATAACTCCATCCAACATCGAAAGATTGTGGGGTAGTTACTCTGGGTTTAAGGTTCTCATCTGCACCTCCAGTTACCAATTGGCGGGACTTGGGCGGGTCTTGGGTAGTTTTGCCACCTCTAGTCCTACCTTAAATTGTACTTTAAATTGTACTTTGCACCAATTTTCCGGTTATTCCTGAGTGTTCTGGGTTTAAGGTCCTCAGCTAAAAAAAAAGAAAAGAATCTTGACAGATGATCCGATGTACAATTGGACAGGGTAATGTTTTTTACCAGACCATTGACATCTTGATGTTGAGGAATTCTTTCCATAGATAGTAGTATGACTGTAGAGTCGTCTGCAAGAAGGGGCACACTGCCATAGACGTTTTACTATATTTCTTCCTTCATTTCCAAATTTCTTTATATTACTAATATTTCTTATTTTATTTCCAAATTCCTTTATACAAATGATGTTGTAATTTTGGCAATTTAAATTTGCACTTACAAAAAAAAATAAAAAATTTTGTGCCGCAGGATGAAAAGGTTTAGGGAAAAAAATGCTATTAACTTACAAAATGATTGAAGATTAGTTATTGAGTCGCCAATCACTATTGACTAGCCATGTTAGATAAGTACTATTCTTCTGAAAATCAATCAGTTTGACAATGACATTTGTACAAAAGACGGGAAAGAATACAGGAAAGACCAAAAATTATTTTTAGCACTTGTGAACCATAGGGTCATTGGTCAATGGTCAGTGGTGATTCTTCGTCCGTTCCAAGCTATTATTAGTTAGTTGGATTAAGATAAGGCAAGGAGAGAAATTTGCCGCCGGGTTGTTCAGCACCGCTCTTTATAAATATCTAATTTACGTATGGTGAGAAAGTGCTTCGTCAAATGCTAATTCCTAGCAACCCGCCCGTTGATATTGAGGTTGGTAACTCTGTTTAATATTACACTTTTTTTAGGGAAATAATTAAGTACAATTGGGGTCTGGTATAATTTGATCTAATTGTTAAATATTTTACACTATTTGATGTACAATTATATTATATTATTGCATTCAGAAAAAAAGGTGATGTACATGAATAAAATATTTGATATAAATTTAGTACAATATTATAATGTAATTGTAAATTAATAATTTAAATATATACAACGATCCCGGAATTGCACAAACTTCAATTGTATTGAATCCTTGTCCTTTTCTTAAACTTCTGTTTCTTTTTTTCTTTTTTTTTTTTTTGTGGAGGGGGATGGGGAGGGGAGTGGTGTTGTGCACTATTAGGGCTTTGTCTGAGTCTTAAAGAATCCTTCCACCGGAGATGATTGTCTCATTTTTTTTTCTGTCAACAAATAATTGAAAGAGAAAGTCAATTAAAGTTAGTACACAAGTAGACCTAATCGGAGTTAATTTAAGCGAGACCCACAAGAGAACACCATCCAACCAATTGGTAAATGGAAGGGTCTCCTATGTCACTTAAATCCTAGACACTACCATCCACCACATATTACATGAGTCAAATTACAGCTATCATATAGTTTGTCAAAAAATTTTCCCACACCAACGGCCTTTCCAACCTAGGCGCGAATTTTTACTCGGTAAAAGCATTTAGGCATTGTTTGTTTGATCAGATAGTCATGTAAGAAAGCGTGTCGTGTAAATTGAAGTGAGTCACAAAAAAAGGAAACTAAAATTTCTATGGGTGTTTGGTTAAGAAGAAAATGACGCAAACAAATACAAATTGTTCTGTAAAAATTATTCTATATTAAACTTCTTCAATATATATATATATATATATTATGTGTATATGTATGAGTTGTTTCACAAGTATATAGACATAAAAAATTAACATAAATTGTAAAAGAAAAAAATATTAATGTCATATAAACTCAATAAATTACTAATTCATTAACTGTTCAAAAAATAATAAAATGTAGTTGCTTCCAAAAAATTATTATTGCACAATGTATAGTTCAAAAAAATTTTTTTTTTGAGAAGTAGGATGACCATATAGGACTGTAGAATCGCCCATGACTAACTTTGATGCTTTGTAAAAGAATTTGGATTTCTATTCCAAAACCAATTACAATGAACAAATAAACATATAGGATTTACTCCCTTTGTTTCTATTTAAGTGTTCACAACTCATGTTTATTTTTATCTATACTTTTATTATATCAATAAAGTATTTATGAAATTCTTTTTAAATTATCCTTATTTATACTCTCAACTTTTTTGAACTCTATTTGTTTTTTTACCATTTTTCCTCGCCTTCAGTTGAAACTGGACAAGTACAGCTGGGTGAGCTCCAATCTAATACACGACCGTGGAGGGCTGGCTCAATTAACGCGGTTAAGATGTCTATTTATTCGTTAAGGCACACAGACAGATTTGAGCGTGCCCCGTGGTTTAAGTTTGAATATCCACAGCGCCACATCCAACGGCAATGATAGGCTCCAAAACTGCAACCATTGAATAAGATTGAAAATATGCCGATAATTTTATCACAGTCTAAACCTGCCACCTGACAAATCTAGTAATTATTTTTTTTATAATAAATAGAGCCAATTGGAGAAATAATGACGCTACAACCAGCGCAGAAAGCGCCAAAAAAAAAAAAAATCTTTCAAATTTATTTGGATTATATTTAATTTAATTTAGAATTAGTAGGTTTCACAATCTTATTTGGAGAATTTTTCTTAATCGAATAATTAGTGACTTGCCAAGTAGTTGGTCTAGACCATGGTAAAATTCATTGTTCTGCATAGTTTAATTGACTTTTTCTTTTTTGGTCGCATAAAAAAAAATGAGACTTTAAGCCTTCTGTTGACTCTCATATATATCTGATATTATAACACATTAATTAACGTCTCAAAAGAAATTCATGATGCACTATCACCACTTGTAGAAGCCTTCCGTGGATATCAAACTCTCCCCTTTTTCTTCTTCTTTATCACAAAAAAGAAGAGTTCGTATCATCGAATTGAATAGGCTAAAAGGTTTGGTTATACCCGCCCAAAGCAATAGACTACTTTGGTCAGCTTGTCTACTAATCCATTGAAACTTCTTGACCTGAACTTGCTGAAGGAAAAGTCCATGGATAACATAATACCTCACAAACCATGTAATGGTGGGATGTTCCTATTATATTTCGATCCAATTAATACTGGTTATTCGAATTGGTATTTGGGGCTAGAAGTAGCCAATGGATTAGTCTAAATCTCCAAATCCCTTACATGTTTTTTTTTTTTTTTGGGGAGAAAAAAAAGTTTTGATTCATTAAGGGGTAGTTCATTCACAGGGTTTAAAAAGTAAATCTTGGAATTGAGCCGTAGCATATCCTTTGGCAAACCCCCAAAAAAAAAAAAGTTTGGATAAGAGGTTAGTTGAGATATTATTTAAAATAATTATTATAATATTTTTATGATGTGATATAATTAAAATAAAGAGGCAGTTGAGAAAATAAAAAAAGTCCATTGGAAATCATATTCATGAATTGTGATGCAAGTAGATAATTATTTACAAAAATTATATCCAAACACACCTAATTGTTAATAAAAATTTTCTTTTCGCATGTATTCTTGTGTGGCATTCAGAGTAATATTTGAGCCTAGAACTGTCATTTCCCAGCCAAACGGTGGAAGCATATAATCGCCTGTAGGCTTTAAGCAAACGTGTCCATTCCGCACAATCTGGAGAAGGACACGGAATTCCTATGCGACCGTCATCCATCCTACTGTGGCTTCTCATTTTGGGCAAAATTGCAAAAAGGACTGGGAAGGATTCTCTGACACCCTTATTTCCACAAATGTTTCATTATTCATACAAGTAATACTCACCAGACTGTGAAGTTCCGAAAAATCATAATGGCGCCAACTTACATGCATAACTTTAATTGTCAATGCACTACGTGTTAAGAGGCTTTTTTTTTTCTTTAATTTTTTTATTTGTTTTTAATCCGATCTTTACACAACAAATACTCCTTTTGAAAGAACTAGAGCTTCTCTGTCTTTTGCCCAAAAAATAACACAAGAAAAAAAATTTTCCAGCCGTTAGAAGTTTCTTACAGGTAACTATCCGGTTGAAGGCAGCAGGAAAAGTGGAAAAAGGGAAATGGGAAAACCAGATGCTGGTAGAAGAAAGCATGCTGCATTATGTCGTAATTATTGACGGGCCAGCCACGTCCAACCAATACCATGCATGTAAATGGGTTGCTGTATCCCACCCGGTCTGAAGATTAGATTAGTCAAAAACGTAACAACCAGGCCAGGACCGGGTAGGAGAATTGTCATAATGAGTCAAATAGCACGCGTAAAATCCTCCCCTCCTACATTTGATTTTGGATTTTGGATTTTGGATTTTGAATTTTGGATTTTGGATTTTTACTCCCTCCGCAAAAAAAAAAAAAAAAAAAAGAAAAAAGAAAAAGAAGAGGGTCCTGACAAAGTATTTGAAAACAAATAGCTACACCATGTCATCACATTCATTAATTTAAAAGATTTTAACTATTAGAAAATATTTCTACCATTTGGGTAGTTGCTGAATTGATTTGGATTTTCTAAACGGGTATACTTAATAAGTACAAATAAGCGTACTTAATTCCTCGTTTAAATACGTTCTCACATTTAATTTCTCATACGGTATTAAACACTTTTCCAGTGTAACACCCAAAATTTTTTTTTCCCGAAGTAATTTTTAACTTTTTTCAAAAAATAACTCCTCAGCCTTTCTTAAATTAGTGCGCATTGGGCAACTGTTGGAGACTTGGAGAAAGTCATTAAAGTTTTTAGAAGATAAATAAATAATTAAAAAACAATACTAGGTGACAATTATAGAAAATAAAGAAATACCATTAACCCACCCACCAGTTTCGCCCACGAACCAGCGCTCATTTCAGTGCTTTCCTTCCCACAATTTCTTGCCAACCTTTTTCCTGCTTCGCCCCCCTTTACCCACTTTTCTCTGCAACTTCTTTTTATCGTCCGTTTCTTCACCTTATCTATCGTCTATAAAATTTATAACGCCATATTTAAACATTTAAAAAAAGAAGAACTTAAAAGGTTTTTGAAACCATGGATTGCATGGCAGCAAAAGCGTTGAAATCCAGTCTGCTTTCGGACACAGGCATGATGAAATCAAGCCACCAACAAGGCTTTGTCGATGATAATATGTGGTGCGTGACTGGACTCAACAACGTTCCCTGTGATGATTTTTCGGTTGATGATCTTCTTGACTTCTCTGATAAAGATTTTAATGATGGCCCTCCTAAGGAAGATGAAGATTTTAAGGACACCCTTTCCCTCTCTTCTTCGCAACATCATCATCACCACCACCGCAACTCCAATTTTTCGTCTTTTTCCGAAACTGACGATTTTGGCTCCTCACTGGCCGCCGAGCTTGCTGTTCCGGTAAGCAAAGAATATGTTACCGCAATAAACAGTTAGTTTTCCTCTGCAACAATTACCTGCCAGCCCTTGTTGTAGGCGTACCCAATCGGACATATGCTTCTGTTGTACGAATTGATGTAATTCTTTGAAACTTAAAATTTCTGTTGAAATTCGTTCAAGTTTTTATCTGAAGAAAGACAATTTTACAGGCAGAAGAAATGGAGAATCTGGAGTGGTTGTCTCAATTTGTGGATGATTCGCGTTCAGAACTATCTCTGTTATGTCCCGCCGGAAGTTTCAAGGACAGCAAAGGAAGATTATCGGAAAAGTGGTCTGAACCGGCGGTTCAGATGATTAGAGTGCCACGTTTTCCTTTGCACGTTCCGGTTAAACCGAGAAGCAAACGGTCGAGGCCAAATGGCAGAGTTTGGTCAGGGTCGCCTTCTTTGACTACTACCGAGTCTTCTTCGACGTCGTCGTCATCATACGCGTCCTCCACGTTGTCTCCTTTTATTTTATCGAACCCGGTTCAGGATAGTGAAATGCTCTCAAGCGTTGAAAAACCGCCGGCCAAGAAGCAGAAGAAGAAGCCGGCTACCGACTCCGGTTCAGGGTCAACTGGGTCGCAGATGTCACGTCGCTGCAGTCATTGCCAGGTTAATAAGACCCCACAATGGCGAACCGGTCCTTTGGGTCCAAAAACCTTGTGTAACGCATGCGGGGTTCGGTACAAGTCCGGTCGGCTTTTTCCCGAGTACAGACCGGCTTGTAGTCCAACGTTCTCTCAGGAGGTTCATTCGAATAGCCACCGAAAAGTTTTGGAAATGAGGCGGAAGAAGGAGGCGACCGGCCATGTAGAGGCCGGCTTGACTCCAATGGTCTCGAGCTTTTGAGGTTTTTGTTTAGGTTGATAAGGTTTGGTAGTGAACCGGTCAGGGTTCGTAGTGGTTCGGTTAGAGGTTTGAAGCTTGGCTGCGATTAAAAATGTACAATTTTGTTTGGTGGACTGATTGTAGACTGATTGGCAGGCGTTAGATTCGAATGGGTAACTCAGGCAGGTTGTTATTTTAGGTCATTATTTCCATATATTATTTTGCTTGTAATCTAGTAGGTGATAATATTTATTTTGCTGTTTGAATTTACTCCAAATAGTCATGTACTAATGGGATCTTAATTAATTTAGAAGTTATTCTACTTTTTATCTGTTCATTCATGTTGCTGATATTTTTAAATCTTCAAATTTAAAGCAGTGGAAAACAGAAATTTGAACCATTCATTACAAAACAATGCAAAACAATGCAGTTGAGCGGCTTCTGGTGGCCGTTGAAAAGTTTAAAGGGTATTGTCCAATTCTTGATGTTATTCTCCTGTTCGAATAATTGTGTTGAACGCCTGCCTTCGCTTTCAATTTTTTTGTCATCAAATTAGTATTAGTACCAAAATTATATATTTAATCATATATTATTATAGTTAACTGGATGAAGATTTTTAGTCAACAATCTACGCAATGGGATTTTTGGACTTCTATCAATTCCTCTCAAAACATCTATACCAGAAAAAATAACAAGGAGCAGGCTGTGGACTCTCACAATTCCTGTAATTTCTTTTTTTTTTTCCTTGTAGTTTATTATTAGTGAATTTACAATTTTTTTCACTTACTCTCTGTATTTCTATTGCTTATTTTCATCCATCTCATAACAAAGCGTCCTGTCCGGCTGTCCCATGAAGATCATAAATTTGAGCTGAAAGGGACATTTGTTTTTTTTTTTTTGAATAAGCTCATGCGCCAAAATGGGCTGCGACTTAACAGCACCTTTGAAGTTCAACTAGTTAATACGAAAGGTTTACATTGTTTAATATTTCCTGAGAGACACATGTGAGTTTGTTTGGGTAGTGAATTATTCATACAAAAACTTATTTACTTACATTATTAATACATTTTTTAATAATAATTTTATCTTATATATATCATATCAAAAAAGTTTTATAATATTTTTTTTAAAAAAAAATTATCTCAAATAATCTACCGCACATTTCAGTGTTTTCCTTGAGCATTTCTAATTTGTTACACCTAGGCAATCAATTTAAATAGGAGTGCCATTCATTTCTGGGTATGGTGGGGCAAAGGGTAGGGTCCCATAAGGCCTGCAGCAGCGTCATAATGTGGGTTGGGTGCCCACTAAATAATGGTAGTACCAGCAAGAGTGAAGATGTGTGGTGCTGCTGCCAACTGCTGGTGGGTTTGAAATATCCAAGCCACCTGGGCAGTGTGACCACCACCATTCTATTAGAGTATAGTATTATGAGAATGGGAGTAACAAAGGAATGCTGAGTCGGTCGATTATCTCAACTGCAAGTGTATTGTGTCATTGTGTGCAACCCAATAATTTAAAGACTTGGAAGGGGATTGGACACGAGACCATAAACCTTTTCCCACCACTTTTAACTCAAATCATCAATGGCGGGTTGCAACTGTAATTCTTAGTGGCTCTTGGTGGACTGGACCCCCAAAGGTATCATGTGCCATGCCCATGTGGGGGTCGTTGGCAATAATTATTCATTAGGGACGTGCATAACTGCAACAAAATTACGTTATTACGGTCCAGCCGTTTGGTCAAATGATCAAATTTTGAATTTGGTTTTTGGACACGAAGTATTGGGCCAATTAAAGTAATGGCTTGGACCGTGGGACGTACATGCTTCCCACTTTACAAATTTAAGTACGATACCTGATGTCTTTTTCCGCCTTCGCTCCATCCAATTGATTTAATAATTGAGAATTCTGTCGTTTAAACATATCATTCCCCACAATTGCCTTTCAAATCCCGGAAAATCTACCCCAGAATCCAGATTCGTGTCGTCTTTTGACTTTGAGCTTCTTATCAAATAAAACTAAAACAAACACACTCTTTTTAGCCTTTAGTTTGAGATGAAATTAGCGCCATTACTAGTGTACACGGACTCAGTAACCCCACTGTGATATCAACGGTCCTGAAGAAATAATTTGGGGTGTCCGCAAAATTTATAAATGAACAACTCAGATCAAGGCGATCTCATTCGACAAGTCTGGGCTATCAACTACAGATCTGAGATCCCGTCTTCTCAATTCAGCTCCGTCTCGTCATCTTGCACTGTACCCACAGTTACTGAAGGTGGGAGGTTACTGATACGATAGCTGGCTAGTAAGAGTGTGATTTCAGCCTTCTTCTTCTTCTTCTTTTAATAAATTTTTTCTTCCAGGAAGATGAAACACTTCCACCCTTTTTTTTTTTTTGGGTGGGTGGGGGCTGCTTTCAGGGAAATGAATACTTCCATCCTCTGCTACAATTGACTACAGAGAATGACGACGTTCGAATTTCAAATGACGATATTAGAAGTGTCAACCTTCGCTTAAGAAATTCATGGTCAGAATAGTTTATCTGTCTGCTAACTTTTAACGTTTCTCTGGGCATGTATGTTAACTAAAGTTTGTCAAACATCCAAAAACATATACAAGCCAAGAAACAGTACAATTGTTTTTGTTCTCAGGCAGAAGAATCTAGGAGCACAGTGTCACCATATGGCTGTTGAGGAATCCCTAACATTAAATGGACTGAGGTCAACGACCTAAAGAATTAGATGCATTGTTTCCTGTGACCTGTGGTCGATCCACCATAAGCTGTGGTATTTACGCCTTGCATATCAAAATTTGAAGGCGTGCAAATAGACCATCACTAAATGACTCTAGCACAAAGTTACACGTTCAAGAAATGACCATTATCGTTAGTCTAAATTTTCAATTTCTTTGCACGAGCTCGCCTGGTTCCTTTGAATTCCATGCTTACTTCTTCTCAGGAGCAGTGAAGATTCGAATTACAGTTAAACCAACAGCAGTGATGGATACTAGGGTACCTATACAATATCTCATAACATCGTACTTTGCTGCTTCAAGTTGGGCCCTCAAAGCATGGATCTCCTGTAGTTGAGATACTTGCATATAAGAACAAATTGTGCATTCGAAAGCACGTATTTCATTTCCCAACACAGTTGTAAAAACTCACCCGATCAAGCTTGTTAGTAAGATTGGTAGTTTCTGAACTCTGCTTGGCAAGCTCATCGCGTAAACGCCTGCACTCGAACCAAGTGAGATAATCTTTTAGAATGTAAATTAATATTGCAGCAATTGATGGGACAACAAAAGATCCAAAGAGAACGTTATTCCTTACCCTCTCTCAAGATTTAAATCCAGACGCTGGCCTGCAGTGACCTTATCAATCTCATACCTGTGTCACAAAAAGGAATAGATTTAAACTGACACTACTGTACTCTGTGCAAAATTAAAACAGCATTCCACTAAAACTAAGAGAGTAGCTCAGGCTCTCTCTCTCTCTCTCAAGTTTGTTTCTGCACTTCCTTTGTCAATGCACCTCAGTTCACTGCGCATCTTTTCAATATCATTACGTAGCTTTTCAGTCTCACGTTGCAGCAAAGAAAAATGATGCTCCTGCACAATATATAGTTAAGAAATATCAGAAAGAATCAAACACAAAAAACTTGATTACAACAAGCACCAGTGCTCTTCCTTCATTAAAGCAGAAAAGTAACTCTTTTTCCAGCAAAGGGCCAAACTTAGTCAAGCCTACTCAAAGATGACAGGATCAGGGAATATCAAAAGAAGCACAGTATATAACTGAATCAAAATGAGACTTCAATCTTAATTTTTTTTTATTTCCAACTGTCGACCGAATGCTTGAAAACACTCCTAGCATCAAGTTCTAAATCACCAAGACAGAAAATAAAATAAAAAATCTTTCACATCAGAGAGAGAGAAGCAAACTTGTATTGCAGTGATCGTACTTCACACATAATCATTATCCAACATTTTCCGCCAAAAAACTTCTGGGCTTTATAATTCTGCTGTCCTCATCACCTGAATTAAGGATCTTTACTTTTCCAACTTCCTCTTAACCGTCTTTCATCCCAACAAAAGAGAAAATAGTACCAATTTCAGTTTTCTTTCTTGATACGAGACTCAAGCAGTTGTTTTTGGATTCTCCAAAGCATGGAAATGTCATTGTGATAAAGTTCTATATTCCAAAAGCAATCAATATGCATATAAAATTTTGTTACTGCATTATAGTATATAAAAATCTACATCATTCAGTTACCAGACTAAAAGCAAAACCATCCAGAAAAACCCGCGGGGGGGAGAATAAGGGGGAAAAGCCAAAACACAAAGAACATGATGATCGGTGCTTGAGCACCTTTCTTTCCCTCCAAAGTTTTATAAAACAAACTCTTACATCTCATGCAGCAATTTAATTTCCTAGCAATCAACAGAACCACAGAATTAGGCAAAAAAGTCAAGCCAAATAAAATCTAAAGGACTCAGAAAAGCAGACAATGTGCTACCAACAACAATAGTCAATTGCTGGAGGAGAGAAGGAACTTTCCTTTCTCATAAGTAAAACAACTCTCTTATGCCATCATTTGACATTTGTGTAACTGACTAAAAAATATTTCATAATCCTGAGTAAAACTTAGGAGATTGGAGATACTCATGCTCATGCTGATTATGGCCTTTTCCAACAGGAGATTTGTTGCACCAAATAGAGAAGATAAATTAAAACATTCTTTTCTACTGCAAAATGCTACTCGAGACGGTCTTAGGGCCATTGACAAGCCTGATCAAAATAAATCTAAATTAAGGAAGTAAGGTTGAATATTGCTTCTAATTCTACACTTTCCAGAAATATTTCTTTCTAGGCAACTCAATTTAAATCGAGTCGTTGAAAGGTTTCAAAAAACATTGCACCAGAAACCCCATTTCTCAAGAGGGATACACAAGGGTATATGCAATTTTGATATAGGTCATAGAGCACAACTTGGTAAGCACCTTGATCCTAAAAACAGCATGTTGTTAGATTTCTCAACTATAAACATATAACTTGTTAGTCTAACTTGATATTATTTACACACATTGCTCTTATCTGAAGGAGAATTTGCCAGAAGAAAGCCTTTTTCAAATTTAATACCAACATTATGATGCGCAGAAGCAGAGATAATATCCTAACAACTTAAACTGGAAGCAAAAAATAATAGCTTGAGTGTCCTTATCATGAGCTTACATATATAAGTTCTTATACTAGGAGTTAGTGGTGGAGGATCTGAGCACTGGCATTTGGGTTTCTCATGTAATACCTTATCCTCACAACAGTCATAATCCCATATAGCAATCTTTCTTTCTCATGGTCAAATCCAACCAGGAAACAAAAAATTAAACAGAAACCAGACACAGAGGCTAACAAAGCTAATCCAACTATAAGTAGCAGGATCTGGAATCCTCAATGGAAATCAGATGACTTAAGAACCAAATACAAGGAACTTATGAATCTAGTTGATACTTAACCATCCTAAATAACCATATTACACAAAATATCCAGAACCTACACGATTTTTGAACAATTCTGAAATAAGATTAACAGAATAGAGAGACTTCATTGAAAGTGAAGACTGATTTTGAGTTTCAGTTAAAATATTGCAAATCCATCAGCAAAAACCACTTGTCTGCCTGAAATAAATTCCAAAATTTTCACAAAACTTACTACCTGGGCCTCCTATTTGCGAAAACACCAAGTGGTCATACTAAGCCCTATGCATCATCAAAATTCCCTCTGATCACTCACATTTTTTTTCCCTTAAACACCTCACTATATAAAGAATAGTTTCTCCTGACCAATTCTATGTCATTAAGGTCAGGTTGTTGATGCACATTTAATGTTCTCAGAAATTTTTAGGGCTTTCATGTCGATCTTCTTTCTTAGTAAGTAAATATCACGGCATTAGCAACCACATGGGTACTTCAGCTGGGGCCAAATTTCAAATTTCTAATGCCACCAAAGCTGCATGAAGAACTTGATATGATTCCAAACATCTTAAATTTATTTAAACCTGACAATAATCTTTGCTCTAGCTACCAACTTGGAAATGAACAACAAACATTTCTACAGCTTATAACCCACAAGAGCAAAACATGGAGGAATCAGATAGAGGTGGAGGAACTCACAACACTAACCCAAGTTATTCCTTTTAACCAAAGCTAATTCAAGCAAAATCTCAAAATTGTGTTACCGATATTTTGGTCCTTTGGTCCTAATTGCACATAAGACTATTTACTAGGAGAACCATCACTTATCCATCAACCAACAGGCAGCTAACCACAATTCAGATCCAGACTCTGCCAGGTAATTCCTTCTGACAGGCTGAACAAAGGCGAATATCATTTAAGATGAGAACAAATTCTGGCAAAACTTTGACTGTGGAGGAAATACAAACATAACTTTTATTAGTCAATAAGGTTCAGAACTTTGAGGGGCTTCTAATACAAATTGCTGCAAAGGTTTCTTATGTGTAACTTTCCAATAATAATAATGCATGTTATTTGGCATTAGTGATTTTAATGAAGTAAAGAGGCTAATGTAGTTTAAAACCTATCCAACCAAAAATCTTCTCATTCTAATAGTTTTGGTACAAATACAAGAAAAATCTCTAACTATTCAAACTAGTCCAAGATCTGGAAAGGCCTTTTTCACGAACTCCTAGTAATTGCCAGATCCAAGCAACCACTTTTCAACCCTTAATATGATTTCTCTTAGTTCTGCATCACCCTAGTAGAACAATTAGCCATTAAACTATAACAGAATATATGCTTTCTGCACATTGTTGTTGAGCACTTGCCAACACTCAGATACATAGCCTTCAAAAGGAACACACTACTACAGACATGATTCAAAAGCTTCAATTTAGTTTTGTTGCTATAAGACCTTAAATTACCAATGGCACATTAATCATTTTGATACCAATTAGATACCATATGTTAAGAGTTAATCCCCATTAACACCACAAAATCTATGTGAAAATTAGAGGGAAAAAAAGAAAAGTGATAGCTAATTGATGCGCAAAGCATGAGATGATGTTATTATGTCTACAAAAGAAACTTCCAAATGAAGATATTAAACAGAAAGTACTAACATGTGCATACCTGGGAACTCTGTACTTCAGATTTAAAGTTGGACAGATTAGTTTCTTGTAACATCTCTGCCTACAAAATCATGAGAACAATGAACAACAACCTACATACTCAATGCATTATGATCGTAATAGCAACATAAGGCATGAACCAGAATACAAAATGCATAAAAACTCTTACCTTCTGCATCGCAGCTTTTGAGAGAAACGAATGACCTACATTTTCCAGGCTATCATTCAGAACCTCAGTAATAGCAGAGGTGATTGCTTCAGCTTGCTTCGGAGGGACACCTTGTGCTTCCAAACTTCTAACCTATAAAAGTAACAATATGCCCTAAACGAACTTCTCTTAAACGTTCATGGTCTTTTGAATCCTAAAACAAAATAACAAGTATAACCTAATTTTTCTAGGTAGAATCACTACAAACTCTGAAACTACGAACACAGAAATTCATTTCAATGATGTCTTAGAGCGTATTATTTGTTGGAAAAATAAAAACGTAGTATTTCAAAATTGAGAGCAAAAGAAAGGACATTCTTTTGATGCTCTTAACTTTTAACAACTAGAGAAGAAAATCACGAGTCTACCCTAATTTCTCTAAACTGGATTATAATTGATAGCAAAAAAATTTCGATCCTACGATCAAAGAAAAATAAGTGTGCATATTCAAAATTTCACAGATGCAATATATTAAAATGCCAAAAAGAAAGGCTAGAAAAAGGAAAAGGAATTACGCGCAAATTGAATAACAGAAAAGGAAATTACCAGCTTTAACGTATCAACGAGAAAAGCACGGTTTCCATTAGGTTTGGCAAGCTGAGAGATGTGCCTGATATCAAGACGGCTAGCGGAAGAATCTGAGGAGGATAACGAACCGTAGAAATTGACGGAGGTGCAGGTAGACTGGAGCCTATTTACAGAAGCAGAATTAGGCGCTGTAAACATATTGAGGCCTCGCAATTTGGATAATCCGCAATGAGTTAAGCGCTTGCAAGCCGCCGCCGCCGCCATTGATTTCTCTCCCCAAAAAACAACTCTTTGTCGAAACTATCTGAATCCGTGGTCAAACGAGTAGAGAATGCATGTGTGGAGAAAGGAAAAGCATTTGTCCTCAAGAAAGCGAGATGGAGAGAGCGAGGGAAAAACGACTGGCGACTTTGAAAATGGCGCCTGGCGTGGTTGATTGGATTTGGGAGGAAGGCGAAATCTGCTCGACCCGGTAAAAATGAGAGTCAAATGAGAGAGGAAAGTTAAGATGAGAGGCGGCGAACGGGAGGGGATTGTTTGAGAGGAGGAGAGTTAATTAGTTACAGTGGCCGGAGAGGCCAATAAAAATGTGAAAGGAAACTCTTTTATTAGTACTAGACTACTAGTTTAGTAGTATGAGAATTGAGATTGCTCGCTAAGGCGGCTTTTGTTGCTCGCTTGTCCTTGCGGTGTTGCCTGCTGGGACGAAAATAGACGAGGGTCAAAAATGAATATTCCCATGTGTAATTAGATAATTCTATCATTTTTTCCCCCTCTTTTTGGGTCATTGTCCACTTCAACTGCTTTGACTATACTTCTACAAAATTTAGTGTAAACACGATTGGACGGTCCAACTGAATCCTTCCGTCAAAGGAGGCCTTTGGTTCGAATTCTACAATTACTATCATTATTAATATCATACAGTGCTCAATAGATTTTAATGAAAATTCATAGTGTGTTTGTTAGTGTGAAATAGATTTTACAATTTATTAATTTTTTTTTCATTATTTCTTTTTCTCATTTGTTGAAACGGTAGCATTATGCTTTCTTATTTTTACATTTAATGAGAATAAAATGATAATTAATATGATTGAAGAAGAATAAGGTGGATAATTAAGATGACCCTAATAATAATTGGTTAGTCAGAAAACCCATAAAATAACCCCATCATTTCTATTAATTTATTCCCATTAATCCCGAACAAATATTATATATGGGTATAACTGAAGTTGAAACTCATAATGGGAGTTAAAAATCTATATACCAAACACCCCTAAGTATTTCAATTTCTTTTACCTAATGCAAAGGGTTTCATATTTTATAAGACAGAAAAAAGAATGATGAGTCTATGATCTGAAGCTTTTGAATTTCGTGAATCACAACTATAAGCTCTTGAAGTTCGTGATACACGAGGGTTGAGTGTAAACATGTGAGAGATTGAAGTGAGGAAAATTTTCTTTGTTTTACTAACTATTTTGCAGGTTAAATTCATAGAATGGAGATATTACTAAAATTTTGTCACATGATAGAGTGGGATGAAGAATTTTTCATGGATTTTTTAGAGAAAAATCTCCATATTAGTTATTATTGAAAATTATTATAGCGAAGATTAAAAGGGGATTCTAAAGGCAATTTTGAGAGGATGTGACACTACTTTAACGAAGAGTTCCGTTCGAGGAAGTGGAAAAACATGAGGCACTTTATTAAAATAATAGTTTTATACAAAATAAATGATGAGTCTGTGATCTGCTCAAATGAACCTTTATTTCTTGATGCCTCCTTGATTGACTTGGGATCCCTTTTCCTCCCCCTGTTCTTTTTTGTTTTTTAACTTCAACTCCCTTTGCTTTTATAGAGAAGAGATCGATATATACCGTTGGATGGGACTTGTAATGGAAAGGACGTGTATGATCAGCTTCTCGCGAAGCCTATTTTGACGAAACAAATTATCTATTCTCTTATTATTTACTCTGTTTCCAAAATTTTTGATGAAGCTCAAACTCTCGGTCACAGGCCAAACCCAGACATCCAGAGTCCATACCACTTCGCGCACACACATATAGAGTAAAAAAAAAAAAAAGGACTAAACAAAGGACCTCTCTCTGGAAATAAGGGAGCAAGTCCTCGGTTCGACCAACAAATGAACAAGGATCAATCGATTATGAAATTCATGAACTAGCACTATCACACAGTGACAATAATCTCACCAAATATAGCAAACTGGATTCCCCAACTGCTTGCTCATCAATGACATTTCTTCCAACAAACATGATGCCACCATTTCAACAGGATAAATTTCTCAACTAAAGCAAAACACGGTAAAGAAAAGTTCACATCACAGAGAGATAATTCGTCAGCTTGTGATTGTCAGAAAAGTGCTTCGTCCATTGTCAAATATGCACAAAACCAGAATTTCACTATCATCGCTTTCGATGAGGGTCGAGGGTGCTGTCCAGTTTTCTCTTGATCTGATTACCTACTCGGACCATATTCTTCTTCACCCCCTTAGCTACGACTCCTGCATTCCTTGCAAACCTGCAACTTTACATGTCAGAAGTTCCCTTCAGGATCAAGCTCAGTTGAGACGGTCTGGCAATACTAGACTACAGATTTGTACAGATTTTTACTCTCTGACATCACAGCTGCTGACTTGCCTGTAAGTGAACCCGTTGTGTGCAACTTGCTCGGGTTGTCTGATTTGAGGCCGAGGAGAATTCTGCCTATCTGAATATAAAAAGGCTGTTGTCACGACAGCTGGATATTATAAAACCGCCAGCTCAAAACTCCAAAGCATACTAGTATTAAAAGACGATGAATTAAATATCTATAGAAAGAAGCACTGGCCCTGAATCCCAATAGTAACTAACAGACATCAGATTTTCAACTGCAAGCCTTGCAATTGGCATCTATCTCACATTCCATTACATAACAGTATATCCAATGAAAGGATCAGAGTATTTCAATAATGAAATTTGAAAAAATGGCATGAGAAAACTTGCAACGATAACATGGATGGTCAAAACAACTCAGAACCAACTCACAGTACCTTTGTCTCTGCCAATATGGGTAGGTACATCCTTAGAGGGTACAAGCCTTTTAGTCGACAAAATCTGCCAACAAAAACTTGTGTCAATTTATACACCAATCCGAGAAACCAAATTTCAAAAGATACAATGTAAACTGTAACATAAAATATGCAGCAATAATATAAATGTTACAGACAGTCTGGTAAAGTATAGAATAAAACAGCGTCTACACTCTGCAGGTGGAAGCATTTCTTAGTTTTTATTAAATATTTCTTGATTTCTCTTATCCTAAAGCCACTGATGTTCATACATCATTTTTCTCTGGGTCATTCCATTTTCTTCTCTTCTCTCTCTTCCTTCCAAAACATTTTTATTTTCCTCCCTGCTCCAAATTTCAGTTTATTCAGATCTATTTTATGTAAACAGATGTAAGATAAGATATAAGGGGCGGGGAAGAATATCTGCAGTACATTGCAGAAGATAACTCACAGCTTCTGATATCTATCAAGTGAAAGAGTCGAATGATACCTCCAGGCCAGAACAGAATGGCAGTTCAATTTCTAGTTTTTGTGGTTCAGTTGAAAAGTCCTTTTTCTCAAGATGCATGGAGTAACCAAGACACGCGTAGCGAAACTCTGCCAGAGTTCGACTATCCTCTAAAATCTTTGGATCAGAACTCACAGCATAGCCTGGCACTGTAAATAGATAGTTAAGACATTCAATTCCTCTGACAGGTCTTGCATCAATAAGGCAGAACTTCATTGTCAATTAAAAAAGAACTGTTTTCACAGAGAAAAAGATCCGGAGTTGTAATTACTGCTCCCTCCTGAGTTAGATTGATTTGCAGTAAATGAATACTTATATTAGGAAGCTGAAGCACCGCTTTTCACAGGGATCAAGTCATTGAGGAAGATTTGACAAGTTAATTTTGCAGCACCTTTTCTTCTTCTTCTTTTTTTTTTTTTTTTTTGGGATTGTGGCACAGCCTTGGCAGTACTGACCAGTCAATAAATCCACTTCAAAGGGCTTTTGGAAAAAAAAAAATTAATAGCAATAATAATAAAAAAGAAAAAAGTTCTGAGGCAAAGGCATTAAATCACAAAAAGCAAAATAAAGTCAGCAATAATTCTTATGTACCCCTTGCTATGACACAATGAATATCATAGCAGGGGCTATAACTCTGAATTCTCCAATGTAAGGACAACCATGCTATTCCAAATACTAAAGCAATCGAGTAAGTTGCTAAAAGGTCCATCATCGCAGAAGCAAAGCTTTGAAATGAGTAGTATACTGGAACTAACATTTCAATCAAATCCACTTCTTGAAGTTATCGGGACATGTCAGACATTTCAGGCTTAAATACAAAAACCTCCATCATCAGAAAAATGACAAACACATAAAAATTAAATATGCAAGAACAGGGATTTAGTTATGACCATGAGCTCAAATTCGGTAATTCCTGAAGAAGAAGAAAAGGATAACAAAAGAAAAAGGTAACAAAATAAAAAACAGCTAACCTACAACCTAACTCCAATGAACTCCCATCAACCACATGAAGTCGGCTATGACTTCCCAGAAAATCATACTGAGATAAAAAATTCAGGATTGATCTCGATTTCACTACTCATTTTCATATATCGTAATGCAGAATTGACCTTGGTTTAAGCCGTATTCTTCTTCCTTTTTTTATCCCTTTTTTTTGGGGCAAAGCCTTGGCAGGAATGACAAGTCAATAAATCCACTTCAAAGTGCTTTCCAGAAAAATAATAATATTAATAGAAAAGGAAAAAGTCCAAGGCAAAGGTATTAATGCAGAAAGCGCCAGGTACAACAGTTTAGTCCCTTCCTAATGATGCAATGAATATTGTAGCAAAGGCTTTAACTCTAAAGCTCACTAAACTCCCCAATATAAGGACTATGATTGTTAAAAGGTCCATTGTCACAGAAGCAGAGCTTCCAAGATGAGTAAGATATTGGAAGAAGCATTTCCATCAGATTCAGTTCTTTAAGTCATTTAGACATGTCAAAACATTTCTTAACTTCCAATGTGGAACTTTCCATCATCAGAGAGCTGACAACTCCATAAAAGTCAGATATTTCAAGAACAGGAATTCAATTTACAATCATGAGCTTAAATTCAGAATTCCCAATGAAGAAGAGAAAGGCAATTAATCCATATGAAGTTGGCTATGACTTTCCAAACAGTTAACCTACAACCTAACTCCAATTAACTCCCATCAATCCATATGAAGTTGGCTATGACTTTCCAGAGAATTGAACTGTGACATAAAATTTCAGAAATGATTTCCAATAATCAGTTGTGTATATCCTAGTGCAGCATTGATCTTAATTCAAGCTGTATTTTCAAGCATACACGACATTATAGCCATTTACAACAGATCCACACACAAATTATTTACAAATAATAACCATTTATAAGTAAAACATCATGTGTTGCAATTAAAACTGTTTCCAACTGCTCTCAAATTTCTAGCAAGTGACAAGTGAAAAATTCTCCCTAAAAATACATGATAGGCCAAAGCAAACACGACATGACCAAAAGATTAGCTAGGATTGCCATGAGCTATCTTATTTTTGTTAGGGAGGGTGAGAATGTTGTATCAACGCCTCACTCAAGGATAAATTTCTGTATCCTTGGCTATCCATGCAATTTCCATAAGATGCTTTTCAACCCTCAGATGGAGACGGTTGCTTAACAATTTCGACCAAGTCATTTCTCGCTCTTTCTGAAGATTCTGAAGAATCTAAATTCCTGAGCAGGATATACTGCTAAGTTCCAGACGTCACACAAATCCAGTACAGCGGAGCTTACTATATGACTTCAGCAAGATTCTCTCAAGTAAACAAGCAACCCACCCAAAAAAAAAAAAAAAAAGAATGGATAACAGGTGTGTTTGGGATCTTTCTTCCTAATATAGGGCAGTGTGACATTAGCACCATGTTACATGTCATTATTGCCCAAAGACACCATTCACGAAACAAATCTTTGAGCATCTTCTACCAAATATGGATAAATTATCATCACAACGACACAACATCAAACGCAGAAACACAGGAAAGAGAAAGAAAAAGGAAGGAAAGATGGCAGACCTTGTTTAAAGGAACGACTGAGGCCGACGCAGAAAGGGCTTTGAGACCTAGAATTGATGACAGAAGAGTAATACATACACCCTTTACACGACTTTCCTTTAAGGGATCTCTTGGCTTGATAAGTCTCCTCCTCAGCTTTAACCATCGGATTATCTTTACCGTCCTCATCATCATTACTCGTAATATTCATCGCCATTGGCAGATTTCTATCCCATCTGCCTTCCTAATTCCTATGTCTGCACTGACGAGACTCCGCAGGGGATGACTTCAGTCTAAGATATACTACTTGGGAAACTTGAGCACACGATACATCAAATTTTTGACACGATATATGTGTGTTGTCAATCGACAACCTCTGCTCTATCCCTACTCCCACTCCAACACACTCTAGGCCAGGCCCAACTGAATCATGAGAAACTGACGAAACTGAACCACCATTTGGATTGGATTGGACTGGACGGGTGCATCATATAAATTTGGAGAAGCCACATGTATGGCAAAGGAAAACCATATCACATTACATGGTTCAACAAAGTGAACCATATAAATGTATGTATCTCTTTGATATCAGCTTCTGGGGAAAAAAGGAGTGAACCTTTAATAAGTACACATTATTTGCCCTTCAATTTTTAATAGCTTCAAGACCAATTAAAGTAGGTAATTTGTCATGAATGACGGTCTATGAAGATCATCTAGCATGACTATTGTTTGAATGATGGTCCATCCAAAATTTCCAATCGAAAGAACGATATATGTTTGAGTGATGGTCTATAAGTTTGAGTTTTTGCCTGAATAAATCCTTAAAACACACAAAAAATTACTTGTTTACTGAGATTTGGTAAGTGAGTTTTTTGGGTGTTTATCAAAAATTTTACTGTAACTTGAAGTTGTAGAAAATTTTTTTGGTTGTGTAAAAACTTTTGAGTAGTTTTTGTTTTTTTCTTTTTCTTTTTTATTTTCCTTTTCTTTTTTCTTTTCCTTTCCCTTTCCCTTTTCTTTCTTTCTTCTTCCCCTCCCCAACCAAGCTGCCTGAACACTTTTTTTTCCTTCCCTCCCCGCCACCTCCACCCCCACCCTCCCTCTCCCCCTGCCACCCTTCCCTCCTCCCTGTGACCGACCGTGACCAGGTCGTGACCAGATCCGATCGCGACCGGTCTGGTGGCACAGTTGAGACCGGGGAGGGGGAGGAGGGAGAGAGGAAAAAAAAAAAAAGATGTCGTCGGTGCTGGAGGTGATGGCCGGTGCCAGTGGTGAGTGTTTTTAATAGGGGTGAAAAAAATTCGAGTAGCTTGATTTGCTACTTGACTCGAACTCGGTCAAAGTCGAGCTCGAGTCGAGTTCGAGCTACTTGATAGAAGAAATCGAGTCGAGATCGAGATGAAAAATATCGAGTTGACGAGTATCGAGTAGCTTGACTCGATTAAAAAAATAATTTAATAATTAATATATTGTATTTATTAATTTACCCTTTTAGACTTATTAGTTAAATATATAACAATCTTTACCAACTTAGAAATAATTTTATAGAAGGGTTAAAATGTCATTTCATTGTGCAAATAATAAATTAAGAATAAAGGAAAAAAGAAAATATTTATTTGCATTCCTCAATTCATTTCGAGCTCACGAACTTGAGTACTCGAGGTCGATCTCGAGCTCGATCAGCTCATCGAGCTCTACGAGCCCGAGAACTCGAACTCGACATCGAGCTTGATCAACTCATCAAAATCGATGAGTCGAGCTCGAGCTTTAATAAGTAATTTGAGCTCGAGCTCGAACTTGGTTTTACAAGCTCGTTCGAGTATCTATATACTATAAAAAAAGGTTAAAAAAGGAAAGGGATGGAGAAAAAAAGTTTTTTTGTGTAGTTTTTTGGGTGTGTAGGTTAAAAACTTTGGAAGTTTTTTGAGGGTTCTGTAGCTAAAGTAGGAAAAAAACAAGTTTTATACAAATTTGGCAAAAAACACGTTTGCCAAACAGGGCCTTGATTTTACTATAAATAATTCGACCACCTGCAAAATAGTAAAAGAAGCAAAGAACTATGTGTATTGGTCCAATATTCATATTCTAGTATAATATCTTTCTATCTCTTTACATAAAGCATGAATATTGCGCTTGGTGTTAAATTTTTTTGTATCATTATTTATTATTTCAATTTTACCTCCAAATAAGTACGGATTTATACATATAACCACCACAAATAAACCAATAATACTTATTCAATAACTTCCTTTTCTTTCTTTTTTTTTTTTTAAATCAAACTTCTAATAATTTTACCCTTTGATGCTAAAAAATAAAAAATAAAAAACTCCTACCTTGAAATTGAGGGAAAAAATTTATTTTTAATTTGCACATCCATCATAGATAAATGCTTAAATCCATCTGCTAGTGTTGAACAGCATTTGTGCACAAATCTTATAAAGTAATTCATAAACCTGAGATTGCCGGTCAATTTGAATCCCTCTATTCTTTTTTTAAATATGTCGTATTATCTAGTGCGCTCTCTTTTAACAAAGCTAGTAAATATAACACAAGTTTAAAACAGAGGTAAGATCTGATTACTCAATAAAAGCAATTGATTAGTAATTAAAAAAATTCTACAGAATGGTCAAGGTACGAAACAATTAGCCAATAAGGAAGCTTATGGTTTAAAGGTCTACTAAAACATATGCAGTCACTCTCCTGCCTGAAATCAAATTTTCGTCTAATTAATCTTGTAAGATCAAGCAATATAAACGCCATTTTGAGTATAAACGGACAAAAACCTTCTATCTTTTCATTTTTTTGGATGAGGGAACTAAAAAACATAAAGCTCAAACTGAGAGAGAGAATTCAACTTTCATTGCCTGAGGCGCCATTCTAATATTTCAACTTGCAAATTGTAGTGCAAATTCAGAATGTAACATCTTCACGGCTCTCAAAATTTGGTGGTTCGCTGCTCTGGTGCTTCCATCTCCTGCCAGCTCCATTCGTTTACCGTCTAGCTGCACTGCGGTCGCGATGATAGAATAAAATCCAGTGCAGTCCGTTTGGCCTCTATTTCTCCATCTCTTTTCCCCGCTTTTAAGATGGATAACAAGATCATGTAACAGGAGTATTGCCCACGAAGGGCAAGCGCTCTTCGTAGGCATTAGGTTCTCTGGTCCATAAACAGCATGGGTAGAATGAGATCGATTGTGCTAAAGCAAAATTGCATACGAAAAGATGAGCCATGAAACTGCACTAGGTTCTACAGCTGCTATAAAGCAATAAAACAGCCTATGATCAAGTCAAAATTCTAATTATGTTACTGTACAAAATCATCTATCCATGCTAGACTAGCGAATCACCCTTCATGAATATAATTACAATGAGACCCTTTCCTACACTTCCCATTTGTATTGTATGGACACAGTACGTCTCTGGGAGCATTGTAACGATCAGGTCCTCGTCCTCTACTGCCAAAAGATGACTGCCTATTCCATGGCCTGCGATTTCCATAACCAGAATCTCCAACCTGAGAACCCTTGGGCCTGCTGTCCCCAAAACCAGAATCTCCTACCTGAGACCCTTTGTCCTTTTGACCCGAACTCCCCCATGTCCCCTGGTTCCCAGGAGGACCAACCCAGCCTTGGCTTGTGTTCCCTGATGGTGCCACTTGAACAGGAGCTCCTTGATTTCCAGTTTGCAGTGGCCATCCATTCCCTGGTACAGGAACTTGAACAGCAGATCCAACATTCCCACCTGGAGCAATCCAACCAGGGTTTGAACCCCCAAGGACCATTCCCTGAACTCCAGAGTTCCCAGGTGCAGCAACCCACCCAGAAATTACATTACCTGGCATCTGCCCTTGGACGGAAGATCCTAAATTCCCTGTGGCGCTAGCCCAACCAGAATTTGCACTACCAGGAGCCGGCACTTGAACAGTAGCTCCCCAGCTAATGTTTGTAGTTCCTGGTGCTCCCCCAGTCCAACCCATGTTTGGGTTTGCTTGAACTGACGCCCAACCTGTACCTGAATTCTCAGATCTCAACACTGGAGCAGAAGAGTTGTTCTCGATCAGCCCTGTGCCCCAAGCTAGATTGGGAACTGCTGAGGTCTGCATATTAGGTTGATTACTCTGAGCTGGGGGGCCCCAAAACTCAGGCTGAGGCAAAGTAGAAGCACCTGTGGTTGCAAAATTGCCAGTAGGATTTTGAGCTTGAGGTGAAATAACACCCCAGGGACCATAAGCATGGGGTTGTCCAGGCACAGGAATAAAATTACTTGGTTCCACCTTTTGAGTAGGAGGCCCCACCCAACCATGACTTTCAGTACGAGGAGTCTGATTATTTCCAGATTGAATTGGATGAGAACCATTAGTTTGAGCAGGAGGCCCCACCTGTGGTTCCCCTGTTGCAGCTAATGAGGGAATTTGTGAAGAATTAACTGAACCTACAATGTTCTGTTCAGAATTAGGAGCTTGACCAAACCTACTTCCAGAAAGAACAGGATCATTTTCAAGGCTGTTCATTAACTGCTCCCTGGAATTAAGAACTGAACCATGCACAGAAGGAAGATTCCCAAGCTGTGGCAAAGCTGCAGCAGGTGATTGGATGCCACCAGCATATGAAGTTCCACCAATGAGAGTACCTCCATGTTCTCCAGTCTCACCTGTATTACTATGTTTTGGAGTGGGAGAAGGAAGATTAGACAAGTTAGTCCTGGTCCACTTTTCCGTAGAAAGTTTGGGACCTCAGCAGGTGGAGCAATCAAGCCCTTTGATATGTCCGGATGAAAAGTTTGAGCCTCACGATGCTGATCACTGTTTGATCTTTCTCGAAATGAATTTTCTCGAGACAGAAGCAAGGATGTTTCAGAAGTTCTCCCAGATGCTGCTACAAATTTAGTGTCTCCTGAGGTCTCCTTGTGGAGCTTTCCAGCCAATGCATCAGTCAAAAGTATAGACTCTTCTTGTTTTTCCATAGCTCTCCAAATTCTCAAATCAGCAGGGAAGTATCCAGTGTTGCTCCATTTACGCAACTGTGCCATGGAAAATGGTCCTTGAGCTTTCCCAGACGGATCCTGGTAATGCCATGCTTTTTGCGCCTCATTAATTTTCACAACATTTTCTGCTTCCTTAGCTGGAAGAGATACTGATAAATTTACTGATGCCATAGAATTAAATCCAACATTATCAGACTTAGTATGTGGACTGAGATTCACCAAATTATTAGATTCTTCGCTGTTTTTGTCTCTTCCTTGATTCCACACATCCTCATTCACCATACTGCCACTTTGAATGTCACTGGCATCCTCACCAGCGATTGACAAATTCTTACTGAATATGGTTTTGTTTGGTTCCCGATTCTTGTCTGAATAATTACCTCCATTATGAGAATCTTTAGGAGAATAATCACTCCGAGGAGAAATTGGTGCCCTTCCACGCCTGGTAAAGCCAGAATTACTGGTTTTCTGGAAAACGTCTGCATTAACCAGAAGGAAGTTATACACCTTTCTCCTTCAAAACACTAAACCTTAGATCATCAAGAAAAAAATGACAAGAAATTAAAAGAACCTCGTCTATTATCATCACTGTCACTGTCATCCTCTTCTGACTCATGATTCGGATCCATTTTAGGATCAGCATGTATTTTTGGAATTTCCTCCAATCTACGCAAGCGCTCCTCAGGTGTTTTCAGAATCTGTAATTTCTCGACGCATTCTCGAAGCGTGGAAACAAGTCAAGGGCTAAACTCATTTTTTTCAGAGAACAGTTGTATCCAAAACCCATTTGCTTGAAAGATAGAGCAATCATTAAGTGAAACACAAACCTGAAGTGCTAAGTAATAACAAACATAAAATAATTTAGCCATAACTACAGGTTTCTATGTGTGCACAATAAATGCATTATATATCTGCACAGAGAGAAGGGGTGGGGGGAAGAAGGGAGAGAGATATCACTTTTTTCCTCTGTCTCTGGGTGCATTTCCAGATACATATTTAAGGAAAACACCATCCTGTTTATATGAACCAAGTATCCATTGAATTTATGGTACCTAAAATGCAATTTGTTCAGATTTTCCTTAACCACCACTCCTTTGTCACTCTCATTCTTCCCACTTTCTCAAGCAGCAAGATTTACTACAAGTGCAACCAAATTTCCAAATTACTGACAGACATAAACATGGAATCATGTATAAAGGTAGTGGAGTGTGCAAGTCCAAGTCTATGCATGTGGAGGGAATATAAACATGGCTAGAAAGTAGTGCAACCCAATATCCAAATTATGGACAAATAAAAAATGCGCAAAGTCACCTAAAAGTAGACTTCAGTAAAAATTTAAATCTATCATGGTTGATATAAAGCCAGAAATGATTTGTGCAACAAGGAAAGAAGATTATTTCTAACTCCTGAAAACCAAAATGGGGATATAATTAGTTTGATAATCTCCAATATCCATTCAATGCGACCATAATAAAACAATTAAACTTAACCAAAGAAGAGTGATGGCAAAAAGCTTTTAACACTTCTGCTGTACTGTATATATACTAGATTTAACCCCTTTGAGGTTTTCTCCAGATCAAATGCCCAGGATCTTAATAGGGACTGCCAAAATGAAACCCATTTAAAGAAATCAACAGCACCTTTTCCACCTTGACATCATGGTTTGATCCTGGTACTGGCAATTACACTAAGACAGTACAATATCATCCAGAGAACCTCAAAAGCCCAATACAGCTTGCCACAAGAAGATAAGCAGATCCATCAATAAATAAGTTGTTGCCACACTAAAACAGATGAAATTTAGACAGTACAATATCATCCAGAGAACCTCAAAAGCCCAATACCGCTTGCCACAAGAAGATAAGCAGATCCATCAATAAATAAGTTGTTGCCACAACTAAAACAGATGAAATTTAAGTGGAACCACCAAGCCTACAGTAAATTTAACAGGGGTTGAGTGAGAAAATCTCTTCCTAACATAATACATCTCATCGTTTCTCCCTCCAATACAACATTATATAATGCACAGAAAAACAGACATTTACAAATACCAATTTACAGCCCACAGAGCCCCATTAAAATGACACCATCTACTCCCTTACCTCTCTTTGGATAAAGCATAATTATAAGAAAATATTTCTTTCTGTCACGCATTTCCCTACAAAGCCAATCTCACAAAATTCCAAGATCTGAAGAAACTTTTTAAGTCTTTCCAGATATAATAACTCGAAAAAGTGCAAAACCATCTTCCACACCCAATTAACTTAAGAAGGCTGTCAAAATAGCATAACCCATCTGAAAAACCATATCTCCCCATAAAACTCATAAAATATCAATCCAAAGCTTCCCAAAAGCCTCAATATTAGTGTTTCACATTAGACACTACTAGCAAAAGAAAATGGAAAATAAAACAAATTCCACAGTCAAATATATATTTCCTAAAATATCCACATAGTTAAAGTACACTAAACTTTGGGAGAATTCTCCACATCTCATAATCCAAGTGAATGACACAAAAGTCTGATGGCTCAAAGAATTATGGCTAATGCATCTACCATTCATGAGTAATACCACAAGACAATTTCCAAATCAAAATATTGTCAGCTTGCTAGTTCCAACATATTTTATTTAAAATTCAAATTCCAAAAGCTGGCAATGGATTCAATATCATGATGAGCCCCAATCAGAGCCCAACCTTGGATTCAAGATTAAACAAACGAGTTTGCAATAACAATTACATCCACTAATCAGATATGTTTACCTACCAATCACAACCAAAAACCTATGCCCTTGAGGATAGAAAAAGGCAGATTAAATTGGATTTATTCCCTACGTATCACAGAGAAAACTTGGAATTACTCCATCTACAGGGCCCCATACTGCATAGCACTCAATATCATAAACATAACAAGTGGAATTGTATAATTTAGTTGGCTTCGGCATTCAAGCAACCACAGCAGAGAAATAGCCTGACATGAAGCACAGCCCAACATCAAATGCAAGTATATCCACTAAACTTGTTGCACACGATGGAACACCATAGTCCCCACAGGTACAATGCAGAGACAGTTATATACTCAACTGGCAAAAATTAAAGAAAAAATAGAAGGCAAAGTGTCAAACTCATGGCAGGAAAAAATTTATTAACGTTAAGGAACAAAGGCAAAGTCAATAAACAAGCTTAGTTATCATGTTCAAGATGGAAGGGGAAAAAAATTCACTGTAAAATTTGAAAAAGTAAAGGATATTCCTTTCTACGCCCCATATCACTTGCTCGATCACGAAGATGACTAAGTCGGAGTGTTTCTGACTCCAGCCACTGCAATGCAAAGAAAACGAGCATGCATGGTAACAAAGCATAACTAGCATATGAAACCCTCAAATACAGTCATAAGCTATAAGTCATTACTGATGGCACATATAATATAGACACGTAAAAAGGAGGAGCCAAAACCAAGATGTCATTTTTTTTTTTGAGAGGGGGGGGGGGTTCTTTTCTGGAACAGGAAGGTAAAAACTTTCTAACACAAATCAGTGTAAAACTAATTAGCCATCACTCCATTAACATCATCAAAGGAAGTGAAAAACTGATTATATCAGTTTTCTGATAAACACATTGTAGCAATTCATATCTGATGGAAAATCCAAATTTCATACAGTTTATCTTCGTGCCTTGTGCATGAGCACAAGTAATTGCAAAGGCCATATCCATCGAGCTCCAGTAAGCCAAGTACATTAAAGAACAGAAACATAAACGTACTTACGTCATTCACTCTAGCTGCCTGTATTTCCATGGCCTTGTCAAGAATATCACCCTACAAACAGCCAGGTAACCATTAGTACAACAATCAACACAGTTTTTCATACCAAAATAAGAAAAGAAACTGCAAAGATACCACAGTCATTCTGTTAAGTAGTCCACATTTTATACTTTGTCGCAGCCGCTTGCATTCTTCCTAACAAATCAAAATGAGCATATATGTTAATAACTTCTATCAAACCTGAGGGAAAACAACAGACCAGGGTTTAATCCTTGCCACCATCAAAGTTAAACGGAAAAGATGAAACAAGATAATAAACTACAGGGCTATTAAAACAAAAACAATATAATATTATGTCTCTGTGTGTGTGTAAAGAAACCAAGCACATTCTGTGAGTAATAGAACACAGTCAGATGCTTATAAAATTAGTTAGTCAAAGTGTGACTCTGACAGTACAAGGAAAACACTTTAAAATACGGGAACGCAAGTCAGGTGCTTCTTCAACATTCATATTCCATGGTATTCTGCACATCACTTCCAAGCAGTAATGCAAAAAAGAATGCTAACTTGACAACGTTCATGTCAACCACAGTCTAAAGGCAGAACTTTGCAAGTAACCAACTGAACCTGCAAATTTACTTCTATTTATGGAAACTAGTCAATGATTAGTGCAACAAATCCTCAAAAAAATTGACTAAATCACATCCATTTAGTTTTTGAAAGACATCTTTTTTTCTTGGTAAAACCAAAAACATGTCCTCATTAATAAATGATATTTGGCAATACTTCAAGCAATAACACTCCAAAAAATATTCCCTTTCTAGTCTTCTTTTCCTTTGGCCAGGGGATGGCAAAATTGTCACAAGAGAGAGGATACTTCGCAGGCGCTTTAAAACCTACAAAGACACCTATTTAGGATTACCTCAGTGAAGTCTTGATTAGAAATTGTATCAATGGATACAATCTCTGTCTTGTTTAAATTTAATATCTCCAACATCATATCAGTTGTCCTTTTGCCAACTTTATAAGGCTCAGCTGCTTTGCTTGTACCTACCCACAAAATCAATTTTCTGTTAGAGGGGAAGAAATGAAATTCAGAATCTTGCCATATGTCAAATCGCTGAAATGCATAAATCAAAGCTTAAAATAAGCAGATGGGAGTTAAAAGTAATTACCCACAACTTGCACCAGCCTGTAAAGGTCCTGTTTTTGAGTATTACCAGAAATTCTTATTCGCACAAAAGTACCAATAACTTTGTGCTGGAACTCATCAACATCTTCAATAAGGTCTTCCATCAACTTCCGCCTCAGGTAAATTAAGTTAATATTATGAGTATCAATTGCTGCATAGTCATAACGGTTAGATAATGTTCCTCTACTGTCAACCTTTTTTCTCATTTTTCGTTTTCTCTCTTTATTCCCCTTTGTAGGTGTTTCAGCATTCTCATCAACTTCCAGCTGGTTCACTTCATTATCAACAACGCTCCCCTGAGCATCATCCATATGAGCATCCTCTTTAATAAGAAAGTGCGATTCAAGAAGTTTTAACATTTCAAAATGACCAACACGGGGCTTTCCAAAAAGATTTTCAAGTCTCGGATCGCAAATAATTTGACTTTTCCGGCGAGGATCACGAAGTTTGTTCTTTCTGATATATTCAAGCAGGAGAGCCTGTACATCAAATTGAGACAGAACAGATCTATCACCATTTTTCATGTGCATAACAAATTCCAGAAGTTCTTCTGATGCCCATTGAATCTTGCCTGGTGAAGAAATGTCTTCACCACCTCCCCTCACAACCGCATCAGCAGATTCATCTTCATGAGCAAGAGATCTTAACAGTTTCTTACTCTTTTTCCTCTTTGGTTTACTTGCTTCAGGATTCTCACCAGAATTATCTGCACCAGATCCTCCAGCATTGTAAGTTACTACAGCAGCCTCAGGTGACCCTTCCTTGCCCGCTGATACATCAGAACCCTTCCAGGGATTTTTGGCCTTAGCAATTTCAGCTGATGATATACACACTTTGGATTTCAAGTCTGTGTAGTAATCCTTGAAGAGATACTCCCAGCTATTCTTATCATCAAAATCAATCTGAACCTGCATCAAGAAAAACAGGGGAATCAACAGATTAGTACAGTAATGATGCAATAGAGTAGAAAAACCAAACCATGCAAACAAACACACATTCACGAACATCACAACCAAAGATTCTTGTAAAATTCACTACAAAAGATACCAAATAGCCCAACCATATCACGAGCTAAGTTTAATCAAAAGATTCACAACTTAATAACAAGACAATTTTTAAGACCTAAGCCGAATAATCCAATTTTGCCAGGAAAACCAGACACGAAAAGCAAACCTTGATCCTTTAAAGATGCAATAGTTTAAATAGGTCAAAACAGAATTGATGTTGAAGGGTAAAAGGAATAAAATTAGTGTTGTGCAAATAATTACATTCTAAAGGGAAAATGAGCCAGAACCTTTGACAACCCAATCCACATTCTCTCCTCAAATGGTAATAGCAGATATCATAGGTTTTAAAAGAACCAAATAATCATCAGCTGCATATGGTGAAACTTGTAACTCATAAAGAAGTCAAAGAAATATTAGTCCAAGCACGCCCACAGAGATAACATAAAGATAGACGCTATTAAAAGATGAACAAACAGGCAAACCCATTAAGAGAAAAACTAAAATAATAGTACTAAAAAATACAATGAAAACCATTCAGAATGAATATGACCAAAGCCTAATTGAAGATAAATTACTTTACCTAGTACTTACACCGCCAAAATTAAAGGTAATTCTACCTACCAAGAAAGAGGAAAAGGAAGGGGAGGGAGGGAGGGAGGGAGAGAGAGAGAGCATACATTTTCAGTGACTTTGTCACTGCTTTCAATTAGCTTGACAAGCCTCATGCATGTCTCACAAAATCCTTTATTTCCTCGGACACATAAGAAAACAGCATCTTTCACACATCCCTTGCACAAGGCAAAAGGACAGGTATAACACATGTAATAGGCATTCTTTTGACAAGTGCTGCAAATATGCCAACCTGAAATACAACAAAAAGACAAGAGTACACGTCAAAGCCAATCAAGACCTGCATAAATATAACACAACAATGAATTAGCACACATCAAATTGAATCTGTTTAACCAAAATGCCTATTGCAAAATTCTAGTTCCACGAGAATGACCCTCTGTACCCAAAGAAAACAAAATCAATGGAAAATAACAGCTCCTAATTACATCCCAATGAAGAAAGAACAAGCAGAGATCAGTCAGCCATATTTTATAAAAAAATTCATCATGAAAAAACAGTTAAATAAAAGCCTGAAGTCTAGGGCACAATTTTCCCAGAGTACACGTTAGAAGTAATCATCCTTTATCAAACTACATGTACAATAAATGATGTCAATTGTAAGAGCATACTAATGTATCAACTTCATCAAGAATAAAGTTTAAATGTCAGGTCTCTTGTAATATACAGAGCCCATCTCTCTTAACATGACCAGTCAAGTCATTTTTGCAATTTCCTGAAAGTTCTCTTTTCTGATCTTTATATTCCATAAGTGTGCTTCAGTTGGTGCAAAGAAATTATATTGCAACTGAGGTAAGAAGAGGTATTCAAACTCTGTCACCATTAAAGCTTAGTCTCATTGGACATTTCACTACATCATGTTCTTCAGTTTGAGGGTATCTTAGGTTGTTCCGCATGTTAAATTAGTCTCTCACAACAGTAAGTGTACAGCAAGCAAATAAATTTTTCAAAACTACTTAAGAACAGGTAAATTTCACAATAGTAGGTAACCAAAATCACATATAAACAATTAAAGAGAATAGCATTGCACTTATGCATCTGACCCCTCCAAAACAAATTTAGTGTTAAGTGTGAACATCGTTGCATCCCCACATCTGTGCGTGTTCACAGAAGAAACAGATGCACTTACCACAATTCCATTTGCCCTTTGCACGGAAGAATGCCTCATCCCGATTAACACAAGAAGGATGATATGCCTTGGGGCAACCCCTGAAAAAATGTATCACTATCAGTTTTAAAGAAGGCACATACTTAGGTACAATAAGCACGTGGATCATATTCAACACATTAGTTCATAAATTTTTCAACCCTCGCATTCTCTCTTCTGAAATAAATTTCAAGTGGAAGGGAATTCAATTTGAAAAGCCAACATACTTACCGCCGGTCACACAGCACAAGGTCCCCCCCATCGAAGCAAATGAAACAAACGTCCTCATCCATTAGCTTTTGAGCCCTTCCACCAATTTTAGAATTAGTCAAATTTTTAGAATTCTTCCCTCTCTTGCGCTTCTCTCCAGCAGCCTTGCTTGACTCCCCAACATCTGTTTCAGTTTCCAATTCCGTCTCCGCCAGTGCAGATCCCTCCTCAGCAACCATGTCTTCATCTTCCTCATCTTGCCGAACAAACACTGAATCATCCATCTTAGCATTGGACTCAACATCACTAACCTTAGTAGTCTCCATTTCAGCCTCAATCTCCTTCTCCCTTTCAGTATCAGCAGTTGGAATCCCCTCCTCTTGAATATTTTCCTTATTTTGCTCAATATTAACTGTAACCACTGACTGTTGACCAACAAACTCCAAATCATTTGGCACAGAATTTTCAGATGCTGCCATTGGCTTTATCTCATCCATCTCTGCATTGGCTACAAGACTTTCCTCCTCCACCACCCCCCTCTTACTATCCTCCACTTCTTTTATATCATCTATTTCTGCGTCACCTACAATACCTGCCTCCTCAATGATACTTGTCTCTTTTTCCACCGCTTCCTTAGCCGAATTTGGAGCTTCATTATCATCAAGTTGTAAACCATGTGAACCCGTAATATTTTCTCCTTCAGTTACCTCAGCCACAGAAGTGGATATCTCCATGTTCACCTTAATCTCAGTTGTCACAATCTCATCTACCATTACTTCTTTACCTTCAGGTAACTCCTCTTTCTCCTGTCCTGTCACCATTGCAGAAGATTCCACAGGCATCACCACCATTTCTGCATCTTGCTCATCTGTGTCTGATTCATTAGCGCTTGATTGCAAATTGTCTGGCTGAGTATGCGGCTTCTCTCCTTCAAACATGACCACAGCTTCGTCAACCACCACATCATTGCTCCTTGCAGCAACAGATTCAGCACTATCAAATTGGGAAGAAATGGCTACTTTAGATGCATCCTTCCCTGCATCACCTACAGTTGTGTTATCCACTTCAAATTCCCCTGTCTCAACCACTTCTTTGGCCTCTTCGGCCTGTCCAATGGCAGCCATCGACTTAACACCTAATATAGAGGCATCCTTCCCTTCATCACCAACAGTTGCCTCCTCCACTTGAATGTCCCCTGTCTGAACCACTTTTTTGGCCTCGTCAATGACAGCCACCGACAAAGCACCTATAAGGGAGGCATTCTTCTCATCATCGCCTACAGCTGCCTCCTCTACTACTAAGCTCCCTGGCTCAACCACTTCTTTGGCCTCTTTGACGTCACCTGCGACGGAGACATTCTTCTCTTCATCACCAATGGTCGCCTCACGAATGTCCACTGGCTCAACCATTCCTTCGACCTCTTCAGCTGCAACCACCGCAGAACCGGAAAGCGCATGATCAGTGATAGCAGAAACATTTTCCCCTCCGCCCACCGCCTTCTCCAATTCAGCATCAGCGTCCTGGACAGGAATTTCCTCTGCCAGCACCTGCACGTGGGCTTCCGCATCCATCACTGATTTCTGACAACTATGCACATCAGAGTTCTCTCCACCAATCTTTTCCTCTAAAACCTCCACGTTTGACTCCGCCACTGGAACTTCCTCTTCTACCAACCTCTCTCTACCACCAACCATCACCTCGGCCTCCACTTTGGCTTCCACATCAACATCCGCCGCCACCGCTCCATGCGTGTCCTCCGCCCCTTCGAGTCTGCCTTCTAAGGAGGCCTCCTTCTCCTGTGCCACCACCTGGCTCTCCAATTCGGCACCTAACGCCAACACTTCGCTCTCCTTGCATGGCACATTTGAGTCATCTGACTTAGGAACAAATTCACATTGTTCGGCGTTGTTAGTTTCTTCTTCACCAATCAATTTTTTCTCTCCGATTATCTGCTTTTCACTAGCTTGTTCAGGCGAGGGTTTATTTATATTCGACGAAAGCGTTTCTCCATCGTCTCCCATAGGAAACGATTTCAGAACCCTAACCCTAGATTTTAATATACACAGGTCTAATCTCTATTTTTTCTATGTATATCTGTAGAGCCGTAAAGTAACATACGAGTGAGCAATTGTACCAGAACGCTTGTATATCGAAGCAGCAGATGTGATGTGAATGGGGGTTTTGTGAGGAACAGCCTATATAGAGAGAGAGCGATAGATAGAGATTATGAACGGGACTTTGTAAATGGGCCTCGGGAATTGGGATCTTTTGGACTGAATTTAGCTCGGGTTTGTGGACCTTTAGCACTTTTTTATCTTCATTTTGTATTTTTACCGTTTCACACTCCAAAAAAAGAACTGTCTTCTATTTTTTATTATCACCCCCTTCTTTAACCCCACCCAGAAAGGCAATGAAAAAAAGGTGCAGACGGTAGTAGGGCTGAATTCGAGTCGAGTCGGGTCGAGTTCGAGTATCTCTATATTTGAGATCTTTATACTCTAGAGCTCGAGTTCGACTCAAATCAGTAGAGCTCGAATTCGATTGAATAATTTATAAAGATACTCGAGCTCGACTCGAAAAAATATCAGAAATACTCGAATTCAACTCGATTGAATTCGAATTGCTTTTCAAACTCGATTACTACCCAATTTTCTTTGTTTACTATTTTTATTTTATTTTTCAATTGAAATTACTTATTCACCCTCAAATAATATTATAACATAATAAGAGAAATTCGTAAATATTATAACTAACATACCTAAAAAAGTAAATTAATAATTAATAAATATATGTTAATTATATATATATCGAGTCGAGTAGCTCGTCGAACTCACAAGCTTATTTTTTTTATACTCAACTTGACTCGTTAACTCAAGCGAGTAGCTCGAGCTCGAGCCGAGCTCGAGTCAAGTTATTTAGTTGAGTTACACCCCTAGACTGTAGATTAGACTAGCCTACCTTTAGTTTTCTCCTGTCACCTTTATAATGTCGAAATTACACTAATCTCCTCTTAAATTTTTGTATCTGTGATCATTAAAAAATAAATACTAATGTCAGCGAATCATCAACATCGAGATAATAATTATTGATATCATTATAAAATTTCAAAGGTTTCTAAATTAACAACCTAAGTAATTGTGGATGAGGGAAAAGGTGATTGCAATTGAGGATAGGCGTGATTTAACGTTTCAATGATTTTTTTTTTTTTGTCACCGAAAAAATAATCTGCGATAATGTAGCAAAACCATGTAAAAACTCATGTAATATTTGCAATATAATAAGTATAGACTGTAATCAACTCATTTTCTTTTAATCTTCAAACACAGATGTGAACTCTTTGCCTAAACAAGCAACCTCGATTGACTGCATATTTTGATGAAATATATGGGTATCTCGTATCTGGAAAAGCTAAATAGAAAGTTCAATTTATTTAATAATAGATTGTTTTAACTTTGGTTGAGTGCTTTTCCGATATTGAGGCTTCATTTGGATTTATTTGTTTTTCACAAACTAGTTTTTCAAATACAATGCTATACTAATACACAAATAAAAAAATAACTCTAAATCACCTAATCCATATAATATATATTGAAAACTCATAAAAATACCAAAAAAATTAAAAATTTTATCATATTTTCTTCTTTCACCACATATTACCACCATCCCCCCGTGCCACTATCCCCTCTCCCCTCCTCCTCTCTATTATCTCGTATTTCTTCTTCCTCCTCTTTTTTCCCTCTATTTTTTCCTTCCCTTTATTCCTCATTCTATTTCATCCATCTTCCTCCTATCCCCTCCTTCCTCCTCTTCTTCCTCTTCCCACCACCCCAGCGAAGAACAAATTTTGTGGAATCGGCAAGAGCTCTGTTGACAAATTTGCATAAGATTAATAAAATCTTGAATTTGAAACTTCATAGTTAATACTCTTTGGAAGGGACAAAAAAGGCTGTTACATTGGCATATCAGTGGTTAAACCACATGCAGATGAAGTGGTTGGTTTAATTTTCAAAAGTACCATGAACAATTTTAAATTCTAATAAACCCTAAAATATACCCCAAAAAACACCCCAAAAACATATATAGTAAAAGTTTTTTTCATATAAGTTGATTGTTGAAAAACACCCTAAAAATAGCTAATATATATAGAGCCGGAGTTTTACAAAGTTGCCAAATGCTTATGAGGATTTCATTAAAAAGTCAACTTATGAGAGGTAATAAAATATAGAACTACTAAAAGTTAATATCAGTGGTTGATATATTTTTTTCACTAGACACGTATATACATACATGAAATGTTCATATTTGTGGAGATTGGATGATGATAAATATATTTTAGTGTAACAATAATTGCCATGACAATAGAACATGAACATCTATTATTTAAACTAGCATTAATGCAATTTTAGGTTAAAATCAGAAGTAAAGGAGACTAAAATTAATCTATACAAATTATAATGTGCGTGAATTTAGACATAATTATTAATTGAATATGAATTTTGAAAGAATTTGAAAATAGAAGTAATGGATATTGATAGGAACCAACTCATGAACCGCACACAAGTTCAAGGACAAGGGCCAAACCCTACCCAAGCTCCACTTGTGAGTGTTGGGCCAATGACTCGTGTGCGTGCTCGAAGGATGCAATAATCACTTCAAACATTCATTTGTGCCATTCATGAAGGCGTTGGAACCATCCAAGAGGGCCAAGCAATCATCAGTATACTTCAAGTGCAAACCGATTCAAGTGATGGTCGATTCGGTTCAAGACATGGAACCTAGGCCAATGAGTTATTTTTAGCTTTTAGTTAATTATTCTATGTAATTTCCGTTTTATATTTTAGTTACAAAAAATTCGGCCAACTTAGGAATAATAAGGCTGAAAATTCGGTTGTCATAAGTGACTCCAAGTCACATTAGGTCTAGGTTTCAATTAAGCCAAGGTTTCCTATCCTTGACTAGATTCGTAGTCCACTTTAGATTAGGGTTTAGGATTATTGTAAGCCTATAAATAGGCTTTCTTCTCAACATTTTTAATCACTTTAATATACATCAAATTTTCAGCAATTGAGAGTTTCTCTTATGCCATGTGCAAATCTTTGAATATTTTAGATTGTGTTCTAAGTGTTCATTCGGCTTATCAACAAGAATCACACTTGTTGTGGCGCCTTTCTATCTACACCATTAGTTCCTTTAAACAATTCTTCGAGGGTTAAGAAATTAATCTTAGTTCTTGAAACAAGGGTTTTAAGGGGTTCATGGTTTTCCGTCAATCCAAACATGGGAAATTTTGTCTAGATCCGGGAATTGGTATACGAGTTCTTCCAATCAAGGTTGGGTTCGTATTAGATATAGTGGTTAAGAGGCACTTAATTTTCATGAAGGGTGTTTTAGGAATAAAATTGCATTAGTCTTTTTTTTTTTTGTCAAACGTCAATATAAAATTGCATTAGTCGAATAGCTTGATTTGTCTATTCTTTTCCCCCTAACTGTAATGGACAATGTCCTTACATAACACTACTTCCCAAAGCACATTGACATATTAGTATATGAAAGTGAACATCTACTTGAGTGTCGTCATTTTCAAGTCATCCTATTCTTTTTGTAAATGTTAGGGTGCGTTTGATAAAACTGAAGTCTGAAAATTGAAGTCCGAAGTCTGAATACATTAAGTGGTTGAATTGTTCAATACTAAATCTAATACATTTGAATGTATATTATATTCAGTGATAAAATGAATAGCTTATTGCTTATTGTTTGGAGCAAATTTTGCCTAGAAAATTCAGTGTTCCTTAATTCATTCAGATGTTCTATTTTCGATTATCAAACGATCTAAACGTGTTAAGATCTGAATCTATTAAGTTTAAATGTTGAATTGTGTTATCAAACGGGGTCTTAGTCTCTTTATGAAGATTAATTATGCAAACACAAGTCGGTTTATTTGATAATGATATATTACTTTTTTACAAAAGATCATATGTTTGAATATCACTATCGATGTGAGGGTATTATAAAAAAAAAAAATTTCAATGTGAGAATTTATATGGTTTGGGGGGCATATCTTGACCCATGATAGTAATCGGAGATGAACTTATATGGACTTTCAACAAAAAGAAGAGAGAAAGAGAAGCTTAATTATGTCAAGTTAAAAATGGGAAAACATAAAATGACAAACCAACATGATGCTGCCTTATATTATGTAACTAGGCATATATATGTATTTCATTAATTTAGATAATAAAAGACACTTTTGTCATTTCAAATAAAAGCAAATTTATCTGTCCCTCTATTGTGAATGGGCTAGTAAGCATCGGGATTGTAACTACTTTTGGAGACATCAATATAGATCCAGTTCACACTTCACATTATTGAAGATTGTTTCAAATAAGATAACCATCACTTGGCCTTTGGGTTTAGCCAAAGTTGTTATAAATCCTTGGAGGGTACCAACAAATTCGTCCAATGTAAATTGAAAAACATGGTTAAATTTATTTCATGAGAAATTAGGGGTGGGAAAAAGGGTTGGTACCCGTCCTTTGCAATATTTGACTGATTCAACCTGCATCTTGCCAATCACTTACTTGTTGATTCGAGATTCAACATATATTTTACCCAAAAAAAGTTTCACGTCAAGAAATAAACATGTAAATATAATACAAGAACAATAAAAACTAAAAGAATCCAAAATTAATGATACCTGTTATAAGCATTATAATTTTTTAAATATCTATTCTATAACAATCAAACTATTTTCTTAAAAAAAAAATACAATGACACCTAATTCATGTGAATAAATTATGGGCTCTAATATTTGGAACACATTTTTCTTAATAAAATTATTTAATTAGTTCTAAAATTAATATTTTGTATGTGCATATAAAACTAAAATAAATAAGAAATATATATTTGGTCCATGTCTAACTCCTTTGAGTTTGAAATAAGAATTATTGATAATTAGTAAGTCATTTGAATTGTTAAGTGGTGAATCTAATACAAATGAATTTATGTATGTGAATAAACCCTCTAACTTTGTATTTTTGCTAGCTTAGTTAGCATGTATGCTTTTGACTATAATTTAGATAAAAAATGTTATATACCTTTTTTTTTTTTTGCTTTTAAGGAATTATGTGTACGTTATATTAAAGTCATGAATTATCTATTTGGGAAAAATGGACACATAGATCCAAGAAAAAAGGTCAAAATAAATTTGGTTACATGATAAACATAATTCTCATTTTAGTTTCAATGCATGCAACAACTGAGGCTAAAAGTGAAAATGATTATACTTGACAGAAAACCTAGTGTTCAATTAAATTCAAATGTTTTTAAAAACACCAAAATACACAAAAAGGATTTAGAAAGAAAAATGATTAATAAATGTTTGAGTTTTCATTTAAAAAGTTCTCTAATATTTCTTTACATGCAATGTAAAGTTACTATCAAAGAAAATGATATGAGAGATTTAAGTTTTTATGTTGAATGTCCGAATAGACAACCATGGTAATTGGCAACTCTCAATTTTAAATGGACTCTGTAAATGCCTACGTAAAAAAATAGCATTATGTTTGCGTATTTTGTGAAGTAACAATAAAAATTAAAGTTGTATTTGCAATTTAAATAAAAATGACTATTCTTCGCTCCACACAATATCATAGAAAGAAAATGAAAGTTATATTTGCAGCTCAATAACCATCATTTTAGGTGGACACTATATCATAAAAAGTTTAGTGTGATTTGCTCGTTGATTTCTTTTTCTTATCACACTGAATCCCTTATTTTCATTGTGCCAACTAAGAACAACTGTTTTTTCTTCGATTGTTTTTATTTATCTTCGTTTTTGGAAGAATCAATAACTATTAACCATTAGTCTACTGTTGCTAGTTATGTCATGCTAAATGTATAATAAAGTTTTTTATGAACGAAATCGGGACTATCATGAACCTTCAGGGACTAAAACTACAATTTTCTGTGTGCCAACATTGCTACGACTTTACCGGCATGAGGACACGGATATGTTGGCCCCAGAACACGACTTTACCTTAAAGTTGTAAACGACTTCCCGTCTTACGAAACCAGGGGCAGCAGCAACAACTTCTGCTGCCAACCAATTATCGACGTGCTGCTTCTATCTCCAGTTTGCCCTAGTTCCGAAGCCACAATAGTGCCAAAACAGACTTGCGGTTTCACAATCGGCCTTCAGTTGCTGGTAGTCCCTTCCTTCTTCCTCGTTAAATCTTTTGGTCCTTCAGCTTTTTGGATCTAGATTCATCAAATAAGGTTTAGGTTTACACAGGCCTGTTCTTTCTTCTGAAATATTTTAAAATGACTTTTATTCGTTTTGTTTTGTCTTTGTTTAGCTTAATTATTGAAGAATTATGGTCAAACTTGGCAAACCAAAGATTTGAAAGGTTTCGTAGTTGAATTTGCAGTTCCTCTCAAGATAAAGCGAAGTTACGCTAAATCGCTGTTGGAAAATTGGGGCTTTTCCTGATTTCAACTGATTTTCATCTATGCGCGTATGCTTATTTCACAAGATGTGTTAGTATTGTGGTAAGTGCATTAGTATTGTGAGTAGCTGGCAGAGACCAGAGATTTGTCATCCCCTCACCTTAGGGAAGAACTTTTTTACATAGATTATAGCATTTGGCTTTCTTTGAATACTTTCTCCTGCCCATAGTTGTGAAATGTCAGATCCAATGTGGGCTAGTAAACGTATTTGTCCTTTCTGGATCCTATGTCGTGTCTGGTACTTGGCGGTCTTGACTATTGCAGCGTGATCATACCAGGCAATTTGTGATGAAACTCGAAATGGATGGTTATAATTTCGATCATACTTTGGAATTTTTTTTCTGTATGTTTACAGTTTCTTGTGTAGATATGTTATTTTTGTGCGTCTATAGCTTGTACAGTTTAGGAAATAATTAATCATGCAATTGTTGATGCTGTTCACACTGGAGCTGTGATGTGACAGCAGTAGTGGTGACAACGGCTTCTCTATACATTTATCTATCTAATACAAAGTCCTTGAAACACAATGCTATATTCTTTAAATTAACCCATCCGCAGTTCAAAGACCTACAAAAAAGCAATGTTGTTTGAGAAATGGCTGTAGACTTGCTATTTCAAACTGAGATACTTGCAACTTTGTTTGGCTCTGGGGTTGGGTGAAGGCTTATGTGGGATTCTGGATTAAAGAGCAAGGAGTATCTAGATAGGAAGTCCTTGGTCATGGAGTTTCAGCTGATAAGATGGAGTATACAAAGCTCTAAAGATCTCAACCTTTAAGGGGCAATTCTTGCAAAGATTGACTTGTAATTGCAGTCATAATCATTGGAGGTGTTGCTGAAATTATCCTTTATTCTAGAATCATAGAATTCAATTTCGTTTTGTGTTTTCATTACTTGTTTCATACATATAAAATGGTCTTCTCCTTCAAAAGAGCTGTTGGTTTACATATTGAGTTTCCTATTGGCGATAAGAAGCTGTTTCTTCTTATTTGATGATATGTGGTGAAGCTGGAGTAGTCAAAGCAGTATTTTTTGAAGTAGGTAAACAATGTTCCGGCATTTACTCCTAGTTTATGGAGAGATGTTCGCAATAATAAGGATGTGGTTGAAGACAGTCTCCTTGAATTAAATTTGTTGGTGCTAGTTATTTAGATGTGTAACTGATCTGAGGTGGTTTTACTTGTTGAGAAATGTATGCTTACTAGTGTTGGATTTGGTGTTAAAAAGGGGTAAGGGTCCTGTTTGGAGTCATTGATATGGTCTTGGGTGTTGTGGTTGTGGTGGACAGGGAGGTGGCGGAAGCAGCTCTGGTGGTGGTATAATTGTTGCAGGTCATTAGTGGTTGGTGGTTTTTTGGAGTAAAAATCGAATATGAGCTCAGATAGCAGAAGCCGAAGCAGGAGCAGAAGCAGGAGTCCAATGGATCGCAAGATACGTACTCAACGATATTCATATCGTGATGCACCTTATAGACGGGAGTCGAGACGGGGATTCAGGTTTCTGGTTTCTAAACGTTTATGTACTGCTTACCTTCTATTTTACAGATGTATGTGAGGAAATATTGGTTGGAAGGTGGAGAACAGGATTACTTTTAGGAAGTGGAATGGAAGCTGATAATGACTTCTTCTGAGTAGATGCTTCTATATGAATTTCTGGGTGGTAGAGCTTTTACATAATTTGCTTAGTTGTTTTTGCTACACATCTTTTGTTTTTTCCCCCCATATTGATTCAACCAAAACCTTTATATGATAATTGAACATTATCCTACATTCATCTAGAAATTGAGTGTTTGCTTTGTATTTCTCTGTAACAGCTGAAGTGTCGAAAATGGTCAAGTCTTCTATAGATTTATAAACATGCTATCCTTTAAGAAGAAACTCCTTGACCAGAAAAGGGGTGATGGCTTTTTTAAGTTGCATGTTTCAAACTGCATGGTTCATAACAAATTATTGTCTTGTCAGACTATGTCTTGTTCCTTTCTTAGTCTTTTCTGCTTTACTGGTTGGGCATTCAGATTTCTTGTTAGTTGTAAGATGTGTAGAAATTTTAGTTGTTGGTGATTATTTTTTGATTAATTTTTTTTTTAGATTCCAGTGCAATCCGAAGTTTTTCTTCCATGTTCTGTTTGTTGTAATAACTTCTCCTGTTGTGAAGCACAATGCTATGTGTTTTTGCTGTTTCAATGCCAATCAGTTTTTCCACTTATTAACTGTTCCTATGGTGTAATTTATTAAAACAAAAAAAGGATTATATAAAGGGAAGGTAACTTGCCAGCAGCTTAGTTGTTGCTACACTACTTATTTATGTGTAAATATGTGCATATAATATACTAGTTGGACTCTGGTGGTTTTGGTGTGGAATATTATCTTTGGTCTTCTTGATCCTTTCTCTAGGGGAGATTGATGACAGTTTTAGCATGTTGTCCTTCACAGCCAAAGCAGTCTGTGCAAGAACTGCAAGAGGCCCGGTCATTTTGCTAGAGACTGCACTAATGTTGCCATATGTCACAACTGTGGCCTTCCTGGGTGAGTAGCTTCCTATTAAAAAATGTATTTGTGTCAAATTTTGTTGGTTAAACTCGTTTGCAAGAAATAAGTCAATAACTTTTAATCAAAGTGAGGAGATCTATGGTAATATGAGGTGAGAACGTGATAGACATAATTCTCATTTGATCTCATGTAATGACATCAAAGCCCCTGCACAAGGGACAACAACATTCATATGTGAAACTTCAAGTTCTGAGGTTTCCTATGATACTAGTTGGTGAATGCTTCCTACCATTTTGTCATGAAAACTGCAATTGAAATGCCTTCCTGAGTCTTTTTTGGCATGCGTGAGGCTATAGAAATATACTCACGGACTTCCTCATTGGTCTTCTTGGACTGTTTATAGGAATTGTTTTACTAATAGATCTCATATTCATGTTTGTATGGATTTTGGCACTTGAACCAGGCATATTGCATCAGAATGCACCACAAAATCTTTGTGTTGGAACTGTCGAGAACCTGGCCATATGGCTGGAAACTGTCCAAATGAAGGCATCTGCCACACCTGTGGTAAGGCAGGCCACCGTGCAAGAGATTGCACCGCTCCTCCTATGCCTCCTGGTGACCTGAGGCTCTGCAATAATTGCTTCAAGCAAGGGCATATGGCTGCTGACTGCACCAATGACAAGGCCTGTAAGAACTGTAGGAAGACAGGTCACCTGGCTCGTGATTGTCAGAATGATCCAGTTTGCAATTTATGTAATATATCTGGGCATGTGGCTAGAGATTGCGCAAAAGGTAATGTCTTTGATGAGAGAGGTGGAGGACCTCGAATTGGTGGTGGTGGTGGTGTGGGTGGAGGATATCGGGATATTGTCTGTCGGAACTGTCAGCAAGTTGGCCATATGAGTAGGGATTGCATGGCCTTGATGATCTGCCACAACTGTGGAGGAAGAGGACACCTAGCATATGAATGCCCTTCTGGAAGGTTTATGGACCGTTTTCCACGAAGGTATTAATGGATGGGCTCATATTATTGCATCAATGTTTATGATGGTTTTGCCTTTAATTTGAATTTGAACATGTCTTTGTGTTTGTAGAATAATTTATCTCCAAACTCTGTGTAGAGTATTGAATGATCTGTTATTTGAGTTAAGTGCTATAGATTTGTTTGTGGTGATTTTGAGCATTTCTAAATTAAAAGCAGGTTTTGTTGATGTTTCACTGAAGTATCTGAGTGCTTATTTCTTGCTTATTAGCATTTGATTATTTGGCCGCCTGAGGAATGAGCGAATCTAGGATATCTGCTGAAAGTACTGTTAAGATTGGAGTTATTTGCACTCTTTTTGGCAATGTCAAGCATTTTGTACATGTTGGGTCTCAGTTATTGAAGCATAGAAGCTCCGTGGCACATGTGTGCGTGGAAAAATGTCACATACGAACTCTTTTGCCCTTTGAACCATCCCCTCAAATGAATCATCAGATGACAGACGTTGTCAAATTGAGCATGGTATAAATTGGTCTATTGGAGGCTACTGATGTTGTTGGTAGTTTAATAATGGCCAGTAGCAGCTTTTGACCGTCACCTTTGCTGTCTATAAATTCTGGATGTCTTTGCAAGCAGATTTTGGACTTCATTTTGGAGCCTGTTGGTTCGGCGTTTGCTTACTAAATGGTAAAAGGTGAAAAAGTAAAGGATGCTTAGTTAGAGAATCATTCTCCTTTAGTTGCCTGTTATATAGGGGAATGTGAAGTGGTTGTGTTTCCTTTTCTCGTGTCTTTTTTGGAGCTCTATGATGATTTGAAGGGAAAGATAATAGAGAGCAGTAGCTGTTAACTTGTTAAAAAAATTTTTCAAAAGGGAGACGAAATGCTTTGCAGGATTTGGTTGGCAATATATTTGAAGTGCAGAGCTTCTCATACATCTCACTTTGACCCTCTAGAGGTTCTGTCTATTTTGTGTAAGATGTGATAATGGAGTATCTGCGATCTTTTTGCCCTTCTGAAAAAGGGAAACACACATTGATTCTCCACGGCGTATCAAGGCAAACATCTCAAGTTCTCTCAACTTGTGATGGCATATGGCTTCGAGTTGGCAAGTTTCAGTCTTCCAACTATGAAAAGCGTGGCTTTAACTCTGGAGAATTCAAAGTCTGGTGGAGGTAATGATCACGCAAAACTGTATTCAGCTTTTAACTAAACTTTTATCAGTTAAACCTGGTGACGTAAAATATAGCAGCAAGTTGGAGTAGTAAATACGAAGATTTACTTGCTTTTTGCGGTACTGGTTTTTTGGTAGGGATCGTGAATTCATTCACTTGTACAAGCATAGTGAACGTAATGAACTTGGTATCGTGCTTCTCCCTGGCACATCCAACGTACTTTTGGCCGACGCAATAAAGTTTATTACATAGTTAATTTACATTTTGTGATGGCAAGATATTCTGGTTGCTCCGATGAAGTTAAATGCCCTCGTGCAGAACCAGCTTGCCTTCAGAGCAGAGCATCTGCCCAACTAGTAACTAATCCTGTTGAAGCAATTGAAGAAGCTTTCTAGCTGCTCTCAAGGATAAAGATACCTTAACCAATTCTCGTGCAGCAGGAGGGGAGGGAGGGAGGACCACCACCCTATAATCCCGTCTTATTTGTTGCATCACACGAACTAATCTATTGACTAGTGAGGAATAAAAAGACAGCACCGGCTTTCTGTGCTCGTGCAGAACAAATCCACAAAGGAGATACTAATGACGAAAAAATGGGCCTCTTCTCTTGAGTGATGCGCAGCAATCTGTCGATACGTTAATGGTAGCTTATTTCATGGAATATGGTTCATATAAAAAAAAAAAAAAGTACTCAAAGAATAGGAAACATGTTTGGTACATCCAAGCCATCACTGATCTTTAAGATCATCGAAGCAGTCATCGCGACTCTATTCTGTCGCCTGGTGTGCCCCCCCTCTCCTCCCCCTGTTCTTCTTGAAGTTCAATTCATCACATGTGCTTTACTGAAAAGGAGTTGAAGGATGGAAATGCAATGGACCCATCCAGACTTTTAGATGACTGAGCTAAAATTTTCCCAGTTGATTTAGTTGAGAAAGTGATACTGGCCCGGAGCCTCAAGTTTTCGTTTCCTTAAAAATATTTCATTTTGAAGTGCAAAATTAATTTACATCTCTGACTTGCAATTGTGTCCCGTGTGAGCCATATCTGCCTTCCTCATTTGTTACCAAGGAGACTAGGTTGGGGTAGGAGTCCTTCCTTCAAAATATCAAACACTGCTTATCTGCGAGTAATACTTTAGGGAATCTTATGTTTGTTTCTGTTGTTTAATAATGTTGTAATTTATGTTTAGTAATATAGTAATTTATACAGTTGCTTTTTACACGTGAACTCGATTACTAAATTGAGAAAAAGTTCGATGGAGAACCTGTTGAAAATAAGAGAGCCATTCTCCCCAGTCCTGATTTTCTGTTTCTTTCTTTTTTCCTTCATTTGTTGAAATAGATGACCAGCAAAAAGTTTAATTTGCGGGTTGTATGATGCATATTGTATTCGTGTTCTAGTTGCTCACGAATGATTCCTCCTCCAGTATATAATATTCTCCTGGACCCTTTGACTCACGCTGCGTTCTTTTAATTTTGGGTTTGCTGCATTGTGGCTAGAAGATTCTGCCGATTCATAGTCATTAGGTAGTGAAAAGTTTGTACAATTATAATCCGGCTATGACACGTATATTATTAGGCAATATTCCTGCAAGCGAGAAAAGAAATGAACAAGTTGAAATAAAACCAGCCACCAATGTAGTAATAAAACCTTTTCTGATTAAAAAAAAAAAAACCTGAGGTGCTTGATCAAATTTTGTGCGCAAATGCGTACAGGAGCTAAGAAGAAAAGGCAGGAGCAGTTAACAGTTGAGGTTAGACGTGATTGACATTAGAAACTTCACGCCTCTCCTTGTCCCATGATTGGCATAAAATACACGGAACTCTCACTTTTTGGTGTGTCCTTTAAGAAGAGATAAGAATATATTAATGGCCTTTTGTCTTTCCTCCAATCTTCCATTCATTTCGGGTAATTCCCTTCACTAGCCCATCATATATATAAAACTTTAATACGAAGCTCTACCCGCCCAGTCCCCCAATTCCCCCTTTTATTATTGCATTGTCTTCCACGCAAAACAGTTCTTTCACTTAACCACTCCGCTTGCAGCCCCGTGTGGCGGGCACACACTCACAGAGCAGTGGTTTCTCTTGTTAAGTCCCCTCTCCTCCCCAAACCAAAAAAAAAAAAAAGAGTCTCTTCTCCAAGTCCAAACATTTCAATTTCCCTACCCAAATAGAGTGAGCTAAGCACTGATGTAAGGTTCGATTTACATAGAATCCTTAAGAGTCGTCCTTCATCATAAGCCAGTCTAGCCAGGTTTAGAGTGTGCAGATGGTAAGTTCTTGTGTGTGTATCTATTGAGAGACGCATAATATGTTGCCACTCCAAGACATATTTGTGCCACTCCATACTCCCTTCAGATACCAAAAAAAGAAAAGAAAAAAGGAATAGTAGAATTTTTTTTTCCATATATAGTGCTAATATATTATGTGTGTGTGATTGACTCCATAAAAAGTAAGTACGCATGGGAGAGTGTGTCCCAAACACCCCTGCAGAGAAAGTGGGGAAAACAAGAAGAAATAAACGTTCCCCCTGTCCTTCCATCCAATCATCCATGGCTCCATTTCTCCTTCCTTCCAAAGTTAATACGAAACGGGCCCACAAAAAGGAGCGGAACCGCCATGTATGTCTGTATTGGAGGGCTGAGTAATAGTGGAGTCACATTTCTCGCTGCATGTGAATTTTAACTGACAAAACCACTCGTGTCGGCTGCAATTAGCTCTCCTTCCTTACCCCCTGACCTTTTCTCTGTTCTCTTCTGCAGCCATTCCCCCCGTGACCGTGACTTGAAATAGTTGAGATGCCCAATTAAGAAACCCACGTTCCAATGACGGTTCACTTGCTCCCCAGTCTTAATTCGTTTCCTACCTAGTAGTAGCTGCTAGCACTATATATAAAACATCCTCCCTCGGCCTCGATCGGGGGATTAACTTTTTGATTCCCCAGAAGAAAAGGGAAACAAAAAAGAAAAATGACTCCAACGATGAAGTTTTCATCTTCATTACTGTATTGCCGCCAATCCCTCGGCCCAATACTGGCAGCTCTCTCTTTTCTTGGGCTATTGCCGGCCTGCAGAGGAAGCTACCATGACTACGGAGACGCATTGTCAAAATGCATACTGTTTTTCGAGGGACAACGTTCCGGGTTCTTGCCGCAGGAGCAGAGGATGAGTTGGAGGGGAAATTCAGGGCTGGGTGATGGGTGGATAGTGAATACTGACTTGACCGGGGGTTACTACGACGCTGGTGACAACGTCAAGTTCGGTTTTCCAATGGCTTTCACCACCACAATGCTGGCCTGGAGCGTCATTGAATTCGGCCACTACATGCCTCCGGCTGAATTGAGGAACGCTTTGGTCGCGATTAAGTGGTCCACTGATTATCTTCTCAAGACTGTTTCTCAACCCAATCGTATTTTCGTGCAGGTTAATATTATATTTACCATTATACTACTCTTGCTACATGTATACACACACAAAAACACACAAAATATGGCCAAGTATTTGGATTCGCAAGTAATACTTACTACTGATTAATCTTAATGCGAAAACTGGCTAGTATTTGGATTTGTACTTAGTGCTAGGCGTCTACTGCTACTAGGAACTAGTGATGATGTTACCACAATATTTTGTTTTTAATGGTATGATATGGACAATGATATAGTAGCAGCAAGTGCGTGTTAGTTTGGTTTGTTGAGTAGTAGAAGAAAGAGCTAAAGATCCCGTGAAAGTATTAGTCGTCGTTTGTTGGCCCGGCCACACAGGACAGGACTTGGGAGCAGAGCGGCCGCGAGGGGAGAGAGGTGTGTGGCTGAGAGAGTCAGTGGACATCACTCACTTCTATGTGGCTGGTGCCCCACTCTTCTTGTCTCCTTTTTTGAGTATGTTTTCGTTTTACAGTGGAGTCTGGGAGTTGGGAGTTGGGACTTCCCAGTCCTAGTCTTCTGCGCAATTCTAACATGTAAACCCAAAATTTCCACCACCTTCTCCCCACAGTGCGTGGAGCTCAACGTTCTTTTTAGATAATAGGAATGTCAGGCTTGCATCTATAATCTCTATATAAAATAAATGATGGCTCTTCTTCCCCAAGGAAAGCCGTATCCTAGCTGTGAGATTTTGATGATGACAGATAACTAAGCCCAGAATTATTCGACTTGAAGATGCTCTTTAACGTTTGAGGAAACGTTTAACAACAAATAAAAGACAAAGGCGGGTTCCATTACAAAGACCAAATGCTTGGTAGCTAGACCGCTGATTAATTCCCATAATGGGGGCACAAAAAAGGGTAGCTTAATAATGCTTGCACTCAGCTTAGGTTGTTGCTGGTGTCAAGTTGCTGGCAAAATCTTCTTGATTTTCCCCGAGACTGCAGAACTTGGGAAGTAAACTGGTGCGGAGTCGGTTATATAGATGATCCGAAAATAATCCACCAAACATGTTTGGTGAGTTTCTGATACTTTTATTTTGCTATACTAATACTACAACAGCTGTATTCTGCTGGCCATATGAGGTGTAGTAATTTAAGAGCACAGAGCCCAGTGTTAGATGAGGGAGTTTACGTTTAAATTGGTCGAAGTAAACGCAGCAACCGGACCACTTTTACATCGGACTCAGGTTTTCATTCAGTAAAGCAACTAGTTTTGAATCCTCAATCTGTTCAAACAAAGGACCCCAAAAGAGAGAGAGAGAGAGAGAAGGAGAATGATTATTTATATGAAAATTACTTAATACTTAAAAAATGTTTAATATGTTTAATATTTTGCTTCGAAAATTGATGACAGGTCGGGGACCCAATTCTGGACCACAACTGCTGGGAAAGACCAGAAGATATGGACACTGCTAGGACTGTCTACACAGTTGACGCTCCAAATCCGGCCTCTGATGTGGCCGCTGAGACAGCAGCCGCCCTGGCCGCCTCATCCATTGCATTTAGGTCGTCGGATTCCGGTTATGCTGAGAAACTCTTGGGTACTGCCACTAGGGTGTTTGATTTTGCAGACGCTTACCGAGGGGCTTACAGCGATAATGCAAATATTCGGGACGGAGTCTGCCCATTTTACTGTGACTTTGATGGATATCAGGCAAGCAGTTGCAAAAAATTTCCCTAGGAATATGGCTAAGATACAAGATTTTTTTTAGCACATATTTAATCAAACCACAAAACTCTCTGAAGAATTAATCCAATCGATAAATTGTCAATGTCTCGTAATTTATACTCTATGAATTCGCTCGATCGATTTCTGTACAAATTGGCAGGACGAATTGTTATGGGGAGCGGCCTGGTTAAGCAGGGCATCTCAAGGTGGTGGCTCATACCTCAGTTACATACAAAACAATGGCAAAACACTGGGTGCTGATGACAATATCAACGAGTTCGGATGGGACAATAAGCATGCTGGCCTAAATGTTCTTGTATCCAAGGTATACAGCATGAATTATTCCTTTCTGAGTTAACACGAATGATGATACTGAGTCATATTTTTTTTTTTTTTTATTCAGGCGGTATTGGAGGGGAGCGAGTACAGTCTCCAATCCTACAAAGCGTCAGCAGATAGTTTCATGTGCACGCTCATCCCAGAATCTTCATACTCCCACATTGAGTACTCCCCCGGCGGCCTTATGTACAAGCCCGGCGGGAGCAACTTGCAGCATGCCACTACAATCGCTTTCCTCCTCCTGGTTTATGCCAATTATCTGGAAAAATCGTCGCAGACTGTGAATTGCGGTAGCGTCAGCGCAAGTCCGACCATGCTCCGGGCAATCGCCAAGAGGCAGGTGGACTACATTTTGGGCGATAATCCCAAGGGAATGTCGTACATGGTTGGCTACAGCTATGTATTCCCGCAGCGCATACATCATCGTGGCTCCTCGCTCCCTTCCATCAAGGATCATCCCCAGTTCATCGCTTGCACGGAGGGTTCCTTCTATTTTAACTCCTCCAACCCCAACCCCAACGTGTTAGTCGGGGCAGTGGTAGGTGGTCCTGGGGAAGATGACGCCTACGACGACGATCGAGCCAAATTTCGGCAGTCGGAGCCAACAACTTACATCAATGCCCCATTTGTAGGTGTGCTTGCGTATTTTGTTGCTAACCCCAGCTAGCATTATTAGTAGACCAAGTTGATTGCCATGATGATTTGTACATAGTCCATCTAAGAACCCTTCTAAACCAGGGAAAAGTATGGTCTCTCATCTTCTGCCAAGCAAAAAGAGGGAAGAGGCCACGAGTGAGTTTTTTCCACTTTAGGTTGCTGAGCCTGGAATTGTAACATGTTGCACCATCATTTTCATTCAATTCTGAGTTGAAAAAGTTCAAATTCAGTCTGAGAATTTCATTTGCTTGTTCGACGTATTTTCTTTTCTTCTTCTTGTTTTTCCCCCCTTTTTAGTGAATATTCACATTTGCTCCAAACAGATATCAGCCAGCACTCTAGTGTGTTCTCCCTTAAATGACAATTTAAGGACATGTGATGGAGGAATAGACAAAAGTATGAATAATATTTTGGGCAATTATTTAGGTCAAACTACATATTTCCTTTTGACATTTGGATGTACCTCAAGGGAGGGACACGTAATTAATTTTAAAGTAGAGGGCATTAAGTCATTTCGTGTTGCTGCAAGCCAGTTTTGGATGTCGTTACAGATAGGGAAGCTAATATAATTTATCTAAACTTAAGGGACTAATTTGTAATTTGACGAAACATCAGGGAATGGTAAATGTTGCAATCAACCCGAAATGAAAATGTAGGATTCGTGGGTGAGTGGTTGAAGAATCAACTTGGCATTTTCTTTTGCTTTTTTGAAAGGGTGAAGTAGTGATGGTAGGTTCTAACTGATTCCCTTCCGACGCTCCTGTTTGATGGTTGATGCTCAAAAGTCGAATGGTCTTGTTGGTTCTCACATGTCGAAATCAGATTTACCTGCAATTCCTAATCCTGCTGCCAATGGTTAATTTGACACCGCCAAGTCCCAAAAATTTCAATCTTAGTTCACCTATCTATGTGTGTGTGTGTGTGTCTATATATATATATATATATATATGTAGCTGATTCACAGATTGGGCTCCAAACAGACAACCGACGGATATGTCTTTAGCAGGTGGACATTGATTTCACACATTACCAACCCCGACTTTAGTAGTTGCAGGGCACACTTGCACCTCTTCTCTCTTTTGTTTTGTTACAAGAAACTAGTTATGATAACTCATCATCTTAAGATCTGGTTGCATTGTATTATTTGGGCGGCCATTACCACATTCATGTTACGAGTGGACAGGGATCTATGAACTCTTTTGTGTTACGGCGTCAAAGCTTGGAGGTTGGATTGGAACTCTGCTGTGGGAGTGATTCGGAGTTTAGATGATGGATAGTTGGCACATTTTGAGGTTTGCGATTACTGTTTATGTGAGGTGAACATTCTCAATACCACTGAAATTGAATAGTAAATTAAATTACACGACTCAAGCTCGTTTGTTTAGAGTTTGTTCAAACTTAGTTTATTACCTAATCAGATGAAACCATTAATAACATTTTGTCTTGGATAAAATTTCAAGTTCACCTCAAGTTTTGTTTTATTAGCATCATATTAAAATTTACAATTATTGGTGCTTGACTCGAACTTGATTTAATGAAAATCTGGTTTAGTTCAGCTCAGTACAAAAACAAGTTAAATTTGAATCTAATTTTAAACCTTTCTTTTTTGGATAAACAGGGAGAGAATCTAATTTTGGACTTATTACAATAAACAAACAAAGTTAAATAACATAATTTGTGCTGTTCGACTTGACCAGTCTCATTTATTCTAGTCTGCAATGCACTAGTCCAGTAGCAGGTGTAAGAGAGAAGGGCAAACTTTTGACTTTATGTTGGTCCAGCCCAATTCATGGTTTTACCTGGGCTAAGCTCTGAGAATTGCAGACGGACCCAAAATTATAGCTCCCAGAGGTAAAAGTATTACTAAATCAAAAGAAACGTGGCCCTTTTAATGTTTCACTTCTTCTCTTTTCTATCCTAAACTCCCAGAGCAAGCCTTAAAGGGTCCAAGTAAAACAATCAACCACTGAACTGGGAAGCTTAAACTAAAGCAAACTCCTGGGAATAAGCTTCTCCAGTTTCCTTCAAAACGTTTTGAGCTTAAAGCCGATTCTGGGAGCCAATTAAAATTGAAAACCCTAAATTCCTCACCGGCGAAAGCCTCCGGCTGTGTACCACCAGTAAATTGCTCCGGTTAGCAATCTGAGGTGTTTATTTATTCAGTTTTTTTTTTCCATTTTAGGGTTCCGTTTTTGTCAATTTGGAATTGTTTTGTCCTGGCTTTTGTTGGGACTTCGGACCTACATGCAATCCATAGTTCCAGCAAATAATATGTGTCCCAATTTCTTAAATTTTATGCCAATTCACATTGCAAAGACTAAAGTCTTGTGCCTTTTTCCCCCAACTTATATATATAAGATCGTAGTTCCGTGGAAATGGATTGCTAAATGGTAGTATGAAAGGAGATTAGGCGGGCAACGTTATCTGCTTTCTCTACCTTTTGAAGTTTGAAGGACTTAGGGTTTAGTAGATGAAATTATCTATTTTCTGTTTAATTTACGTCTATCAGTTTATTGAAATCAGGAGTTTATACAGTGATGCGATTTTGACTTGCAAAATGTAGATGTTTTGGAAAGAACAGGTTATTTGAATGTGGCATATTAGTTATTGGTTTAGCAAACAAGTATTTGCAATGCATTCAGTCCTTGTTATTTCCTTAACTGCGAAACTGTTATCCTATGTTGGAGCCCAATTAGTTTAGTATTGATGCAAGTACGCTGGGCAGGCAAAATATTTTCCATTTATGCTTCCAGCATATCATAGCTAGACGTTAAAACTTATGGTGAACACTTGCCTGAATAAGTAGCAGAGGAATTCTCTGGACAAACTTTTCTAATTGTATACCTAGACCGAGATTATTTTCTGATTGATTTCTTTTCAAAGATTCACCGGTTGTTAGAACTTTGTCATTTAATTGACTCAGCAACTTTCTTAAAATCTTGCTGCCTTGTCAAGTGACTTAGCAAATCCTAGTGTTAGGGCTGTGGAGTTCTTTTGATTGTAGACATTTGCCATGATTGTTTGATCAGCTTGATCATGGTATCTCCTACTAAGTGGATTTGTTAAGTTGAAATTCTCATATAGAGTTTTGCAATATGAGGACTTTATAAATGCTCCATGATTTTAATGAAGTTCACAGAGTATAGTCTCAGGCAGACAAACAACTTCAAAATTGCTTGTTAGCTTTTCCTGAGGAAGGTTTTTGGTTCTGCTTTTCCTATGACAAAAGATGAAGGGTAAAAAGGATGTCAATGAGATTCTAAATTGTTTTGCTGCCTTGAAAAATGTATAGTTTCTGAAGGTAAACAGGAAGAAAACTAATTTCTCCTGTCAGTAATGGTGATGCTACCCACAATTGCCTATGATGTAACTCTCTATTACAAGAAACTACTAGCAAAGAAGAATTAATGTCTAGTATTATTGTTTGACCTTGGCGTGTCATTTTAACTTAAATATTACAACCTGGAGGTGTTTTTCCTAGCCCTTGGGATTGCTTAGACCTAGGAGGTGTCGGGCTTTTTTAAATCATTGGTTCCTGTAAATTTTCATTAAATTTGCAAAGAATTTCTCTTGGCCAGTGGTGACCTTTTAATCTTTGGATTACTTTCAGGTTAAGGTTTCAGCTGCTTAGGAAATTGATTCATTGAGATTGGAAAGGTTGGGATGCAACTGCTGTCTCTTTTCTCTCTTAACAGCAGAAAGATTTAGAGGACAAGTTAATTATGTGCATTAGGTTGGTTGATGAGAAAATTGCATCAACATGTGGTTTAGTTTGGAAATATGAATATTTAAGCCTACTGTCTTGGTCAAACTTTGTTATAGCTTCTAAACCATGAAGAAGAATTACTGGGTTCGCAAATGAATAATCTAACATATTTACTTGAGGCACCTCATGTTGCTGATCCCAACTTTTCCTGTTTGATAAATTTTTGCAGCATTCTAGTTGGAATACACATGGAAATTGACATTTCTTCACTACGTCTGAATTCTGTGGAATCTAACCAGATTACAACTGTGCATTCTGACGTGGTTTCACCAGAAGATGTAGCTTGGGCAGATTCCTGCCTAGTAAAAGATGAAATCTCTGAAAATGGCTGTAATCCTCACCAAGATACTTTGATCATGGGACTTGGTTCAAAGTCTGACTCTTCTGCTGCCATATGGGAAGATATTTCTCCTTACGAGACAAAGATGGGAACTTCACAGATTCTGGGTGCAAGAGTTGATGATATTTCTTTGTTTGATGAAGAAGCACGAAACTTCAGTGGAGATCAACTGATCAATGAGAATAATAATATTTCCATGTCCACATTTAACTTGAACAATGTTTTTCTTCCAACATACAATGAGAAACTCAGGGATTTGGGGACTAAAGAATCTGAGGTTTTCAAATTTCCAGGCCTTGTGACAGAACATTCGACTGGGGACATCTTCAAGGTTTGGAATCTGGAGATGCCACCTGAGGAGGATGAATTTGTCAAACAGTTAAAGAAAGCCATTTCTGAAAGCTCCTTGGAGCTTACACCTTCTGGTTCTGATGAGTCTAAATGTTTGAAAGGCTTGGAAGATGAAAATATTGATGATATCATTTCTGGAATTGCGGACCTCTCTTTGAATTTTATTTCCATGTAAAGTACCTTAGAATTTGAAACGATGCCAAAGTGACGAATTACTGTGCGACATGTATTTTGTCTGTGTATTTGAGGTATTAACATGTGATCATGGCATGAGTAGACTCTTATAAGGTGATAAATAGAAATGCTGCTCAGCTTTCAGTGTGCCACATAGAAAGGGGCCCCAAGTCCGGCTGTTTTTTTGGGCTTGGTCACGGTAACGAAGCTGAAGAAGTCCCAACTTCTATCCGTGCATTTTCCGTTCAATCTTGTGTCTACCGTCATGCAGGCATGCTCGCAGTCGTCAAGAATGTGTCAATTATCCTTCATATATTGTGTTGACATGCTATCAACCGGCTCTCATGCTTGCCTTGTGGGTTGAATGCGACATAATGTCCTTCGATTTTGAGAAATCTTGGGAGATAATTATATCAATGAATTTCATGTAAATAATTGGTTGTAATTTTGTCATACCTATTTAACTCTTGGATCTGCGATATGATTACGATCTAAAATCCATATTTTTAACTGATGGATAATTTGGAAGTAAATTCAGTGGTATACTATGACTTTGGTTGTGTCCGCTCAAACAAAACTAATATGGGTCATTGCATTCTAGATAGGGCTACAAATGACTCCAGCTGCTTGCGTGCCACTCAAGTTGAGAAGGAGAATCCAAAGTGCCTGCCTCTGGAAAGGGGACTCACTCTTGATCTTACGGGTTGAGAAAGGTTGAACCAGTCCAATCAACGCCGTCTCTAACAGCATACCAGCCAATAATCACACTTAGATGGTTCTCCAGTCAACTCGGACAATCTACTTACTTCCTGGATGTAAACTGTGTACCAAAAAGCATTCTGGATATAGTGACCAAAAGCTAAAGAATCAATGGAGACTTAAACCAAATCAGATGACACTCTTCCACCACCATGCGTCTGAATCATTTGTCAGTCTCTCTTTTAAAGGAAGCAGCCTGGAACAACACTAACAGATTCATGGTTGCTGCCACTAAACATTTCCATTCCTTGTTCCTTCAAAAGAAAATTCAGCGATGGTTGTCTAAGTTAGCAAAATTATGCATTTAGCATATAATCTTGAAAACACAGAGAAGTCCAGATTGTCCTCTTTCGTATGAATACCTGATTACTTGAAGCTTGTCCATGTATCCGATGAGGTCTAGCATTGAGATCAATCAGTTTACTCTCGATTTTATCTCCAACATGATTGTCATTTTCTAGCATTGGAACTGGACGTGTACTGTGGTTTTGTTGGTTCTCGTTTGTTGCAAGCTTAGATGGCTGAAGAGCTTCCCTCCTTGCTTCTCCTGGACTGGTAGGCTGCAATCCCAGCTTGTCCGAGTGATCAGGTTTGTCCCCTGGAAACTACAAAAGAATAGCAATGAAAAAGCAATATTTGACCAGTGATCCGAGGATCCAACAGTTCCAGAAGACCACAAACCTCAACTCTCTGCCTCAATACAAGATATCGCCCATGGGTTCTTTTCCCCCCAACATGGACTAACATATCGCATTGCAGACACAGGGAACTTCCATCGACCTCACAATAAAAGAAAGCTACATAAAGGTGTCAAGGCAGAAGACTCTTAGTTATGTGGCAGCATTGCAAACAGAGAAAGAAAAGGGGGAGAAAGTAAAATCCGCATACCAGGTGCATTTTCACATATATCGCAGTGTGTAACTTCACTGGGCTCGGCAAGCCCAACTCTAACATGGCGACTAGCAAGCTTGTTACACATGTGGACCTGCCACACCATTTTCATTCATAAATGAGGCCGAATAGATTCCACCAAATATTAAGTAATTAAGAAAGTTAATATTCCTTAAAGTTGAATCTCCAACAACTTTGGTATAAAAATTTCAACTTTGTAACATGCTCATTGCTGTGCTCTATTGTGTATCCGACAATGGTGTTACACCTCACAGTACATGAAGCAATTCCTTGTCTATTTTGTCCATTTGGTACTCAACAATCCACTTCTCTAAATTCATAGAACAACCAAAGCCATGCGCATCTTCTTTTGAATCATCATAGGTGAAAGGCAAAAGTTCAAATCAGAGCTCCCAGTTGATTCTACAGTACATTCTGTCTTGTTGATTTAATTAGAGTGCACCTTCAGATTGTAGAAAATTTACTTTAAGAGAGATGGATTCACGTGACAACCTAGATTTTGTATAAATTTCAAACAATTTTGATATGTGCTCAAGTTTGGCTTGATAATCAGCATTCTTGCTAAAGTATGGGCTACATCCGCTTCTGATCTTCTTCTTCTTCTTCTTCTTCTTCTTCTTCTTCTTCTTCTTCTTGTTTTTGGTTTGCTATGAGCTCCAAATTCAACTACAGCTTGGCTGAAACATGTGCAAAAGGCTCAAGTTTGTTTCAAGTTACAGGAAAATCGGAGAAACGCCTCTTAGGATCAGATATTTATCGTTTCCAGGGGTTAACGGGAGATTGATGCCAACTTTGTATGACTTGTAAGTATAGAGATGCAAGTAACAATGGACTAGAGAAACCCAGATTCCAGAGATTTCTTCGACTGCGATTGCAGGATCTAAGCAAAACCCAATCATAAAATTCCCGGTCCAAGTTTGATTCCGCAAATGAACAAGCCAAAAGGCTAAAAGCTCAATCAAGCGGCGCTTGCCAAATGGAAAAGAAATGAACAAACTCGAACCAAATAACATCAAGCCGACCCAAGCTTTCCTAACCCAATTTACAGCTCCAGTGCAAGTATAAATATAATGTAACAGAACGCAGAACAGAAAAGCAAATATAAAATTAGAGATATCTATCTAGAAAAAGAAAAGCCAGACAGATTCTACTCATGTGAATTTGGACCCCAGAATCTTATCCACCTTAATATCTTTCTATACTTTATCGTAGGTACAACACAAGCTTTTATGATCCATCAAGGAAAGATAAAGCGACCAGAAAAATAAATTTCCACTTCAATCCTCAATTCTTAAGAAATTTCAACACACTTTTAGTTTTCAATTTGCATAAATCTTTTTTTTTCCTTGTAAACAATCTGCATAAATCATCATCCAAGAATGCAACATTTTTTTCTTCTAAAGAATAATTCATCAACTTTTATTCAATGCCCTTTTCCAGTCCATATTTTCTATACATTTACGAGGACTGGATTCACGTCGTTCCGGTGAAGGGTGGAAGAAAGGCCAGAAAACCAAAAGGTTTGCATTCGAATATTGTAGGGGTCAGTAGCAATAGAAATCCTAGTGGGAGCAGAAGTGGGAGGAGTACCTTCTCATCACAAGAAGGGCAAAGAGCAGCCTCGTCCGCGGCACAGAAAACGATGGCGGCAGCGCTCTCGCACACGTCACAAATCGTTCTCATTCTCTGCCCGATGATTTTGCTACAGTACAGTGCTCAGCTAAGACTACAGGACCTGTATCACCACCAGTATTTTGTTGTGCATTTCTCACTTTATCTCAGTCCGCTTCTTTCCCGCCCCACACTTGATTGGCCGTTGCCGACTGGACTGTGTAGTCCCTCCTCCTCCTCCACCCCCCGCCGAAAGGAAGGGAATCAAGAATGCAAAAGTGGTAGTACTTGTACTGGTTTATTAAGATGGAGGAGGAGGAGAGATAGATAACACAGAGAGGTAGATTGATTAGTAAAACTACTCTAGCTAGCTTAGGCCATATCGAATTAAGGACGGAGATGCTACCAATATAGTATATACACGTTTTAGAAGAAAGGAAGACGCAAGCTTTGCAAGGAAATGCACTCATAAATCAATACTACAGGCCTTTACACGCGGCAGTATGATCTACGGCAAACATCGCATCTCTGCTCTGGACACGTCTCAGTTGGTACCCACAATCCCTGTGGCTGCGACTGGGGACGAAAGAAGGGATACTGAACCCGTACCTGTACAACCCACCCGGTGGAAAAAATAAAGGAATTGATAGTACCAATTGTTGGTGCATCCGGGATTGTATATGGCAAGTCAAGCAGTAGTCAAACAAACTGGATATTATTTACTAGAGTATCTTTTGTTTAGGATTCTGCTTAATCATAAGTGTGACTACTGGACAACAGGATGTAAAGGGTAAAAAAATCAGACTGCCCATTAAACTATTGTTCGGATCAATTTTTGATCATCAAATAAATTTTCATCACTAATTGACCACTAAACTAATTAATTAGCACACTCGTAGCCATTTTGTCGATTATTACTCTTAATTTAGAAAATAATCAAAACATGTGGCAAATTATAAGGGTATATTTATCCACTACTATTTTCTATCTCAAATAATCATGTTTTTTTCTCCAAATAATCAAAACACATGACAAATTGCAGTAATGCTCCAAATTGACTCCCTATTTTTTCTTTCAAATAATCATGTTTGGTTATACGTTTGATGTCACAAATAATAAGGGTTATAGGGTCTAGTTAATGATGGACAAAAATACCCTTGCAAATTGCCACGTGTTTTGATTATTTTCCAAATTAAGAACAATAATCGACGAAATGGCCACAGATATGCTGATTAGGTAATTTAGTGACCAATTAGTGACGAAACGTTGTTTGATGGTTAAAAATTGATTCGAACAATAGTTTAATGGTTGCTCAAAATTTTTACCGGCACGTAAAAATATCATATGCAACGAATCTTATCATCTGTTCTGTTGAATATTTTGTGTTCAAAACTGAATCCAAACTATCCAAATTCAAGTCTATCCATCTCTCTCATTATGAATTGTTTTCGAAAGCCAAAATCACACACACGTGTACAAATTCTCAATCCTGCCTGTTGTTTGAATAGGTTTTTTTGCATTTATCTGATAATCGAATTCAAACTTATATTAGATCACAGCGTGTGTGTGTGTGTGTGTGTGTGTATATATATATATATATATGTTGGAAGCTAGGAGAGTTCTTGGTCAATTGGATGCGTCCGTATAAAACCCACACTACTTACTAAACAAGGAAGGTGGTTATGTATTGATTTTTCAGAGGCGTTCTCTTCGTGTTTGGTTTTGATTTTGATTTTGATTTTGGGTAAAGTGTTCAATCAGAATCGGCAAAAATCATTCTAGATTTTAGTCATTTTACCTATTAAATCCTTAAAAAGGAAAAACTAAAATTTAGACACAAAAGGCGGATGAGCAAATTACTTAGATAAAGTGATCTTCAAAATCAGGTAAATGATCAAACAAAAACACCCTCCCTCCAAAGCTTTTGCAGGTAAATAGTAAAAAACAAAACATCCTCCAAAAATATCACTTCAGCATTTGGAATATAGGTGTCAAAATGGGTGATTTGGGTATATTTGGGTAAGTCATAATTGGGTAATGAGTATAATTGAATCAACCCATTTATACCCATTTAAAATAAATGGGTATGGGTATATCCAACTACCCATTTATGACTTGTTCAAAATATTATTTATTTTTTTAATGATTTTTCGCATGGTATTTGACAATAAATAATGGCATTTTATTATTATTACATTGGTAAGAATTTCAAGTTTATCCCCTTATCACTCACTAAAATTCAGAATAAAATGTGTATTTATTTTTAAATAGGTTAAATCAACCCAAGTCAACCCATTACCCATCAATTAAATGGGTATAAATGGGTACCCATTTATACTCATTTAAAATTAGTGGGTTGATTTGGGTAAATTATTAATGGGTTGGACCCATTTATACCCATTTAAAATTAATGGGTTGATTTGAATAAATTATTAATGGGTTGGATTTGGGTGAGGCAATATAAATAGATTTTGATTGACACCTCTAATTTGGAGTATAGCTTGTTGCTTGATTCCAACATTCCTCAGGTTGCAGATGTTTTACTTGGGAGGGGGAAAAGATAGCTATATTTCCGTCTCAAATGTGATCTGGCAAACATGATCTGACGAATGAGGCACGGAACTTGCTCCTCAACATTAATGCATGTAGCAGCAATGGAGATAATTGACAGCGTTCTTGCATATTTTTGTTTATGACAAGTTTGAGATTAATATTTAACCTTTTTTTTAATTTCCTTTTCTGGGCAAGGATTAGAAAGAAAAGAGTGGGGATACGAAATAAATGGACAAAGGTCAAAACTTCATAGCATTGGCATAAAATTCCCATAAAAGATTTTTACTCAATCAAGTTAGTAGTTGAATAAATAAGCTGACTAATTGGACACATGCCTGAGCAACTCCAATTATACATGCAGATGCATACATACATACAATCGTGTAAGTAATTATACACACACACTCATCTCTTTTCTCCCACTCTTTTTTTAAATAATTAATCTTCCCTACATTGACGGTATACACTCCAAGGTACTAGGTAGAAGTTTAGTTGGGTCCATGCATCCAACTCCAAGGTAGATTCGAGAAGGCTTGACGGCATGGCATCTGACTTGGCTTTTGTGGGCTCGATTTCAACCCTTCCAGAGGACTAATTCATGGCCACAAGCTTCAGAGTTAATAATTTTTCCTTTTTTTTTTTTTCAAATGAAAGCAACCTCCAAACCATCCTCGTCCATCAGCTTCACGGACTCTTCTGGACTTTGATTCATTCTGCATATGGACGTCTTTTTTTATTTCCCTTTTGAGAAGAAGTGAAAGAAAATTGCAGCGAAGTAACTTTGTGACTTCTTGCACCTGTTTTCCTAAAGTTCCTTTTCTGTTATTTTTGTTTATTCTCCTCTCGCTGTTGTATGCTGTCTTGGAAAGCATATAGGGTTCAAAGAAAATTTTGACAAAGCTAGCGTTTTCAAGAATGCCTAAAACTTAGTTGAATTACTTTGACAATTTATACGAGAATGCTAAAATGTCAACATTAAACGTGTTTAGGTAGAAGATGTTTATCAAACACGTCGAAATGTTTACGCAAACTACAAATGACAATGTGGAAAAACAACTTTCTTTGAAGATACGTGTGATTACTACGATGACCGGAAATATCATGCACAAATGGTAGATTCTCAGATGTTCAACAGATTTTGGTCAACTTCGTATCAAAGTCTTGGGAGTAGTTTAAGATGAGAAAAAAGGAAAAAATCAACTCAGTCGAATGTGATTTTCACAATCTTTTAAGCTTAAGGTTTTAATGAATCGACTCTTTTTAATAAATTGATCCGATTGTAACTTTAAATGCGGAATCCAAATTCAAATGATCAAATAGGAAAGAATATTCTGAGTATTAGAATTATAATGAAACATACGACTCACTAATATTTATCGAATTTAAAAAATAACAAGAACAAACGGCTGGGTCCACTTATTTTTATTTCTGAAACCAGTAGATCCATGAATCCCTAACGTAGGGGTGTGCATTTTTGAATTTTTTTCGAATTACCGACCGATTTCGAATTGAATTCAAAATTTTGAAATCGAAAATTTGGAATTTGGAAGTTAAAATCGGAATTTCCGATTTCGATTTCAAATTCGATTATTATATAATATATGTTATATGTATTATATGGAATTATGGATATTATATATTTATACGACACTATAGGTACTTAGTTATAAGTTATTAAGTTATAACATTAAGTCATTAAAAATATGTTAATTGATTTACATATATATTATATATAATTATATATTGTATGTATATTATATAATAATATGTTAATTGATTAAGTGATTAACCCATTTAATAAATTTGTTTTACCATATTATGTTATATAACTTATAATATAAATAACATTATAGTTAATTAGTTATAAGTTATTAAGTTATAACATTAACAATATGTTAATTTCATATTAAATTTAGTAATAAAGAGTTAAAGATTAAAGAGTAAAGTTGTTTGGCAGATGAATTCGAAATTCGGTATTTTGAATTTAGAATTCGAAATGAATTCAGAATTCCGAATTCATTCCGATTCCGATTTCTGTTCATGGCAGATGAATTTCGATCAATTCGGTAGAATTCCGAATTCATTCCGATTTCAAATCGAAATCGGAATTACCGAAATCGAAAGCGAAATAGATCAAAAATCTTTGTGTCATTTGTTCAAAAATTTCTAAATTCAAAGTTCCGAATTATCAAATTCGATTCCGATTCACAGCCCTACTGACGCACATCCTCAAAATTCGAAACGACTTAATAAGACCGAAATGAGTTAACAAAGTGCTGTTCTGGGCCTTCAAGATTGGGCTGGATGTCAGAGCCTTGCTGGGTGCGAAAAAACGTTGTGTAATGGTGAATTGGGCATCACATTTCAAGTAGTTTCGCTCAATAAGTTGGGTTCTCTGGTTCAGATTTAACCAGCGGCCTTGTGGCTCTGATCAACCCAATGGCCCATGTATCAAAAACCAATTTTCATGAAATTTTTCATTCTTTTAACTTTCAATCGTGCAAACTTTTTCATGGATTACCTGACATAAATAAACCCAATAAATGCCATCATTGGTTGCTCAACATTTAGTCATTGACTAATGACTATAACAAAGCTTATTACAAATCAGGGTGTGAGGCCTGGGGTACTTCACTTCATATCGCTTTCCTTCTTTTCTTTTTTCTTAATAAACTGCTCCAGTAGTTGGGTTTCCAAATGTACCATGTCACGATGAAGGGGAGGCAAAAAGAAATCCTTCATCCAGCCAAATTAATCTTCTGTGAAATGTCTTTGTTCCATCCCAAAATGAACTTAATTTATTATCCATCTCGTATTTGCGAAGAGGGCAGTCAGCATAGGAACTAAGATAGGTTGGGCCTAACTCAGAACTGCAACTCCCAGTTGTAGCTCTGCGCCCAGAGTCCGTTAAAAATGTTGCTTTTTTTTTTTTGTCCCAATTTTATACTAAATTTGTTGAACCTATGTACCTAACCTGCTCTGCCCCCAATTATAAAACACCGGGAAGAAAAAAATGCTAAATAAATCGCTTGCGCTAATCCACGTTGTTATACAGTTATCCACCTTTTCTAATTCGTTTATGGCGAATGTCACTTGTACATAATGCCAAAGAAAGCCTAGTTGTTATAAGGTCCAAGAAGGAATGCTAAGGGCTAACTTACGAATCAAGAAGTTAGATATGGGAAAGGGATACGTGTCCTTGAATATTGCATGAAACAGACGCTATAAAGTCAAAAATGACTTTTTAAAACCCACAACCCTTGGATCTTTGCAATTGCTGTGTAATTGGACTGCAAACCTCTTGCGGCCTGTGTGGTCGGTAATATCCTATTTATCTCTTCGTTAGGGGGTCACCCACTCACTTAGTCGATGGCTGCACTTGCATCTATTGGTCCTTTGATCATAAATTATATATAAATGGCATTCTCGAGTTTCTCAATGTATATCAATATGATTTTGTATATTTGAGAGTTGAGCCGAAATGATTCAAGTCTTTTCAGTCAGGGCTCAAGGGGGCGGTCTCAAAATTTGACAAGAAATGAGTTTACAAATCATGTGATATTTTTTACATATTAGCTTTTTTCTTGTGGGGAATCCTGAGCTGCCTTTCAAGAGGTGAAGTTTGTTGTTATCGTTTAGCTGAGACATATTGAGAACGCTAGGCTCAGTGGTCTTTTCGCAGAAGCAAAATATATATTAGCACCGAGGTTGGTGTTCTTAGTTACACGAATGCTTACACGCCAATATCAGCTTGCTAACTCAAGTAGCTTGTTCCACACACACACACACACATATATATATAGACACACTCACACCCCTCGTTGTACACACAGAAAAGCTTCGCAACCGTGCAAATTTTGGTTCCAGCAGCCAGTTTTGTTTGGATAGTATATTGTTTGAGATTATTCGGTCATCTAATTGTTGTAGCACTTTTTTGATGTGATGTATATAAGATAAAAAGGTGACTGGAAAATGTGTTGATAACGTAAGTAGCTAAATAAATCAAATAATTTTATATCCAACCAAGTCTTTTGATCTGGGAATTGATCTTTTGACTTTAAGACACAAACTTTCCATTATTTTATAATTTATTCTGTCCTGAGGCTGACTCCCGATGATTCCATTAATTTCTAGCAGTCTTAATTAGTCGTAATTACTATCTGACCGCCTTATTTCTTCACTCATTACGGGGCCACTCAGCATGGTCCAAAGTGGTGGGTGCAATAATAATTATTCAATCCACGTTCGTCTTCCCATTCCTTTGCCTTTTGATATCTCTTTACGATTATCTTTAGCCTATGAATTTTTATTAAAATTTGATAATCGTAATCGAGTGGAACAAACTTAGCACTGTTTGATAATCTAATTCAACATTTAAATTTAATGGATTCAAATTTTAACATATTGATACTTGTTAGATTAAAAAAAAAGAACGTCTTAGTTAAATAAGTGAGTTTGAACTGTATAGATAAAACTTACCGTATAAAATAAGTAATAAATTATTCACTTATCACTAATGCCGAATGGACTTAGATGTTATGATTTCAATATTTAACAATTCGATAAATTAATGAATTCAAGTTTCAGATTTCAAAATTTAGATTTCATATTTTAGTTTTATCAAATGCATCATCAGATTTTCTCTAAAAGTTTGTGATTTACTTGTTATCTGTGCCCGCGTGCGTGTATATATATATATAAAGGGGGAAGGGTGAGGTTGGTGTAAACATTTATTTGTCATTTTTGACCTTCCATTTTCACCCTTAACAAACTAGTTTTATTTAAGCACCTAAGCACAAGTTCATGACCGGTTTTTCTTGAAAACATGTTTTGCTTTTAACTATTAACTTTCAACATAATTAACGCTAAGCAATATCAAATTAAAACTACCAATATAACAATTATTATGTGAAATAAATTATTATCTACGTAATATGTAAAAGGAAGGGGGGGTTGAGGTTCGATGTAGACATTATTTGTCACTTCTGAACTTTCATTTTTTAAGATGCTACATTTATTTAACTACCTAAACACAAGTATGTGGTCAGTTTTCTTGAAAACATGTTTTGCTTTTAACTATTAACTTTCAACATGATTAACGCTAAGCAATATCAATTTAAAACTACCAATATAACAATTATTGTGTGAAAGAGATTATTATACAATAATATTTATACAAAAAGAGAGGGGTGAGGCTTGGATAACATTTGTTTGGGTAAAACCTACTAATTCTCAGTACCCTTGTAAAATAAATTTCTCTTGGCGCAGGGAAGTTGTTTAGACTTAAGAGTCGGGGCTTGGAGGTGGGAGTTGATTCAACCGACAAAACGGCACGGGCACTGGCACCAAAAAGCAGAAATTAATCCGTGATCAACGGCACCGTTTGGAGTGCATGGTGATTTGATAAGGGTACCCTATCCAGTAGGCACGAGGTGGCCATTGATTACGGTTCTGTATTACGGGGTGAAAGGTGATTATGTAATTCAATTTTGCATGCAATTAGTAAGCAACGCAGTCGGCTACACATGAAACAGGTCTTTGGGGGAAATTATATACAGAGCAATTTGCAGGTTAAATACTACTGCTGCTGTTTATATAACTCTACACGTTTCATCACATTTTTTTTTTATTTAAACGACGGCCAATTAACGTCTCAAGGTTAGTTATTAGTTTAACTACGTCTGCACAATACTCCCTCACCTTTTTGAATTCGTCTGTTTTGTAGATTTTCTGACTAGATACTAATAGAGAAGTATTTATGTTGATCTTTAATCCATCTACGCACTCAAATATTCGATCACCTTTTTACGTTTGACTGCTTTGTAGATTTGCAAAGTTTTTATAAGCGCTTCTGTCTAGATACTAATAGAAAACTATATATATATATGTTGATCTTTAATCAAGAGTCATTGGGAGGAGAAGTCCTTGGCATGGATGATGCAGGGCCTTCATAATTTTCTTTTCTTTGTCTGTTTTTCCATGCTAAACCAATGACAAGACAAAGGAAGTTGGGTTGTGATTACAACTCCAGACTCCAGAGTCAAATACACATTCGAGATCAATGTCAAGAATTTTATTAGAATTTCGAAGATAAGTAACAGATTGTTGGAAGGATATCTAAACAATAAAATTAGAAATATGGAGAAATTCCATTTTTGTCTACTCTAGTAACTAGCAAGTAAACTTGAAAACGGGACAAAAACTTGTTATAAGCTCATAAAACCACATAAAAATATTCAAATAGACGTGTATAACTAAGGAAATAACAAGCATTTGAGTGTCAAGCATGTTTTTGTATAGATTTTTTCAACTAAGGTGCGAAGTACATTTTGTGAACAACACGCTTATGTTCAACTAGTGTTAAAAATGTGTATGTAGTTAATTAACAATATATCTATCAAATTAATTTTTGTTTTTACAAAATTTTCTTGGTTGGTGAAATTGGTTTCTAATCTATATAATCTGGTAGATCAAGACTTTTAAAAGTTGACATGGTTTGTTTTTACTGCACTACTGTTTAAGGTATACCCTAATAGGTATAGTTAACTAAAAAGTATATTTATCAAAATTATCTCTTAAAAAAATTTATTGGTCAAATTGCTTTATATCATCTCCCAACAATTATATAAAAAGACGATGGAAGTTATGAAGAATATGTGGGAGTTGGTGTGAGAAAGTTACAACTAATGAGTCATCTCCCAATTGTGGGAAATTTTGACTGTTTTTTGGTGGATTAATTGATTGGATAGAAAGTATTTGAAATAATTTTTTGAAAAAAAATACTGTAATACTTTTTTGATGTGATGTGTGTGAGATAAAAAATTAATTGAAAAATATGTTAATGATACGAGCAAGTAAATTTTAGGAGATAATCTCCGGTCCAAACAGCTGAAGCCCCGGCGACCAACCACTAGACTGGTGGTGGGTAGTGTAGCTTTCCCAAATTCCAATCTCACTCGCTGTCGCACTTGGCCAGTGGGCACCAGGAAAGTGGGCGGTCCGCTCCGCTGGCCACTTGGCACCTCATCCATCAACGGCAAAGTGCCATTTCGTCTGGTACGATACTCTACACCGACGAGCGGGGCGCCACGTGGGCACGTGGCTACCGTCCAGGCTTTACCCATAAAAGAAAGCCCAAACTCGTCATTTCCGCTTCCACACCCGATGGTGCGAATTTGGTAAAATTGCTAAAATAGACCAGCTTGTTCCTCGAAAATCTTTTGACATCCTTATATATAAAAGAAAACTATAAATCTGGTCTCTCACATACTTATCAACTAGAATTCTACCCTGTGCTATACACAGGTTTATATTTAAAATAATAATAATAGTTAATGAACTATTTATTATAGTTATATGAAAAATAAGTTAAAAATAAAAAGATTATTATTTTAGTATCTAATTTATATTATATTTATGTATCTTATCTCAAACTTTAAAATAAACAAAAAACATATAAGGAAAAGATTATAGAAACATTGAAAGAAATACCAAAAGTACATCGAATATAGTATTATACATTCAGCATCTTTTCAAGTCACTTCTCGCATTTCATAACTCCGCTCTTCTCACTATCCTCTTTTTCTTATTTCCTTAACTCAACATTTCCATAATCCTGCAACCCTTTTCCTCTCCCCTAAATCCTATATTCTCTTTACCCTATATTATTCTTACCTAATTGTCATTCCTTTAATCTAATTTTATAGCACATTTACCTCTTATTCTACTATACTATCCAACTATTATAATTGTAAATGATAACCTATTTACTTTGATTGCTCCATCAACAAATATGAGTTTGGATATGTAATTTAATTGGATTCAAATGTGTTTATAATTCAACATCCAAATTAAAAAGTTAATATTTGAAGAAAAAGAAAAAAAACTTTCATAACTTCCAGTTTAGTTAACTGTTAAAATATACTTATTTTTGTATTTTCAAAATAAAAGGACACGATATAGTTATTTATATTATAAATTTGGATTGATGGTAACAAATTTTCTTTTGAAAATGTTTTTAGTTGATTTCGTATTTATCCTTCAAATTGAAAGATATTATTTGAAGCAAAAGGGAAAGAAGAATTGATGAATAGTAATTTTTAGAATATATTTAATTTTACCTCTCATAATATGAAACTATATAAAGCCAAGAATTAATCACAATAGTTGTAATAATTGGCATCTGAAAATGCAAATGAAAAACTAACAATATCTTGTAATGCGTTCAACAATTAAAAAAAAAGATTTAGTCATTTTTCTAAAAATGACATGGTAGTGTTAACAAAAATATACAAAATAATCAATAAGGCCTAAGACTATTCTTAGTAGTTGGGTTTTATACGCTTATTTAAATTCTATTAGAGTAAAATTTAGATTAGATATATATAAATTGAGTTGATATAATTGACAAATAAATGCATTATATCTTTCTCTTAAACTATATTGTTAATTTTTAAAAATTTTTGGCAGGACTGATGTTGTTGTTGTTATTATTATTATTATTTATCAAAAATAAAGATTTTAAATAATAATTTTCATTTTCAAGTGCTAGTAGGATTTTGTTGTTAATTTAGTGATTTCGTAGTTTAACGTTTAGGATTAGTACAACTATTGATTTTTTAAATCCATGACCATCGAATATTAGTTTTTTAAATATAATTTATACTTTCAGTTAGGATTATTGTGTTAAACAGTAAAATATTATTATTTGCTCTTTTAACTTTTAATAGGAGATATGATGTTTTATTTTAATTTACCTTCCTATGAATAAACTTTATCCAAATTCCTACATTTATGGTGCCACTTCTTACATTTTAAATTTAAAAGATATGAATGGATATTTGATAATTAAAAAAATACAAAACTCTATCAACAAAAGAATAGGAAGTTAGAAACTTTATAATTTAGCCATTCTAAAAATCTGATTTGCAATACATATATGATAGATGATAGTTAGATACATGTGAGTAAGAGTGGAGATAATGCTGATAAGGTAGTTGCATGTGAGTAGGAGTGGATATAGTGCTGATAAGGAGTTACTACTTACTAACGGTTTTTATCATGACTCATGGGATATTTAATGAATTAAATTAAATACAAATTTAAATTCATACAAAATTGGATTGGGATTTTCCTGAATACTGGAGGCCTCTGACAGAAAACCCCACCTGCAATACATATATGATAGATAGATAGATGCCAAACCCTGTATTAATCATTAGTCAGGATACAAAGCATTTTATGTTCTTATCAAACCTAATAGTTGGACTGAAATATCATCTATGCCATATGGAAGCCTTTTTTTCTCTCAAAAAAAAAAAAAAACGTCGGTGTACAAATTTTTAAAATAATATTTTACTTGCATTATAACTATATTTTTCAATTCTCTTTCTATATATATTTTTTCATCTCATACATATAGCATCACAAAATGTATTATAATACTATTTTATACACACAAACACACACTCTATTATTTCAATATATATATTTTAAAAATAATCTCTAACATGATGTATAAGATTGTTGCATTTTCTAAAAGTATAAGGGAAAAATAAGAGAAATACAATTCTCAGTCAACAATGAAAAAAGGGGAGAGAAAGGGAAGACATCGATGCTCTTGTTCAGCAAGATTAAAGTTAAATTATATAAATTAAATTAATCTGCTTTGAAAAACCCCTCCTATTTATGTCCTGCATACTATGCATTAAAAAACGCAGCATATGCCCTTCTACTTTAGGATCTGAAGAGTAGATAGAAATCAAATTGTTGCACTGTAAATTTGAGGGACTAATTTTTCTACTTTAGGATCTGAAGGACTATCTTAGCAATTTTTCTCATCCAAGAATACAACCAGCACGGCAGCGGCAGCAGCAGCAAAAGCAGAGTTGAAAAAATTGGCGACAATTGCTCCCAAGTCCTAAGTCCTTAACTCCTAAGTTGGGACTAGGAATGCCCTGCCGAACTATCCCATCCTCTCAGCTCTGGCCTCTGTGAGTCCTTCCTTCCCCCACTTATCTGCCTGAGCTTGCTGACTTTTGTTTTGCGTGGAGTCCCCATTTTGTTATTAGACAGCTGCAGTTTTTTAGATCCACGGTGGTGGTGGTGGGGAGGGCAGAGGTGGTTGGCCGAAAGTCACTGTTCCATTTGGTCGCTGTCTGTGGATTTCTTTTTCAGTTTTGAAATTCAACCTCTCATAGTCTCATTCTCCTCCATTTTCTTTTCGTTTTTGAGTAATATATACACATATACGCCTCTCACTCACTTTATTCGACGCGTAAAGCTTCCTTCTCTGTCTTTGTCTCTCTCTCTCTCGCCTCTTCATTGTCCCTTTGACGACTTCACTTTCACACTTCCCCTCCATTTTCCCGGATGTTCAGAGTTTCTCGAACAACTTTTCCTCCGTACTAAATATTCAAGGGAAAAAAGGAGAAACTAACTTTTCCAGCTTTTTTTTTTTAAAGTACTAGCAATTGAATTGAATCACGTTATCCAGTTTCTTGCTAGTTTTTCTCAAATGCGGCGGAATCGGCGCTGGCGGTTACGTGGTCAAGTCTGGCATTACTTTTGAAAGCCCATGAATTATCTGCTCGGATGGATGCTTTTAGTGGATATTTAATTTAATTTCAACGGTTACATTTTTGCTTATTTTTCTGCAAAAAATCGGCATTTTTAAATTTGCAGTTCTGAGCTTCTGACCACTCAGTTAGAGTTAGAGAAGTGCCTCTTCTCATCTGAAATCTCAGCTGTCGCTACCGTTTCTCTGAAAACGACAAGGTGAAGGGGGCCTCAACGCAATTCAGCAATTTTACATCTTTCTCTCTCCCCCCGCCCTCCCCCCCCCCTTCCCTCTAAAGAAATGAAGAATTAGAAAATATGCTTTACAAATTTATATATTTGCACCTGGGTCCACCTACTGTGAGAACACCAAGCCTTTGCAGAGCTATACTAGAAAGGAAAAGTAAAAAAAAGAAAGAGAAAGAGAAGATTTTGTTCCTTGGTATTGAAGCATTATTGGGTCCACGTTGAGCAAGGTTATATCATCAATGGACCTTTAGATTTTTGGGGAAAAACTTGAGGCCTACGGTTAAGGAAAAGTGCTAACCACAACTAATCCCTCATAAATTATCCTTTTCACATACTTTGTTAGATTGTCTAATGTTACTTTCTTTAATTAGCTTTTTCTGTTGCAGACAATGGTGCAGTTATGAATTCTGGTTGGAGAAGGCTGTTGTATTGCTGTTGAAGATGGGACAGCTCTGCTTCAACAGCCTAACTGCCTTACTTCTTTTGGGTAGTAATATGGAATAGTGAAAATTTGTGCATTTAAATTTTTTCGATTGTTTGGGGAGTTTGTAGCTATGGGTTACTGATTTTTGGTGACCTTGGAGTGAGTTTTGAAAAACTTAGCGAGATAAAGAAGGAAGTGGGTTCTTGAGAGATGGGGGCTATTGGAGGAGAAGAGTTGATGAAGTGGGAGAAAATGCAAGGGATGGCAAATGGAAGTGAAGAAAAGATTCTGGTGTTGGTGAGGTTGAGACCTTTGAGCGACAAGGAGATTTTGAGGAATGAGGTTTCGGATTGGGAATGTATTAATGAGACCACCATTCTGTACCGGAATAGCCTCCAGGAGCGGTCTGGCCTTCCAACTGCTTATTCATTTGGTAAGACACTGGATTAGCTGTTCACTTTATAAGTTCAATCTAAGATTGAAATGGGAATGTGTCTGAGCTTTCTTAGCTTAAATCCAGATATTGTGACTCTTTACTGTGTATTGTTTTCCATCTTTTTCAAACTTTGGTGTTCTAACCCTGTATCTCAAGATAAATGCTTGTAATTGGCTCATCAAGGGATCCAATGCAACTTAGTGCGGATTGTTAATTGCAAGTGAATATGGAGTTAGGCTATTAAGTTATACTCTGACGTTTTTGCATTGCATTAACACCACTGATAGTTTGAGGTTTTGATATTCTGCTGATTTTTAACTTTCTGCTTAAGTCGCCTACAAGTGCATTAGAAAGTTTTGTCATTAATTTTTTCCTTACCCCCCTTTAACTTCTCCTTCTGCCGCATGGACTACTTCTTCGAGGGTAGACAGCGTATTCAGAGGTGATTGTCCAACAAGGAAAGTGTATGATGATGGAACAAAGGAAATTGCTCTTTCGGTTGTTAGTGGTGTCAACTGTAAGTATCATAAAGGTTTTATTGTTTGCTTATTTGTGCTGTAATTTACACATAATTGACAAGCTCATGGTTTTCAATTTCCAAAATATTGTGGTTTAGCAACCATTTTCGCATATGGGCAAACGAGCAGTGGAAAGACATACACCATGAATGGGATTACCGAGTATACAGTAGCAGATATTTATGATTACGTACAAAAGGTAAAATGCCAAGTCTGGTGCCATTATTTCAGCTGCGATGGTCACAATGCATCTTCTACTTTGTCTGGCTAACTGCTTCAGATTATCTTTTGTGCCTGTTTTTCAGCATGAAGAAAGAGCATTTGTTTTAAAGTTTGCTGCAATGGAGATCTATAATGAAGTTGTAAGAGACCTGCTTAGCACAGATAATACTCCACTCAGGCTACTTGATGATCCAGAGGTAAATTCATGTCTCTTCTTGTATCATGTAGGTTTATGAAATTTTCTAATCATTTCCAACTTTTATAGAGGGGGACAATTGTTGAGAGACTCACTGAAGAAACTCTGAGAGACTGGAATCATCTGAAGGAGCTCCTATCAATCTGTGAAGGTTGGGAAAATTCAATAGACTACATTGTCATTTCCATTGCCTATTTAAAATAGGAAATGATGAGTTATTTGATTATCAATTTGGGGCAGCTCAAAGAAAAATTGGTGAGACCTCTTTGAACGAAACAAGCTCTAGATCTCATCAAATACTTAGATTGGTACGCACATACCAGCACTCCCTCTCCTCTGTGAGCATTTTTCTTGTGAGAACTGTGTATGGAGGACCCTAAAAATCTTATACACATGTACTTTTCATTTGATTCAGACGATCGAAAGTTCAGCTCGTGAGTTTATAGGGAAGGACAACTCCACCACTCTGGTGGCCAGTGTGGTACTGATACATAATCTCCCCACAAAATTCTATTTCCCTAAGAATTTATGGGAGTAATTTGGTGAGTTGTTTATAAATAAGTTAATTTGTTTTTATCTGCAGAATTTTGTTGACCTGGCTGGGAGTGAGCGTGCATCTCAGGCATTATCAGTTGGTCAAAGGCTAAAAGAAGGTTGTCACATCAATCGCAGTTTACTTACCCTAGGAACTGTGATTCGTAAGCTAAGGTTGAGTTATCTTTCTTTCTTTTATGCCAAATTCAGTTGGCTTCTTGACAATTATCAGGTTTGGTGGTTTTTTGGTTCTCTAAATCCATATAAACTTTTCCTGGAAAGTGCCTTTTAATTGTTTGGGAGTAACTATAATTGGATGTCTATTTTTAAATTCTCTCCTGTATATTCTGTGCTTCTGATTATTTCTCATAATATATTAGAGCTCAAAAGTTGTCGTTTTAAGGTGCTCATTGCTTATAACTTTGGTGTGTTAATCTAATGCAGCAAGGGAAGACATGGTCACGTCAACTACAGAGATTCTAAGCTAACACGAATATTACAACCCTCTTTGGGCGGGAATGCAAGAACTGCCATCATTTGCACGTTGAGCCCTGCACGAAGCCATGTTGAGCAATCTAGAAATACTCTACTATTTGCTAGTTGTGCTAAGGAAGTTTCCACAAATGCACAAGTCAATGTAGTGATGTCTGACAAGGCCTTGGTGAAGCATTTGCAAAGAGAAGTTGCTAGATTGGAAAGTGAACTGAGGACTCCAGGGTCAATTAATGATCATGCAGCATTGCTGAGAAAGAAAGATTTGCAAATCGAAAAGGTTTTTCTCTTTTTTGAAAAAGTTTTCATATTATGATACACAAATAAGATGCAAAAAGAGTAAATAAAGAAAACAGAGACCAATAAAATGTGAATATTTTTTTGTAGCCCTAGTTGACATTTGATTTTTGAATAGAATAGAAGCACATTTTAGTGAATGATGTGTTTCTCTAACATCACAGAGACAATTATGATGTTTGTTTATTTCACTTGGAATATATGATTCATAATATCCCTGACAACTAGTTGATATTTGAACCCCATCAATAGCTATTTTTGTTAGTAAGGTGGTCTCTCTCTCTCTCTGTGTGGGACTTATACTCAGGTTAAGGGCAAAATTTGTTGTTCATTGCAAAACTTTTCTATAGAGGATTGCTTGAAACATGGTTGCGTGTACCCTCTGCAGTTGGAAAAAGAGGTGAGGGAGCTCACAAAGCAACTGGATCTCACACAATCACGGATTAAGGACTTGCAACAAATGGTTGGAAATCAAGCTTCCAGACAATGGGTAATTTTTCTCCTATTAGTTTTTGATCTTCTAAATGGTAAACAAGGTTTCAGCGTGCTAGCTTGCTATTTTCTGGACCACCAATTGCCATTTTCTGCACTTATGCTTCAGGATTTGGAAGAAAAGAAGACATGTGAAGATGAATGCTTGGTATCAGAGTCATCTGGTGAAACTGGTGCTGGTATACGAATATTTAGGACAACTCGATCTTGTGAAAGAGACAATGCAGGGGAAGAGCTTTTGTACAGACAGATTTCAGAACATAGTCTTGACCGCTCCCCATTCAATGGTGCTTCTACATTGATGTCAAATGGAAGCAAGTTTCACAGCTCTGAGGCTAGTTTGGGGGATGGCAAACTTGTTGCTGGAACTGGAGAGGATTCCGATGAGATCTGCAAGGAAGTTCGATGTATTGAGACAGATAAGTCTAATGAGGATAACAGCTTCGTAACGGTTGACAACACTGAGAATGGAGGGGGGTCTCCAATGCCAAGGGTACCTGGTAATCAAAATAGGGAAGAGGGGGAACTCTTATCAACCATTTCTAGACGAGCAAGTGGCATTCAGAATGGTTTCACTTATGGAGCATTGGAGCAAAAAATTCAAAGTGTTCAGAAGACCATCGATTCTCTTATTACTCCTTTCCCAGAGGAGCAGTCCCGTTGGGACTCGCCTACTACTGCATCTGGTTCTAGAAGTCTGAAGTTGACCAGAAGCAGGAGTTGCAGAGCTAATCTAATGGTTGGGCCATCTTCACCTGACTTTGAGACAGTACAAGATGGTGAAGCAACCCCACCTGATGGATTGGAGAAAAACTTCCCAGGAAGACCGGAAGGTCTTAGCAGAAAGCACTGGAAGATTCCTCCATTTACCTTTGGTGCAAATGGGGGAAGATTGTCAAGAAGCAACTCACGGTCCTCTAATGGGAGTGCCTTCGTGGATGACCTAAAATCTCAAAACAACAATGCTGCAGATGAAGATATCCCCAGTGTCGATACTTTTGTTGCTGGACTGAAAGAAATGGCCAAGCGTCAGTGTGAAAATAAGACGGATGATCAGGTAAGATTGATCATGTGTTGTTTGTATTGAGCTTGTATATGATGACTAATTTGTTATGGTTTTACTTTTATTTGATATTTTGTAATTTCTAGATAACTTTCATTCTTTTGTTGTGAAATCCAGATGCTCCCAGTAGAAAATGTTTGATATCAATTAATTTTTTCTTCTTGTCAAATGCTTATGAAAGCAAGTTTCGCACATTGTTTTTCAAATGCTTATGAAAGCAAGTTTCGCACATTGTTTCGTTTAATATTGAACATCGTACTATAGGAAATTTGAATGGATATATTGTTTGTAACTGTGTATAAATCTAAAGCAAATTTCTGAACATATCCTGTGCTATCCACAGTGCGAATCTAATAGAGTCTAATTTGCTGTGCATTGCTATAAAAAAAATTAAAAATAAAAACTTGAAACTGAGGCCTGTGAATCTAATAGTCTAATTTGTTGTGCATTGCTTAAAAAAAAAAAAAAAAACCTTGAAACTGAGGCGTTTCTCATGATTGCGTCATCCTAACCTTGTCATTTTTATGTGGAGGATAGGGTCAAGGAACTGATCGTGTGGCTGAAAGTCCAGGAAATATTCTCAAAGATATTGGGCTCGATCCACTGCTGGAGTCTTCAGGAGATCCTTTGCAATGGCCACTGGAGTTTGAAAGATTACGAGCACTGATATTAGGGCATTGGCAAACTTGCAATGTTTCTTTGGTCCATAGAACGTATTTCTTCCTGCTTTTTAGAGGTGAACCAATGGATTCTATTTATATGGAGGTAGAGCTACGAAGGCTCTTCTTCCTGAAGGAAACTTTTTCCAAAGGAAATCCAGTTGTACAAGATGGTCGGACATTAACTTTAGCTTCAAGGTATATCCTCTTTTTCCTTCTCTCCCTCCATTCACGTTAAAGCCAAATGAATTCAATGGCATATTAATTATCTTAAACTTCATATCCACCTATGTACAGCCTAAAGGCACTTTTGCGGGAGAGACAGGTGCTAAGCAGGCTTGTCAACAAAAGATTGACTAGTGGTGAAAGAAATAGAATATATCAGAAATGGGGTATAGGTTTGAACTCAAAGAAAAGGAGACTGCAGCTAGTCCAACGTTTGTGGAGCAACGCCGAGGATATTGATCATGTTTCAGAGAGTGCTGCTATTGTTGCTAAGCTGATCAAGTTTTCACAGCAGGGTCAGGCGATCAAGGAGATGTTTGGGCTTAGCTTCACACCTCCACGCTTGAGTCGCAGGTCATTTGGCTGGAAAAATAGCACGGTTTCCCTTGTATGAGCGCTGCAGTGAATTTAAATAGTGAAAATACACGGGCGGGTTGTTAGGTTAATTATCTTCTTCACTGGAAATGTGATTTGTTATTGAAGGATTATCTACACTCGTGATATTTCTTGAATATTCCATATTTGGGTTTTTGGATTTGTCCATTTTTCCCTTCATCATAAACGTGTGTACTTGATGTGTGAAGAGAGCAAGAAAGCCAATTAACAACTGCTAGGAGTAATCATTTTCTTGTATTATCAAGTGTTAATGGATAATATACTGGTTTCGTTTGCTGGGGGGAAAGACAAACTGCTCGGAGTAATCCTTTTCTTAAGCTAAAGACTTGATTCACTGTATTCGACTGTTTTGGTCAAATTCTCCGAAAAGGGGAAAACATGGGAAGTTTGAACACCTCAGTAAGAAGAGAAAAGCAGGGTAATTTTGGATTGGGAAGTATTCATCAAAATTTATTTGCTTATATCATTAACATATTTTTCTATCTTTTTTTTTTTAATCTCACACACATTACTTTAAAAAAGTGCTACAATAGTTTTTTCAAAAAATTTTCTCAAATAACCTATTATCCAAACAAATGTTAGACCAAGTTCCGTCTTTCTACAAACTAGTGCTAAATGCACACACATTGTGTGTGCAATCAAAAAATACATAATATTTATGGCCATATATTTTCAATAAAATTTTTATTACTAAGGCAAACTTTAAACTTTTAAATCATTTTTATAAAATAATTCTATATTGATTATTATGTTTGGGGGTACTTATGTCGAAAACATATACTTAAACAGTTAAAAGTAAAAAATAGTCACGCATAGTTATCTTGATAACATGTGTGTAAACAATTAAAATAAGAATAGTTTTTATAAGGGCAAAAAAAGAAGTTCATAGAATGATAATAAATGTTTACTCCAAAACCCTTCCTCTCTCTTTATATATAGTATAGATTTTGAATTCTAATACTCGATATCTATTGTATATATTATATGGTTCCTAGAAAGTAAAATCCCTCACCGAAAAATGAATAAATAAATAAATGTAATACGTGTTTTGCTAATCCATCCTTTAGATAAAAATGGTTTCTTAAACATGACATCCTTCCATTTGAGCTAGGATGACAAAGGCGACAGAAAAAATAAACAAAAAGGTTAATTGCACTCAATTCCATTTGTATCTATAAATCCAACAATTACTAGAAAAATTTCAAACAGATTCCAAGCTAAAGATTTTTTTTTTTGGAAAAAAAAATTATCTATTTTTTTTTCTCTTGAAAGAGGATATATTAACCAAATGGGAAGCACAAAAAGAGAATGCTTACTAAGTTAAGGGGCAAAGTGATAATAGAAAACACTTACATTGTGACTAATCTAGATGATATTGCCACAACCATAATTTTATAGTTATAGCAAATTTAAATTTAAAAGATTATAGTTGGAGAGATTTTTCCCTTATGTAAAATGTTGTTATGTAATTTAAAACAAAATTGTGACAACAACATCTTTTTTAACGAATACATGAAAAAGAAGAAAAAAAGGGAAAGGTTTCTTCAACAGTAGAAATTTTGAGGGAAGAATGGGCGGGATGGCATGAGGTAGGGAATGTAAACGTAAGATTTTGGATTCGAGATTTTATTGAAAAAAAAAAAAAGAATATGGAAATTTTAAAAGAAGAAAAGAAAAAAGAAATAAAAAACTACGGAAATTTTAAGATTAAAGAGTAAAAGCTTGAAGGAAGATCACCAAAACGACGTCGGAGAAACTCCATCGGATTGACAAAAGGTGTATTGTAATTTCTAGAAGAAAGCAGAGAAGACGACCAGAAAGAGAGGAGAGAGAGAGAGAGAGAGAGAGAGAAATGAGCTTAGCATCAGCATCGTACCTGGCTCGAAGAGCAGCGCAGAAGGAGAGAGTAAGGATCCTCTACAGACGAACTCTCAAGGACACTCTCAATTGGGCTGTCCATCGCCACCTCTTCTATCCTGATGTAAGTAATTCTTCCCTTCATTCTCTAGGGTTTATTTCCATCAATTCGATCTCAATATGCGTTTCATGCTATGTTCAATCACTGAAGATTTGATTAACCTATCAAAACTCTATCGTTTACATTCTTACAGGCTGATGCTCTCAGGGAGAAATTCGAGGCCAACAAAGATGTGGTTCGCTATCTTAGTCTTTCTCTTTTTATGTGTCGCAGTTTTCTAGTGCTTATTATTATTGTCATTATTTTTTTCACCAAGAGGCTGGTGTGAGTAGTCTGATGAAAAGTAGAGGTCCGATTTTGGTTTGGTTGTAACTCATACTGTTTTATTTATAGAAAATGCGAAGTCAACTAAGTGAAGTTACTTAAACCATTTCTGAATGGGGGATTTGTTTAACATAATTGTGCATTTTTGGGGTTCTAATTCATTATGTGTTTGAGTTGGGTTCTTCCCCAGTGATTGGGTATTGTGGTATCATTTTATGTACAATGATTTATGGTGTTGAAACTTAATCATCGACTGATTGCTGATTTAAGTGAATACTCAAAATGTGATTTATGTGTTCAAATTTTGATTTTGTTCCCATCGTTTTAAAGTTCTTTAAATTTTGGAGCACTGGAATCTTAACTGTTTGCTGTGGTTTAGTTATCTGTTCTGCTTTTTAAAGAAATAACCCGTTGAAACATGCTTATGGTAGCTGTAGCATGTTACATTTCATGGCATTACTTTCCTCATATCATGTGATACCATGAGTCCTGTATGTCTGGTAAAATATTCTATTTGTGGATTATTTGCCATATATGAGGGTTAAGTGGATTTCTATATGCCATGTGATGTCAAGCTTTTCATTTACTAGTTGTTTCTGCTTTGGTGTGTATTTGTTCCATTGGCCATGATCTTTCTTATTGGCTGTGGTAACTGTGTAATACAGTACAGTGTCGGATGGCTTGATCTTCAACAGTATGTTTGGATTAATGTAGATGAACTTAAAATTTTAGTGTTTCTTGGATTAAGTCTGCTGTTTGCTCATCCTGATTGATGAAATGCGCACAACAGCCTAATGAGTCTCTGTTATGTTGCTTCTGCCACGTAGCTACACTGGGTTACTCTATCAGATTTCTGTACTGAAAGTCATGCTGTATTTTCTGATACAGCACAGTACCTATGATCTTATATTGGGTTTTTCTTTTCTTTTTTTTTTCAATGTCATGCTTTTCCAGCAAGATCTTGAAACTATTGATAGGATGATAGATGCTGCTGAAGCGACCTACAACAAGTGGCGCCATCCTGATCCTTATGTGGGTAAGTGTCTGATTGAAGATTTATCTGTTAATTTTTGTGTTTTAACCTTTTCTCTGGTTTCATGGAGTATAGAGATTTGTGCCTACAGTTTACTTGCTTTAAAATCATTAAAGACATGATGTACTCCATCCCCTTTTAACTATGAGTTCTCTTAATGCAAGAAAATTTAGTCATGTGCAGTGCAATAATTTAGAAAAGATAGTCCCTTTTTTCCTGAGAACCCATTAATCGTATCCCTTCAACCAAGCTACCTTTGCATTATATATTGCAGATCCCCATAAAGTATTCTACACTTTGCATGACCCTAGTCAACGTGGCATCTAAAAAGTGTTGCAAGCATCTTGTACATATCACGGATGTTTTATCTGGTTTCAGTCTTGCTTTTGCTCCACTTATCTTGCTTGTAAGGATGAGTCTTCGGAACAAATCAGCTTTTTGAATTTTGGTTTCTGAAAATGTTTCTTGTCTTTTGTTTAAATGAACAGTTCCATGGGCTCCTGGTGGTTCCAAGTTCCACCGAAATCCGACGCCTCCTTCCGGGGTAAGTTGCTTTGTTGTCCTTACTGGTTCTTTTGTTGTGACTAATTGAGTGTATATTCTGTTTTATTCTGTTTGCACCCTTTTTATGAACTTAACAGTCCACTCTACTTCACCATAACAGCCCCTTGGCAATTATGGTTCAAACAGGAATTGCAACTAGATTTTTCATTTTCCCTTCTGTTCTTGACCTGTCTTAAAGTAGCAACTTATACATCGCATGCTGCTTCCGTTCTGTTAGCTACTATGTCTGATGCTGAATTATTTATTCAGTTGTGTTATTAGGCAGTTAATTATTGGATGAAAATATTTATCTCTATTTTTCAATGGGTTCTTTGGATTGCAAAAACCGGCTATAGGAGAAGAAACGTGACTGTTACATACTCTGATGTTAGTATGCTGTACTCATTTTTGTTGGTTATGCTTCTTGTCAATGCCTGACCACCTTATTTGTTGTATTGCAATAATTTGAACTTTCGGCTGCTGATGCAGATTGAGATAATATATGACTATGGTCGGGAAGAAAATGAATAAAGCCTGATCTTCCTTCCGCAAAAAATAACTGGAGGTTAGGGTCATTCTTGTTATTCATCTTTTACATTTATTGCTGCAATTGAGTGGTTACAGTTACAAATCTACTCAAAGCAATGGTCATATTGACATCATCCTCATTCATGGCATTAAGCAGAATTCGTCCTCAATTATGGCATTAAGCAAAGGTTAATTGTCCTCTTGCTCATGTTATTTGACATGTTTTCCGCACAAACTGTTGGTCTATTTTGGCAATTATGGTCCGTGCATTCTTATCATTCATAAGTTGACCGAAGGATGTAGGGCAATCATTTCTCCTGCACATTACCTGATGTGTACATCACAGTCGTTGGGAATTCCTAGCAAATTTGTTTTGTTTGCTTGAAAAATTGCTGTTAATGCAGATCAACCGGGCATTAAGCATGTGAAGAAAGAAGATTCCCAGTCTGCGTGTGTTTGTTCACGGTGGTGTGTTGAAAATTCGAAAGACATGCAGTTGGTTAATCTGTATTCTCTGAGCATTTTGACTTGGATTAGACAGTTTCCAGATGATATGCCAATCTCTGAGTATAGTTGGATTTTTGGATTTTGTCCCATTTGTTTGGACCTTCTATCATCCAGAACGCTTTTTAAAATAAATCAGGCATTGCATTCTTGACTTCTGGGCATGCATTCTACTGATTTCTAGTAGTAACTACCTAGTTTTAACCGTCCAGTACTTGCACACTTCGAAAGTGAGCCAATATCGGCTGTCAGTATCTTGTTTAGAAGTGCCACTAAACAATCCCCAGGTGCTTATGTTAACCAATTTGTTACTGTTAATTAATGAACATGTCCATGTACGATGTTGCTCGCTACAGCAGTTAACAGCAAACTAGAGCGACAAGGTGAGTCAGTCGACTTATCATGGTTCCCTCATGAACGTATAACGTCGGGTAGGAAAACAAGCAACTTTTATCAAATATAACGGGCAAATTATTGCACGATCGCAATAACACAGCTACTGGAGGACCTTTTCTTCTGCACTTTATCCCTCATCTGCACTGCGAGTTGACCCTCGTCCTTGAAGAAAGGCTAAGGAAATGAGCAGAATAGTGGTTTGCCATTGTCACTCCCAATTTCTAAGTTAATAGGCTATAACATAAAATCAAGGAATAATCATGGAATGATATTGATTGAATTTCTTAGTGAGGAGCTTAAGCATTACAATTTTTGCGTAGAAGCTTCAGCGGCAATGCAGGTTTGCTAGGAAAATGAGGTTGATTAGCTAAGGGTGAAGGACGTATGAAGCTTCATCATTGTAAGTTGTACGTGTACCCTCTCTCTAATTGCAAGATAGATTTTAGCTTCAAGACTGAACAAATAGCGCAACTAAAACCCAAGTTAGCCTATGAAATTTTTTTATTGACATAATTATGTTGGGAGAGAGAAATAAAGGCCTACAACAAAAGCACACAAAAGGCTACATCCTTCGCATCTCTTCTCAATTCCCCAGTATCCTAACACCGAAAACCAGCAAGGCAACCTTCCTACGGAAGCAAAACCAACTATTGCACCCAGGACGTTGCTTTTTTCACATCCCACTGCACTCGTTCACAACCACAGCCGGGCAATTTCTATCAACACGGAAGCACCCTCCCCTCCCCAACACCAGCGATCGCGTGGCAGATCACACCATTTCACACAGAGTTGCCCATTGATGATGAGTTGTCGAGTAAGAGGGCCTAGAAGCTGGCTGCAGTTCAAGGCAGGGCATGGGATAAGGGCAATGCTGTCTTTTGGCTTAACATGAATATGTTGGACATTGCAGTCAGTACAAAATGGATAAATGCCTCTGTTGCTGTTGGTTCTGAATTCTCTGTTTCGTGAGAACGTAGGCTCATACAGATTTCACAATGAGTCAATTTCCTCCAAGCACCTATTTTCCTCTGGCTTATTTGCTGTCTTGACGGAGTTCCCCACTGACCTGATTGACACTGAAAAGTCTATTCAAGAGGTTCAAACGTAATCCTTCATTTTAAATTTTTTATACAGGTTTTCATTTCCACGACCTGGCCTGCCTCAGTATATTTACACGAGGGAGTTCCCAATTTGACCTGATGGACGTTGTAAAACACCATTCAAGAGGTTCAAACGTATAACCCTTCATTCTATATTTTCTTATACAAGCTTTTTATTCCAGGACTTGGCCTTCCCCAGAATACCTGTACATCTATTATCATATTTTAAGATAGAAAGCTTGCAGTAGGCATAGTCAATAATGGTATTACCTGACCAGGACTAGTATTCAAAACTGCATTAATGCATAACAGGTTCATCATATCTTGCTTAGTAATCAGTTTCTATCAACTGAAATGATTATGTACGACAGATCTTTTCTTGCAAATCCCATAAAGAAATTAGTAAAGTTCGTACTGTGTATCTGAGGATTATGTACATCAATTCCAGAGAGCAGGTCATCGACATCAAGTGATATCGAAAAGCAATCCCCAAAAGTAGACCAATTCCTATCAAATATTCATTCAACTGTAAGTTAACGTGAATGGTAAAAGACTAAAAGTTATACACTCCGAAAAAAAAAAATTAATAGGTCGAAAAATCAAAATGATGAATCACCTGGTGATACCAAATCTCTTTAGCTCCCACACATTTTCAACACATCCCTCGGATTCCACAGTAATCGTAAGAGAAAGATATTTCATACCAATACTCAAAAGCGTGCATTCACAGGCTCTCAACAGAAATTGAGAACCAGAGAATGTCACTAGGACAGGCCAGTGGTCAATATTTTGGAAAGTACTGATCCCTTAGTCACTTGATAACTTACAGCCTGCACCTTTGTTGCAACTTATCCAAAAGGAATTGAAGATCTATTCACTCTTAAGAAACAAGAACTACAGCCCAATGCCAAAAAGGACACGTACCAGTAGGTGCCCGGTACATTGTACGCCTAGACGTGGATTTACCAAATTCAGCACCATCCGGTGGAAGGGCAAGAGCAATGGCTCTTAATATGACCAATAGAAGATGACTTGAGAAGCAGGCTAGTTCATATACATCCTGAACAATGGTTAATCAAGTTTCCGTCTCCCTCTTGGTCCGTGTATTTGCCCATACCAGCACGAGCATAGTTTGACTAATCGCAGATTATCAATGTGACTTCTTCAAACCAAATATACTGGGCAGCTTAAGGATAGCCCGCAGGCCAAATGTACTGCGTTGCTTACGCATAGTCAACAGGGAAAAACTAAAAATGCTTACTAGAGGGAACACCTTGTATCAGTTCATAACCTGATCAGGAGAACAACTTTCTACAAGAAAACGAACACTCGCTAAGGCAACACTTCGATCTAATAAGTAGACCATCAATTTAAATCACCAATATTGCATAAAGCAAAAAGTTCTCAATATTCTGAAGTACATATAATCTCCTCCCATAGAAAATGTACACATTTTCTCCCAAGCTGAAATACCAAATTTGTAATACTTGTTCTTCCACAAAATACAACAGAAAACTGCTATATCTAACCCCAACTTTAATTATTTTAATATTGCAAAATCAGATGAGCTTGAAAGGAAGAGGCCAAGGGGTAGACCTGGGGACCTCAACCCTATCCTTGATGCGTTCGATTTTTTTCTCCTTCTTGGGCCTGGCGTTGCCATATGATCCCTTGAATATCTTCCCTCTCTTCGTCCTCTTGTCCCCTCGGCCACACAGAATCGGAGATGATGTCATTGATGAAGAAGATAACGATGACAATGACGAAAATAACAGGCGTTGCTCGGTTGCCTTCAGCATCCTCCTCGCTGCTGAGCCGCACCACTGCATCTTCGCCATTTCCAGATTTCTTAAACCCTAGAACCCAAAATGACCAGATTTCACTATTGGTTATTTGGTTTTCAAGTATTTGCGAAATTATCAAAGGAGGATCCATATTTTAGATTTAGGGATAATTTCAGAAACCTCCCCTGAGGTTTCTGACAGTTTCACCTGGCGCCCTCAAACTTTTAAAAATCTCACTTACCTCCCTTATTTTAAACTTTTTATATCATTTGAAATCCATTTCAAAATATAATGTTAAAATATTTATTTTGGGTGAGAGAATATAATTTTATTCCAAGTTTGCCCTTTTCTTATGATTTCTCAATTACTATAATACACCAAACTTATCCGTTAATTTTTATAAATATATGGACAGAGTTTCTTAATAAATATTTAGAAGTTGATAATAATATTAAAAACTTTTTAGTAGTTTTTATGTCATTGGTTTGGACAAGAAATGCTAAATTACTCAAAATTATGAATAATTTATAATACTCTTGGAAATAATTCACAATAATTTATAATCATGAAAATACCTTTTTGCCTGATTTAAAACAATACAAACAAATTTATATATAATTTGTAGTATATTATATCTTTTTAGTTTTCAAGCCATCAATTTGGACAAGAAGTAGAAAATTCAAAAATATGTAAATAATTTGTAAAACTTCTTAAATTAACTCAAAACACTTTGGAATAAAGAAAATATTATCTTTATAACTTGTAGAATTCAAATATTAAACCTTGCTATATAAAAACAAACTATATATTTTTTAATCAAAATAAATTTTCATTTATTTTGTTTTGAATATACTTACGCAATAAAAAGTAAGACAACAAAGGGTAATTTTGGAATGAAATTACATTTACTTTTCCAAAATGAATTTTTTAATATTTTATTCTAAATTGGGTTGTAAATGATACCAAAAGCATAAAGTAAGGGAGGCAAGTGAGATTTTTAAAAGTTTGAGGGTACCAACTGTCAGAAACCTCAGAGAGGTTTCTGAAATTATCCCTTAGATTTATTAAGGACCGAACCCACTGTTGTTGGGTCTTGTCTTTTTTCGCCCAACACTTTTACATATTACACAGTGTGTGTGTGTGTTTTTCTTTAATGATTATAATTACAAAGTTTGTACATAAGAATTAAGAATTATAGCTCTCTTGACTTTAATTTTCTTTTCTGCTTTTCTCATGGGCCAAATGAGAGAGTATTAGCTAGAGTGTTTGGATATTGAGTCGGATATTTGATTTTATCATATGATGCAATATAGTAGCATCAACCTGCAAATAGAATCGTGTAACTTTGAGTTTGAAATAAGATTACACCATAAAATAATAAAGTGTATCTACAGAGTTTAAGTAGGTATTTTAAAAATAATTAAATTTATTTAGATAACCTACCGTCAATATTCAACAGAATTTAATGCATAAATCATTTGGGTTTAAGAATAACTTAAAAGATGTCATAAGCTCGACATCAAGAGGTTCGTTTAGAAATGGAAATAACACAGCAACTGTGCAAGATTTGGGAAATCAAGCATGTTGTTATTTTAGCAAAAATACTAGGGTCACAACCTCAGAAAAGTCTTGTGTACCTCAAAAACTCCTATTAGCTTTGTAACGGGTCATAGGTCCACATAGGAGTGGCAATTTCCGACATGACCTGAAAATACGACACAAATTTAACATGAAAATAATGGGTTTGGATCAAGATCTGACGGTTCAGGTCAGAATCGGGTCGAACCCGACTGACCCAAAAAACAAACAGGTCAGGTCGGGTCATTAACGGGTTGACCCATTTGAACCGACTGACCTGTTAAATGTAAAAAGAAAAAAAAAAAAAGGCCCGTTTGATTGTTATATCATGCTATTATTTAGTTATGTTGATATATATTGCATTTGTTGAGAATTAATTGTTATGCCAAGGTGCTGGATTCCCAAAATTTAGGCCCCTCTACCTAAAAGAAGGTTTGAACTTGAAGTTATATTGAGTTAGGCAAAATTTGGCCCCATTGGTTGTTTGATTGTACTTTTGAATGATTGCAGTATCCTTTTATTCTTTTCTGATAATGTGCACATTAAACCTATCCTAAAAGTATCTGTTTGTTTATACTTATTCAGTTATCATTTGTGTTGTTTATTCTTCTTATTTAACTTCATTTAGATATAAAAAAAAAATTCAGGTCATTTCGAGTGACCCGTTAACCCGCATTAGGTCGTGTTCAAGTTGGGTAGTTTCATGTTCAAGTAGGTCAGTGAGTTTTGTGTTATACCAGCCTTTCAACCCGATCTGCCAACCTGTACACGACCCGATTACCACCCCTACCTTCACATACATACATACATACATACATATATACATATGTGTGTGTAAATGTTATATAATTGTAGTTTATATAATTTCCTACCATATCAATTGTAGTTTTAAGAAATAGTTGCTTACATTTCCATCAGCAAATAATAGCAGGTAAATAAATACAATTTAATTTAACTACAATGCTATAAGAATTAAACTAGTGATAGCCACTTCTTTTTGGATTGTATTTTTAGAGGCTTTTTGGAGAAAAGTTACAACAATACTTTTTGAAGATGTGATATATGTAAAGTAAAAATGTGATCGAAAGATATGTAGAAGAAATATTCATGAAAAACAAAATGTGTAGAAGAATTATTCATGAAAAATGAAAAAATTTGTCTCCAAAAAGTGCCAAGCCAAACAACTATGCATGCAATATTTTACAATATTTAAGGTGATGGATATGTGGGGACGGATCTTTTATAGTCGGTGGCTCAAAATAAAACACGACAGCGGACACCCAAGAAAACAAAACGACTTACCATGAGCAAGAAATTAAAATATATAAGATTGGAGACATCCTTCGATTCTCTTGACAGTTTGATAACTATAACAAATTTGAGAGCTCAGGAGGAATGGAAACCCGTGGAGCTATTGCTGCTGTTGCATTCACCTGGTCAAACTCCATTTCTTCCGCTCATCATCTTTCCCAGCAACCCTTCCTAGTAAGTTTCTTTTTTACCCACTGCACATTGTCGTTCATCTCAATCAATGAATAATCTCTTTCGTGCTCTATTGCGTGGTACTGACGGCAGCCCATTCTTTGCTTGGAATGTATTCTTGGATAATTTGTGTAGGTTTATGGGTGTAGGACTCCAAAAATTTGGTGCCTGAGCGACTCTGCTCCATCTCAAAAAAGGGTACTTGCTAGTACTTTATCCCAAGTCATATAGATCTTCACATTATATTTCCTTGCATTTGCAGAACTGCAGAATGTAAGCTGAATGTGATGCTTGACTAGCTAAACTACTAGTACTGCTGCAACCTTTTAGTTACTACTGCTATTTTACCGACAAGAAACGGTTTTTATGACTGTGATTCTTAGAAGTTGTTGTCTACTTTATGGTGTGAATTCATTTATGATATCGAGTTGGAGCTGCATTTTAAGTTCAGCCCACACTGAATGGATAAAATTTTGTGATGGCCAAGTAAGGAGTTGGAGTGGCTAAAATGGTATGCGCAGTTGAAACAGTTCCGGGGCATGGTACGGTGTAGTAAAATCATTTGGATTGGGTTGTTTACTCATCTAATTTTGTGCAGGCAGATCAAATGATCGTTTCTGTGACTGGGGCAACAGGGTTCATTGGTAAAAGATTGGTCCAAAGGTTACATGCAGGTAGCTTCAGACTGGACAGAACACTGTAATAGATTTTACAGATATCTTCCCTTGAATATCTGAAAATATTTTTTGAAATCATCAACTTGGTATTAACAGTGTAAACCTTAATATGATGACTTACCTTCCTGCCTCTATTACCTTTGAATGTAGATAACCATTATGTTCGTGTCTTGACAAGATCTAAATCCAATACGCAAGCAATTTTCCCGGGTAAGAAGGTAATGATTATTTAGAATGTATGTTATAGTCTAAGTAATTAATCGGTTTCTTGGTTGTTAAAGTATCTAATAAACATGAGGACAAATGGTTACAAGAATAATGGAATGGAAGTCCTTGGTCGATTCTTTCTTCTTCATTCTCCTCTCCTCTCTTGGTTATTTCTTTGCTTTGCATATATTCTTTATTTTCCTGCTTTTTTCCTCTGACCTTCTGACAACCTTATGTTTAGCCAAGCAATTTCCTGGAATTGTGTTTGCTGAGGAGTCAGAATGGAAAGATTGCATTCAGGGCTCAACAGCTGTGGTAAATTTGGCTGGAATGCCCATTAGTACGAGATGGTCTCCAGAGGTGCATTTCTTATTTTCCAACTGATCTTATGAATTTTTAAAATGTCTCGCATCACAAATATTCCAATTATACAATTTGATATTTGGACAATAGTGTGTAGAATTCCAGATGTAGCATGCATGCAAGTATAATTAGTAGAATAAAGTCTGTCCATGCTCTTCAATTTCTAGCATCATTAATTTGTTAACCTGAGTAGCCTTATATGATAAATAATGGTGCATATTTGTTGATCTGTATGTGAAAGTTTGGTTATGGTGCCTCTAATGGAGCATTCTAGCTGTCTTAATGTCTGCACTGGATGAGTATCAGCTAAATTTCTTCAGTGAATGGGAATCTTTTTTTTTTTTTAATTACCACGTACTTCTTTTTATTGGATTTCATTTCTTAGCTTACAGTTTTTTGGGCTTCTCGGTGTTCATTTACAAATTGGTAAACAAAATACATTAAGATCCTACTCTTACGCAGGGATTTGTGAGGTTCAATTTGTGGAGTAAATATGTGATTTAAATTGGGTGATTGTATACCTATATGCCTTTAACATACATCACCTCCATATATTTATGTGAATAAATTCCTAATTTGGGACCTTGTAGTGTATTCTAGACCTGTTCTTTCTTGTTTATTTCAACTTTCTTTTACCGGGCCATCAACGTGTACATTAAATTCTCAGTATGTGGTAACGTGTTCTCTTAACATGATACTGCAGATCAAGAAAGAAATCAAGCAAAGCAGGATTAGAGTCACCTCAAAGGTTTTCTCATGCCTTGAGTTGATTAACTTCTTTAGAGAAAGAAACAATATGCGGAGTTTTATTATCCTTTGAAGTTAGTCGATTTCTTAAGAAGCCACAACCCATTATCTGATCCCTGCCTTTGTGAAGCTTGAATAGATGAACATTTTCTGCAGGTTGTAGATTTGATAAATGATTCAACAAGTGATGTTCGCCCTGAAGTTCTGATTAGTGCAACTGCTGTTGGTTATTATGGTATTAGTCCAAACTCTACCCTGCACTGAAAGCACTTGTCTATCAGAAAAAGGAGTGTTATTGTGCTCACCTTCATTTTTGAAGGCTTGCATATTACTGAAGAATATATTATGCCAACATTTTTTGTCTGATTCCTCACGTTTAACATAGAAGCCGTTTTACAGAGGAAATTGGGTGTATATGTACCTAAAATGTGCTGCTTGTTCAATTTTCATTTTGACTTCTTTTAATACTCAGGGACCAGTGAGACTGAAATTTTTGATGAAAAGAGTCCATCTGGAAATGATTATTTGGCTGAGGTAAAACTTTGATTCTGTTACCTGTGAACAAAGGCTGGTGAATTATAATAATTTCTACTGTTCTGGTGAAGGACTGCTTGAGCTTAATATGCATCACCGGATTTTGTCTTATCTGGCACCTTCCTTCCTGATATTCAATGTGCCGTACCAGGTTTGTAGAGAATGGGAAGGAACTGCCCTCAAAGTCCAAAAAGACGTCAGGCTAGCCTTGATTCGCATTGGAGTTGTCCTTGGGAAAGATGGTGGTGCTTTGGGTATGATTTCATGCTGTGAATTATTTGTCTAAGTCGTACATTCTGAAGCTCCTCTACTGCTTCTAAGTCAATCACACCTGTTTTCTTGTATATTGATTGATCCGAGTCATATTACCTGAATCTGATCTTCATTGCTATATTTGACACTTTGTATTTGCGTATGATTATTTAGCTCATAAAATGGTGATATCCATGCAAAACATTTATAGAATAGCAAAACCAGGTGTCCTGTTAAATTTAAGCACGTCATAGGTTGCATTATAGATCTGTAAATAGCCAAATTAGAGGAATTGTGACATAATTGCATGATAAAGTTGGTTTGCACATCTTTGTTTAGCTTCAGATTTTACTTGTGGAAACGTGTTTATAGGTGTAGTAAGCTCAACCAGATAACATATCTACTGTCATGATTCTGTTTGTAATTGAAGTTAATTGATGCTGATCATTACAAGCATTTTTATTTGCACGGTCCCTGCAGCTAAGATGATCCCCCTCTTTATGATGTTTGCTGGCGGACCTCTGGGCTCTGGAAGCCAATGGTACTGCACTTTGACCTTAGTACTCAAAAGAGCTGCCGGAGCTTTCTCTGTTTCCTGTGTAGTAAATGGTTATTAGCTCTCTGCAAGCAAGGAATTGAGACAATTTACATTGAAATGATAGTTCAACTTGACACTATTCCATAAATTAAACTAAGAACCAGAAGGGGCAAAGTTTGCTTTTTTAAGCACCAGGCTTTAATGAATAGTACCTTCAAGACCTCAAGGGTCAAGGTGGAATTTGTCTTCCATCATATGCTAAGATTGTTTATTACTACGGTTTTTTAAATTCTTCTTCTTATTTGTTCTGCATTAACTTAATACATTTTTGTGTTACCTTTTTCTGTAGGTTTTCATGGATTCATGTGGATGATCTAGTTAGTCTGATATGTGAAGCTATATCCAACCCATCTTACAAAGGCAAATCTCTTCAGACTTACCCATATAGATTTCTGGTGAAAATGTTGTGATGTGCTTGTGAAAATTAGATTGTCAATATTTGTAAAAAAATGGAAATCTAGATGGCCAGTTTGATAGTTGTCTATAATTAACTTCTTGAACTCATGATACATTTTGGAGATAATATGCTGGGGATAAAATTGAGACACCTCTTTCTTCCATATGAGGCAGTGAACAGTAATTAAGGATGAATGTTGCATAGATTTAACAATTCTTTCCTATCATCTTTCCTTGCAGTTCTGAAATTCGGAAAGCTTAATTTGGCCTTATGTAATCAGTTAACAAACTATCTTGTGTCCACTTGTACAGAAACATCACCTGCCTATACTGCTCGTTGTTTGAGAATCAAGTATCTGCATTTTGAATATACTTCCAATATTTCAATCATCTTAATTTGGTGTTCATATAATGATTCTAAAATTTCTGACATTGAACTGCTGATTGGTGGTGCAGGGGTCATCAATGGCACCGCACCAAATCCTGTCAGGCTGGGGGAGATGTGCGAACAACTGGGATCCGTCTTAGGCCGGCCTTCATGGTTGCCAGTACCAGATATTGCACTGAAGGCAGTTCTTGGAGAAGGTGCTTCAGTGGTAAGATCTCCTGCCTCCTCACTCTTAAATTATGTCCTTCCCTCTTTTGTCACTAAGAAAAGCAAGGTGATTATCCTAGGTTTTGGAAGGGCAGAAGGTGCTTCCCGCTAGAGCAAAGGAACTAGGTTTTCCATTCAAGTATCCTTATGTGAAAGACGCGCTGAAAGCCATACTGACATGACTACGGTGGAGTATGATGTGCTGCACAACATAATCAACACCCTCAAATTTTTTTATTTGGTAGGCTGGAAACTGAAAGAAGTGCTTAGGTCTAGTTCTCAAGGTTGCGAGCTACTTCAACTGAGAAAAGCTTAATACAGCACTGAGAAAAGTAGCTCATCTTGGTTGAAATATGTGAACTGGAGACTAAGGGCGCAGCTTTCAGATACGTGACCTATGCACTGTTCTCTTTTTCCTCTGAACTGTTGTCTCCTCTCCTTGATGGAGCTCTGCTAAATCACTTTGCAATGTGGACCAGTGTTAGTCGCTCTTTAGATCCAGATTCCATGTTAACGAATCACATATAATAGAAAAAATGGAGAAGATGCAGAAAAGGAAAATGTTGAAATTTTGCCATGGCCGCAATTTGTTTTTGGATACAAAAATTGGTAATCATCGAATGGTACACACAAATCTATAATGTAAATCCATACATACATAATTACACACACACAGATGTAAAAGCTCTACCAATCATTATCATTAGTATTAGTATTATTATTATTATTACTATATAAAAAGTATGATGAGTGTTGGCAATAGAGAGTGTAAGTGTGTAAGCATATTTTGATCTTACTTTTTATTATTCTTAAATTACCCTCATGTCTTTTAATTAGAGTTATTGTATGCTTTTTAATTAGAGTTATTGCATTTCAATCATGACACTAATAAAAAAATAAAAAGTTTCAATAAATTAAATCTCAAAAATGTTGGTAATTAAAACTAAAAACTGCCCATTTACAGCTACATTCACCAATCATTTCCCTCATCTCCAATTATTTGTATGTGTTAAAATTGTCTCCAATTATTATATTATTATGTTTGATAATTAAAGTAAACTATAATATATACATATATATAGCTTTAGAAGAAAATCACAATTAATAATAAGAAAAAAGGTTATAAACATTTAATGAGAAAACAAAAGGTTAAATTGATGATTAAAAAAAATAAAAAATTTCAATAAATTAAATCTCAAAAATGTTGGTAATTAAAACTAAAAACTGCCCATTTACAGCTACATTCACCAATCATTTCTCTCATCTCCAATTATTTGTATGTGTTAAAATTGTCTCCAATTATTAAATTATTTTGTTTGATAATTAAAGTAAACTATAATATATACATATATATAGCTTTAGAAGAAAATCACAATTAATAAGAAGAAAAAAGGTTATAAACATTTAATGAGAAAACAAAAGATTAAATTGATGATTAAGTCACTATATTGTATCACATTGATTAAGAAAACTTCAAAAAAATTATCAATAGTTATAAAAAAAATAACTGAAAAAGTTTATAACTACTGAAATTGATAAAAATTTATTGTATCAAATCAGAACATTTTGGTATATGTTTTGCTCATTATAAAAAAAATAATAGAAAAGGGTTACAGCTATTAAAATTGATTAAAAATTTGTTGTATTCAAATCAGAATGTTTTAGTATATGTTTTGCTCAAGTTTTATTATATACACTGGTTTGGAATTGTTCTCTTTTTGACATCACAATCCAAGTAAAATATGCAATAACTTTTACGTATTATCATTGCAAACTATTTTGTATGATAAACAAGTTTTAGGACTAATCACATATTACCTTTTAAACTTTGAGGGTAGTCACATGTTTTCCTCTTATGCTTGAAGGATATCTTAGACTGTCCTTCATTTGTTTCTATTTGGCATCATAGACTGTAGTCACGACACGTATGCTCTTAAACTCATTAAATTCATACTCAATTATATTTTTCCATGCATCCTAATATTGATTGTGCAATCTAAATCTACAAGGATCAGCATAGCAAGAAAAATCTAAGAAAGCCACGCCTTGATACTGCTTCTCTCTGCCAACTACGTCGAAAAAGTTCCATTGTGACATTAATTTGGCATATGATTGTTGTGGGAAACCTAGATCCATTGGTCATGGATTCGAGTCCAATATACAGAAATGTAGAAGAAAAACTACAGAAGGGTTTTCTAACGAGTCAATTTTGCGTTCGGTTTGATTACTACCATTTCTTTGCGTGTGCCAATTTTCCTTTCGACTACGTCATTTACTCGCAAATTCATTTGTTCTCTGCGCCAAAAAGGTGTTTATGAATATTAGAATAGTCTATGGGCACTTGAGCCATTCTGCAAACTTTTCCCATGAAGTTAAGATTGTAACCTTGAGTCTTGACTAGGCTTCCAAGGTCGAAAATTGTGTATTTTGGAAATCAAGTAGATAAAACGTGACTACTCTAAAAGTATAAAGTGTGATCAATTCTAAGGTTCACCACACATTAATCCATCGTGCTGTACATTTTTTTCCCCAGAATTTAAAATTTGCATTATTCATGACCGTTGATTGTTTGGCTGTTGCGCAAAATAAGCTAGCGATCATGATCTAGCCATCAACTTTAAAAGATTGTACATGGTTCTGGAATGGTTGATTGCGCATTGCTGACTTCAATACATTTCATATTTAAAAAAAAAAAAAGTACAATTCAGTGTAAATTTTACATGTACTACCTGTTTAAACGGTTGTACATGGTTCTGGAATGGTGGATCCTGAATTTTGCTAATTTGCTATTCTACCTGGCTATCGAATACATCCTGCATGGCTTTGGTCCACATTTTGACAGGCCCAAGTTGCCTAAAAATCATATGATTTGGTTCACGAGCCGAGACCATTATTTTAGAACTTAGAGCCAAGCCCATTTTAGTTCAGTTACGTTTGGGCTCAAAGCGCATAGGCCCAAATCGAATAAATTGCTTTTTTTTTAATCACATTTTCAAATTCATGTTCATGATATCGTAATTACAAAATTTTAAAAAACAATCTTAATTATTTCACAAGCTTTTTAAATGGGATTAATTCTTTAAATACCAATGTAATTTTACCATGTAAATATTTGATATACTACTTAATAAAATATGTATCCAAATTTGCAATACTAAATATACAATTGAATCGGCATGAATTTATTGTTGCCAAACGTAGCCCATTTAAGTTTTTGGCCTACATTTTAAAGAAGGAAAAAAAAAAAAAAAAAAAAGGTTTTGAGCCTATGCTTTTAAGCTAAACCTCAGCCCAATTATGAAAAAACTCACTCTTCTTCATAAGTTGGATAGGTTGAGTATCGGGCAACCTTAAGCCAATAATCACGACTATCCTCCTTTCCATACTTCCAAACCTAAAGCCGAAACCTACCACCTACAATCGAAGACATACCACCACGCTCCATAATTCGGGTTTAGGACAAGTATAATTGAAGTTTAATACAATTTTTACGGCCGTTGTTTATCTTTCAAAAGTTGACATACGTTCACCGTTATGATTGTATTCATATATTAAGTTGATGTACATGAATTAAGTTTATGTATATAATAAAAAAATTGTTAATGTACGATAAATCATGTAAAATATATATCAGTTGGACCACGGTCATACAAAAACTTCAATATTGTAACTATCCTAAATCCTGTTCTTCTAAACTACAAAAGTAATATACGGCTCCAAACAAAGAGGATTGGAGCCTGAAAAGAGAAAAGAACAGAAGAAAAAGAAACACAGCAATATAATAGACATCTAATTAAGGGGAGGATGAGAGAAGGCAACCCATAAAAATAATAATAATAAAAAAATCTTCTTCGTCTGATATACTACTAGCATTGCCTCTTGACTAAAAGTGGCCAGGGCGATATCACCACTCAAAAAAAGAAATTTTTTTTTTTCTCTTCATTGGAGGGTCAAAGCCCATTACAAAATAACTAATGGAGGATATGCAATAGCACGGACATCCTGCCCCAAAAGCCTCCTGAGTTGACGTGGTGGATCTTAAGATTAGTCATCCAAAGAGAAGAATGGATTCGACTAATAGCACACAGGTATTCGATGCATGACAGCATTATGGCTCAAACAGAATATCTGTTCTCTCTTACATGAGGTATTTTAGTTTCTAACTTTCTGCTTGGGACAAGTACAATATTTTTTCTTTGGAGCTTCCACAGCAAAGTCGACGAGCGAAGCTCGTTTCTCACAAGCGATTCTTGGAGTTTACCATTTATGCTTGAATTGCCAACGTAGGAGCTTAAGATCCAGTGGTATACTATCGACTGAAAAGATTTGTCAAAATCAAGGGCCAACATCAGTTGAAACATATGCATAGGATACAGATGTTGAATTGAAAAAATAAATAAATAAATAAACAAATAAACAACAACAACAACTTGATCGTGGGTGCTTAGCTACACGGGCATATGATACAGATGTCGAATTGGAAGGTGAAAATAAGAAAATCATAATGGTGGCTACTTAGATACACGGCGTTAAAACTCTTTGAATTAACCATTTAAACTCAATGTATGTATACTTTTGCCCAGTATCTCGAAAAAACTCTCCTCTAATTACTGAGATGTGCTCAATGACGGGTTGGTATCTACTCTCTCGAATGTCCAAAAAAAAAAAAAAAAAAAGTTTTGAGTATCCCCAAAGTGCTCTAAAGGAAGGACTCTAAATTGAAATAGAAAAGAATCTTGCATCTGAACATGTTACTGTATAACGTCATTAATTACTATACATAAGATTAACCCAATTAATTTGTCCTTGAATTCGAAAATTTTCCAAAAGAAATACAAAAACATAAAAATGAAATTTAGGAAGGGATATTATTACCAGGGAGAGCAAGGCTTAGCATAAGAGGAACGAACTGCCACCTGTCCCGCATGGAAGGCACGAATACGGCAGTGACATAAACAGCCAGGTACCAACATGCTATTGTTGACGAATCCCTGCGACTGTCGACCACCATTCTAACGACACACAACGCGGTGGTGGATAGGCTGCTAAGTCCCCTGCTGAGGACCGTATCTCTAATATCTCCGTAGTCGGACGACAATCCTCTTATGCTGCTGAAAGCCAACCAATGGAAGCAGCAAAACAGCGACAATTTGATGTTGCTGTCATATCCTGACATGCTCTCGAGACAAGTTTCTCAATCTTGGGATAACTGCGGACACTGAAGAACTGGCAAAATAAGAGCCAAACCGCCACCACTCCCACGGAACACGCAATAGTTAAGGACGTAGTAGTTAAGCCTGATAAACAAGTCACATACAACCCATAGGCAATTGCTCCGGCCAAGTTCGCGAGTGAATAGCCCAAACATGCATGGAAAAAAACATGGGCAAATATTGGATTCTTGCTGTTAGTGAACGCCACAAAGCCATGGACGAAATTTAGCACAGAAACTTTGCAGGATTCCAACGGTGACACAAACAACGTATAATTTCTTAACTTTAATATTCTAATTTTACCTTGAACAGTACACCCTTACTCATTCTACCAAAAAAGAAAAAACTCCTTTACTCTTATATTCTAATTCTCTCTTGAATAGTATTTTTACTCATTCTACCCAGAAAGGAAAAAATTCCTCTACCTTTATATTCTAATTCTATCTTGAATAGTATTTCAACTTGGATATTTTCTCAAGGGTGATATTTTCTCGTGGGTGCCTCTAAATACCTAAGTTTTAGGGGTCACGTGATAAAAGATGGAATCAAGTGTTAGTTGTTTAGAAAAGTTCAAACTCCTAAATTCAGCGGGAAGATGATAGTGTTTAAAATTTAGAGTGGATCCACCCCTCCTATTTTGTATACTTATCCTCTGTGCTTTAAGAGTATAGAGTAAAAGAATCCAAATTTTCATTAACTATAAACACTTATCTAAATTAATTGAAACTTCTATAAAAAAAAAATGAAGTTAAAATCAAAACCTCCCTTAACAACTGTCGTGAGGACACTTACTACCAAAGCCTTTCTAATTTTGTGTTCTTGCAACCTTTATGGTAGGGTATAGAGATGCCTAGATTCTAGTGATAATCCATAAACTTACCATAACCTAAATCTTTCCTTATTTCTCTCTTCATAGATTCCAATAAAGTATTTATACTTAAAGGAATTTCATCAACGTAAACATTAGAATTTTTTCTACTCTATTAAATAATGAAAAAAAATAAAATTCTAATTCTTGTACTATAAACGTTAAAATTTCTATACTTTTTATACTTTTTCCGAACCGAAAAATTGGCACATGAGATCTCTTTTAATTCGACACTTGTCAATTAAACTCTTAGGCCTCGTTTGATAACCCAATTCAGGTCTTAATTTTAATGATTTCAGACTTTAATGGTGTTAAGACTGTTTGATAACAATGATTAAGTGGGTCTGAATTGCCTAGACAAAATGGAGCCCAAAAAATAAGTGATAAGTTTATTACTTATCACCACTTAATAAAAAGTACGCTCAGATGTTAGGGTTTAAGTACACTTTTTAAGACATAAATAACCCTTGCCAAATAAAACACAATCACCTTATTTTTTCCTCTTCTCCTTCTTCTGCCGTCTTTCTTCTCTCTCATTCTTTTTTTTTTTTCCATCATCGTTCTCAGTTTATCAACCTCTCCTCCAATTTTTTTTTTTTTGGGTCAGCCTTCATTCTTAAGAAATTTACCCATTGAAGCATTCAATTTTTTAGCATAAAGGTAAGTATTAACATTATGCATATGCTTTATTTCTACTGTGTAGTTATCGTTCATACTCATATTCAATAAAAATCTATGCTCTATCTATGTATTTGATTTATACGGTTAATGGAAAAATAATCTTCCATGATAGAAATAGAAGCGTAAGCAATACAAACTGATTAGAAAAATAATATTTGAGAATGAAGAAATTGTGGTAAAAAATGAGCAACATGCTGAAGATAACCCAGAAAATGCAAAACACGGAGGAGGATCTCGACAAATTGATCAAACTTTTATGATCAACTTACGTGAGCAAATCAAAAAATCAACATTTTTAGCTTTTTTGATTAATTGTATTTATAACATTTGATAGACTAGCATTTATATTTTATCAAATAAATTTGTTATATTATAATTTTATTTCATTTTTAGCTCATTCTTTTTCTTTTTTTATAATAGTTCATTCTTTTTCTAATAAATAATTCTTATTTTAAATAAAATTAAATCATATGTACTACTAGTAAAATATACCAACATAAATCATTTATAAACAAGTCAATATAAGGACAAAATTGTAAAATACAAGAAATTCAGCATTCAGTCGCCTATAATTATCAAACAGGCATAATACGTTGAGTGTTTAGATTCAGATAAAAGTTATATTAGATTCACCACTTAACAATTCAGTGACTTAATGAATTCAGATTTCAGATTTCAGATTTCAGACTTCAGATTTCAAATTTTAGATTTCAAACTTCAGATTTCAAATTTCAATTTTATCAAACGGGGCCTTAATTTAAAAAATGAGCATATACACATGCACCTAAAATTTGACGTCCTTTATCCCATAGAGATAGCCTACTTCTGTAAATTGAGAACTGTAATTTACTATAGTTAAAGACAACATTTTTACTCAATGCTTTTGTCATATATCCCACAAAAGACGACTTATATTATTCCATTCAAATTATTGGCTCATATTCCTATCTCATTCTTGAAATTTACTACTCTTTAATACTAAATGACTCATGTTTGTTGATAAAAAAGTACATTTAGTATGGGCATGTTAGGAAAATTAAAATAAACTACACATTTAGAAAGAAAACAAGTTTGTAATTTGGGACAAACAAGAGAAATGAGCCAATCTTGAAGTGAGGGAGTGTGGCTCATGGTCATGGTTATGGTCATAGGTAATTATCAAGTAACAATCTATCTGCGCACCTCCATTTCATTTTTCCACAAATCTATGATCAAAATTTAAAATCATTTCTCATGAAAATGGTTCCATATATATACTTAAAAGAATTTCCAAGCATTCCTACAACTATTAATTTTCTTTTTTCACAACGTTCTTCTAGACTAAGACATGTATACGTTTTCTACACATCTTAACTTGTTGAATCTTATATAGGAAAGCAATTAATTGACTTTTCTTGATCTCCAATTTTCTCATCCTCACTCAAATCAATTTTCCAAGGAAAAGAAAAAGAAATTCTAGGAATAATGCATCCAACGCAATACGCACAATTTTCAGAGGTTCAATTGTGTGGCAAAGGACGGTAAGAAATATAAATCTATGCCAATTAGCTATTAGCATCACTCTCATACGTAAAATTACACATTTAACGCCTTGGCCTTTCATTTGTTCTTCCTTTGCTACTCAAACACAAAAGGAGGGGTAGATGACAAAATAAGAGGGGGATAGGTTGTTGCCTCAAACCACACTCCCGCCGCAGAGCAAACACCCCTCGATACGATGCATCATCCCAAGTGAATATCCTGAATTATACATGCTGCGTTTGAAAGTAGAGCGAGAGAGAGAGTCTTGCAGATTACAACATCGACGCTTTATAGATTTTTCTTTAACAAATTAAGTTCTACTTTCCATTATACTTGAAAATATTAACCTAGAATTCAATGATACTACAATAATTCGCGGAATATGTTGAGTTGAGTTCTAACCCAGATTGAGAGTTGATCTAACAACAAATTGAAGGCCCTCAATCAAGAACCACACAAGTTAAAGGCCTCGACCAGTATGATATTATCCCTTCAGTGAATATTTCTTCCCTGTGAAAGCCTGGAACTTTGGCTCCTCTTTCTTTTCAGGTTCTTCTGGTTTAGTCTCCTTCGAAGGTTCCTACAGAAAGAGATATCAACGGTTAGAATCACATGAACATATGCTCAGCTTCAGGTTATACGCCACAGAGATAGAGAGAGACCTTTTGTGTTTCGCGTGTACGGTTTTGGTTTGAGCCAAAGACAAGCTTTCCTTGAGACTGTCGACTAGCACCCTGCGAACTTGAACCTGCAGAAGGCTGTGCACCACCACTGGAGGCCCCAGATCGCTCATCATTGGAACCGGACGAAGAAACCAGTGGAGGTTGGTACTTCAGGGGCTTCCCGTCTAAGCGTCTTCCAACACCACTAAATGGGTTAAATTTTGGTTCTGCATTATCTGGAGCCTCTTGACCTTCATGAATGACAACAAAGTTAATCAACAGCGTTTCATCCGAATTCAGGATTCATATACCCCAACCAAGAAAAAGAACAGCAACAGTCTATAAGATAATTAGTTTTAGAAAGTGCGCCAAAAACTACTAACCAAAAGCCCAACAAAAATTTTAGAACGAATACAGTAAAATGAAAAAGACAGGTAAAATGTCCCCGACCTGCCCAATTTCTTGAATAGCCTCACTTATAAGCTTTTTTTGAGTAATTATTTTACTCTACTGCCCCAATATATTGTTCAACAAGTTATCTTCGTATTAGATGCTGCAGATCTTATACAAATCTACACGAAAGATCCACCTTCAGAATATGGAAACATAAGGTCTCATTGTCAAACAGAAGAAACTCTAACACTAATAAACTTTTTTTTTTTTTCAAGGAACACAGTATGCTAATTAAAAGGCATAAAATTTGTGTGTCTTCCTAAAGGCCCCTTGCCAATTGACCTTGCCATTACTACTGGTCATCAGCTAGTGAAAGTTCCAAAGGAGCTCATTAGACAGAGCACTTTATAATAAGTGAACACAGACGGCCACTTAGTCTCCTGCTCTGGTAAGAAAGACACTATATTTCCAACTTTAATTGTAATGTAAAAGGAAAAATGCAAGGACAAAATTACACCTCCAAGTGCCTTGTTTGACGCAGGAGAAGGGGTGGGTTTTTCAGGTTCCTTATAATCCAGTGGAGGAGCAAAATCCACTTCACAGTCTGTTTCAATAATGCTTATGGCATTAGAAGGTTTTGTCTCTATAATATCAATGTAGTACTTCTTGTTGTTGTAGGCCACCATAATACTATCGCCTGTTGTTAAGCAGGAAAAGTTCCTTAGTGTTGTCTCCAAGCTGCACCAGCAAAAACAAAAGTCAAACATGGACCTCTACCACCCTAAATCCAACTGAAATCTTTCTCAAATCCACTACTCATTTATCAAATATTCTGCAAATGGCAATCAATAAAATGGAAAATCTCATGATTTCGACAAACCAGCTGCCATCCTGAAGACGACTTCTCCAACTAAAAGAAAAGTACATGAATGGTCAAGAGAAGGTAGTGATCATGCAGAATGTTTTATTAAATTCCAGAAAAACTTCCAACTGGAAATGAGGAAAAGGCAGCGACTAGTTCAGGACAGCTATAGCCATTTAAACAATGATGATGATGCTAAGCCATGCTGCAGAAGTTCAATTGCATTATGTAATACTCTAAGATAACAAACTGATAAGTTCTCTAAGGGGAAGCGCCTTGGTTTCTAAACTGATGTGGAGTCAGTCTGCAATATTAAGGGCCCACATGATCCAGGAAAAACGCCAAAAGCACCAAGTCATGAATTATGCTTCATGCAGCTTTCTCCAATAAATGAAAATAATGCCGACAAATGATGCAGGAGACAGCAAAACAAGTAGGAGTTTCTAAAACTGGGCAAGAACTTGCATTTGCCAATGTTACTCATAAACTCCTAAACAGAATTCACAAGTGCTTGAATACCAAAACACCATCCATTAATGCTCCAATTTCCCAGCCCCCCTCCCTCCTCTGATAAGCGCTGAAGAAAGCATTTGCGAGAGTCGATAAGACAGGCAAGCACCATAAAATTTATTCTGAAACTGCATGACTGATACATCACCGAACATACTAGAATCATTCTATAAAAGAAAATATTATAATCTGGCCTACACCATAATGAAACATCACATAGTACTATAGTAGAGAAACAGCAAAGATACTTTAGCAAACTTACATGGCTTTGGGATTGGAAATATCCAAGAAGTCCTTTGTGTGTGGCTGCAACTTGACATATTTACCCTTAGGAAGAGTCACATTTTTCACACGAACAATATCTCCTTCTTGTAACAACAAATTCTCCATCATCTACATGAACAATTTGCATTAACTGATGGCTCTACCAATTCAAACGACCTATATGCTAGAGACTTCATGATGCCTACCCAATATGGCATATATATCATGCCCTCTTCTGCAATGAACTCTAGAACCCCACAATGAGATATCCGCTCTGTTGCACCATTTCGAAGCTCAAACAACATTGGATAATCAATGTGAAGAGATGCTGCATAGGCAAAGCCATACATTTTCAATGCCAATCATTAGGAAAGAGATGAAATATTGGCACAACATGACTGAAAAAAAATTTAAAACAACTAACCAAGACGGTCAAGAGCTGATGGGGGCATTATAACTGTCAAAGCAATACAAACAAGGGAAAATAAGATCATGCAGCAACCATAACAAGGAACGCCATCCAATTTCAAAGAGAAAAATGTAACTTACTCTTATCGCCATTTTCTATCTGTGGCTGCATGATTAAGAGAGGAGTAATAGCATCAGAGATAATAAGTCAAAGGCAAGCTAACAGAAGGAAGACACTTTAAAAGAATGATGTACAAGTTGATGTGCTACCATGAAGAGCGCATAACCCAAAAATACAATAAGGAAATTCAAACATCTTCAAAACAACAAGGGCAAAATTCAGAAAATTAAAAGTGCGTGATTTCAAAGGTCCAATTTAAAGACAGAGAAGACAAATAACAGGAGGATTCAACATAGCTTTCACCGATTTCAGAATAACCAAAGAAATTGTGTTGACACAAGCTTAGATTTCAATAATATTAGACTAGATGACACAAACAAATCTATTTGCTAATAAATGTCTCCAACCTTATCGATAAAAGATGCAGGGTAGCATCGATATGTTTGCTCAAATGATGTTCCATGATAGCCATACCCGTCAAAGAACTGCACAATCCAAACCAATGCAATGAGAATAGTGACAACAGTAAAATAACTATGAGAAATAACGACAATAATGACAACATGACACGTGATGGCTTTGAAAAAACCAATTCCTGTTCCAAAAGGCAAATGGCATGGTGACATGTACGGCAAGTGATGTTAGATTTCAATTTTCATTTTCTACCTCTTTTTCAGCATACTGGTATATGGCTATAGTAAATCTGGAGATTAAAGCAAAAGGTCGTCAAATCCAGGTCAAAAGGAATGGAGTTAGATTCTTAATTATGTACCATTGGCCAGTTCCCTTATGCAAATTGAAATTCCCCACTGCTTAAAACAGCTAGTCATGATGGGAAACAACAAGTTCAGTACCAAACATGTGGTTGAGAAAGGCCATATTATGTCAGACTGGAACAGCTCCATTCAGGTTAAACATCATAAGATTACAGCTACATTGAAACGGCGAAAAAGAAGAAAAGTCTATGACAAGATACTAGCAAAGAATGGCACAATTCTCAACACTACGCATGTAAAAACAAGAAAGAGCTACAATTATTTTCGAAGGAAATCTCTTCGGTTTCCTTGCATTATATAAATGGTGTCTTAAAAAACCAAGCAATCCAACTATGATCCTAGATGGAAATGAAAATTGGTGTCTAAGACTCAATAACTCTGGCTTATACAAAAGTATACCAACAAGCACAATTGAGAAAGCAGGCCTAGAAAACAGGTGCTACAACATCCAACATTGGCAGGAGCAAGGACGACCTAGGCAAGGTATGTTTCCCTGATGACAACAGCGGTTATAGTCAAAGGCAATTCAAAGCTTGTTATTTTTCAACTTTACTCCAGCTACTGACCTATCAATACCGCTCGTGACATTAGTTATCCATCAACCACCGACCCCCCCCCCCAAAAAAAAAAGGGTAAGCTACTTCAAAAACACTTTCACTGGGATTGGTAAGTTAATTTACTGTATGCAGTCAGTGCAATCAATCCTCAAAATTTTAGTCAGACAAATCCAATAAAGTCTCTTCCATTTTCAGTTCCGCAAGTACATTCTAATTGAAGATTACAGAACTCAACTACAACTTCAAATTGAAAAAACTAGAAGAAACCATAATGACGGCCAAAAGCAAATAGTGAAGCGGCCAAACATATCATTCAGTTTAAGAAATCACAATGATACAATCAATCGTAAAACATATCATGAAAACCTATCAATAGCCAAACAATCATATTACCATAGTTACAAATCTTTGAGCTATCTCAGCAACTGCTCACTGTCTTAGGCAAACCTAATTAACGAGGAAAAGCACAATATCAATTAATTTCTGGATCCAAAAGAAAAGACACAGACAGAATTCAAAATACAAAATTCACAGGTATTTAAGATCTAAAAATATTTTTTTTTAAATTCCAAAAATTGAAGGTACGAACTTCGATGACAAAGGATATAGAGCAGAACTATTGAATGATCAAAAATTGTGAGAGAACAGCTGAACCTGAGAGAGAGTTAGGATGACTTGCAGCGACGATTGTCGGAAGTTTAATTGGGGAACAAGGGAAAGAGAAAGGCTAAGATGCGCCTGCTGCGTATTGTGTACGCCTTGTTGCCTGGCACCACGTGTGATTTTTCTTGGAGCTTCCTTGGGCTTTTCCTTGGGTAAGTTCGTTTGGCCCAATGGAGTTGAACTCCAATTGGGGAAGACGGCTACGTAGAATGCCAGATAGGCCTAACAAAAAACCGTGTTCTAGGTGAGTTTCGGTGTACTCACTACTATACTAAAATGAGAGGCCCGGCTCCAATCATCTTTACTGTTTCTCTTTTTGGGTCAGGAAACCAGTCATGATCCGGTTGAATCTCTCCTAGTTAAAATCAAACAAAACGTCTATTCTAGCTCAGAAGTAACGTTTATAAGAATCCTTTTTCTTTCGTTTGGTGCGAGAGGGGGAAGGGGAATAGACCCAATTAAATTATTGAAAACTCAAAGGAAAAAAAAAAAGGCTCGAGGATATATTTAGGATAGTAGAGTAGGGGTGAGAATCGAATTTGAAATTGGTGTTTGGTAGGGTGAAATCTGTATTTTTCGGTAAACGACCCTAAAAAATACGGACCGAATTTACATTCGAATTACCGATTTCCGATTTCGAATTCAATTCGGAAATCGGTATTTTACCGATTTACCGAATTTCATAAAACAATTATTTAACCGAATTTCATTTAAAAATACTCTCTACCACCACTATGAAAAAACATGATTCCATCTGCTGTGAAGAAAAATAACTTCAAGATAACCTAATTTAATTAGTACAAAATCAAAAGAACTTTTTACCTAAATAATAATAGTCTAAATGTCTAATACATTATAGCAATTGGGGATATTCGAATCTGAAATCGGTAATTTTTTACCGATTTACCGAATTGAATTCGAATTCGGTCTTACCGAATTGAAACATCTTGAAACCGATTTCGAATTGAATTTGATATATCTTAATTCGGAAAATCCGAATTACTGATTTCGAATTATCAAAATGAAATCGAATTCGGTCGGTAATTCGGTAATTACCGTAATTGCTCACCCCTATAGTTGATTATTTGGAATAATCTTTGTTAAAAATACTATAGCACTTTTTTGATATAATGTATGTGAGATAAAAAGATGATTGAAAATTATGTCGATGATGCAAGGAAAAAATTTTGGGCAAGTAACATCTATCCAAACAAACCCAGGGGTCCGTTTGGATTCACTGTTTTTGGAATTGTTTTTGAAAAACTGTATTTCACATCCAAATGCTACAGTAATACACCAACAAAAAATAATTCCAAAAACACAAATCCAAACAAATATTTCAAAAACAACTTATACATACAAAAATAAAAAAATTATCTCTTCTTCTTTCACCCCAACCCTACCACCCACCACCACCACCACTCACCCCCACCACCACCTCCTCTCCCCCTCTCTCCCTCCTCCCCTCCACCTTCCCTCCCCCTCTCTCTTTCTTCCCCTTTCTCTTTCTCCCCCTCTCTTCCCCTCCTCGCAGCCTCCTTTCCCCTTCCTTTCCCATTCAAATTAAAAATTTATTTGGAGCATTTTTAAAATTAAATTTTTATTTGGGATATTTTTAAAATTAAAAATTTATTTGGGATATTTTTAAAACTAAAATTTTATTTGGGTTTTTTGGGGTGTTTTTAAAATTTAAAAATTTATTTGGGGTATTTTTGAGGCATTTTTAAAATTAAAATTTAAATTGGGGTAAATTTTGGGGCATTTTTAAAATTAAAAATTTATTTGGGGTATTTTTTAGATATTTTTAAAATTAAAAATTTATTTAGAGTAATTTTTTGGGGCATTTTTAAAATTAAAAATTTATTTGGGCTATTTTTGGTGCATTTTTAAAATTAAAAATTTGTTTGGTACAATTTTTAGGGCATTTTTAAAATTAAAAATTTATTTGGGGGTTTTTTAGGGCATTTTAAAATTAAAAATTTATTTAGGGTAATTTTTTGGAATATTTTTAAAATTAAAAATTTATCTAGAATAATTTTTTAGGGGTATTTTTGAAATTAAATGACTACTAACGAGCCAAAAAAATTTATTTGGGGTAATTTAGGGGGTATCTTTCATCTTATATGTAGTGTTTTTGAAAAACAACTCCAACCCTCAAAAAGTTTTTGAAAGACAGCTACTATAGTTTTTGAAAGACAGTTACAGTAGTTTTTCACATCCCAAATGCTACAGTGCTGTTTTTGAAAAACAACTCCAAAAACAACTAATCCAAACGGACTAGTGTCAAATATTGAGAAAAACTTTTGGCAACTTTGCGGAATGACTAGTGTCATAACTAGAGGTGTTCAAACTTTGGAAAAAATCAACCGATTCAATTTAGATTGAATTTTAGATTTCAGTAAAATAGAATTCAGGAAAATCAAAATATATCTAATTATAATTTTTGATAAAATGATCTAGGAATAGATATTAAGAATGCATTACAGAATTATCAATTATTGACCAAATTTTTATAATATAATGGCATATATATATATATATATATATTGTGTACACATATTATGAAATATTGATTAGTAATAAGTAATTAGTTAACTACTACTAGTTATAGTCAAGTAAAGTATTACTAGCGAAATTGATTGGATTTTATTGGAAAAGGCATCTGGGATATCATTTTGGTACAATAATTTTTTTTCAAGAAAACTAAAATATTTTAGCTTATTATTGGCATTTCAAATTTTGAATATTATCAAATTTCTGGTTTTTTCAGCCAAAATCCAATTATTAATATGCAATTTACCAAAGTAAATTTTGAATAGTAATTGGCTATTGTTAAAAAAAAATCAATTCCTGAATTCTGAATTTTTTTTTAAACCGAATTCCCGATTATCACTAAGGAACACCTCTAACCATAACTCTCACGCATTTATTCTCACTAGGGGTGCGCAAAAAATCCGAATACCGAATTACCGACCGAATTCGAATTGAATTCGGTAATTCAGATTCAGTAATTCGGTCGCATTGGTATCGAATTAAATTCGAAAACAGTATGGAGGATTGTGAATTCGGATTGACCGAATTCGAATTCATTTAATATAAAATTTAAAATAAATGCTACATACACAAAGTACATACAGATATAATACAATACAATACATATACATGCCATACGTCTGAAAATTTTAAAATAATATACAATACAAAAAAATTTAAAAAAATCATGTTGGATGCTATTATATACAAAATACCAAAAATTACCGAATTCATCCCTAATTACCGAATTCGAATTCAATGGCCCTTCAGTTCTGGTCTGGTTTCGGTCAATTTGGGTAAATACCGAATTCGATAACACCGAATTGAATTCGAATTCGAATTCGATCGGATATAATAAAGTCAAAAAACTGAAAAAATCGAATTCACAACGCCGAATTACCGAATTCGAATTCGATGCACACCCCTAATTCTCACCCAAGAAATCTCGTGCTGCAAATTGATTCAGGAAAGCGTGAGGGACAGTCTCCTAACGACTCAATAAGGGTGCCTTGCATGTGATAAAACACAAAGTTTCATGCGCCATAAAGGAGGAAAGCAAATTAAAGAAACTGAAAAAGTGAGCGCACATTATGCAACCTTTTTATTGAATATATGTAATTGTATGAAGCTGAAAAAATCAACAGCTACAATTAATATGGGAAAGTCATAAAACCACATTGTAAGTTCTCACTTAATACACAAGAATGCCCATAATGAAAAGATCTTTTCATCCAAAATATGGAATTGTAGGAAGAAGTTTTTATTATTTCAGAGTTTGATTGACAATGAAATATTAATTTAGTCTTTAATATTGGTTATAATTAATATTTGAGTATCAGAACGGAACATGCAAAATACAAATTTAAATTAATTGTCTTGAATTAGCTTGTAGGACATAATATCTCTTGTTATTTTTATTTTATATATTTTACAAAAATATTTATCTATTTATGCAAAATATTGATTCATTCTAATACATAGATTTTTAAGCTAAAATTTTGTATTTGTTAGCAATATGATAGCAACATTAAAATATAAATTATATGAAATCAAAACAATTATAATTATTTTAATTATATTTTCAATTTGCCCTTCCAACGCATTCTTACATAGCAAACGAGAAGTAAAAGGAGGACTATGAACTACTACAACAACAATATTCCCTCCCCCCCCCCCCCTCTTCTTCTATTTAGGTTTCTGTGACCATACAGTCTTTACGGACTTGACTTTTGCAAAAGATAACATGAAAAAGGAAAACAAGAACTAGATAAGCACCTAAATTTACGTTAAGTCGTATGCAGTTATGTATGACCGTGTCAGAGAAATATAAATACAGGGCCCAAAAAAAGCTAATGACAGGTCCCAAAACACAGGGCGGTGCAATGCACAAATAAAAATAAGAACACTCTTAGCGCGTGTGGAATTCTCAGTTGAAATTCCGCGAGGTCACTCGTGACAGCTACAAATCTGGAGGTGGTTTGATTCCACAATCCACATTTATGCAATCTTGAGTCACTCTTGGCCACGAGATGTCATTGTGGATTCGTTCAGAGGGCAGGCAGGAACCATAAATTGTGGCTGACAAAACGTCTTCTTTTTGCCTTCTTTGTTCATGCAAAATTCATTGCCCATACTGTGCAAAGCGAAGGGACTCCTTGATCTTTTTTCTTAACCCAGGGAATGGAATAACTACTGGTAATCAGTTAGTAGTATCATATTATTGTTCGCGTTTTCCGTGCCATTTCACGCAAGACTAGCAAGAATCCGACCCCCTTGGGACATCCTAAACAAGAGCTCAACCAGGACAACGAAAGACGTGGGAGAAAACAAAAATATATGCCCACGCATTTTGAGAGATTTTGATTCCTCTTCTGAGCATCGTAGGTTGACTACTAGGGGAAGAGCCCTTTGATGATGCTGCCACGATTAGACATTGAGTGTAGAACGGGAAACCATAGCCGGCCAAACTGATACCATGCATGGAAGAGAGTAACAAGAAGTTTAAAAACCACACTCACTTTCCTGTCCATTTTTCCAACTCCCCACTCAAAAGATGAGGTAGTAGTAGACGAATCTAAACTCGCAAACCTGTAGTTTAGTTGGTTTTCATCAAGTAATTTGGTGCTTGAAACACACATCCTCACTGTAAATCTCGTAAATTATTGCTTTCTTCTCTTCATTTTTGGTAATGAATAGTTTAGGATGAGGGGAAGATCACCGTCGCATTCTAAAGTCATGATAGGTCGCCCCATAAATCATCTATCAACTATGGCTCTTACAAATTGTCTACAAACACTAGTTCTTAGGCGCTGTAAACAAGACATTGCTGATAATGAAACTTGAATCCCAGTGCTTCTGAGGCACCAGGGAAGCAAGTTTTACCAGGTAAGCTTAACCCTACCGGTGTCATCACTGCTTGCTTGTCTCCATGATTCATTCGGGTGCTTAAGTCCAATAATCCAGTTGGCTCCGGTACTCAGATGGTGGATTAGTCATTTACACTAGTTTTCACTAAGCCCATTTGGATTGCTATTTTATGGAATTTTTATAAAAAAATGTGTTGTAACGATTTGATATACCTGAAATGAAAAAATGATTAACAAATGTAAGGTAAAAAGGTGATTGAAAAATATGTTCACAGAAAATGTAACTATTCAGGGAAAAATGGCTAAACAAGGACACTAGTATAATCAATGTACATTACTAAAGGCAACTATTTCTGTAGTTTAATCCTGCACTCTGTGCGATAAAGCGCGAAACATTGCGAACCAGAGTTATCTAAAATTACAGCTATTTTAGACATTTACAGCTTAGAATATAATCAGCATTAGTTACCCACTTTTGACCAGCAATCAGATCCGACCGTTTTACCGGGCCTTAAAATCATTTCAGCAATAGACGTGAACTAAAACAAATCAGGCCCCGTGACAAGAAGATTGTGGAATGAAGCCTTCGGCTTTTGCAGATCTCCATATCCCAATTCGTTCTCTCTCAAAGACTAGGGAAGGAAGAGAATCTCAGAAGAAAACATCACCAGAAGGCCCTACACAAGATCAAGTGATTATGAAGTAAAAGAATGATTTGAGAGGAGTCAATAAAATGGCCAATCAGAACTCCCTTATTGCCCAATGTACATTTGGCTGCAAAAGCCACAAAACGCATTCGATGGACCTCCTCAACATGAATCCAAAGTCCGAGATCAAATCATCGAAATGGTCGAATATAAAATAATGCCCACATACAAAACACCTTTGCAGAGGCTACCATTAATTAAACTAAATTTATTAAAACCTACAAAAAGAGGTCAACTTAGATGGCATATGAAAAGGACTACAGAGAATTGGGCAAACGTTGAGACCGAATTTGCATCAGCAGACTGATTCGGCAACATTCCCAGTCCTCCACTGTAGGGAGAATACTCGGTCCTCCTTACATCTTTTTCATCAGGAACTAAGAAGAGGAAATGAACATCACTAAAACAGGGAAATAAGTAACATAGGCATCAAAATTCCAAAAAACAGACGACCTCAACGACAAACTAGAGTCCATCCACTGGACTACAATGCTTAAAATGGAGATGCTACAATAGGGGACTTGTTCAAACTCAAGCAACACAGTAGGCAGTCCACTGCTCATCCTCACCAGCGGCAGCCTCAATAGCAGCACCAAAAGATTCATCGTTGAAATAATAGTAACCACTATTAGCAGTCAAGCAGCAAGAGGAAGGTGCCACAAGATAAGGCATGTTGTGGAAGTAACGGGCTAGGCCACTGGCCAAGGAAACATGGGCCATGCCATCATCATCTTCTTCATGCACAAATTCCTCAGCACGGTGCTTGAGAGTCTCAAACATAAGTTCAGGCTCATGCTGCATCACTCGGAGGACATCCCCGCAGGACAATCCAGGGACGGCACGCGTCACAGCAAAGCTGTGAGGGCCATCACTCTGGGACACGCGCACGACGCTAGGGCCGCCAAACAGGTTATGGAATCCCCCGAGCGCCTCCTCATAAGCCCCACCTAAGAACATCCCCAAAAAGTATCCCCCACCGCTTCCACCAATGCCTTCCAATTCATGGAGAAGCAAGCTTGACTCGCCTCCAATGAACTTATCGATCTTCCCATCACTGTCACACGTCAGGTCCGACAATATTCCCCTCACTCCAGGCTTCTCATCAAGCCGGTGAATTGGGACAATCGGGAAAAGCTGACCAATGGCCCAGAAATCAGGAATTGAAGTGAAAATGGATAGATTGACATGGTAAGTACGAACAGGATCAGATGCCCCAACAGCCTTGGAAACAAATTCACATAGTCCATCAACTGCAGCCAGTTGTTCAATACCTAAGGACCCTTCCTTAAACTGCTCGATACATTTCTGCTTTAGCTGATCAGCATAGAGCAAACAACTATCATACTCCCCACGGACGGCCGCAGAATATAAATTTCTATAATCAGCTCTGCCTTCCTCCGTGAGATGCTCAACAAAGTACTGAAGGCCAAGAGATGATACCTGTGGAGTCTCATAAGAGCTAGCAGAGACAGCTTCAAATATCAAAATTGAGTGATGGGACACAATTGCCCGACCACTCTCACTGCATAACACCGGGTGCTTAACGCCCTTGCGGTCACACACGAACCGGACTGCCTGCACCACAGCGGAGGCATATTCTTGGAGAGTATAGGCCACAGAGATATCAGAATTAGCTGACTTTGAGCCATCATAATCAATCCCAAGCCCACCTCCGATATCAATAACCTTCATGCAAGCACCTAGGCGTACCAATTCACAGTATATCTGCGCGGCCTCGCCAACACCGTCAGCGAGTAAGGCCGTTGAAGGGATCTGAGATCCAATATGGAAATGCAGCAACTGAAGACAATCTAACAATCCAGAGAGCTCAAGCTTCTTCACAACACGGAGAATTTGAGTGGTTGTTAATCCAAACTTACCGTTCTCACCCGAAGTTGACCCGAAATGCCCAGAATGCTTGGTCCTCAACTTGGCGCGAACTCCAATCACGGGCCGGACACCAACTTTCTTGCTTATGTCAATCACCAAATCAACTTCCTCCTCTTGTTCAAGCACAATCACAGTGTTCAAGCA